>OY744482.1:323051376-323676896 GCA_963556165.1 Tipula helvola | reverse complement strand
CGATTTTTCAATCTATGGGATTCTAAAATAATTCTTAGATGAAATTGAGAAATACGGCCAATAACCAATTATTTTAAAATTCGACGTTTACGATGGAAATATGATTCTACTAGGATTTTTAGATGATGTTCTGGGACCCTGCAAAGATGGAGGGCCCGCAACGTGGATCTCGTGGCCTTTGTTCTTGTAATGAAGAACTTTTTCTTGTAATGAAGAACTTTAAAAAGATTAAATCCAACGCGCTGGGCAAGACGGTCTAATTAACTTTTAAGTATCAAAATTCGATTTGTCGATATAATGAAAGCCTTATCCGAAACTATTTTAACAAGTTCAAAACGTGATAACCGCAAAATATTAAGAAATAGAAATAACAAAGAAATGAGGGACCACTGCAATATTCGCACAAAAAAGAAGAAAATTGTGAAAAACCGTTTTGAGGAATTAGCCATAGAGATCACCGTTTCAATAGTAGTAAGGAAATTTTCCAAATTAATGTTTTTTGAAAGTTTTGGATGTCGTCGTCAGTCAACTGAATGACAGATTTAAAGCTATGGAAGAAATAGAGCAACTATTTTCTTAAATAGACACCTAGGTTAGGGTATTTCATAATTTATTTATTGTACCAAAATGGAAATTATCCATGCTACAACTTTCTACATTGCACGAGATATTCTTACTGGAAAGAGCATGCAATTTCTAGAAGGCTAGTTTTAGTTTATAGGCGAAAGAGCTCGAATTGGATTGGGTTATGTTTTATAAGCCATTTGTAGCTAACTCAAATAGGGGTTCGTAATTAATTCATCGCAATTTACTTGCTACACGTACGAGCATCTACGCCTGTTTCGTATCAGTCATTATTTCTTATTTTGCTTTTCTCGTTCTATATGTTTTATTGAATTTCAATAGGTTTGGCTTAAATAAGACAGCCTATAGCTTATTGAATATAAAATTACCTTTTTTACTTTTAGTTTTGATAATCTTTTATTTTACTTCGTTTATTGTTTATTAATTTTAGTAAAATCTGTAGAATCATAGATTGTCCTTTTTAGCCAATTTTTATTTGAGCGAAGAGTAAGAGTTTTGGGTAGAATATTAAGCAGAACAAAACAAATTTCAAAATATCCAAAGCTTATACAAAAATAAGCTGTAAACAAAAAAAAAAAAAAATTAATTTTACAATGTGCTGGAAAGTGGAATGGAAATCTCCATTTTCCAGAATATTTTAAAATTAAATTTTTCTTTTCCAGGTTGCAAAACAATACAATTCTGAAAGTGGGTGAGCGATTATCACGGCCGAAACGATTGGTATTGGTATTTCAAACCCGAATATGCGAAAAGTGATCGGTATACAAAACCTTTACTAACCATTGCAGCAATATATATATATCTAAAAATATTTCTCAAATTTCATGACATTCGAGTACCATATTTCGTACCATGTTTTGTACAAAATAACGTTTTGAAATATACTGTTTTGAACTTATGCCCATTTTGAAACATTCTTGAACAGATACGGAATTTCTTTTATGCTAAGCTTTTCGGTTTAAGGAAGGGATAGATCTTCGGTTTTCAAATATTGGTAACTATGTTCGGGGGAACAAGCACCACAACAGATGTATGTAAATAAAACGGTGGAGTAAATTAACGCCCATTGAATTATCGACCGCACAGCATTTTTCATTTTTTAGTTTAGTAATTTCTAAACATTTGGCTAAACATGGCAGAAGACTATTAGGTCGAAGACAAACTAATAGGTTTGAGATTTGAACATTTTGTAATGCGAATAATTTTGCCAATTTTTCAATTCAGGTTACCCATTACTTTAAGAAGCTCATCATTATGTACCCATGGGTATGGGTGTTTGAATCAGGAACTTAGACTGGGAATTTGAGGTTGCTACTATAGTTATCAAAAAATGTGTATTCATTTGCTCAGATATAAACTGTTAAGTGTATATGAAAATAAAATTAATATCAAATATCAACGTTATAATGGGCATAACTAATTTGCTTGGTATTGCTGAAGTAGGGCAAAGTCATCTAAATCGTACCGGTGCTTAAATCGTACCTCAACGATTTTAAAATTACTTTTCCCGCCATACAAATGGCACAGTGTATAGTTATACTGCTCGTGTAGATAGTGCGCATATGCGTTTCGATGAATTTAGAATGTTTCTGGTAAACAAATTCATTTATAGTCGTTTGAGTGTAATTTTAATCTGGTGTGTGGAAGCTCCTAAGGTAAGAAAACAATAAGTGATCGACTTAAGGTACCGGTTTCCTTAGTCGTACCGATATCAATTTTTTAATTTCATGAGTTTAAAGAAAATGATAAATAGAAAGTAATAAAAGCAGGGTTTAATGAGGTTTCCAATGAAACTCATAAGTATGTCGATACTTAGTCGTACCGATATCAAGTGGCATGAAGGCTAGACATTACTTCTATAAATTACTTCTAAATGGTGAATCAAGAATTTAAGTCGAAATGATGTAAGGTAAAGAGGAACTTGGATGTAAAATGTAAATCGAATATGGAGTCTGAGTTGGGATTGGAGTCGGTGCCGATTAGACAATTGTTTACTGAGAAAGAATCGGAATAATTTTTTCAACATTGGAGCCGTTCTTCAAACAAATCCATTCACTACAGTACTATTTTCCTGCTAATATGACTTCTACAAATGCTGCATTGAATTTTATAATATTTCCGCATTTAGTCCTCCACACGCTGGTGGTTTTTAATTTTCTTCAACCAACGAAAATCATTCGTTACTGGTATTTATTTTGCCACTGTCACTGAACTGTTGAAAAATTCCTCCAAATAAATGAAATCTGTGTAACAACAGAAAACCACACCACATTCAACATACTTAGGTAATACTGGCAGCAACAAGATACAGCAAATATTTTTTTTTTGTGTTATATTGTCATGCAAAATTTATTCAACTACTATACATACGTACTAGAAACCTTGAACTAAATTTTAGCATAAAATATCAACCAACAATAGTTTTTGATGTTCTATGGTTTTAATTGCCAACAAAAGGGAAACCCTTCTATATTACCATTCACGAATTTTAATGTTTTTTTTTTCATATTTTTTTTTGGTTTTTACAAATGACTGCAGCTTAACAGGAAATGAGGTATACGAACTATATAGTGACGTTATGGTATGAGTACCTAAGTTAAAAAACTCTTCATGAGTAAAGTTTAAAAAAAATATTTACAAATAATTTGTAATAATAGTGCACTTGATTGTATATATTTTGTTACGTTTCAATATCATATTTTTACACATTATGCAATTTATGCGTGTAACCGCAATTCCTTTTGATTTTATGAATATTATTAAGTTAGTAATTCAAGCGGAAACTTGATGACATTAACCAATTTTAGACCTTCATTAAGATTGGTATTGTCTTTCTCGTACCTAGCACAAGTTGTAGCGGGTACAACATCAGAGTTGACATTGCGTTTCCTTATTCGTGTTGTACAGCTTCTCTCATTTTACCTCATAATACTGAAATAAAAATGTCTGATAATAAAATATTTTGGTGTTTAATTAAATGTTACGTAATTGTTAGAAGAACAAAATCAAATTTAACGGACTATTGTCTTCATTTAAAATATTTCAGTGTGTGAATCTCCCACAATATTTTAACTCATCATAATTTAATTAATTAGTAATTTCGTAATACCTACACCGCATAAAATTGTCAATTAATCTTTTTTTTAATTTTAAAAGCAAAAGTATTTTCACAAAAAGACAAAACACAATTAAAATTGATAATGATTGTTTGTATAAAAACTTTAAGACACAATTAAAGGTTATTTATTGTAATTTAATTAATTTGGCTTAATTTACGAAACACACAGAAAATAAATAAATAAATAAATCGATTTTGAAATTTAATTAAATTAAATTAAATTCAATTCAATTCAATTTCCTTTAACAATATCTCTTCCACTTTATGTGCTGCAGTAAAACAAATAAAAAATAGCCAGTTGCCACGGTTGGAGACAAACATTATTTTTGTCTTCAAATTTAAATTAATTTTTATGATTTTTATTTTCATGTTTCACATTGAATTAAAAAAGACAAATTAAGAACAAAAAAAATGATTTTTTAAAAGGAGAATAGCTTGAAGGTCGCATACTAAATTTAATTATCAAAATCAATTTTTTTGTATCGTATCTCCATGAATTTTCAAGATAAATATCTTAATTGGAAAATTTGTTGCTTTAATTTCACCATATAGAGTTAAAATAATTGTTTTTTTGTGCCCATAATTCTGGGTCATTTCAATTATTTCCATCAAATTGCTCACCTGTGCGCATTAAATTAGTGATTTGTGTTTTCTTCATTTCGTGCTAAGTATTTAATATTGTAGAAAAATGTTTAGACTAGAAATTAGTAGGAAATGATTATTTTATAAATTTATAATTGTGTGGAATTTGAAAAGCTGGAAAGTAATTATGAGAATATTTATGGTGGCTCATTTTTAATTTTACTTTTTTAATTAAAGAAGAGAGGGAAATTATGCTTAAGACAAAAAACACTTCGAACCAAGTTTACACATAAAACATTTATTAAGCTGAAATTTACTTTTAGTACGTAACTACTATGTTGTTGCTAGTATTTCAAAAATGTTAGGCCAACCATTTTTAATTTCAATGATATTCAATAAATTCAAATTTTTCATTTTTCCAAATTCCTAAATTTTGTATCCGAAAATAATACACTTTCATATTTACATTTCTAAACTATATTTTTAAAATTTTTGGGCAGAAACTTAACATCTTTATAAATGTGGAAATTAAGACCGCTGTGTAGTACGTGACACAGTGCATTTACACAAATTAACAAAATGTAAGCATATACTGAAAAAGTGTAGGCATACATATACATGTGTAAATAACTTATTGTATAAAGGCTTGGGAGATGTTCAATATATTTTTGAAAATTGTGAAAAAGGCTGAACCTATTGAAATTGCTGCTACTTTGTGGACATTTTCCATAGTATCTGAGAAGCTACTAGTTGTGGACCTATATATTACCATCAATTGGACAGGTCGCGCTTTCCGAAATGAGTTTTAGTATTACGATAAAATGGGTTAGGATATTCGACAAATTTTTGAATATTATGAAAAAGGCTAAAGGGCTAACTAGCGAAACTGTCAGAAATGTAACAAAATTTAGCGAAAGTTTTTTTTTACGAAAAATTTGAGAGGTCGGCTAGCGAAACTGTAACACAACTTGTCAATTGCATTGAAGTGACGGTAGCTCGCATTAATATTTTTATTAAATTTGTGTACAATTCTGGACTCACGAATTTCAAATTTTTTTTCAATTATTAAAAAGCCTTAAGTTCTTTAAGGATATAAACATACATAAATAATAAACGACACAGATCTTCTGGCGTTAGCAAATAAATCGAAAATAAATAAATTGGAAAATAAATAATTTGATAAGTATTACAATTTATAAAATCTTTGATAATTCGGTTATTTTCCTATATGAATGTAAATAAATAATTTTGAATTTAAACTAAAATGTACGATTTGCACAAAGCACAATTTTGATTTTTGACATTTCCTTCAGTTTGCGCGATAATTTTCGCTCTGTTAAGTTGACACTTCAATTTAATGAAACTGAACGAACATTTCTTAAAGGTTCACAGGGCAGTAACATGTAACATCCATATACCCCACTGTTACGTTCAATTTTTTAAAGGTTCGCTGGTTGGCTCTTAACTGTGGGCATTTTCTTAAGAAGAAACCTTTCCGAAATTAGTTTTGTTAAATTTTAGAGATGTTATCAGTGGTTAGGTCAAGCTTTCCGAAACAATTTGGGTTGCACCTAAATTGCGAAAAATTCAAATACCGTTGAAATTACTTCTCTACTGTGAACATTTCCCATAATCTCAGACAATCTACTCGATGTGGGTCTACATTTCTATAACAAATTGTACAGGTCGGGCTTTTCGAAATAATTTTTGTTATTACTGCAAAAGGCTAAACCTGTTGAAATTGCCACTGTGCTGTGACCTTTTGCCATAACCTCAGAGATGTTACTAGATGAGGGTCTATACTTCCATAAGTTAGAAAAGTCGGGCTTCCTGAAACGATTTTGTTATAAAGGTAAAAAGAAAGTTCGATATTTATTGGCATTTCCCATAATCCTAGGGAAGCTATACTAGATGTGGGCCTATATTTCTATAAATTTGACAGGTCCCGCTTTCCAAACCATTTTTTGTTATTAAGGTAAAAAGGGTTGGTATGTTCGACAAATGATTCAAAAATTTTGAAAATTATTAAAAAAGCAAAACCTGAGGGTCTGTTATGCAATTGTCGATAGCGTTTTTCTTCGACATTGTCAACGAATTCGGTCGAGCTTTCCGAAACAATTAGGCAATTTCGGTAAATTTTTGAAAGTTGCAAAAAAGGCTTAAATTTTTGAAAGTTGCAAAAAGAATCCTTACAGAATATTTAACGTATCGGCCACCGAATCCGTAACAACTGACAAATACAGTATTAAAATTGTAATGTGAATCGTAAAATTGATTATTTTTAAGAAAAGTGTGCCGGGCAAATTTTGACGTATTCCGACATTTCCTTCAGTTTGCGCGTTAATTTTCGCTCGGTTAAGTGACAGCTGAACTGAACGAAAAGTTTTTAAAGATTCGCTGGTCAGTAACATGCACTTTCTACATACCGTATTCTTACTTAAAGTTGTTACTGACTCGCTGGTTCCGCCATTTAGCCTGTACCCAATTTTTTATTCATAGAAATGTTATCAACTATATGGGCCTATATTTTCGTTAAGTAGACTGGCTAATTAATTAATAATTTAATTAATTGGAGCAATAACACCACAATTTTATATCGATTTTATTTTGTATCGGTTGCAACAATTTTAGAAATTTATTTGTAGACAGGCAAGCTTTCCGAAATAATTTTGAAACTGGCTGGGAAACGGTTAATAATTTGTTCTGCTTTTGTTGTGGTAGTTATTCACACTTTTTATTGTAGTTCTTCACTTTTCCAGAACACTTACACTTTTCGTTAACTTGTGTAGCTAAATTTAGTCCAATAAACGTTTTTGGATACACAATTTATTTTAACATGTTTCTCACTCAGCCCATAATTTCCAAGAAAATTGGGAATTTTTCTTTCCATAAATAAATTTTATTATGTCACAATTTAGAGTATGAAGAGTATGAAAGTAGCACTCAAATGTGAAATATATCATCGGGCCGTTAAATGCTAATTCTACCATCGATTCGGATATATTATAGTAATTTATGGAACAAGGACGCCTGAATCTATCGGAACAAAGAGTAAAAAGCTCTGCCGAACTCTACTAGCTTAGATGGCTGCATGAAACATTTATTAATTTAAAAATGCTCCTAGTTTTGACGAAATGAGCAGTAAAATACAAAATTGCATCACAATCTATAGAATGTTATTTGTGCTTCATCAGCAAAATGAGTCTTAGGTGTATAACATAATTATTATACATCTAATCTAATCAATCTAGGTGTTCTAGTTTGAGCACTTGCTGGAAAACTGCCTGTTTGTCCGACACATAGAAGCGGTGACTGATCAATTGCATAACCTTTCAAATTTCCTAACCATTCTGGGATCTCTTTTCAATTTAAAAGCAGTAAATTTTGATAAAACCAGATGCATCCGCATGGCATTAAAATGGTATTTTTCAATTTCTTAAAACAAGCTATAAATTTGGACACTAAAAACAGGAATCTTAAAACTAAAGAATCGATTTATTTTGAATTCCGTAAATCACGAATAGGGAATGCAATATCGGTATTATATATTATAACGCAATCCCGGGATCCCGGTTTTCGGTATTGATCTTTGTATCGTGGAACAAACGATGGAATGATTAGTTCAACAAACATAAACAATTTAAAAGTCGTATGATTTTTCTCAAATAATTAATTAAAAACAATTCAATAATTTTTCCCGTAGTGAGCACTTGACGTACAAATAATCAAATAGCCGGTCCTTGAGGTCGGTCATATAAATAAGAAGCAATATTTGTATCAAATGTTGTACGATTTTCCGCCGATGAAATTTGTTCAAAAAAATCAAAAGTCCCAAAGTCAAATAATTTTTCTCGAATCGCCACATATTCTAATAGATCCATTCGCTTTAGTTACAGGAACTATGGGTCACGCACATTTACTAGTTCGAATTGGTTCAATAATTTTATTTTCGACAAGTCGCTGAGGTTCTTTCTTTATAGGATCCATTAAAGCAAAAATGCTGTCTTGCTTTTTGATAATTGTGGTTTGAATCTGCTTTCAGTGTAAGATGCGCTTCAAAATTTTTTGCTGCGTCCAAAGCGTTGTCGAAAAGCGAGTGATGTTGCATACAAAGATCTTCGATACTCTTAATTAATTCTTGTTGACTTGAAGAATTTGTTGAACTGAAGCATCTTTATTTACAACTCGGAATCCCAATTTGGTTATCCAATCAAGAGCCAATATATTGGCACCTTCTTCAACATCAACGAATATAAGGGGTAAATTGAAATTTTTGTCCCTGTAGATAACATGAGCATTCAAACGTCCTCGCCCAGTCACAGCATTTGCATTTCCACCATATGCACGCAAACCAATATTTGCACCATTATTTACCGCCATTGTACAAAGTGATCCTGTATCAAATTGAAATTGAATTGGTTTATTATTCACTATTAAAGATATGTATACACATTTTGTTATTTTTCATAACTATCGCAAACAATTCATCCGTATCAGTATTCTTTGAATAATTGATATCATTTACAGGTGAGACTGCAGTGCATATACATTCAATAGTGTGTAATACATCATAACGAACAGTTTCGAATGAAAAATTGTTAACTTCATCTTGGATTGGTGAATTTTCCCATCTTGGTGGTCTATGTCTTCCTTTTCCCAATTTATTGAATGGATTGATGCACTTCGACTGTAATTATTTTGGTTGTATGTATTGTCGATACCTTGATCTACCTCGCTACGTTGAGCTACTAACATTTTTACTCGCCTTACGCTTACACACAGCAGCAATATGACCATGTTTTGAACATTTATAACACAATCAGAATACGACTTATTAGTATATGAAACATTTTTCCTACTTTGAAATCCCATGGCATTGACCTGACTTGCGTCTTCACCTTTTATAAGTTGGAAAGTTTTGCTTGTCGACTCGAAAAGTCCTGTAATTTCTAGCACCTCATCGAGTGTTGGATTTGTTTTCGATAATGCAGCTGTTCTAACTGGAGCATGTGGAGTATTAATCACAATCATGTCACGAATCATGAAATCAACGAATTATGCATTGCATGTGGCCACACTACAAGAAAATCCACAATTTCTTGCCACGCCTCAAAAATCAGCAACCCATTCCTTATATGTTTGGTTAGGCTTTATCATGGTTACGGTTAAATTCGTATCTAGCACCTAGTATATGAATTTTCGATGAATAAAATTCAGTAAGATTTACCGTTAGCTCCCTGTATGTTCTTTCTTTGATAGAGGCGTCGCCGAAACACAAGCTCGTGTCTGATTTTCCTCTTTTACATTACACCCACACCCAAGATAATGTTGATCCACTTGCAACAGGTAATTGTTCCATGTCTCAACATTCTTATCAAAAGACCGAAATTGCCACACATTTGATGCCTGTATTATTCTCTAGTCGCCAGAGTTGCTTCAATACACGCATGACTTTCCTTCATAATTCTTTCAAACGATTTCCGTTGTGTTTCCAAAATTTTGTCGAGTGTTTTGTGCGATAACACAACTTTACAAACAATGTTGCAATATTATTATTTGCGGATTCAAATTTCCTCATCGCCAATAATGTATTTTAATACATATCTTTACACAAGTGAAACTATATAGCAGAATAAGAACATTTATTTCTGGTATTTTATTTTAAAGTTATTGGCTTGAAGACCACATAACTGGGCATTTATTACAATGTCAATACAATTTATTTAAATAGCACTTTTAGGCTGAGTTCGTATGGCTGGATTTGTGTGAATGATGTAAATGTGTAATAATATAGTGAATCACAACAGTATTTAAAGCCTAATTTTTAATTTTACAAAGAAAATTATTCAACTGATGTAGCGCCAGCGAAAAAGAAGAACTGCAATCGGAGCAGAATTGCAGATTTTGCATTTTTTTTACTTAGAAAATTTAATCGATAGTGCGAGATAAAAACCATCACGAACAGTCGAATACAAATCAACCAGTTGAGAGTCATCTATTGGATGAGTCAAATTTGAATTTTTTGAATCTTAAAATTATTAAACCACCCAGTTAAAATTAACTCTGATTTGATTATTATAATATGCCGATGTTGGAAAATTCATTTGAGTTAGTCCCAAAATCCAGTTTTACAAATATTTCTGTAGAAACCAACCATTCCATTATGGCTCATTATGGCGTTTTATCATTCAAAACACGAAAGATAGAACGATTTTTTAAATACGACGCCGTTGCCATCGCTTCAGCCTAAAATTTATTCGGAAGTTTTGCATCTTGTAGCATGCATCCAGCACGCTCGGTCAACGTTCGAACTGTTCGCTCGGCTAGTCCATTTTGTTGAGGCGTATATGGCACAGAAGACTGTCTGATGTACCACTCGACTTGAAAATCTTTCGAATTGTTGATTGCAGAATTCAGTTCCATTGTCAGATCTGAATATTTTGATTTGTTTGCATGTCTGCTACTCGACATAAACGAGTATAAAACGAGTTCCACCAAACTATTTGGTTTGTATTGGTACTGCCAAATCAGCGTGAACGATTTCAAGTAACTCATTTGCTCTCGAACTAATTTTTTTGGAATGCGGCAAACGCGATTGTTTTTTTTGAGACACCCAACGTAAACGTGATCCGTACTGTTTTCGATAAATGAAATGCCATTGACAGCACCAGATTTCATTTTCTTCATGTTTTGATAATTTAAATAGCCCTAGATATTAGAAGCCCATGCCGAGAATAGATGGGATCGCAACGTTCGCCATATGTTTTACACGATTTAGGCGATAAAGTACATCGATCATTGTAGCTTTGGCCAACAATTTATGATTCGCATCGGTCTGAAGAGAAATTAACGACATGTTACGGATAATAAGTTCGCTGTTAAGTCCGGAATGCACAAAACGTATTCAACTTTGATGCAATTCGCGTTTCTATTTTCATCAGTCTACAATTTAACCGTGCCATACGATTCAACTTTCATCTTTTCGTCAGCTACAGCCAGTTTGCTCGCGTCGAAAATGATGTTTTGGTTCATGGTCAGAGGTTGCGCTGCGCCAGAATCCAAATACAAATCCCGATTATATTTTCCGGTCAAAAATACTGCGCTGAATAATGCACCAGATTTGCTATCGGAACCTCCCGTTTCGCGGTTTTATTGTCCTTTTTCTTTTCAGGGCAATCGGAAGATGTATTGCCTTTTTTTTTGCACGCGTATTAGTGAATGATTTTGAATTTCTTTTGACCTTTGCCTCTTTTGTTCAATACATTCGATTTGCAAAAAACGCGCTTTCACTTGTGCTCGTCGACGACTCTTCTTGAAGAAATTTCATTTTGACGTTGTCACTGGTTAATTTATTTATGCTCTATATTATCGACGAAAATCACAAACCCCGCATATTTTTCCGATTAGCTGTTGAGCAAAAAATATGCAATCCGTTCGTCGTCTAATTTCAAGCCAATTGCATTAAATTTCGGTGCGGCGCCGACTATTTTGACAATATATTCTTGCACGGAATCGCATTCATCCAATTTTGTTCAACTTAGCTGTTGCTGCTACCTTTATCTTCAAAAATCGCCTCCAATTTTTCCCAAATTTCTTTGGCTGTTTTGGCATCTTATACTATGAATATAATTTGGCGGCTCTACAGAAAGTACTAAAGTTTTTCGCGCCTTTGTATTATTTTCCGCATCGTTTTCATTGCCTTCGATCGATTCTCATAATTCGCAATGCTCTAAATAAGTACGCATAGCAAATTTCCACGTGCTAAAATTCTCCGATCTATTCAACTTGTCGATGGAACTCATAAAATTGTTGTTGTTTCCCATTGTGCTAATTTATAGCACGCATTCGATTTGGAAAATTGAAAATTAAAACCACCTTTGTTCACACAGAATAATTTCGGAGCTTTATTTCCAGTTCTTTTGCGCAATTCTAATTTAAATAACGTGTCGATGATCTTCAAATACAGGTATCCTCACTTCCCGGAACAAATTGAGTTTACTTCTCAGTTAAAAACTTATTTTTCAAAATTATATTTATTTATGATCTTTATGGATTCACTAGCCAGGCTTACTGCGGGTCCATAACTTGAAGTTATACTTTAAATTTATTTAAACAAACTATAAAAACAAATTTATTCAAGGAGCTGATTATTCAGTTTTACAACACTTACCCACATTAATGAAATAGGGCTGGTCTCTTAGACATAGGCGGTATTTTGACTGTAAAATCATAGACCGTAAAATGCAAAAAAAGCAAAAAAAAAAAAGGGCTCATTCTGAATTATGCGGCTATTTTACCAGAGTAGTTAAGCTGTACTTCAACGGCAATTCTCGAAAAAAAATCACAAATAGGTAGGTCAATGTTGATTGAGGAAATTAAAAATACTTGGTATACCGATCAAGGATACATAAATTCGATCAACTGTACGCCGCATCTTGTTTCAGTTTTAATATTACAAAGGTTAATAAATCTATTTTAATCGATTAAGGTATAAACGAGTTTTTTAAAAAAAATTACCTAACTACTTAATTTTTAAAAAGTTCATATTAATTTGGCCACGTACGAATCAAACATTGATTTAGAATCTAATCATGAATTTTATCAACAGCCCTCATTCAATAATCCGTATCCACATAGTAAATGTCTATTTATTTCGATCAGTTCTAATCAACTATAAGCATTCGAAAAGATTCTATTTTGCTGGCAGATACAGCGGCAGATGTTAGTATATAATAAATCATGAAGTCATATGTGACGATGTTTTATGCGTTATAAAAATCATCGATGTAAAATAACCGGAATTTCATCCAATTCTTTAGAAACCTTGGCTTTATGTTACATCAATTTATCATTTTCGGGAAGTCATACAATTGAAGTTTCTTTCCAAATAGTACCAAACAATTTCCCGATACCATGTGCCTGCGTAATTGGCAACGATCTTCTTCTTACTCCCCAATTGCACTAGTACTACTGTTCAATATTGTCCAGCGCCTTATAAAAGGCACACAGTACATAAAGAAAATAGTATTACAACCGCGAGCCGAAACTATTCTTAAAGTTAAAGCGTCAGATGTCTTTGATAAAGATTATGTATATCTATCCAAAGAAATATATCCTGGTGTATTTGTCGCGAGTTCTGTCGTTAATTTAAAAACTCGAGTTTTCCTGTTAACATAGTAAACGTCAATGAGTCAATAAACTTAGATGATGTAGGTATTGAATTAGATAGCCTATCTAACTAACTACTCAGTATTATGGCTTAATAAATGGGATAGCCCTACAGAAGATAGATTGAGACATCTAGAGAATGAGATAAATTCGGAACATTTGAACGAACAAAAGAGGGAATCGATACTGGCGGTATGTAAAGATTTCAATGATGTTTTTTATCTTAAAGGCGATAAACTATCCTCTACCAGTGAATCTCATGCAATTCTGCTTGCACCAAATTCTCGTTCAGTAAACATCAAACCATACCGCTCGCCAGAATTCTAAAATCGGAAATCAATACCAAAGTTACACAAATATTGGAAGAGGGCATTATCGAAAATAGTTACAGTCCCTGGAACGCACCATTTTCTCTAATACATATCTAAAAAAACAATGGTTAATTACAGTGTCTTGTTGTAGATTTTCGAAAACTTAACCAAATAACGATAGCAGATGTATTCCCTCTTCCCAATATATCTGATATACTTGATCAACTAGAAAAAGCTAGCTACTTTTTAACCCTAGATTTCGATAGCAGTTATCACCAGGTTACTGTTTATTGTTTATCCATTAGATAAAAAAAACTACTTTCACACAATCATCATTTTCAGCTCTGCCGAATGCCTTTTGGTCTAAAGGGAGCCCCTGCAACCTTCCAGCGGCTAATGAATCGAGTTCTGTCTGGTCTAAACGGCGTAAAATGTATAGTATATCTTGATGGCGTGGTCATGTACATATATGATTTACACGATCATAACAAAAAGTTATCTGACGTTTTAATCTTTTCAGACAATTCCATTAAAGCAACCTTGATTATACAAGCCATAATCTAAAAAACGAAGCTTTTTTAAGGGAATTAGAAACCACGAAAAAATCGAAATTTCCATAGTAAAATACATAAAACATATGGGAAATCACTTTTTTTCTTAAGACAAATTTGTCAATGAAAACGTTACAAATTCTTAATTATGATTTCTGAAAGATTTTCATAAATGTTTGAATTTCAACATATATAAATAATCTCGTTTAAGTAAATCGTTTTCATTTTCTTGTAATAATTGATTTATTTAAACCAAAATATAAAAAAAGTTCATAACAACAGCATTCTGGTCAAATAAAAAAGAAAAGCTTACTACAAATTGTGTGCATTAAGTCAATATACATTACATAGATGGCAGTGATGGCAGTACAAATTTTTGAAAAATCGTACCAAAAATTGCCACCTGTGGAAATTTTAAGTTCAAAAATTGTAGGAAAAGAAAACAAATTCTCAAAATATTAAGAACGTGTCATAATTTTGTGATTAAACAATTCTTTTTCGTATTTTTCTGTATAAATCTGAGACATCTAACGTACACTAGTAAAACTAAGATAAATGTAGCAAGTATTATTTTAATTCGTCAGAGCCAACTTTGATGTATTTTTCAAAATGAAAGTTCGAAAAATATATTTTAGAAATAATTAGATTTTTATATTTCTGTAATTAATATTTACTTAATACCAATAAACCCTTCCTGTATATTGCTGCTAAAGATATGTAGAACATTTTTGTATACAAATTTTGTAACATTTACGCTTTTTTCATTGAAAAACTTGAAGCTAAAAAACACCATTTTTACTATGGATTCCTATGGAAATTAGTGAAAAGTTGTACCACTAAAAAAGCTTCTAAAAAATACGTCATAATGATTATGGCTCTATACTCTAGAGCAGCGTTTCCCAAACTTTTCGGACCGAGGAACACTTCGCATAAATAAAATTACTGGAGGAACACTTTCGTTTTTTATATATGAAATTAGCTTGTTTTTTTAAAATTTTATACCTGCATACATGCAAGAGTTATAAATAAAATAAAAAGGATTTTTATGAAATCTAATTGAATCGTTTAGTATTGAAAGGGCTCATGTCCACTTTTTGTCAAAATTAGTATTATGACGGTTTTGTATCACAGACATGTATATACGTTTTATGACAAGACAACTAGGGTTTCCAAATATCCGACATTTATGATTATCCGAATATCGAATACTTACAAATAAAATTATTCGGATAATCCGATTATCCGGATAATAAATAAAAATATAATATATTCCAATTTTTGATGAGTTTTTAATTCATTTGCAGTTCATTACGTAAAATAAATATCAATTCATAAACTAATACCAAATAATAATATAATTATAAATAAATCTAACATGTAAATTTAATACTTATCATAAGAAACTTATATCGGTATCGATGACTTTGTGAATGTCGGCCCTAACCCACATTTTTTCAAAAATGACATTTTGATACCAAAATGTAGAATGCAACACGTCGCATCTTTCAGTGATACTGGTTTAACCTAAAAACCGATAAACCACGTTCCACATTCAATTTTGCTCGGCCCTAAAGCGTATGGTATTATCTGTCAAAAATCTCGTTTTTTGCATTTCTTGAAAAATGTTAGAAATGTGGGTTAGGGTCGATATTCACTAAACCAAATTTATTTCATTTTTAAAAAAAACAATTGCATTAATGTCTTGAAATTAAGGCGAGTTCTAATTTGTGTTCTAGTTAAACACGCAATTGAAAAGACGTGTTCCGTCGCTGCTGACGTTGGTTTAATTGTAAGCAAAGCATTAAATAAATTATTTAAATTTTCTGTCCTGGTTTTAGAGTTGCTTAACAACAGGAAATCTTTTCTCAGCAATGTTGAGCTATTAATTTCATTCTGTTCTCCGAATTGTGTAAAGTGTAATTGAAGGAATTGCCACTTCTAGTTGTTGTTGCAGTGACTTATACTGTGAGTTTCTTCATGTTCATTTTCATTTGAGATTGTTTCTACTTCAATTACATCCTCACAGTCATCATGAGTCTTACCACACTCAAATGAATGAATTCTTTCAAAAATTTATACGGCCAATTATAATTGCCAATTTTATTGCGACGTTCATCAATCCGTTTTTGAATATTATAGGTTTTCTGAGTAAAATTAAACGTAAAAAACGAAATATTATATCCGAATAATTATGTGAAAATATCCGAATAATCGAATAGTCAAAATTGGTCGAATAATCCGGATTATTCGAAAATCGGATATCCGCATTGGAAACCCTAAAGACAACATTACCATATGGTTATTGGAACGGCACCTACCTTGCAAAAAGAAATCATTTATTCTAGAAAGGGTACATGTCCAGGACATACCTCCATGAAATTTTTTATTATCGGCAGCTTTGGATGAATACTTTTTGTATCTATGAGTTGAAAAGGAAATGTAGCGAAATGTACCTTTATCACGAAAGAATAGCAAAAAAGGGGCAAATAAAATATGCTCTTTGATCAGTGATTTCGTAGAAAAATATTTACCACCTGAGACTACCGAACTCCATATTTTTTCTGATGCATGCCCTGGTCAAAATCGTAATAACACGGTATTACGATTTCTAATGGCTTTTTGTATTGAAAAAAACCTGACCAAAATCTATTAGTATTTCCCCGTTCGAGGCCATAGTTTTCTACTTTGTGATCGTATGTTTGGAGTAATCAAGAGAAATTTAAAGAAAATTGATAGAATTTATTTGCCAGAGGAATATGGGGCTCTGATCAACCGATCAAGTACACTACAGAAAATCAATACAAATATTCAAATAATCATAAAATCTTAAACTTTAAGGATTTCAGGCTTACTTTTTTTTAAAAGCAGGTAATTGCTGTTCAATCAAAAGGCAGAAAATCAAAAAAAATCAAATGTAAAGTTTCTGAATTGTCACATTTTGAAATGACCAGCGACGGAAATTTGGAAGCCCGGGAAATTACTGATAGTTTAGAAAGTTTTACGTTTAAACTTCTACGGTTTAATACTACCGAATTTATGAAGAAGGTAAGATTACCTTCTCACCGAGCGTTTGATACTGTAAACGTAATAAACATTAAAAAAATATGTGACCTGCAAAAAGTCCTAAAGTGCCTGCTCAGTGTCTGTATTTTTACGACGAAATTATGCAATGGTCAACTGGAATGGAATATAATAGTGAGGACAGTGACTACTGAAGTCTTTAAAATATATAGTTTTCCTTTTTTAAGGTTTTCTAATTTGTTTTGATCCTAATGAATTTTAATAAATGAAATTTAAATATATTTTTTGTATTTATTATTGAAAGAGCTCATGTCCATGCTTTAAAAACGAGCATACTAGCTGGAATAATTGAATAACTCCAAAATTCAGCTTAAAATTTCATAGCGACTCACATTTTCATCAACAAATTCAAATTCCCTTCTAAACTTATTTTTGCTGACAATATAAATTTTTTTTATTTGCTGAGTTATTTGAAAAAGTGGACATGATCCCTTTCAAGACTAAACGATTCAATTGTAGATATGTATAAAAAAACATGAAAATAATAAAATAAATTAGGTTCTTAATGACTCTGATGTTTTTGGCTCTTTGAGCTACTAATTCTTTTAATATCAGGTTCAGTATTTTTAAAAAGCTGAGTTTTTATATCTGGTCTAGCATTCAGACGGTTTCTGTACGTCGATTTTGTTGCAGCATAATTTGAAAATTCCGTCTCGCTCAAATACGTTGTTGTGAAAGGAAGTAAAACATGAACGGCTAGTTTTGATAAGTTGGAATCCTCTTTTAAATTTAACCCATACCATTTAGAGGAAGCTCATTGTATTTTTGATTTAAGCAAAAGTCAGCAATTAAAGGTTTTGATAATCACTTGCGGTGAAATCTACTGGCTTATCCGTTGTTACAAATGGGTCCCTAATCCAAGAGTTATCCTCAGTGGACTTTGGAAAATATTGTAAAATGCTTGACTGTAAATCATGCAAAAGTTCTAAAATTACTTTGGAGACTTTATCATCTACTTTCGAATTTTTAGTATATTTAGAATTTTTCACGGAACACCTGATTATCGTCCGCGGAACATCAGTGTTCCGCGGAACATAGTTTGTGAAACGCTGCTCTAGAGGGCTCTGGTAGTACGCGTAAATTTAAATTTTTTGGTGCACGCATCGTTTTTCGTTAATAAAAATAATTAAACGGTAAGCATATACTATTAGCCGAGGTTTATCATCTGTCAGGTGCTTTATTTTGTTGTTGTAACTAGAAAAAGTAAAAAATTGTAGTGATGTGCTAAATCGGTTCATTTTGTTCTGTTTACTCTAGAAGGCTCTGATTCCATTTAAAAATTAATACCAGACAAATTCAATTTTCTATGAACTGAAGTCTGTTACTTGGGCAGAACATTAATAATTATTTCTTTTCGATAAATCACTTCATAATTTATCTCATTTTAGGAGAAAGGATTTTGTGATAATCAAGTTCATACGTACGTGCTATAAAATCACGTTCTAATGACGATTGTTTAAGGGAGAACACCACTGTGAGATTTTCAAAAAATCGATTTTTTTTTTGCCTTTAAAAAATCCTTTAGACCCTCAAAAATATGATACAAATTCGTTTATAGCTAAAAAAAAATTTTTTTTAGAAGGTTTTCAAGCATTTTCCTGAGAGCTCTTATTGAGAAGTTATTGATACCAAAACTTTAAACGCGTTTTTCTCGAAACCGTGTTTTGGAAATCTGCACGCAGCAGAACTCAATCAATTTTTGTTCAATCGACTTGAAAATTTAACTGTAGCTTCTTAAATAGATTTAAAATCGAAGTACATGAGTTTTTTTTGATTCATTAAAAATTAAAAAAGATTTACAACTTTTTATACGAAAATTATAGTCGAAAAATGAAACTTTTTCTTCAAACTTGTCTCTATTTTTTTTTTTTCGAATTTTTTCATTCCCTCAGGTACTTCGATGCTAAAACTAATATATTTCATGAAAATATTTTATTTTTTGTTCCAGGAACAAATTTAAGACACTTCTACTGCGTGCAGCGGAGCGACTCTAGGCAAAATCACTTCTACTAAAGCTACTCTAGCGCCGCCATTTTGTATTTTTTTTTACATAAAAATTTTTTTTTGTTTACTTAAATATATGCCAAATATAGCCTAAAAGTTTTTTTTTCTCTAAACCCAACCCATTTCTCAAAAAAAAAAAACAAACTAATCACTTGAAAATGGTAGGTCACAGTGGTGTTCTCCCTTAAGCCATGGAAATTGTATTGGTTTGATCCCCATAAAAATAACGAATATTGTTGTCAAGTTAGTTCTAGTTTTGATCTCGATAGTGAACCAAATCCTTTTCTAATTAAATTAGAACATAATAAATTTAAAATAATTACAATTCTTAATCTAGTTAATTAACAATAATTTTTATTTGTTTCTTTGTACTCGTATTTCTTTGTGAAAGAATGGATATAGCTTGGCATATATAAATAGTTACCGGTACTAAAACCTATTTGACCTCAACTTCAGATATTGGATTTTTTGGCACAAAGTTTGCTGGTTTATAGTAATGTAATTAATAATAAATTTTACAAGGCTTCTGGTATAACGAAGCTTTGCTCTGAAAATATTGTAAGTAATTGGTTGAGCAATAAGCAATGAGTTAGCACCAAACAGATCGTTAAAATCCAGCGACCAACTAAAAATTTAGATGTGCTGTGATTCGAAAAGCTTTAAAATACCCGCAGCCTTGAGATATTATTGAGCAACCATATTATCGCAAATATAGAAAGCTCCCACGCTACATATACATTAACAAGTAACCCGTTTAGACAATAAATTTGGAGGACACGAATATAATCAACTCCTACGCATTAATCCTTTTGTTGTTTTTATTAATAATTTAAATTAAAACCTCCTCCGTTATCTTTATTTGGAAATCGTGGGTCGCTAAATATTCATAAAGTTAATGAAACGAAACGACTTAATATTATCTCGATATATGACGTTTTCTTTATTTTTCATTGTAACTGAGCTAAACCAAAATAAGCGATGATATTTTTAGCACAATAAAAATTCCCGGAAATTAGAAAAACAAACATCCCTATAAGCATATTACTTTATCACTATATGTGCTACGGATATAAAATTTCATTCAACTTCAATAGTCTAGACTTACGTTATAATATAAAATGCTCTATTCTATACGTATAATTGTCACAATCCAAGTGTAAAGATTTAGTAACAACAAAAACAATTAAAATCACTCAGGAATATAGCATTGAAAATTCGACATTAACTGTATGCGGCAGAATGACGACGAAATATTATCCAAATTCACAACAACTTTCCATGGTGCAAATAATTTCCATGGTAAATTGTAAATTATTAATTAAAACAATTAAATATTTTTATTTTATTTTATTTAAAGAAAGGTATAAGAGTAATAAAAAATGTATGTTGTTTTATTCTTATTGTTTTCCATTTTATATTATTTATAATTATAAGAAAACAATTGATCCATAAAATTTTACCCACGGTTTGAAGGTTAGGCGTCGTTTTATTATGGGTACACAGAACATAAACACATAAGAAAGAAAATTATTTTATTTACTTTTCTTAATTAAATTATTATATTTAAAATTAAAATAAATATTTAAAATAAAACAATTAATGTGTGCTTTAATTATTCAAAAGATTTTGTATTGTGGCCCAACCAAAAAAAAAACACATTTTTGTGTTTGATTGACGCGAATGAAAATTTTTTATTCAATTTTGGGCAATCAGTCGGAAAAAGTGTTGGGAAAATTATTTAAATTTAAATTTAATTTTCTTTATTATTATTCAAATGTGTGTTATATGTTGTAACGGTTAGTTAATGTATTGTTGTGTAACCGCTTTGTTTTTGTTTCTTAGTTGAGCAAAATATTAGGTGCATTTAAAAGATTTATGTGAAAATGAATAAACAAAAAAAAAATTTTTAATGGCTACTTTTATTAAATTAAGACTTAAAAATGAGTTAATTAGATCAGCCTATCTAGCCCCATAAGAATAATTAAAAATAAATAGAATAATTGTTTTATAAATCGTTTAAAGAAATTAATTAAAATTAATTATTAATAAAATGTATTTAACGCTTTGTATAAATTAATAAAATTATTAATTACTAAGTATTATTCATAATAAAATCTTTACTGTAATATCTCAATTATCATGGTTGATGAATTGAATAAATTTGAAATAGGGAGTCTAAAACAAAAATAACTTTTTAAGAAGAAGGAAATTGGTACACTGCGAGAAAACATTTTTTATTCATGAGAGGAAGAGCTTATTTCGATCTTGTGTGGTACAATTATATTAAAACCTGATCAATTTAATAGTTCGTATATAGGTACTACATAATTGGCAAACATGTGAAAATGAATGAGCATGTTAAAAAATAGACTGAAATCTTGTGTAATAATCAATGATAACAACTATCGATAATTTAGAAAATATATTTGGCTTTGGTGCGCATTAAGCAACTTAATTGTATGCAAAGTTTCTGCCTTTAAATGGCCCATAAAACTGAAACACGTGAATGGAAAAGTTTAGCCACTTTATAATGCTATTTGTCAGGCCGCACCTTTGTAAGCTGCCCAAATAATTCTACTGCCGCCCCAATGAAAGTGTTTTTGAATACAAGATGAGTTTACAAAATGTTCACCTTGTTCTTCTCGAAAATGTTTTGGGTTTCTGTATAGTTACCAGCTTTAATAACAGTATACATAACTTTTTTTTTTAGGCTTTTATTTAATGACCTCCAGTCAGTGGTGATTATGATGAATCATTGAGTACTTTATCCTATATAAATCTGTTGTGAGTGAGATTGCAGTGCTGATATTTTATTTATTGTTTTGTTGGTTGACTTTATTACTGTTCTCGATAATCCAGCTTCAATAATTTTTATATTGTTTATTTGGTCAAAATGGTTAATTGTAAAAAGTGCGCAAGATAAATTATGTCATCTAAGCGGTACCAATGTCACATATGTTTACAGCACTACCCATCCTAACTGTGATGAATTATTAAAACTCAAAGTCAATGACATCGACAAGGGTAATACTGAGTTTTCCTGCTGTCGTTGTACAGATTCCAACTAAAATCAGACTTCTTCTTGTGAATGTAGTGATTATAATGTTAATAAGGCGTGGAGTGACCTTAAAAAGCAAATCGCTGTGTTGCGCACCAGCCACGCTGAGATGGTTAAAATTTTAAATGACAAAATTGAAGCATAAAATACTGTTTTGTAGAAAACTACACTTGAGTGTGATAAATTTGCTGAACTTCAAGCTTCAATTCGAGCTAATTCTCGTGATGTTATCTATTAATTTGAAAGCTGATATTACTGCTATTCGCAATGAATTACTAACTGTTACTAGCAGATGTAATTTTTTGGACAAGCGTACTCATCTAGTTCCTTAATTTACGGTGTCGTATCTGTGAATAATGAAAATCTGTTTAATGTTCTGCAAGTTATCTGCCATGCAATTATCAATCATGATGGGAATGTTATTAATGCAGTATATCGTGAAAAATCGAAATCTAAAATTAAAGCAATATTGTTGTTGAGTGGAGTAGCCGGATTTTTAAACATTTAAAACGCTATCATCGCAAAGTAAGGACACCTTTAAAAAGTTTAAACTCCTTGAGCACGATTGTTGGATAATTATTATGGATTAAGACCAGAAAAGTATTGTGTGCTGAGCTGCTTAACTTTCAATTTGTTTGGGCTGATGGTGTCATTTTAGCGAAGAAGGATTAAACCAATAAAACATTTGAAATTACCACAGCAGCGGAGTTAAGGGATTTGGATAAGTTTAAGAGTAATTGTATTTGATTTATTGTCTTGATTTATTTTTTTTTTATTTTTTGCTTTTTTGTAATTTTAGTCTGTACATATATCATTATTGTGAATTATGGATATATAGCTACTACCAAAATTGCCGTGGTTTGAAAACTAAATTATTATATTTAAAGCTAAATGATTTGCAGCATATAACTATGATCTTAAATGCTTAACGGAAACCTGGTTTAATGACTCCATTAATAATTATGAATTCATTGAGGATCGTTATTATGTAATTCGTAAAGATAGAAACCTTAGTATAACTGACTGAGATTGATGGTGGAGGTGTTGCCATTCTGTTGAAAAAATCTTAATGGTCTCTGAACTTGAGTGGATTGAAGCTATTTTTGATAACATATGGATAAAAGTTAAGACATTTGAAGGTAAATTTCTGATAGTCTGTCTAGTTTATTTCCCAGGCTACTGATACTGTAAGTTAGAGCACTATGAAGCTTTTTGTAATAAACTTTCCAACTTGATTATAAGATTCGCCTATTGACTGTCAATTTTTAGTCCTTGGGGATTTCAACTTGCCTAGTGTAAAATGGAGTACTGATTGTGATGCTATCTCTCCAGCGCCTTCCTTTTGTCAATTAGTTAATGAGTTACTTGAAACTATGTTATTTACTGAATTAAAACAACATAATCATGTCAAAAATATTAATGATAGAATCCAGGACCTTGTCCTGTATCGTAGTTTTGTTAATGTCTATCAACTTAAATCTCAGCTAGCCAAACTTTGTTATTTAATTTATCGTTAAATAAAGGTGTATTTCCTCATCTATGGTAAAAAGCTTATTTAGTTCCAGCTTTATAGAGTTTTAAATTATAGACCCATCTCAATTTTAAATAGTTTTAGCAAAATTTTTGAGAAACTGATATATGCAATAATTTTCAATGAAGTTAAACATTTAATTAACACATCCAACATGGTTTTTTTCCTAAACGTTCCACCACCACCAATTTGATTGATTCCTCTAACTATATTTTCCACAGTGTTGATATGGGTGGGCAAGTTGATTGTGTTTATACTAACTTTAAGAAAGCACTTGATAAGGTATCCCATAATATTTTATTAGAAAAATGTGTTAAAATTGAACTCTCTGAGCAAATTTTGAAATGACTAGGACCACACCTCTCTGAACGTATACAGCAAGTAAAATTTAATGGTTTTGTATCAAGGGATATTGTAGCTAAATCAGGTGTGCCTCAAGGTTCCACTCTTGGGTTTATTTTATTTCTGATATTTATTATTGATTTGCTAACTATTTTGTCGTGTCGATATTTATTATATGCTGATGATTTAAAAATTTTCACGCCTACCATTACGCCAACTGACTGTTCTAGGATTCAGTTTGATTCAGATAAACTTTTGACTTGGTCCAACATTAACAAATTAACACTCAATATTAAGAAATGTGTTGTCATTTCATTTGCGAGGAAAATTAACCAAATACACTTTCCCTATAATATTAATGGTGTCTAACTGGAAAGGGTTTACGAAGTCTTTGCTCGGCTTTATCTTTCGACGTGGGCAAGAGTTTCGTGATCCTTATGTTTTTATTACATTATATAAAAGTTTAGTTCGTAGTTGTTTGGAATATTGTAGTCAGATTTGGTGCCCCTACCATGAAATTTACAAAGCTCAAATCGAGAGGGTTCAGCGGAAATTTACCATTTTTTTAATGTATAAGTGTATACCATTCAATAGTCGTGTTAGTTACAAAGTCAGGCTTAAAATAATGGAGAATGTTTTTCTGAAAAACGTTCCTCGATATCTCAAAATCGAACAAATTTTCAACCGAATTCAACAGAAGTGTCGATTTGTAGATCAATTCATTCTTCCCGTAATTTGTACTTCGATTAGGTAACTGCAAAAATGAACGTCTTCTCAAATTGTGAGACGGTGAATAAAGCTCTAAAAGCTCAGAGCAGCCAATGTGTCCCAAAATTATGTCACGCGCAAACATAGCAATCGCCGCTTCCCTACGAGCACTAAGCGGCTCCAGACCTAATAACTGGAATCTCCCATTGTAAGGTGGCAAAATATAATTCGTACCACGGCCGTCACGAGGCAAGAAGCGAAGCGCATATTTAAGGAAACGCTTTTGAATGCTTTCGATCCTATCTGAATAGTTATGATAAAAGAGCGACCAAATAACAGCAGCGTAATCGATATGGGATTTAACAAATGTCATATATAAAGAGCGCAGTGTGTATGGATCTCTAAATTCCCGGCATTGTCTTTTCAGAAAGCCTAACATACTGTTAGCCTTTGCAATGACGCTGTCAATATGAAAATTATAAGACAAGTTAGGTGTGTAAAAAACACCTAAGTCTCGAATTGAATCGGTCTATGCGAAAAGGTCATATCTAATTTTTTTTAAAAATACCGCTTTTCTTTCTTCTACACTCTAAATGAATAAACTGATATTTCTAGTGCAAACGGGAAAATCCACAACAGTTGTGGGTTTTCCCGTTTGCACTAAAAATGTCAGTTTATTCATTAGGAGTGTAGTATAAAGAAAAGAGTTATTTCTAAAAAAAAGTAGATGTGACCTTTTTGCATAGACCGATTCAATTACAGAAACTCGTTCGATCAGTACTCCGTCGAAAAAATAATCGGTTAAGACAACATTCCGACCTCTTCTAAATGTCATAGTTTTACATTTGGAAATGTTAAGACATAAAGAGTTTGTACTACACCATTCAACGAAATTATTGATATCAATTTGAAATGATAACGCATCAGAAAGGTCCCTAATGGTTTTATAGATTTTTAAATCGTCTGCGTACAAAAGAACTTCTGAGTTAGACAGGCAACCAATCACGCCATTCACAAAAATATTAAAAAGGAGTGGTCCCAGGTGACTACCTTGGGGTACTCCAGAGGATGCTAAAAACGTTCTGGAAATGGAGTTGTTGATTCTAACATACTGCTTTCTACCAGTCAAATATAATCGTATCCATTGCACCGGTATTTGATTTGAATCTGATTGATAGAATTTGTTAATTAACAAATCGTGATCTACCTTATCAAAGGCCCTACTGAAATCTGTATACAATACATCCTTTTGGAAACGTAACTCAAGCGCCCCTGAAACATAATTATTAAAGATTGCGAGATTTGTAACCGTAGATCGACCTTTATAGCAGCCATGTTGTTTTGTCGTTATAACATTTTTAATTATAAAAAATAATCGGGCATTAACTAGACTTTCAAAGAGTTTCGGGATGCTTGAAAGTAAAGAAATTCCACGATAATTTCGAACATCACTACGTAAACCAGGCTTAAAAATTGGAATAATCGATGATATTTTCCATATTTTGGGGGAAACTCCAGACCGAAGACTAAGATTGAAAATCTTTTTCATCAGCGCAACTCACCATGAAACAAGGAGGAATACCGTCAGGCCCGGCTCCCTTTTTACAATCTAGCTGATTTCAAGCTATTAAAACTTCCTGATATGTTAAAGTTAAGCTCGAGCTAATGCTTGTCTTATCACAACTAACCGAGGAGCAACTTGTGTAATTCCTAGTATACTATATACTCCTTCAAAAAAGTCGGTAAATAGATTGCATGTCGCTTGGTTATAATTTGAAACTGTACCATTTAAATGCATTTGACCAGGATATCCACTAGATTTCTTTTTGTGCTCCATATAACACCAGAATCGCCTAGGGTCGTTTGTTATGTCATTTTCGATCTGCATGACATAGCAATTGTATAAAAATTTGTTCAATATATTAAATTCCGTTCGTAGATAGTTATTTATATATATAGTTGGAAAAAGCAAAAAGTGAAACAAAAATATACAAATACAAAATTTGGGAGTGGTAAACAATAAAAATGGTGAGAGCAATAAAATTAAAAATTAAAAGGGGATGAGTTAAACACAGGTATATGATTATTGATTAGTCAACCGCAGAATAACAAAATTCCAGATGTTCTTTTTTTTTCTTCTTTATTTTATTATAACCCGACATATTAGTCATTTTATGGGATGGTATGATTATGGGAATAAAACAGTGCGAAAACAAATCTATTAACTTTCTAAATATAACAATAACCAGAATTAATTCTTCATTAGAGTTCAACATTTATCGAAAACCCACGTATACTGACTCCTGATGTTGGCCTAATAAGCCGAAATCGATCGAGTGATTTTTTAAACATTTTGTAATTTTGCGAAATATTTAACAAGTGTTTTTAAAAATTTAAAAATGTGTGTTTTAAGTAAAAGGTTAAATAACTTCTTTAAGAATAAGCTCTAAAAGTAGCAAAAACAGTTCGATATGAACTCTAAAAGGGGTTTAGTCAAACTGTCAGAGCAGAATAAAATGCTACTTGCTCCAAAATACAGCTGTAACAGCGATGATAGAAAAGAGTTAGAGCAGAAAATGTTACTTGGGTGCCCCCTTCTCTCCCCAGACTTTACTTTTTGTTTTTTATGAAGATGGATTATTGTTGCGAAATGGGCGAATCAGATTTTTCTGCTTAATCCAAAAATGCATAGTGGTATCATATTTTCCCAAGAAATTTAATAGTACTATCATTAACATTATTTAAATTTTTCGAAAAGTTTGACTCAGGAAACGGCTTACAATACGCTTTAAAGCTACTCATTATTACATTATCACTAATTATTATATCGATTCACACACAACTTGAAGAATTAATCTAATTGCAAGAAATAATTTTGACAGTAATTTATACCTAAAAGATTATATGAACCTCTTTCTTAATTACTTTATACCTTTTATAATACTTGTTATTTATTGTAAGTATAACTGGTTTTGAAAGGAGTTTCAAAACTATTTATAGCGGTATAGGATATCTGAGGGATTCAACCTAACAAAATGCATGATCCAAACAAACATTTTATTTTTATTTTAGAAATTGTTTACAGAAAAATTAAAAAAACAAGTCACTAAAGCAGATCAACATACTTAAAAAGAACGAAGATGGTATCATTTTTATAATTATTTTATAATCCCTATTCATTTATCTTTAAAATGAGCCCAATTTTATAATTTAAATACAACACCAATTGCATGAAATTTTTAAATATTTTTCCAATAAAGAAAATATCACGAAAACAACGCAAATGAAATTTTTACTAAGTTCTACTAATTAAAAATGGCTGCTGTAGTTACTCAAACACACATTCAAGGAGTTATTAAATTAATTTTGCAAATTTAAACTTTGATTTTGATAATATTTTACTTTCTTCTAAATAATCTCGTAAAACGTTTCTTGAAATATTCAATTTACATAGTTGTTTAAATAAATTTAGTGGACTATTTCGTATAAGCTGAAATATATAATATTAATTGATATACTACGGCCCAATTTAGAAGTTTAGGAAATTCTATTGGACTTTGGTGCTCTTAGTATTAAAAAAAGAAAACCTTAATTTAGTGGTAAGCCCGAAATATGAAATAAGATGATTTGCCGTTAGTCAATGGGTTCAACATGATTTATTGAAACTTTTAGAAAATCCTCTTTAATTTTGCAACCCGTGCGATATTTAAATTAAAAATTGGTCCTTTAGTCGAATACCACATAAATTCAAGAAAACATTTAATTAAATCTAGCCCGTTAAGCATCAATTTCATTATGATTTTCCGTTAATCAATAGGTTGAACATTATTTAAGGGAATTTGTAGAAAACTCTCGTGGATTTTGCAATCCCTAGCATATTTGAAGTGATAATTGGTCCTTTAGTTGAATATCGTATTAATTCAAGAAAACATTCAATTAAATTTTGCCAATTAGGCAACAATCTCGATATAATTCTCCGTTAGTCAACGGTTCAACATTATTTATGAAAATGTTTAGAAATTTTTTTTAGAGTTTGCAACTCCTATGATTTACCGTTAGTCAATGTGTTCAACATTATTTATGGAAATTTGTAGACAATTTTGATTTATATTTTTCCTTGTCATTGAAAGGTGGGAATAATTTTAAAAATTTTGGAACAACTAATTCTGACTATATTTAATTATTTTTATTGAATAAGGTTCAAAACTCAAATAGACAGATAATAATCCCCTTTTTTTTTGTTATTGTTTTATATCCTAATGCATACCAACCCCACCCAAATGTGAAAAATAGGTAATTGTATGTCAAAATTGTTATTAGAATTTTAATAAAGAAATGTAAACTAAACTTTAGGTTTTGTGGTAATATGGTATAAATTATCGAATTCCGGCATTATTATATCGAATAACTCAAATTCTGATATCACAAAACCAAATTCAGCCACGACTTATCGATTCTGATATGTTTCATCGAATATTGGTATGATTATCGAATTCCGGCAGGACATTTCGAATTTTGACATACAAAATTAAAACCCTGACATGAATTATCAAATCCTCATCTCAAGACTTCAGAATTCGATATATCAGGCCGAAATTCGAGATGTTATGTCAGAGTTCGATATATCGCACAAAAATTCAATAAATTGTCCTGAATTCTGGGGTGCTATATCCAATTCTGATATGACATGTCGAATTTTGAGATGTTATATCGAATTCTGAAGTTATGAGATAATATATCAAATTTTGAGTTTTGACAAGATGTCGAATTTTAACCGAATATGTCGAATACGGAAAAGGTTAAAATTAGTATCGACGTATAGGATAAATAAAATTTGACTTGTGATATCAAATTCTGACATAACATGTCGAATTTTGAGATGACATACAGAACTCTGAAGGCTTCATGAAAGATGCGTCATTATTTATCTAATTTTGACATAAGATATACAATTGTGACATTATAGGTAAATTCATATTCTGACATGTCATATCGAATTTTAACGTGTATATGGAATTCTTATATACAGAATTCTGACACCAAAAATTTCAAATGCTGACTTCAGACATATCGAATTTAGATAGCATTAACTTTAATTTTGACAAGATAAATCGAATTTTGGCTTAACATATCGAACTCTGCCTTAACATACATAAATTCGAATTCTGCGATATGACATATCGAATTCTAAAATTATTTATTTTGTTTTGGCTTGATATGTCAAATTCTGATATGATTTACCGAACTATATACTACATCATAAATTTACATTCTGACATGATATATTGAATTCTGATATGAAGTAACAAAATATGTGATATGTCAATTTATGGCATGATATATAGAATTTAGGCATAATATATAGACTTCTGATATCATAAATATAAATTCTGATATTGCACATAATTCTGACAAGAAATGCGGATTTTTGACGTGATAACTCGAATTCTGTTACATTCAAATTCTGACATGATGTATCGAATTTATTTTGACATGAAGTATCGAATTCTGACAGGGGATTCCGAATTTTGGCATGAAAGATTCAAATTCTGATAAGATATCGTGACTTGAAGTATCTATTTTTGGCATAAAAAATTCGAATTCTGACGTGACATCGAATTTTGACATAAAACATCGAATTCAGATATGCTATGTCGATTTCTAACATAATTTATTCTATTCTGGTATGGTGTATCGACAAGATGTATCGAATTCTGATAAGATACATCAACTTCTAACATAACGTATCGATTACCAGCATATGATAGGACATATCAAATTAAACTCTGATATTTTATATCAAATTCTGGCATGATACAACGAATTTTGGCATGATGTATCGAATTCAAACATCAAAAATACAAATTCGGACATGACATCAAATTCAAACATAATATATTAAATTTTGACATCACAAATTAAAATTCTGACATGACTTGTCGAAATCTGAAACGAAGATACATCGAATTCGAAGGTGACGCATCGATTTTTGGCATGACAAATTTAAATTCTAACTGTGGCAACTTACATAGGATATGGAATTCTTAGGTATTCACTTATTATTATCAAACAGATGGTATTGAATTATGATATTATATAAAAAAAAAAAATTTAAACGTAGACAACTAAAAACTATCTGTAATATCTATAAAACGTAATTTACACTTTACAGAATTTTTAAATTTTTATAATTATACTTTTTATCTTAAATTTTCAGTTAATTACTTATTATTATTTGTTTTTTTTTTAATGTAAATTTGTTTACATATAATTTACATTTTAATGTAATTTATGTAGGTTTTTACATTTTTTACTTATAAAATGTATAAACAATTTGTTTTTACATGAATATGCCCAATTGTGCCTTGAGTTAAAAAAAAAAGTGTGTCTTTCAAATTTTTTTTTCCTAACATACAGAACTACCGGTGCTGTCGAAGGGCATCATTAGAGCTTCACTATAAAAACCTTCTAAGGGTAACAAGGTATTTAATAGAAAGTATGTAATGCATAACATTAGTATCGCTTGAGATTATAAGATTGAATTTATAATCATCAGTTATCGTCTGATGAAATGTCTAGACGACTTTCATCACATTTCTAATCACAAATGGTAATTCGTAATAAAAGCCAAAACTTTGCCGTGTATGTCAAAATTACAAATTAAAACCTGTACCACGAATAATAAATAAAAATATGTAACTACAAAAATTTCATGATCTATCTCAAGTCTCAAGGTATATACCTCCCGAAACAATTAAACATGAGATTTCCTAACAACCAACTGCCAATAATCGTGATATTTGTCACCTTTACAGCCGTAAAACAATAGCCTATTGTTAATATTTGTACAATATTCTAGAATACTGTAATTTTGTTTAAAAAAAATAATTAACCACCCTAACAAGGTGTAATCGTTTAATTTATTAATGACACCAACAAAATCTTAAAATTTATATTCAATTGACGTTTTCTTATGATAAAGATTTTTTTTGGTAAATGTCAAACACTTACGTAATATCAAACATAAGGTGACATATATAATTCAGATTTATGTGCTAAAAAACTAAATCTACATATTTTATGTGCAGTTCTTACACACATAAAAGTACAATTTTTTGGTAATAAAAATGAAACACGTTCTGCGAATGAAGTTGAATTATGTTTGTAGACCATAAAACACAGCCAGAAAATTCGCAAACTTTAACCCTCTGTCTTAATTTATTTTTATTTTTTATTTTTAAATGTGGATTAACATAAAACAGCTGATGTCGAAGCAAAAATAAGAAATAAAGAAAATAGTCAAGTGGAACAAAATATCACCTTTTGTATATCTATACCAAAAACCGTATAATAAATTTGTAAACCGTGACCAAGATGATACAAATATTTTTTCGAAGAAATTCAAAATCAACATAAGTATAATATCGCTATAGGTACCATAGTTAACATAACGGGTGATAATGTTACTTTATAATACACTAAAATTATGTTACGGTTTTACGTATTATCTATATAGTTATGTATACATATCGTCATTTTGGTTTAGGTTGTGGTATTCTGATTAAATACCGAACAACATTTTTTTTTTCTCACCACAATATCGCACGAAAATACCATCATGCTCGATTTATTACACTATATTAGATCACCTGCATGCATATTAAAAATTACATCCCTAAACATTAAAATGTTAATTTATTTTGTAATCGTTCAGTAACAACAAAATTAAAAATCGTGGTAAATTCATATAAAGAGCTGACGATGACTCAACTTTGTATACCGGTGCGATATGGAATTATTTTTTAACATTCTGACAATTTTGAATAAAATTAAAAAGTCCATCGTCCTATGGGTGAATCTTATATGTTATGGTTCTCTGAATTACATTTTTTTTTACATTTTATGTTCGTTCGAGTAGTTGAAGCATAAAATTTTTGTGTACTGTAATTCGTAAGTTGAAGGGATATAAGCGTATATGTATCAGAATCACTTTGTATATGGTTGGTTTAATAAATTAGTATTAAACAAGAGGTAATTAACCCTTCTGTTTTCGGCATACAACTGAAAATAAATTAATTGTTCGTAAATTATTAACTCAAAAATAACACACAAATAAAACGCGGATCTAACGCTATGGTTAATGCGATAATATTCTACCCATTGTCGCCTTTCTGACGCTCAAATATCATGGTTGAATGGAGTTGATTTGAAGTAGTAAAATAATTTACTTTTAATATTCGATTTGAATCTCGATTAATTATTTATCAAGGGAATGGATATGTAAGATAACAGAAAATTCTCATTAGAGATATTTTTTAAGATCATGAAAAAAATCTTTAATTTTTCAATATTTAGAAAAAAAAATTATGTAGCTGTTTCAATTCGACTGAATTTTTTAAAATTCTTATCCTAATCCTACGTATGCAGAAACCATGGTTTCATATTGCTTAGAAGGGAGTCGATCGATACGATACCCTAAAAAACTAAAAAATTTAATTCGTCAACATTTTTAACCTTTATGTGACTGTGTTGACAATTGTACCCAAATGCACCTTTGAATCTACATTTCTTTATGAATTTGCTATAGATTGATGCTTTTATTCCATCATTTGGAACCAAAATGTTTTATACCTGGACCACAAATTAAAAACGATACAAAATGAATACAATTGGTAATACATAATGGTGTCGACGAAGCCGTGGTGAACATTTGGCAGATTTTATCATCACATATAATTGTTATCGATCAGTAAGCATGATTCAATAAAGAATTAAAATCATTTCAACGCAATAATTTTTTATTTACTATTCACATGGTGAAACTCTTATTGGCCCATCCTTTATTTAAGTTTGTTTGTCTGTCGGGTTTGACGAAAATGAAAAAAATAAATAAATATTAAGATAGGCATACTAGGGCCTTAGAAGTTACTGAAATATGGCCTTTGTCCTGCTACTCTACAACATTTACCCAGTTTTATTCAAATTTTATCAGTTCTTATTGTGCTGTGTCAAAACAAAATATCTGTCGGATTGAAGCTATATAGTTTTGAAATGGGTATACTAAGGGCTTATTAACGTAAAATTCTGGCCCTTGCAAGTTGTTGAAGTATGGTTTTTTTTCTTGTATTTCCATAGTATTTAAGCAGTTTTAATCGGATTTTATTGTTATGTGCTTGTTTAGGATTCAGATTGGCTTACTAGGGGTAATACCACAAGATCGGCGAATTGCATATTGTCGAAATATGGATGGTTTTGAAACTCAAACCTTCAGCGCTCACAGAAAGGTGAATTTTTTTAAAACGGCTAAACCGATTTTCACATGACATTATTTTTTGGAAAGCTTGATATTTTTACTTTAAAGTGACACTATTTTCATAAGAATTAGTTAAGTACTTTTTTTTAATGAATTTTGAATGAAAACGCAACCAAAATTGATGATTATAAAATTTAAATATTGGGGATATTAAAATTTCAATTACAACAAAAAATTCCAGCAAAACAAAAGCAATTTTATTGGTTAATACTTAGTATTATCCCCCCCCCCCCCGCATGCGTCTATAACCTTTCGCATGCGGTTCCCTATTGACCTTATTAAGGTTTTGACAAAGACTTGGGGTCGCACACCACTCCTCATCCAACGCAATCTTGATCTCACACACACGCAGGAATATGAAATATTCCCCTCTATATTCTGCGTAGGCAACTACATAATCCAAGAGAATGTCCTCGATATATCGTTCAGTTGTCAGACCCACTCTACGGCCTCCACTAGGTACGAAAACAAGATCTGTTTTTCTCTCAAACGATATGCCAGCCCACACCATACACGAACCGCCGCCGTATGAGACTGTTTCAGCAAAACAGCACTGCGAAAATCGCCCTCCTGGAAGCCGGTAGACCCGGTCTCTCATATCACTACCATGGAGACATATTCTGCACTCGTCAGTAAATAGAACGGACGTCCATTCCTGATGTATTGATAGCGGGTTGTCAATTTTGGGCCTTTAGCGGGACGTCTTTGCGATTTCGCAGTGAAGTTAGGACGATAAATCGATCGTCCCTCTCAGATGTACACCGATACCGGTTGGAATGTGGTCTCCGATTGAAGCTACCAGTTTCCTAAAACCTTCTGGATGCTCTTGAGACAGCAGATTGGATCATGTTTAGCTAAAGAGCGACTTGTCGTTGATTTTGTCCTTCTTGCAATAATGCGACAACTTGTGCGGCTTTTCCTTGAAACAACGAATGAAACTGGTAAAGATTTGTTCAGTCAACGTCTAATAAGTAAGTGATGGAAAATATCGGTCAACGTGATATTATACAGGTGATTGCATCATACCAATTGTTTTCACCGAATTAATTTGAAAAGTACTATATCAATTTTATTGATAAAGGTGTCCTTGTAAAGATAAAATACTAAGCTGTTAAAAAAAGTTGTTTTACGGAAATCGGTTAAGCCATTTTAAAAAAAATGCATGTTTGTACGCGCGATGGTTTGAGTCAATTTAGTTGCTCGGGAGCGTAGTTTGATAGTTTATAGAAACTATTATTTGGTAAATTTACGATGATTTGAATTTCTTTAGTCTTTTACCATGCATACTTCCTCTAGTATTCTCCTATAGATTAAGAATGGAAATATTTGGCCAATGGAACTATTATTATTATTATTATTACTTGAGGGCCATGTGGGCGTTAAGCCACCTCGCACTGCGACCTAAAAGATCTTTTGTGCATCAAGCCCTATTTAATTATCCGTTCAGCCAATATTCAGGCTCTTAATGAATCTGATAATACTGCCGACCGGTACTATTAATGATGAGATAATACTGCCGACATACTATCTGGGCTCATTGCTCTCCCTCCTAGATGTAATAACATTTACTTCTGCTAGAGAAGCGGTAGCATTGGGACTCAAGGACTTCGAGAGAGCAGACCCACTCCCGTGTAGTCCTTCCCGTGCCTCGTCTACCGTTTTGATCTAACTCTTGCGAGTTGCTGGGAATAAAAAGTCGCCTGTAGGTCACCCAGCTTGCTACAGGAAGGCTAAATAAAACTGGAGGGTGCCTGGTATCCAGAGTCCGCATATATAAACTAATTAACCTATCAGCTATTCATCCTTTGGTATATGTTGTTCCACCTTAGATTAGGGTCTTTTGTCAAGGTATTCTCCTTTAGCGCCGTACTTTAGCCTGTCCCAAAGGGCCATATTCTGTCTAATGGTTTCAGTTACCAGTGGTGCCGCGAGGAGGCAGTACGTACACTTGTGCCTACTGGAAGGTTATGGAGCCCCTTCCAATAGACGCCAAACCACCGGCTAATGGACCTAAAACAGTACAAAAAAAAAAATAAGCGACCACCTGATATTATATGCGGGGTAAGCAGATGCAAAAATCCTGTATCAAAACTGAATTAGAGTTTCGATTTCGATTCTAATTTGGACACCTTAGATATTTCAAAACAAAATAATTAAGAAATTTGTCATTTATTCATTCAAAATAAACACCATGTAAAAGTTATCAAATAAATTCTGAAATAAAATCATTCGATCGGATCCTTCCACTGTAAATCAAAATGTTTTTCAAAACATTCCCGATTAAAATACCCGCGCATCGGATCAACCTTGTGCATATTCAAAATTTGATAAAGTTCGTTCAAATTTTTCTCAAATTTAAGTTTTGCTTGCGCATCATCGTTGTCCTTGAGATGACGATAGGAATAAAGTCGAGATCGCAAATCATTATAAACTATACCGAGTAGTGATCCCTCCAGATCAAAATATAAATCATGTTCAGGAAAACGTTGTTGTCCCTCAAATAAAATATTCGATCCAAGATTTTTGATTTTATCTTGAATTTTCTGACCCAGGGGCACTGTAACCTCACGCAACTCTCGATATAAATTTAAAAGATCTTTTCCCGACACAAACTTATGGTAGAGTATTCCATGGTTTGAAAGATACATTTTTGAAATGAGCACATCACTAAAACAGCAACAAAAATGTAAATTAATTAAAAACTAAAATGTAATATACATACATAATTTACCAATCTAAATAAATGAGTATTGAGTACTAAATTCATAAACATGCTGTGATAACCAATAAAATGTTTTACATAGCCAGCTCAATTGAAGTGGAAAACAACTATACCAGACATGACAGTATATGCAGCAAGGTGAATCTAAATAATTTCGAATCTGAAATGCATCAATGCTTTGCAACATTGAGACGATTTAATTGTTTTACATTTTGTATTAAGTATTTGTACCAGTAAATAGCAAACAAACCAACAAATATTAAAGGAAGTTATTTCTTGTTTGTTCAAATTTGACGGTCTGTTAATTATAAATTTAATATAAAAAGAAAAGAAAAGAAAAAAACAATTTCAAACTCACTGACACCAGGGCTTATCATTTTTTACTCTTGGCTGAACATAAACCATGTGTATTGTGCACCATATTAATTCTATTTTAAGATAAACATTAAAAATTAGTTGAAGTAAAAAGAAGTAATTAAAACGAATTAACATATTACGGTGCATCACTGATAAAAGTTTTAAAACATCTGGATAATTTATTATCTTTTATTTTTTTAAAGAACAAAACTCTAAAGTACTGTGAATTTATATAAAAGCGCGATTAATAAATTAAAACCAAAAACAAAAACAAAAAAAGTCTTAATTATTTATATTGTAAACTATTTAAGAGAAATCATAACTTTTACTTAATGAGGGTATACATCACATCATGTATTAATAAAGTACAACAGGTATATTAAATATGTGTACTTTGGGTGTGTGAAAAAAATGTTTTTTTTTGCAACTCAATAAATTAATTCAACTTCTCTCATTGTTAATTTAATTTATATCGACTGTGTTTGTGTGTGAATGAATGACAGGCATAAATAAAATATTACTCGAGGGCAAAAATTTTCTATTTCATTCGGTGAACATAAATTTTATTTTATTCACATGGAAAGTGATATGATTAAAATATACTGGGTCTCTGTTGCGTGTGATACTATTTATATAAAATCAGTGGTCCACTACTAATTAAAACAAATATACTTATATCTAAAAGGTTCACATTAAAAAATTGTGATTACATGAAAAATCGAATTGCGGGCACCTAGATTATTTATGCAAAGGTTACACTTAAAATCGTTTTAAGGTTAAGCGGTTAAAAACCAATTCATATTTTGATGCACGCAATAAAGACATTTTGCTTGTGCGTAAAAAATATCACAAAAATTTAGAAATCTATTGCTAAAGTTATGAACAAAATATACAATACCATGATTATGAATGCATAAATAAGTTGATCTTGATCTTAATGTGCGTTATTGTTGGTAGCTTATCATTTTAATAACGAAATAGAATAAACAAACAAACAAACAAAAGTGAAAGAGATCAACGATGTGTATCGCATTAATTAACCATTTGATTGAAGAATGATAAGTTTTACTTTTTTTTTTTTTTTGTTTGCGTATACACAATTACGAGTTTAAAAGTGCTTCCGATTATGATGGTTGGCCATTAATCTTCTTTATAGGACACCATTTTAGTTATTTGCCTTTATATGTGGTGTTGTAGAGAATTTTGACAACGTGAAAGGTTAAACTGTAAAATATTCTATATGAAGCGAAATGTCTACTAAATTCGAATAAACGAAAAAGCTAGTTAAAATTTCTACAGTGGTGACCCCGACGTGTTCACAACCAACGGAAATATAAAAGCGTTTTGTTTCGTACAATATTATTAAACTAATTTTGGCGATTACTGAATCGCAAACCAAAGCAACTCACCACAAATTTTCGCTTCCAGTTGAATACGCAATATAAACCGAAAATCATACAACACATTTATTGGCATTTTACTTAACCGATAATCGCGGTGTAAATTTGCGGGTTTTCAACATTTTTTTGCCGTAACATTACACAAAACTGAAATTCATCATCAATTAAACTTATCAGCAACACTCCTACTACATCACTGCATCACATACTTCTACCAAAGCACTGCAAGTCGGATAAGTATGTATAGATGTTCTTGAAGAATGGATCGATGGATTGAAATCTATGGTGTGTGCCTTGTGAACTAATCAATATCAACACAACCATCGGTCGCGATCGCATAATTCAAGCTTCGCAGAAGTATTCATGATTTCCAAAAGAAACCATTTTGCTAGTATATTTCCAGCTAACAAATGCGGTAAGCCATATAATTTTTAGTCGAGTGGTAATTCATCAGTAATAAATCCAATAAAATAGAAAATTCTACTACAATGGCGGCTAATAGTGAAACAAATAACCAACGCCTTCTTTTTATTAACGACTAGCTGAGGTACCCGGCGTTGCCCGGGATAAATAAAATATTTTTATTTTACCAGAGAGCACCAAATTTTTTTTTTTTTTTTTTTTAAATTAACTTGTATAGTTTTCCAATGTACTCTTCAAAAAGAGGTAAAACATATTTTAATCATCGGATAAGAGTATATATACGATTAATTTCATTTAACCATTTATCTAAACTCAGTCCTGTATTTTTTTTTTAATTGAAATTGTAAAAAAATTATTGGAAGCACCTAGACTAAGAGGCTAGACCCTTTCGCAAATACTACAAAAATCTGCTAATTTCCCTGTGAAACCACTACGCAAAATTTAAATCTGGTGTGAATAACATGGAAACGTGTGAAGAGCATTTTCATTTTTATTAGTATAGACAGACAAATAATTTGTATATCCCTCCCCTATTGCAATAATGTACTATTAACAAAATTTGCTCTTCATGATTTGATATAAAGAATAAAGATGCACAGTTTACGTGCCCTAGTATAACGCGGTAAAAAAACTTAATTCTATCAATTGCATTGGTGTAAATTTTGAAAATGAAAAAAATCCAAAGTTTCAAATTAACAGTTAAAAATTTGAATTTCGATTAATTTTCGAAATTGATATTTCGGTTTAAGATCAAAAGCCCAAACAAAATATTTAATGTCTTGTACCATTAATTTTTCACAAGTACATTGCCGTAAAAGTTTGAATTTAAAGATGCACTTTAAAGGAGTGAATTTAAAGGAGCGCTTAATATTTGTGATGATTTTAAAGTCACAACTAATCTGCAACTCATCGTGCATTGACATCCGGTACCCATAAGATAGAAGAACTTTTAAATAATTTTGTTCTTTCTAGGAACAATTAATTTAATTGTACGTCATATTGCTTTATATAATTATCTATGTTTATTAATTTTATGTATTATGTATATATGATTAACAACATTTTCATTTTATTGTTTTTTTTTTTTGTGTGCTCGAAGTACAAAAGCTTTGCCTTACACTTTGTATATATCTATGTATAATAATAATAATAATAATAATAATATAAGTATACGAGATGCTTAAATTCAGTAGATTAAAAGCAGAGTTAAAATTCAATGGTGTACTTCAACAGGTGTTTTTAACTTAAATATAATTGAAAATACAGAAAGACGCACTTGAATACAATTTCTCAAGTGAATTGAATAAAATCAAAACAAAAATAATTTGTCGGGTTCACCGCAATGCTTGCTTGTAACCCACATTGTTTGATTTTGCTTTCGGAGCTAAACACAAATTTTTAAAAGTTTCCACTCTCGGAATGAAGGTGCGTTCTCTGTACCCAATTAGAAGGATCGAGTTCTGTCAATCTGTTGGCTATAGGTCTACCTACGATGCCATGTTGTAACTGTTAATTTATAATTATTTGTAAGAGGTTGCGTCTCTGGGAAGTAAATATTGAATGTGAGCATGTGGGATAGAACTCCCATACCATAAGACCCTCATGATTCAGGTAATTGAGTTCTACGCTTAAACAAAAAATTCCCTCAAGTTCTTTATTGTGCTTACATTCTTGCTTTACTTAATCGAAGAAGTTGGCGTATCCCTCGATGAGGCGTATAGATTTACAGATTAACTCGCGTGTTGTCATTGAAATATGCTTGACATGCCTCCAAAGACAGATTTTGTGAATGGTACCGTTACCATTAATAATCATACAATTATAACATCATACTGTCGTACTATCATACAACCATACCATATTATCATCATACCATTATACCACAACACCATATCATAATACAGTTAGATCATCGTGCCATCAAACCATTAGCCCGTCTTACCGACATACCATTATACCATTACATCACCAGATCATCACACCACCATAACATAATAATATCATACCAGCTTACCATCATACCATCACACAATTGCACATGTTACAATCGTACCTTGAAACAATCATACCTTCATACCATGAAAATCAAAACACCATCACACAAATATACTATGAATCTCACCACCCCGATACTATCAAACCATCATACCACCACACCATCCTTCCATCATATCATCAGCCATTGTATCATGTTACCATATCATACCTTCATTTTATCATACCATCCTTCCTTTGTACCATCATACCAATATACCATAATAATCACAATCAAAATTACCATCACCATCATCATCACCATCATAATCCCACATTACGATCAACATCACCATCAACATTACCATCACCGTTAAAAAAAATGGAACACGTGGTGATTTCTTTTTTTGCTTTGCAGTGATAACATGCAAAATCAACTCAATCGGTAAAGTTTTAAAAATACCTCTTGTAAATGGCGTCTCACTGGAGAGCATTGGTAAGGGGAACATTTACGATCACTATAACAACGCTATATTTCTTCTAGACTACTACAAGGTATTCGTGCAAACAGACACAAAGGAAACAATCGCCCGAGTCGATCAAGTAACATAATTTTCTACTTTATATACATACATATATAGAAGAAGATAGATTAAACCATCATTGTGCTATTATATCATCAAAAAATCATACTATCAAACCATCATTCCATTATACCATCACACAATTGTATGATGTTGATATCACACCTTCATATCATCATACCATCCCACCTGCATACCATCATACCATTATACCATCACTATCATCATCACCATCACAATCAAAATCACTATCCTAATCAAAATCATCAACCTCATCAAATTCATCATCATCATCATCAACATTACCGTCAACACCATCATCATCATCACCGTTAAAAAAATAATGATACACATGTCGATTTATTTTTAGTTTTGCACAAAATATCCAAAAATTAGCTCAATCGATGAAGTTTTAAAAATCCTCCTTGTAAATGGCACCTCACAGGGGAGCATGAGGAAGGGGTAACAATTTTTGAAAACTAACCCCCCTATGTTTTTTCTGGACTGCTAAAAAGTATTCGTGCAAAATTTGGAAACAATCGCTCGAGTGGACCAAGAGCTTTTGTGGAACATACATACATACATACAAACATACATACATACTTTTCTTCTTTATGTATGTAGATATCCGAAGTAGTGGTCATTTTTAGTTGAATTCAACTGGGGGTTTTTTAGTCCATCATTATCCTGTGTTTATTCACCAACCATTATTAAACAAAGAAACACTTACCGCAATGCTCGGCAAGATATCAGTAAGGCGGCAACAACAACTCGGCTCATAACAGTAAATGCTATAGTTAAACAAGGTAGTCAAAGATTCATGAATATGGTGGTAGATGGTCCGGAATTCATCTACACTTACATTGATGCTATCTTAGTCTTCAGTAAAGTGAAGAAAAATACAAAACTCACCTTCAACAACTTTTTAGACGTTTGGTTGGATATGGACTTAGCACCAAAGCATCAAAATGCATATTTGGCGTTTCCTCAATTAACTTTCTTGAACGTACGACATTCAAAGAAGGACTTACTCATATCTTGTTCCACTAAAAATAGCTCTTATCTTTTGGCTCCATTACATTCCTATTTAGCTTCAATAATTAATAAAAATTCAATATTTAAAAGCTAAATATTCTGAGTTTAATAGAGAATTCCTCGGATTCTATCAAATTCTAAAACATTTCCGATATACTTCGTGGAAGGCAGAGAATTCACAATTTTCCCGGATCATAAACCACTGGCAAACGCACTTATTTCAAAACTGAACGTAGCCCTCGATACTCTAATCGCATGAATTATAATATACCATATCGGGACGATGTCATTATATCTCGTCGTACCACAGCTGAGCATCAAAATAATTTGGAACAATTATTCATCAGACCGAAAGAGAATGGTATTAAATGTACGAAAGAAAAATTTGGTGTTAAGACAGCCAGAAGTTGAGTGTCTTGGGCATAACATTTTTTCATCAGACATCAGACCATCAGTTACCAACACAAAAGCAATTGACAATATGCCACGTTAGGAAACCTTAAGCAACTTGAAGCCTCTATAGGTAAAGCAAATTACTATAATAAGTTTATTCGCAATGTTTCATATATCACAGCACTACTTAATGCACTACGCCATAAAGACGTTGATTTTGTTTGAACAGAGGACCAAAAACGAGCATTTAAAGATATTAAAAAATTATTGATCGATCAAATAAGGTTGGTTCATTTCGACGATAAGCTACCGATCGTGTTCGCTGCTCACGCGTCTCAAGACGGCATTGGTGCTGTCATATTTCATGTGTTCCAGCCAAGTGGAAAAGGAAGCACTCGGTATTGTTTTTGGTATTAAAAGATTTCACCAATACCTCTATGGAAGAGCTTTCATATTATACACCGACCATAAATGCCTTACAACGTTATTCAATCCGAACTGAATTGCCAATGAGACGGGCAATATTACTGAGCACATACTCTTCCACCATTAAATTCAGACCTACCTCCCAACATAGCAATGCTGATAGATTATAACGTTTGCCCATAGGACCTGACAACAAATTCGATGATTATGAATGAGAATTCGGAGTGGACGAGATATACGATATCGTTGTGCATTTCCAATGGATAGCCGAGTGATTAGGAGCATCACGTTAATTCAAGTTTTTGTGAACAAATTAAGAAATTGCTCCAAAGCATCTATTTCAGGATTTATTTTATGGAATCGAAATTTCAGAATTTTATTTTTCTACCCATTAATAAATAAGTTTTCAGATTTAAAAGAATTTTAGATTTTTGGAACATTTCCAGATTAACGTATTCTGTTTCTGTAATGCTCTAAAATTTGACATTAGTTAATGGACGTGGGAAATATCAAGCTCAATGTTTAATACATTTCCACATTATATTTGAACTTGGGGAAATGTTGATCCCATGTTTTACAGTTCAGCGAGGTTACTAAGTTTTCATATGCAGCCAGTTTCAAAAAATAATTTTTAATCTGCGAAAATTTTAAAAAAATAGAAAAATGGTGAAATATTATTTTTTATTGCTCTTAAATGCAAGAAAGGTCTTGAACTTCAAGGGACCTGTCCCGTTTCAAAATTTTCCTCAGTGTCAAATTCATCTTTAAAATTGTGGACATTTGAAAAATAATGTGTTTATTAAACAAAGACCAAGTTACCAAATTTTTTTCGATTGGCCACCGTGCACCGTCCTATCAAGGACAATGCAAACTTTACCAAATTAATATTTGTGCCACTAAGAATTTATTTCCGTTTCCAATTTGTCATGTATACATTTACGCACCTTGACGATGATGACTTTTTATCTAACCATCATAAATTTTTTGTAATTTTAAAAAACAATAAAAGTTAATTAACTGTACATACTTGAAATTAACAAACATCACAACAAAATATGTAGGTACAAACAAAATTTTATTAATACGTTCTTTTCTGTTCATTTCCAGTAATTCACCGGATCTACACTCACCTCGCAAATAAAAAAAAACTCCAACAATTAATTAAAATGTGAATAAATAATTAAACCAACAATAATTATAATTAAAATATAATATTATAATCAATTAATAATCAACAACGAAATAAATTTGTAATAATTTAAAATTTTAAGTGTAAAAAAAAAAATCGAATTAAAATATTAATTAAAATGTGTGTCGCTAAAATAAAATTATTAAATAATTTATTATACAAGAAAGTTCGATTAAAATATCAAAGAATATTTATGAACCGTAATAATAGTTTGCTAATTTATTTTTTATTTATATTTTCGTTTTTAAATAATTTTAACTGTGTCAATTGTAATCATCCGCCGCGTTTTATGATCGAAGGTCATTCCGAAATTGTGCTACGGTTAAAAGAGGGACCTGAAACACCGATTACGAAACCAATTTATCGCCTCAAGGGATACGATCAGGATGGTGATGATTTAGAATTTGGTATACGGGCATCATACGACAGTGATATAATACGTATTGTTCCGATTAGCGGAACGGAGGCGAATATTTTCCTAACCAAATTGCTGGATCGTGAAACCAAAGATGAATACAATTTAGTGTTAACCCTAACGGATAATAAATTGGGTGATGGCAATTTTGTAATGCAAAGTTTTTTGCTACTGGTCGAAGATATTAATGATAATGAACCGATTTTTAAACCGTTTCAATCGGCGATCGAAGTACCAGAAAATAGTCGGCATGGTATTTTGACGACCGTCGAGGCGACCGATAGTGATGAGGGGGCTAATGGGCAGGTGGTTTATTTTCTGGAAGAACTCGAAGGAGATAATGATGTATTTACGATAACAACAATGCAGGGAAAAGGTGTTATACGCCTGGTAAAAGATTTGGACTACGAGAAGAAAAATTTGTATCAGCTACGAGTTACGGCCAAAGACCGGGCAAACCAATCGCAAGGTAAAGTCAATATGGCGACAGTGCCCATATTAGTCCGGGTGAAAGACATCGAAGATCAGCCACCCGAATTTATCGTTGTCACACCGGTAGCTCGTGTTCCCGAAGATGCTCCTATCGGAACCCATATCCTTCGGGTTAAAGCAATGGACGGTGATCGCGGTGTAAATAACCGAATACGTTATGCGATCGTTAGAGGTGGTGACAATTTATTTGATATCGATCAAGAAACTGGAACTATATTTGTGAAAAATAAGCTGGACCGGGAAGATATGAAGAACCAAGCAAATGGAGCTTACATCCTGCAAATAGCTGCGTACGAAATATCCCGCATTAAACCAACACCCACCACACAAACCGAAGTCACGATCATCTTGACCGACATCAACGATGAAACACCAACATTTCGATCGACCAGCTACGATTGTGAAATTAATGAAAACGCCCAAACGAATACGCCGCTGTCGTTTATCGGAAATGTACGCAACGAGGTTTACGATTATGATCAAGGCAATAATGGCACGTTCGATTTGTATCTCGATCCGCCAAACGATATTTTTGACATAACTCCAAATCGTGGTGTGAATGAAGCATCATTTTTAGTTCGTGTAAAAAACGCGGATCATCTGGATTACGAAAAATTCACCGAGCTCAATTTCACCTTAATCGCCAAAGAGGTTGTACCGAATGGGAAATCTAGCTCAGTTCCAGTTCGAATCTTTATTCGAGATCGTAACGACAATTACCCCGAATTTTCGCAACAAATTTATACGGTGACTATATTTGAAGATGTTGGTGTCGGAACGGTTATAGCACAAGTGCAAGCGTCTGATAAAGATTCGGGTAATTTTGGCTCGATCGGTATACGTTACACAACATTGAGTGGTAGTATAGCGCATGTACTAAATTTAAACACGATTAGCGGATCCATTACCCTTAATTCGCCGGCTGGAAATTTATTCGATCGTGAAGTAGTTTCACGTCATTATTTAACAGTGGAGGCACGTGATGATTTGGGCAACGGTAATCGAAATACGGCGCAGCTAATCATTAATATTGCAGACGTAAATGATAATCCGCCCATTTTTATTCAACGCAAATATGAAGTTCGACTGTTCGAGAATAAGATGAGCTTCGAAACACCGTTGATTGTCGAAGCTAAAGATTTGGATTTAAACGGTACACGGAACAGCGAGATTACGTATGAAATATTGGACGGGGAATTCAAAGAAAATTTTACGATAAATCCTAAAACGGGCGTAGTCACACCAATAATTCCAATGAATTTTGAGGAACTTGGCGGTGCCAAGGAAAACATAAAGCCGATTCATTTAACTGTGCGTGCGTCAGATTCAGGTGTTCCCGTACTTTCGTCCAAAGTTCCAATTATCATTTATGTACAGGATGTGAACGATAATGCACCTCAATTCGAACAAATGTTTTATAAAAAATCAATTCCCGAAGACCTACCAGGTGGCACCTCAGTATTAGATGTGAAGGCACGCGACAACGATGGTTCACCACCAAATAACGTCATTGTCTATCGAATCATGAAAGGTGGAAGTGATAAATTTGTTATTGGATCCGATTCAGGTATAATCTCGGTGGCGCAAGGGTCAAAATTAGATCCTGATTTGACCGACCCAAAGATCACTGAATACTCCTTAATTGTTTCGGCACTAGACGGTGGTTTTGGTGATAACCAACTATCAGCCACCGCCATCGTTAATATCACAATTTTGGACATTAACAACAAACCACCGATTTTTAATGATCCGGGAACGGTGCACATAAATGAAAATACGCCAGTTGGAACTTCTGTGTATCGACTAATTGCGCAAGATTTCGATGAAAACCCAAAATTACGTTACCATATAGATGGAAACGCGTCTGAAGCTCGTACCGAAGAGGGCGTCCTTGTGAAGCCAGCTGAATTCGATTTTATCGGATCGTTTGACCTAAATCCCAATGATGGCCTAATTCGGGTAGTAAAACTTTTGGATCGTGAAAAAGTGGAACAAATCAAATTAGGCGTTGTTGTAGAAGATATGGCTGCCGAAAAAAATCATCAAGTTGTGTCATCGTTTTTAACGATAATAGTCGACGATGAAAACGACAATAATCCAAAGTTTAAAAATTCTTTTTATAAACGATCGATAACCGAGAATAGTTTAATGGGAGTAACAATCCTAAATGTGGTCGCCTTTGATGTCGATAAAAATCGGACAATTTCGTATTCGCTAGAAGGTCCAGAACAAATGCTCGACTTGGTGCATTTAAATTCAGAATCGGGTGAAATTGTGGTGGCGAATAAAATTGATCGTGAACTTTACGAATGGATAAATATGACGGTACGCGCAACTGACTCTGGAATACCATCACGCTCTTCGTTGGTCGATGTTTTTATACAGGTGATCGATGAGAATGATAATAACCCGATTTTTATTGGGGATGTAAAAAATTTTACGGTTCCAGAAAATTCACCGATCGGTACACGAATTGCTATGATCGAGGCAAGCGATGCTGATTCCGGTGATTTTGGTAAGATTACGTTTTTGCTGGACAAGCAGAATTCGCAAGGATTTTCGATTGATCCGGATACGGGAATTTTAAGAGTGACCGAGAATTTGGATCGTGAAACTAAAGATTTGTATATGCTGGTGATCGAGATTTGGGATAATTATCAATTTGGCTATGGGAGCGGTGAAAGTCGGAATAATTTCAGGCAAATATTGTAAGTACATCAGTCAACGACGCTTTAAACTGTTTTTATCAAATAATTTTTTTAGTGTTTCAGTTTTGGATGAAAACGACAACGTACCGGAACTTGTGTCGCCACATGGATGTGTCCAAATAACCGAATACCACGAGATAAATGAACTAGTTACTACATTGAAAGCGAAAGATGATGATGATGCCTCACAACCGAATGGAAAAGTGTATTTCGAAATACAAAATGGAACGGATCACGATCTCTTCTATTTACAGCAAATTGATGAGTTGACTGCAAATTTGATTGCAAAAAAATCATTTAAAGGATTCTACGGGAATTATACGCTTGAGATAACAATGAATGATCTGGGAAATCCAACTAATATAAAAATAGAACAGGTGGAAGTATGTGTCTCGGATTTCAATGATCATCCACCCATTTTTATTTTACCAACACATAACGCGACCATAAGAGTCCCAGAGGTATTATGACGTATTCTCTAAATTCAACTACTCGACTCTAATCCTAACTTTATATTTCTAGAACGCAACTATCGGTACAATTATTTATCAGGTGCATGCCAGCGATGAAGACGAAGGTCTCAACGCATTGGTAAAATATCGCTTGAAACCCGATCCAACTGGAAATTATCGAACATTTGGAATTGATCAGGACACGGGGATGATTACAGTTAAACTTCCGCTCGATCGAGAACGCCAAAAAATTTACGAAATTCGTGTCGAGGCATACGATCACGGTGTACCGACTCCGTTGAGCTCTGATTTGGATTTAACCGTATACGTACGCAATGTTAACGACTATGAGCCACAATTTTTGGTCGAAGAAATTGTTGTAAATTTCACGGAGCATTCTCGCCCTGGTATGGAACGTGTTAAGCTACCTGATACGGTGGATCGTGATGAGGTTGACGATTTGGATGATCCGCCGACCTCGGTTTGTTATTTTATTGTTCATGGTAATTCCGGTGGTCATTTCCGTTTAGATCCGGAGGCACATGTTTTAACGCTCGACCGAGAATTAGATCGTGAGTTGCGAGCAAATCATAGTCTAATTATAAAAGCTACCGAAGATTGTATGAATCCACCACAAAATTTAACAATCACCAGTGAACCGGAGGCTCTCGTTTCGAAAGCGGCCGCAATCGGGAAAGATCAACAATTTTCGGTGCGTTATAAACCTAATTTGGGTAAATATATTGATCATTACGATCGGTTTAAACATTCACGAAATTTACGAAGTGTTCCCGAAACAATTGAAATTCCCGATGATAATACGTTGGTGAAAATTTTCATAAATGTATTGGACATCAATGATAATGCACCGAAATTTGATAGTAACATGTTTACCGGTGGTGTAACAACTGCGGCAGATTTTGGTACTCAATTTATGCACGTGAAAGCGATCGATTTGGATGAAGGTGTTAACGCAAAAATTACGTACTATCAAGTGGGTGAGATTAGAAAAACATTGACCGAGGGATTGGATCATTTACAAAAGCCACCGTTTCTGGTGGACACGGAAACGGGTGCAGTTCAACTGAATTTTGATCCCCAAAAAGGGATGAAAGGTTATTTTGATTTTACGGTTTTGGCCAACGATACAGATGGTCTTCAGGATTTGTCACACGTTTACATTTATTTGTTGCGCGAGGATCAGCGTGTTCGATTTGTATTGCGGCAGCAGCCATCTGAATTACGTGAGCATATTCATGTTTTTCGAAGGTAAGGCCTAACACTTTAGTTAATTACACTTAATATATATACTATTCTTGTTTTGCAGTGGTCTAGGGAACGTTACTGATGCCATTGTCAATGTTGATGAATTTAAAGTACACGAGAATAAGGATGGATCGGTTGATAAGACTAAAACTGATGTTTATCTACATTTAGTGGATAAAAATGATCATTCGATTTTGGAGGTGCCCGATATATTAAAACTGGTTGACTCGAATATAGAAGAGTTGGATGGACTGTTTAAAGATTTTAATGTCATTGATACCCAACCCGCGGAACCACTTCCATTAATAGGTGCTTTTGGATCTGGCGGATCAACTGTGGTCACGCTAGTCATATCAAACATATTCATTGCGGTGTTGTTGATTGTGATTTTGGCACTTTGTGTATCACAACGCACAAGTTATCGGCGACAGTTGAGAGCTGCTAGAGTAAACACATATGGTAAAGTACTTAAAATAAAATTCCGCTAAAACAATTTAAAAAACAAATATTTTCTTATAGTAACATCTTCTGATTTGGGTACGAGAGCTGTCGCTGCCCGTGTTCCAAATACCAACAAACATAGTATGGAAGGAAGTAATCCTATATGGCTGAAAGCATACTCAAACGAGTGGTTTAAAAATGATGATGATGTAGTTAGCACGAATTCCGGTGGTACCGATTCTCTAGATGAAAATGTTGTGGTGAATGAAGATTACGAAATTCAAAAAAATATGGAAAAACGTTTAAACGGTCTTAATGTGCTACAAAATAATTTAAGCCGACCATATAATGTTTATCAACAGATTGATAAGTTACCAACCGTTCAGATATTGGATAAAAGATTAGAGACTACCGAACTATAAAATGTAACATAGTTTTATACATTTTTTTTTGATACCAAAATTTATTTAACTGGAAACTAGTCACAGGAGAGTACCCCTCGCATACATTTGTGTGTTTATGTATCTATGTAAATGTCGACGTATAATCGAAGTTGGAAGGCTGTGTAATTTAGTGTACTAACAAAAAAAAACAACAGGTCGGCTAAATATTTAGGGTTAGATTATTAGAATAAGAACAGCCTTTATGTTAAATATTTCTAAAAAAGAGAATTTGCTCACATTCCCTACGAGATTTTTGGGGAACTAACGAATTATTTGTAAGGTAGATTGGTAAGATTTATAATACGTGTTTTTGCTGAGCTTTTTCAGCAAAATATTTTTCTGTAAGTGTACAAAATAATAATTGTAGTTTTTTATAATGTTTTTTAATTTATTTAATAAAATTATTCTAATTAAAATGAGTTTTTTTAAATTTCATAATACTTAAATTACTAATTTGTGATAAAAACCACGATCTTTCATAATCTTTTGATCACGCCTGAATTTATACTATTTTGAAAAATTACACCTTCAGTGGTTGTGTTCTAGGGAAACTATTATACAAATTATAACAGTTTGTATGTCTGCTCTATACTACACTGTTAACTTATTTTTGTAATATAATTCGCCATGTGAGTTCTCTCTTGACCTATACGTCATTTTAAGCTTTAGCAAAAATACGTACCTCCTCAAGTGTAAGACAATTATTTGCTTATGGTGTTCGTTGAATAAATTAAAACTACATTAATTCTTAAATAGAACATTTCTTTTTATTGTTCACTGTTACTCGGTGATGTCAGGACTAATTTCTCTTTTGCCTTCTTTTCACTTAAGTAGAAATGTGTTACATGGGCACAGCCATGATGTTCGGTTCTTTCTACAGATGGCATTACAATATTATAAAATAAATATAAGATAAATTCAAATGAGGGCGCTACGTTAATATAATTCAAAATGTGTAACGAATTAAAAATATAAAAATAATAACCGTTTTTGGTGTTTATATTCGGCCAACCTGACCGAGGATTGCCTCAATCCTCTTCTGAGGAGGATTCCTCAATATCGCTATCGTCGGGACTAACGACTTTTTTCATGCTGTCTGATGCAAAAACCCCGCTAAATCTTCTTTTCCCAGGCTCCGGATTTTTATCTATTAGAAGATATCGATCTCCCTGTAATATTTTCTCGACGGTGTATGGACCTCGAAAACGTCGTTGAAGTTTCTTACTTTCACCAGTCGAAACTGGCTCTCGGAATACGACCACTAAGTCTCCTTCCTGGAATTCCTCCGGTGGTTTGTGTTTCTGATCAAACCTAATCTTTTGTTGTTCCTGGTTCTTCTTAATACGAAGAGACACCTCTTGACGTAACTCTGGCAAATTTATCTCCGTTTTATCATTTTCATGCGTTGTTTGATGCAACTCCAATGCAAGTTTTTCCCCAAAAATAGGTCGTGGACTAAAACCAAACAATAGTTCTTGCGGTGAGACTTTAGTTGTAGAGTTGGGTGAGCTATTTATTGACCATTGAATTGGTCGAAGGCAGCTTTCCCAATGCGTTGTTCCTACATTCTCAACCATTGTTCGTATTGCACTCAATATTGTTCTGTTGGAACGCTCCACTTGGCCATTGGCTCGCGGTGTTGCCGTGGCGTTGAGTATGCGATTAATATTATTTTCGACACAGTACTTGTTGAAGGAATTCGACGTGAATGCTGAACCTCTGTCAGAGATAACACGAGTTGGTGTCCCAAAATGAAGACTTAATTCATTCATTGCTTTGATGACATACTGTGTTGAAGTATCTTTTACAGCTTTGATATATACATATTTGGTGAAAGCATCGATGATAACCAAAATGTGACTATTTTTCCGTACACTTTTAATAAATGGACCTACGTGGTCAAGATGCCAGGTGTGACAGGGTACTGGCACCTTGTCAATTGGATGTAGTTCAATTCCTTTCATTCCACCCTTCTCTTTGTGGTAGAGACACTCCATACACGACGTGATATACTTTTTAACTACTTGGCGCATTCGTGGAAACCAGTAGTATTTTTGAATGGCACTTATAGTTTTATCAATACTGAAATGCCCTCTTTGATCATGACATTCAGCTAAAATTCTTCGACGAACTCCTTTTGGTACAACAAATAGTAAATCATTATTATTCGTTTTTCGATATAACTTCCCATTCAGCACTTTGTAATCATGTCGTAGTTGTTTCGATTTTTCGTCATTTAAATCGCTAATTATTTGAATAATTTCGCTATCATTCTTCTGTAAAGCGACAAGCCAATCATCCTCTATGAAATTTACATACAAAACGTCGAGAGATGCCGGTACAATATCTGACGGCGGCAGAACCGGGCTTCTACTCATGGCATCTACATGACCCATTTGGTTACCACTTCTATGGATGATATTAAAATCATAATCTTGAAGACGTAACCACCATCGACCAATACGAGAGTTGATATCTTTTTTGGTAGATGCGGTCTTGAGAGCATTGCAGTCTGTAACTACTGTAAAGTGTTTACCTAGAAGATATGGTCGAAATCGATCAATCGTTTCCACAACCGCTAAGGTTTCCAGCTCAAAACTGTGATATTTTCTTTCTAGATTCGATGTTTGACGGCTAAAATACGCCACGGGATGTAAACAGTTGTCTTCCTCTAGTTGCAAGAGCATACCAGCCACCCCAATCATACTAGCGTCGGTGTGAATCTGATGTTGCCTCTTCGAGTCATATAATGTCAGAACGTTACGTTCACAAAGTTTTGACTTAATGGTCTCAAATGCGTGAATTTGTTCATCTAACCATTGATATTTGGTGTCTACTCTGGTGAGACGTGTCAGTGGTTCAGCTATTGTTGAAAAATGCGGCACAAATTTTCTAAAGTAGCTGGCAAGTCCCATAAAACTTCGAACTTCATGGACGTTTTTCGGTGCGGGAAAATTCTTCACAGCGGTAATCTTATCTTCCCCTGCTTTTATTCCCTGCTGTGAGATATCATGACCAAGGAATGTCACATTTTCTTGTAGAAATTTACATTTGGTCAGTTTCAAAGTTAGGCCATACTGGCGAAGTTTTAATAAAAATTTCTCGAGTAGTTTCAACCCACTTTCTATATCGACGCTGGGTAAAATTGTGTCGTCCATGTAAACAACAATCTCGTTATCCATCTCTTGAGCGATAGAATTCATCAAACGCTGGCACACTGCAGGTGCGTTGGCCAACCCAAATGGCATCCGGTTAAACTCGTACTGCCCGTCTGGTGTCACAAATGCGGTTAAATGTTTTGACTCTTCGTTGACTTTAATTTGGTAGTAACCGGAGGCCAAATCCACAACGGTGAAATATTTTGTTCCTGCTAATCTTTGCAGCAAATCGTCGATTTGAGGCATTGGAAAACGATCCTTCACGGTTTTGGCATTTAGACGCCGATAATCAATGCACATTCGATCTTCGCCGGTTTTCTTCTTCACAACCACGATTGGACTCGAATATGAGGACGCAGAATTTCGAATTATGCCCAAAGCCAACATCTCATCGATACATTTCGATACATTCTCACGCTGGGAAACAGACAAACGATAGGGTCGGTAACACACTGGTGTAGAATCATTCAGAACAATTTTTATTTCTGCGCGATCTGTCATTCCTAATTCTGACATATTCACGGCGAAACAGTCTCGATATTCATTCAAAATGCCTCGCAGCTTGTCCCTATCGACTTTGGATAAATATTCGCTGATACTATTTTCGATAACTCTATCAGTCTCTACACTATTTACATTAAACTCATTTATCTTTTCTGATTCGTCAGAATCCTGTTTCCGTATCTCCGCCGGTGTTGAATGATCATCTTTCAATTCATCCTTAATTTCAGTGATGTCGTTTTCTAGCTTAAGAATATTCTCCTGAATGTCAACTAAACCAACCTCTTTCTCTTTATTATTAATCGGATTAATAGTGCTACCCTTATTTCCCTCGATTGAATTCAATGCGTCGTTACTAACTCTTCGGATGACCAATTTTTTGTAAGATTTCTCGATGACTATATCTGGCTTGTCTAAAGCACTACGACCTACCATAATTTCATCTTTTTGCATTTCATTTGGAACAATCAAAAGCTCTACATCTATACTGATATTATCAATCTGAATTTGTGACAAACTTTTACCCGTTGTAACAGCTAATCCCTCGCCAAAACCTCTCAAAATTTGTTTATGGGGAACAATATGTAACTGTAACTTACTAGCGGTACTTTCTCGAACAGTGACACAATCACTTCCTAAATCTATAAAACCTTTGACTACTATTCCATTTACCACAATCATTTTATGATATTCGTCGATTACTTCTACTCGCTTGACACTTTTTACTGGATTACCAGTTTTATCAGCCGTATTTGTGTCAAATCTTTTTTTTCTACACTGAACTTCGTAATGGCCTTCCTTTCTACAATACGAACAAACTAAAACCTTTTCGATACATTGATGAGATAAATGCCCAATTTTGTGACATTTGAAACATTTGGGTTTCTCTAAACTATCACGATTACTCTCTTTACGGAGATTATTGTCGGCGGGATGAAAATGTTTTTGTTTCATTATACTCTCATAAACCTTAACCTGATTTGCTAACTGTAATATATTATCAAACTGCTGTGCCGCTAACGATTTTACAAGATCTGGTTCGTTAAGACCAGCAATTGTATATTTGATTATGTCACCCTCATCTAAATTACCTTGACTTCCGATACTTTTAATCCGATAAATATACTCCATAAATGTTTCGTTGGGTTTCTTTTTACATGAGCATAACATTAAATGAATATCGGCTGCAGTACGGCGACGGCCAAACTCCGACACCAAACCAGTACGCAAACCTCCCCAATCCCTTACAGACATCGACATAGACTCATACCAAGTCAAAGCGATTCCCTTTAACCTGGTAACTACAGCGTAAAAAACTAACAATTCATCCAAATTGTATATACCTCTAATATTTTCGATCTGCTCGATCCACTGTACTATTGAAATTGTACTTATTTCAGGGTCAAAATCGGTAATCATAGCACTCACATCACGGGGACTAAAATTATACGTACTTTTCTTCGGTCCAATCTGATTATTAATATGCATTATGTCTCGCTCGCGGCGTAAAATATCGTTTTCCCGTCTCAATAAATCCATTTCAAACTCGAACCGATTTAACGGCTGTGGCGGCGGTGGTAACATGGCTGATTGTTGATAATAATTCGACTGAGTTTGTTGTGGTGGCTCATTGTATGTAGGTTCACGCGGCACTGGATAAATATTACTATTCTGCGGCATATACGATGGTTGGAAATATGTCGGCTGTGTTTCCATTGGATTTGACAATTGATTATAATAAGATGTACTCTGTTTCAACGCGTTCTCTCGCGTATTTGCGTAATAGAGATCCGGTTGTGTACTATGACCATCGACAAAAGTCGTATGAATATTCGGCGAACCATGATGAAAAACCTGTTGAGGTTGATGATCATTTCGTACAATATTCTCATTTGCTATTTCATATCCTGATGACGCCGATGACGAACTTCCACGTGGTGGTGTTAACATGACGCCATTTTGATGATGCTGCGACGTAATCATTTTTTTGATTTTCCGATTCAATATTCTCGTGGTCTATTTTATTTTATTTTCGAAGCTAATTTATTATTAATAAAACTGTAGGTCTTTTATCCCACTTCTGAGTTGTAAGACAATTATTTGCTTATGGTGTTCGTTGAATAAATTAAAACTACATTAATTCTTAAATAGAACATTTCTTTTTATTGTTCACTGTTACTCGGTGATGTCAGGACTAATTTCTCTTTTGCCTTCTTTTCACTTAAGTAGAAATGTGTTACATGGGCACAGCCATGATGTTCGGTTCTTTCTACAGATGGCATTACAATATTATAAAATAAATATAAGATAAATTCAAATGAGGGCGCTACGTTAATATAATTCAAAATGTGTAACGAATTAAAAATATAAAAATAATAACCGTTTTTGGTGTTTATACAAGATAATATTAAATTGTTCTTAATTTATATAAAAAGCCTTGTCGTTACTTTCCATGTTCCAGTGATAAAAATTCCACTAGACCTAAAACTGAAGCGAGAAAATTTTTTTGAAGCAAGAATGGCTATTCCCATAGTTATGTTAAACTTATTTTTTTAATAAAGCGCATTTCATATACGACCAAAGAAGAAGGAAAAGGATAATAAACAAAAATTACTAATTAAGATTTTCTGTTTTGTATACATGAATAATTCACTTTAACGAATAATAATTAACTTTATCAATATTTAATAAAATATAAATATTTCGATTAATATTTAAATAATTTGATTTACGCGAAATTTAAATTAATTAGGTCGTTGGTGTAGTATTTTTAAAATTATTCTGTAAAATTAGGAATTCTGAATAGCAATTTGGGCATGTTTGACACATGGATACGATTTTTTCTTTCGAAAGTATTCCAAGGGTGCTTTTCTTCAACTATTACAATTATTAAAACTTTCGTATTGCAAGTTAGTGTTAAAATATTACAAAAACCCTAAAATGGTATTCTTGAAATCGCATTACGAAATTTTCGCAACTGAACGTTACTAAAATTTTCGTAATGGTTTTACTTTCTTTTACCACGCACTGCGACCCAAAAGATCTATTATGTTTGGACCCTGCTTAATTACGGGTCCAACCTGATAATACTGCCGGCCGGTACGCGATACATACGATCTGGACTCATTGCTCTCCCTCCTAGATGTTTATTAATGTATTTACTTCTGCTAGAAATACAGTAGCATTGGACCCATGAACATCCACTCCCGTATATTCCTACCCCTGCCCCGTCTTCCATTTTAATTTTACTTTTAAGAGTTGCTTGAAATGCAAAATCGCCTGAAAGTCACACAGCTTTACAGTTTACTACAGGAAGGCTAAATAAAACTGGAGGATGCCTGGTATCCAGAGTTATATTTGGACTGATTAACCTAGCACCCATTCATCCTTCGGCATATGCTGTTCCACCTTAGGTTAGGGTTTTTTGTCAAGGATTTCTCCTTTAGCGCCGTTCTTTAGCCTGTGCCAAAAGACCTTAGTTACCAGTGATTGCCCCCAGGAGGCAGCACCTACACTTACGAATTGTGGCTAGGTTACCCCTTACACAATTGTACCCATCATGCAGCTGCTTAATCCATGACCAGAAAAACTCACGTGATGTGCACCCTACTGGAAGTTTAAGAAGCTGGTAGATTAATCTACTCAACTTTGATCCCCCTCCAATAGACGCCAAACCTCCAAAAATATAAAATATACCAATAATGAAAATTTTGGACCTTGAGATTATTGAAGATTTATCTGTTTTGAGGTCCCCTGAGTCCGAAAAAGTGGGTTTGTTGTGATGGAAAGATTCTTTAACCCATTACCGCCCGCCTAACGGATTTAAAATATTTTTGTTTCTCGATTATATGTCGTTGATAAGAGGTTACCTGGAAATCGAAAACATATTTTCATTTGACCAACAATGATGGAGTGAGAGTTTTTTTTTCGCAACGATCTTTTAACTAACAACTCACAGCGGAGATACAGGTACAACAAATTGGATCATAAGCAATTCCAGTAGATATTGTTACGCTTTCAGCATTTATTGTGAAAGACCAGCAGACGAATCAGGGTTAAGGATGCCTATTTTTTCGTGAAAATTAATAGCGTTGCTTTAAAATTGTTTTTTTATTTATGTTCTTTACTTATTATCACCATGTGATCAAAGTTTTTTTAAAGGTAAGGTTTTTTTGGGCGTTAATGGGTTAATGGTATGATGATACGATGATATGATGTTATGGAGTATGATGGCATGATGGTTTCATCGTATAGTAGTACGATGATATGATCTTATGATTCTACGATGGGAGGATTTTATGATGGTATGATCGTACGATGCTATTATGGTATGATTGTATGATGGTAAATAGTATTAGTATAAGTCACCTTTGGAGGAATGTCAATCAAATTTCAACTACAAGCCCCAACATCATCCGCCGGATAACATCGGGTATACCAACAGTTTATTATTTAGGTGGATTTGATTTGAGATTGAGTTGAGTAGGAGTCAACGCTCAAGTTGGAAATTTATTTGTGTTAAGGGTTGAGTAGATAGTTACTTGAGTTGTTTTGAGTTTGACTTCATGTACGAATGTAGCTTTTCGAATCGTGTTGATTTGAGGAATTTAAGTTGGACGTTGAGTTTAGGGTTAAGTAGATATTGAGTTGGGCGTTGAGTACACGTACGCATGTACTCATCTCCTTTTCCGGATCGTATTGATTTGAGGATAGAGATGAGGGTAACAGAATATTTTCTCGCACACATTTCCTCGCCTGATATAAGAGACCGTTTCTAGAATTTATAATTTTTAAATCTCCATTTTCCAGAATTTATATTTTTTGGTTATTTTCGCTTTAAAATTAAAATTTCCATTTTCCTGCGAGGAAATGTTCCCGCTAGGAAATGTGTGCGAGGAAATGTGCGCGAGGAAATGTACGCGAGGAAGTTTCCTGGAATCAGAGATGAGTGTTATGTTGAGGGTTGAGTTGCCGAGTAGTATGGGATTAAAATTCAGTTATGGATTAGTTTGGGGGTTGAGTCGGTGGAGATTAGAATAAGTTGTGTTAGTATACGCGTGTAGTTTTCCAACCATTGGCGTATTTTTTTTAGTACATCGGAGACATCAGACAGGTATAAAAAAACCTTTTGTGTTTTTTTATTTTTTCGGATCGATCCGATATTTTTTTTTGCGTTTTTTTATTATATCCGATAAACCACAGATTGCTATTTTTCGATCTGAAATTTATTTCAGATAGTACAGAGAAATACATAGTTTGACGTTCAAAATGGTGAATACTATAGGCTGAGATAACAACAATGGAAAATACATTTTTTAAAGTCTATTGTAAATAATTTTAATCAATTTTGTTCATAAATGTTTAATTTTGTTTTTGTGTATTAATTATTCGTAGGTAAACAATTTTCTTGGTCATGGTTTGTTACAAAACCGTGGTTAGCCAATTTAGAAAGTTTAGCGTGTTAAAATCTGAGAAAGGCCTTTTCAGATTAACAATTATCGGATATTACAGATTATTGATCTCTCTGATCTCTCTGGTCTCTTCAGTGTAATAAAAAAACGGGCCACATGTTGATTTTGGGCTTGAGTTGAACGTTGCATTTGGCTAAAGAGAGTAGTTAAAGGTTGAGTTAAAGATTGAGTGGTGGTTCAATTATATTTGAGTTTGGAGTTGAGGTCGAGTTAGGGTTGAATAGGGTTTGGTTTCATTGGAGTGAGGGGTTCGATTAGGTATTAATTTTGGGCCGTTTTTATAGTTTCGTCCGAGCTAGGTTTAGTTGAAGTTGCGTTACGATTTAGTTAGCTTGCGGGTTGGATTGCTGTTAATTTGGTGATTGCGTTTAGAATTGCGTTGCGTTGAAGTTGAAGGTTGAGCTGAAGATTGAGTTAAGAAGGTCACTTAATGAGGTTCCAGCCCTTTACATTTTATACATAAAATTATGTGTTTTTAAACCAAAACAGGATATCTACAATAACCAAAATTTTGAGTTAAGATTTTTTCAAATATTTTGAATTATGGTATGTATTGTTAAATATGTTAAAATTTTTAATTAAATTGAATGTAATCATAATTTTGTATACAATTTATTAAGTAAACAGCAACACAATTTAAAATAGAGCTTTATTTAGAGCCATAGAAATTTGAAAAAAATTGAAACTTCTAATTCCCCTTATTATCATTATTTGAGTAGCTACATATTTCCGATTTGTTTTAGATTACTAATTTACTAGTAATTTTTTTAAATTCTGGAACGAATGGTAACAAAAACTGAACAAATAATTTTTTCAGATACCCTGGTTTTGATAACTCCACAGAATTAGCAATGGTTGGTACTGACGAGTTAGAATGACTTTTTCATTTGTATGAGCTGGAACAAGCAGAGAGAGAGAGATGTTGGTGTGGTTCGCCAAATAATCCATATATATGTACACAAATTATAACAAATTAATTAACTAAAATTTAAAATTTAGAAATGTATGGCTTGCTGATCGTAACAATACAGAACAACTATACATTTCAAAAACATCAACTGCGAATAAAAATATCCGAAATTTTAAGGGGAGGGGCAAGTACGTATACAAATTGAAAATAAAGTACCTTTTTGTTTTAGTTAGGTGATAAAGTAATAAGCGAAACATAGAATGCATTATCTACATTGTTACCTCGAAATAAATAATATTTTCAATTTTATTTATAAATACCTACACCTCAAATTATCAATTAATATTCTAGCTGTTGCTCTTATTTTTAATAACATAATAAACAAAAAAGAAAATATGTTTTCCGTTAAAAAATAATAATTACAGTGACTCTCATAACTGATCACGATTTCATAAGACGCTAATATTTTATTACACCAAAATAAAATAAAATTTTTTAGTTTTTCTTTTTAAATTCAACAGTTTATTAAAAATTTATTTAATAAATTAAAAAAATAATTCATTTTCAACATCACAAATATCAATAATAAATTAACATACAAATTATTAAGCGTGATCAATTATGAGAGTCACTGTATTTAGTGAACAAATAAAATGTATATTACACACCCCCAATTCTGAATTGTAATTACCGCGTACATTTTTAAGACTACAATTTATTTGCGGTAACAAAAATTTAGCGAAATGCAAATACATATTATTTATAACCGCCAACAAAAATTATTGAGATTTATGAATATTAAAATAAAACAAACATCCAAATGACTTCATTACGAAATGCAATAACAAACGAAAAAATCATTCGAAAATTTTAGCAACGTTTCGTTGCAAAAATTTTCGTAATCGAATTTCAAGAATACCATTGATTGACATTTTCATCATCTCTCTCGAAATTTTATTATTTCTTTATTCCTCTCTTCGTTATTTTCGTAATGCTTTCAAGAATACTATACTAATTTATGATTTCACCATTACTTACTCTGACGATAATAGCATTGCGAAAATTTTCGATACCGAAAATTTTCTTAATGGTTCAAAAATAGCACCCCAGTGGTTTTATTAATCATCCAAATTGTAATTTTACATACTATATGTGGAAATAAAATCCACCATCACGATAGACTAAATGAACAACTTTTTTATTAGAAGCACCAATTATATGCGTCCTTAATAAAGCGATTTATTATTACCGCTGGCTGCAGAAATTTATGAGTTAATATATTTAATTTATCGCTTTTTAATTCCTCGAAAAAGATACGATGTGCGTAATGTATGCAAAATATAACGAGAGTGTCTTTTTTGTTATTTTGGACAGCGCGACCAAGACCTTATCGCAAAGACCTTACTATATAAAAAAACATTAAAAGACTTTTGTTTTAGTATGTACTAACTAAAAATGGCTGTACGCCTTGAAATATTATATGTAAATCAATAGACAATGAGATGTACACCTGAAATTGCTTTGTGGTGATGAATCGAATTGTCTGAGTGAGTCGCTACAGGACTCTAAAGAACTCATAAGAAAAATTACGTAAATGGCATTTAATTGTATCCTACTTGGAAGAATTTAACACATAGGACAAAATAGAATTAAAGCGCCCAATAAGCAATAAGGTTTTGTGGTGCATAGGACTATAGAAAAAAAAATATTTTCGAAACTGTGAGATATACGCCAATTTTGGCCAAAACACACTGTTTAATGGATTTTATTATTTACGTTTTATTAAAACTCCACATATGTATTTGTTTAAGGGAAAAACACAATAATTCTTCGTTCTCTTGTTGAATTATTTTCTTTTCGTAATTTTTTTAAAAATTTTTATTGCATTGTTTTAAGGATACTCTCGTTTTAAAAAAATATTTTCCTCCTATTTATACATACATTTTTCTTTTTTGGTGTACATCCCAGTCCTTAGCACTCTATGATCCGATCACTTTTCTAAGAACTGCTATGTACACTGATTATACCTTTTCTGTTTTCTATAAATAGACGTGCCCTTTTGATCTGACCTTCAATGGTAATAATAACACAAAACAGTATCTGACACTAAAAATGTAATTTAACAAAATAAAAAAAAGACCAAAGCAATTGGTGATTAGTGGACTCTCCTTCTAGTAAAATTTTTAAATTAAAATTTTACGAATTTGTTATGTAACGGGATGTGGTAATCTCGTGACACGGCCAGTTTTAGTTGTCGTGGTGCTAGTTCCCATATGTTGCGGTTGGGTTTCGAATGACACCTTTTTATTTTGTACCATGCGCGATGTTACGTTCTCGGTTTCCTTCTGCAACCGTGATGTCTCATTGGCTGTAACCTAGGTTTTGTGCCCGTTTCTTCTGTGTTTTCTAAAAAATATGGTTTGAGCCTATCCACCGAATTCCTAACTTTTTTCTATATCGAAAAATTTATCGCTTCGATTAATAACTGTATAAGGCCCTTCTCAATAATGCATTTCTCTGGTATGATATCTGTGAATTTTGTCAATAGTGCCAACATAGTATTGTGGATGACGGATTTATTAACCAGTGATAAAGTTGGGACTTATGAACTAGTAACCGAACCAATGCAAAACAAACATGTTATTGGATCTATTATGCGACCCTTCTGTGAGACCAAGACCAATGTTAGTTGGATTCAAGACCAATGTTAGTTGGATTTGATTTTTGCACAAATGTGGCATGCCGTTTGCATTCCAATACATATTTGCTCGATCGATCACCGAATCGCCTATGGTAATAACATTCCTTATTTTCAGGGTTGTTTTTCCTGGAGTGTGAACTATTTCGTCTGCGATTATAGATTGGGCGCTCTGAGCAATTTTCTCTTTTGTGGGATACTATTAGTATCGAAACATCAGCGGAATCGTCGTTAAAATTTTTCCCGGCGTTTAGTTTGAGCTGCTCCAGTAGGTGTGATGGTTTTTTATCTCCTAGCGACAGACCATGTAATAGGTTATGTAGTTTTGTCCTTTCTGACTCCCCGACTTCTCTGATAATATCTTGCTTATAAATCGAATAAGGTTGCTTCCCGTTATTCCTCGTAATTAGACCTGCAAATTGGTTGTATAATCTAGCGTCTAATGCGCCCACTGTATGAGAATATATGGTCGGTTCTAATTTTATATTTGCTACCTGGAACTGTTGTTCTAAAATCGCAAACCACACTTCCGCATTTTGTGTATACAGAGGTTGCGGTAGCTTAAAAGTCACATGTGCAACCTATGTAGCTTGTGCGACTGCAGGGGAACGAACGGATTCGCGAAATGTACGTAACTTTAATCGATTAATGAAACATTTTCAAAAAATACACCATCTAACCACATATGATACTTATCAATGGTTAAATTTTGTTTTCTAGTTCTAAAAGCTTTCGAAAATATGTAATAACACAACTCACAGTTACACACATCTAATAGAGGTAAAAAATTAAAAAGTCATACCAGTTCGATTGAAAATAGAAAAAATTTTGTTAGAGCAGATGTTACTCGACCAAATATTTGTAATGAAGTATTAAAACCATCTTTACGAAATCTATAGATTCAGAAAACAATTCTCAAAGTTGTTCTGATTTGCGTGCGATATGGAAATGGAGAATACACACTTTAATGCGTTGTGTCTCATTCTCGATATGCATAACCATAACAATGTCAATAGAAGCGATGTACATAAAATTCAGAATCATATATTTAAATTCATAATCACACCCTTAATTGAATCCAGTTATAAGTTTATTAAATTTAAGCTGCAAAATATTGATAAGATAAGATCAGAGCTAAATTTTATATTAAATTTTGACGGATTATAAATTTGCACAACATTTCTCGAAGAATTTTCAATAAATAACGAAATTTCTGAAATAATGATTGACGGTGAGATACAGTATAGCGAAGTTCTTACTAAAGGTGTTATATTACCCTTAGAATTTAAATTTATCAAGTTATTAGAAAAAGATAATATTTTAGAAATTGCACTGAACTACATATATAAAAAAACCAAATCCAGATAAACCCAGCTTAAATAATTTATTTCAGTCGTATATCAGCAAAGCAACCTTGATTGTACAAGCCATAATCTAAAAAAACGAAGCTTTTATAAGGGAATTAGAAACGATGAAAAAACCAAAATTTTCATAGTAAAACACATAAAACATATTATGGGAAATCAATTTTTTCCTAAGGCAAATTTGTAAATGAAAACGTTGCAAATTCTTAATTATGATTTCTGAAATATTTTCATAAATGTTTGAATTCAACATATATAAATCTTGTTTAAGTAAATCCTTTTCATTTTCTTGTAATAATTGATTTATTTAAACCAAAATATAAAGAAAAGTTCATAACAACAGCATTCTGCATAGGAACCAAGCGCAAATTTTAGCGAAAAAAAACCTCGATATAAATTTGTTGTAGTGGGCTAGAAAAACGTACGTTCAATTTAAAATTTTTCTTTTTTTACAGCAGACGACTGTGCAATTTTTATTCGTTTTGCTATGTTTACAAAACATTTTGACGTTTTGAGAAAATTGTTGTGACATAAAGATTAGACGCGGATACTTTTAGTTGGCGCGATTTTAATTTATTTACAATTAAAAATAAATACAATAAATTATATTTAATATGAGCGTTTAAAAATCTTTTGGCCAATTTTCCCCAATTTTTTTTAACACTTTTGCGTAAAACGTTGTTTGATTTTAATTTGACTCTTTTAAAGCTTCATAGTATTTCAAATTCTAAACTCTATATGAAAGGTTAGCGTTTGTCCCAGCGGATCCACCAATAATTTTTTTTATCCACGAAAGTGTAAACGGAAGTCCAACTTAATTCTAATTTTCTTCAGTAACGTATAAAACTTTTTTTTGTTGGCTGTCTATTTCCCTATAAGTAAGACTTAATATGAAATTACAAAGAAAAGTGGGACATTTGTTTACCTTGAAAAAACAGAAAATGCTCCTCAATTAATTGGATAAATTAATTTAGCAAACATGTACCATTTTCGGTATGAAATATGTAATCACAAATAATAAAGTCTTATACTTAAATTATATATGAATGTAATGCAAATTTTGCTCGCATAGCTTATTTGTATTTGTCAAAATGCATAAAAGAATAATTTATTTTGGTTTACAAATTATAAACGACCTTTTAATTTTTTATAAGTACCCTCATACGTACTAATAAGATTTTCGCTAATATATCGAGTTTTTTAATTTGGTTTCATACACGAAATTATTTTACAGCAGTTTTGGTTGCGTTCAATTTTTTTTTTTTTAAATAAAATTTTATATCGAGTTTTTTTTTCTCTAAAATTTGCGCTTGGTTCCTATGCAGGGGTGCGATTCCGGTTCAGTGATAAAATGATATGATAAATTTGAATCGGTGTAAACAAAGCAAAAAGCAGAATTTATTGTTTTTCGTATTATGCCTACTTTGAAATTTAAAAGTTTGAATTTTATCAAGCAGTAGATGAGTAGAGCAAAGGCAAAATAATTATTCATTATGCTAGGTTTATAGCGACACACGACACTATAATATTGTATGAAGTATTCTACAAGTATTCTATACTATAAGCTGCAGTTGCTATATTTATGTCATTCAATAAATGAGCGGTAAATTCAGACATTGCTTCTACGAATCTATTTACAATACCTTACCTTCTTACTAATAAATTACACCGAAACGATAAATATAGAGACATGAAAGATGATAATATCATAATAAAATTATTTATCTGATACTCACTTATTATGCTAGTGCATATATACATACACAGCAGTATGTTCTCTTTGCTTCTCCCAATACAAACAATGTGAAAGAATTTGTATAGTTTGCAACAAATGAATGATGAAGTACCAAAATGTTTTTGAAGGTTGGTCCCCGATGATGGCTTTTATCCTTGGTATTTACGCCTGAGCTCTATCAAAACCAACCTAATCAGCGAAATAGTCACAAAAGTTTGATTTGATTGGATTAGAGCACGAATGTGAATAGAACTAGGCCCTCTAGGATAACAAGACCTTTCTCATAAACCAATTTTTTTCTTGTGCTGTCGTCCGATTTGTAGTGGACATTCGATCTAAATTAAATAACCTGATACTTTGGAATTCCTTATTCAAATAAATTATAATATTAAAAATTTGCAAACTCCGAAAAATGAATCTCGATATTCTTTCAAAAGATGCTTAACGTCGTTATCGGAATATATTCAACTGATGGGTTTGTTAAAAAATCCCAATATTCTTTTAATTTTTCAGAAAGCATTTCAGAAGATAAAGGTGGTAATACCACAGAATATAATATATATACAATTAATTATGTATAGTATAAGCGACATTGCACCGGCCAAAAACAGTTTTGCCCCTACGTGTTTTTCACGTGTCGAACGAGAATTATTTTTCGAATTCCAAACACTCAGTTCGCTTAACAACAATTTAATATTGACGAATCTTCCTTCGCCAACCTGACGTGAAAAAATTAAATCGAAATTCTTTCACACAAAACCCGCATTGTGTACTATAATGTAAGGCCAATAAACCTAACATTAATTCTTCTGAACAATTCTTAAATACTTTATAAAACCATGCTAATCAGATCACAGCACCACAAGCTAAATTAATAAGACGTTGTATTATTTTTATTTTGCAAAATATTTCTTTATAGTTTCTTTAAAATGTGTTAAGACTTTTTAAATTTCCTAGAGTAGATTTTCCGTTAATTTTGAATTTGCAGTTGCTCAATTACACAAATTATTTAGATCCTAAAAACTTACTGAGAGAAAAACGTTAGTAGGTACACAATATCCAAATGCAAACACATATTTGTTACATCACCTTTCTTAAGAAATAATTTATTTGGAAACTAATTAAATATTTTCTACATACTATATTTCAGTGACCATTTTTGTATGCGTACAAATTTTATCATTGGCGACAAAAATTTTCATCGACAAAAACCAGTCTGATAAATTTATTGAATTTGTTTCAAATTCATCATAAATTTATCATTCGTCGCTTACTTGCAATCGCAAAACACAGTGTATAACAATGATATAATTTTATCAGATTTCATTATCATCGAACCAGAATCGCATCCTAGTGCAATAAGGCATGCATAATTTTGTTTTGTGCCATGAAAAAAATTAAAACGGATGACTAGATTAAAATGAAAAGTTTTTTTATCATTTAAAATTATCACTGAACCAGAATCGCACCCCAGGTCAAATTAAAGAGAAAAGCTTACTACAAATCGTGTGCATTAAGCCAATATACATTACATAGATGGCAGTGATGGTAGAAAACATTTTGTAAAATCGTACTAAAAATTGCCACCTGTACCCTAATTCTCTAAAAATTAAGATAATGGGTAAACGTCTAAACTCGTAAAAAGCAAAGCTTTCTTTTATTAGTTGGAAATTTTTCGATTTTATTTGAAGTAATAATCAAATCGTAAAATTACGAATTCATTAAAGTAGGCTTCGCTTTTTGCAAGTTTGCACGTTTACTCATTATCTTATTTTTTAGAGAATCAGGGTGCTGGAGAAATTTCAAGTGCAAAAATTGTAGGAAAAGCAAAACAAATTCTCAAAATATTAAGAACGTGTCATAATTTTTTGATTAAACAATTTCTTTTCATATTTTTCTGTATAAATCTGAGACATCTAACGTATACTAGTAAAACTAAAGATAAATTTAGCATGTAATATTTTAATTCGCCAGAGCCAACTTTGATGTATTTTTCAAAATGAAAGTTCGAAAAATATATTTTAGAAATAATTTAATTTTAATATTTCTGCAATTAATATTTACTTAATACTAATATACCCTTCTTGTGTATTGCTGCTAAAGATATGTAGAACACTTTTGTATAAACATTTTGTAACATTTTTGCTTTTTTCATTGTAAAACTTGAAGCTAAAAAACACCATTTTTACTATGGATTCCTATGAAAATCAGTGAAAAGTTATACCACTAAAAAAGCTTCTAAAAAATATGTCATAATGATTATGGCTCTATACCAAAGAAACCTTGATTATACAAGCCATAATCTAAAAAACGAAGCTTTTTTAAGGGAATTAGAAACGAAATTTATCAATGAAAACGTTACAAATTCTTAATTATGATTTCTGAAATATTTTCATAAATGTTTGAATTTCAACATATATAAATGTCGTTTAAGTAAATTGTTTTCATTTTCTTGTAATAATTGATTTATTTAAACCAAAATATAAAAAACAGTTCATAACAACAGCATTCTGGTCAAATAAAAAAGAAAAGCTTACTACAAATCGTGTGCATTAAGTCAATATACATTACATAGATGGCAGTGATGGCAGTACAAATTTTTAAAAAATTGTACCAAAAATTACTATCTGGGGAAATTTCAAGTTCAAAAATTGTAGGAAAAGCCGAACATATTCACAAAATATTAAGAACGTGTGATAATTTTGTGATTAAACAATTTGTTTTCGTATTTTTCTGTATAAATCTGAGACATCTAGCGTACACTAGTAAAACTAAAGGTAAATGTAGCAAGTATTATTTTAATTCGTCAGAGCCAACTTTGATGTATTTTTCAAAATGAAAGTTCGAAAAATATATTTTAGAAATAATTTAATTTTAATATTTCTGCAACTAATATTTACTTAATACCAATATACCCTTCTTGTATATTGCTGCTAAAGGTATGTAGAACACTTTTGTAACATTTTTGCTTTTATCAATGAAAAACTTGAAGCTAAAAAACACCATTTTTACTATGGATTCCTATGGAAATTAGTGAAAAGTTATACCACTAAAAAAGCTTCTAAAAAATACGTCATAATGATTATGGCTCTATACTCTAGAAGGCTCTACTCTATACTCTAGAAGGCTCTGATATCAGTCAAAATGAAAGCTTTGTACCCAGATTTGAAAAAAATTATCGCAGTAAGCTTTGATCATTCACTCAATATTATATAATAAAATAATTTTCTTTGGTTTTTAACTTAATGTTTTATTTATTTTTATTAATTATTTAATAAAAACCCGACTTCCAAAATATTTCCCGAATTACTATGTTTGTCGATAGCCTTTCTAATTCCTCTAGTCACTACCCCTCTTGGATAGCCATTTTGAGTTAGAACATTACTTAAAATTTTGAAATTTTCGGCATGAAAACCCTCATCCGATAATCTCAAAATTTTTTCAGCCAACAGAAACACTGTATTATTTTTGTAAGATGATGGAAGCCACGAGTTATAATTTAGATACCGACCCGACCAGGTTTTTTATGATATAAATCTGTAGTTAAGCAAATCTTAAATAGCTTCTTTAAAAAGTTTTAAATTGAAAATGTTCGCCAAAAAGAGTTATTCAAAAATTATCTATAAGGCATCAAGTATAAATCTGAGTTAATATTAACTCAATTTTGGGATGAAATGTGCGTTTTTGAAATTAAAGAACTGGCCGTAAATTTACAAAATACCGAAACTTTTGTGATGTGTCAACCAATTAAAAGGTCCCACAATAATAAGCATTTTGCTGCTTATCTGATAGATCCATTAATCCGGGAATATAAAGTTATAAAACCGTTGAAGGTGTTTAGTGGCCCTCTGAAAACTTCCTAATGGCTCGTTTCTGTTCAGGCAGAACAATATTTTTAATGTTGAATATCACTATATAAGTTTTCTAGACCTAGAGTTTTAATATATTTATGTTAATGTTGTTTTTTATGTTTTACGTACTTTATTAGTACTCTTGCCATTTGATTTAAGTAGATTTTAATAGTATAGAACCTCCAATTTCTTTAAAATAAGTACAGCATAATTTTATTACATTTAGAAAATAAAACAATTTTACCAAACGACATCGAAACCATTTCAAATTTTTAAATGGAATGGGGAGAACAGTCTCGAGTTCGTGAGTAAAGTGAAAAATACGAGATTGGAGAACGATGAGATAATTGTCTCCTTTGATGTTACGGCACTATACCCGAATGTTTCAGTTGATATTGCTATTCAGTCGGTAGATCACGCTACCGAGCAAAACGTAAACCAGTGCAAAATCGAAATTTACAGAAAAGTAGCCGAAACTTGTATGGCATAGAGCTTTTTCCAGTTCAGAGGAAAGATGCACAAACACACTTTTGGAACATGCATGGGTAGTAAAATAGCACCATACCTGAGTAATATCTTCATATGCATATGGTTGAGAAAAATATCTGCAATTCCACTTGGTTCCCTAGAATATATGGTTTCGATATGTGGATGATATTTTCTGCGTATTGAAGGAAGCAGATTTAAACAGTACGTTGGAGTGTTTGAACAGTCAATATCCAACAATAAAGTTCACCTCCGAATTAGAAATAGACGGTATCCTTTCTTTTTTGGACTAGTTTAAAGTTATAAGGAACGACAATAAATTGGAATTTGGCATTTACTGAAAACCCACAAACACGATGCGTGTTTCATATATATATAGCGATTTCATAAACAAATATTTAACTCGGTTTAGCTTATAATTCATGTTTTATCTTCAATTGGAATCGCGTTTTTTCATACAAACTCTATGAAAATAAATGAATTTTTAGTGTTTCTATATCCCTGTTTTTAAGTTCATTTTTCACATGCTGGCTCTACTCACATCAAGATGGTTGTGATGCAACCGACTTAACAAAAATTGCATGGCAATGTGATAGATCGAATGTCATTTTTTCCATCAGTAAATTTTCAGTGCCAACATGTTGAAGCAAGTGAAAGCTCCCATTGTTCTATTTGTTAAGCTTTAGCTAAAATTTACAAAAATTTAGTTAAAACATTGATTAATAAATTTGACAATATCTATGTATATTGTGTTATTTAAAAGCAATCTAGTTGGAGTAAGACTTTATTGATATTGACTACGATTTATGTTAAGTATAGTGTCCTTTTTTCTGTGTAGTAACCTATTTTTTTTTCATTCGGTGTGTTGTGTTATTCTTCAAATCTTCGAGCAGCGATTTCTGCAATGCGGGATTTAACAATTTGCCAAGTTCACCTAATACAATTTGTAAAATGGTTTTGCAATACAGTCAAGGAATTAGAAATATTTTAATTGAAGACATTAAAGGAAAGAAATCAGCTACACAGACGCACGGAGTGGGGAGAAATTTTCATTATCATTTGATGAATGAACGTCATTATGAAACAGACGCTATATAAATATTAACGTACATGGACAGCAATCGTATACTTATGTAGGTTACGTTTGACTCGAGTGAATGACAAAATTGCCAGCAGAAATGTGCATTGAATTAGTAGAGCGGAAATTATCTATGAATTCATTAAATCTCCACACTGATATAGTCTCTCTCATGACGGATGGCGCCAGTGTAATGAAGAAAATCGGCAAATTATTACCTGTGAATTAACAACTCTATTTAGCTCATGCTATTCAACTAGCTGTTATTGATGTTTTATACAAAAATTTTGAAACTGAGAGCACCTCGAACCCTTTTAAGTTATTGATGAAGAATATGTGATAGAGAGCGATTGCAAATCATTTGAGGAACAAGCGCGTTGTGAAGATGAAATAGCCGATAACACCGCCAGTCGGCCAAGGGAGGTGACTAATATTAGAGTAGGACCTGCCACTACTAAGATAAGGAAAATCGTCAGTCTAGATGAACACCTACGAAGAAAGATGGCATCCTGCAAAAATACGTACATGAAGAATTCGGGAAGGAACTTTCGCTTATAAATTACCTTAAGACTAGGTGGAGCAGCATGTTATCAATACTTGAGTGCTTTTATTTGCTTAGATCGTGATATATTTCTAGATTTATTATTATCACATAATGAAATTGAGCGAATATCTCAAATTGTAAATGAACTTATTCCGCCGGGATGCAAGTTTACTCACTGTCGATATTGGTATCCAATATATGATAAATAAATTTAAACAGGCAAATAATGAATTTAGCCATAATTTGAATGAAGCTCTTATCGTTAGAATAACCGAACGTTGAATAGAGCTAAACGGGCTCATGCAATATCTTCATGACGGTAGACATAACATTCAAGCGAATTGTAATTCGGTAATTGTTACCGTACCTACGAAAAAAAATTTCGAAAATCAATTATAGATTTATTCGAATGGCTCAATGCATCATCACTCGGTTGCTCATCTTCTACTACTACTTCAGACAGTACTTCGCATGACAGCGCATCAACCGTAAACTCGCTTCTAATACCTTCTGAAACGGAAACTTCTGCAACACATACATTAGGTGTAACTGTAACAGATGAAATCAATAGAGCTATTTCAAAAGGCCTTGTAATTAATTTAAGAAATTTAAAGTATTCCCGTTTACCAGGAATGTTGTGAATATTTCCCGGGAATGCAAAATCCAATTTCAAGACTGTCCCTACTTGTAGTACGACAGCAACCAGTATGATGTGAAACATTGTACTCAAAGATTTCAAAAGAAGTGTCCTTGTTTGAAAACGGGGGATCATGAGGAGATTATTTGGAATGGGTATTTTCATATTTAAGTACAATAAAACCTACTAGCGTAGAATCGTAACGGGCTTTTCTATGAGCTGGACTACTCTGTACCACAATAAAAAATCAACTTCAAAAAATCAATCCCGAAATCCCGGGATTAAAATTAATCACCGGGATTGCATTCCCGATGGCTAATGCTAGGCCAGAAAGCGAATATGACAAACAATTTTTTGCACATTTCATAATTTGCGATGGTAGCGACAGCCGCCTCGTTGGCACAGTGGTTAGCAAGCTTGCTTTAAGCTCCAGAGGTCCCTGGTTCGATTCCTGCGAGTGATAAAAAAATCACGGCTGGTTATTTAGGATCAATGAATTAATTACTCATTATATTCGTTAACAAAATGATTACGAAACTTCATCATGAAGCGGCTCTTTATGGGATGTAGCGCCAGCAAAAAGTAGCGATGGTATGTTTACTAAAATTTATATTTATTTGGTATTTGAAGCCTAATTTTTATTTTTATAAAGAAAAAACCTTCAACATTTCAAGGTATTTTCCACCATTTTTAGATGGGCTAAGAAAATCAGCTTTAAATATCAAATAAATAAAAAATTTTATTTTTTCTATCTGCAGAGGTTTGAATATCCAAAATAATTATTTTTTAATTGTTTATGTAATTTTTTTATAAATTTTAATAAGTAATGGGTTCATCATAAGATCAATTTTAAATTTTGATTAATTTCAAATCACATGATGTGCTGTCAAAACAACAAAAAAAAATGTTTAATTAAGTTCTAAAACTGATAGCACCGCCTAATAAATCTACCATATGGCAATAAATTGTTTACCAAATAGAAACATCAAAAAGCTTTTCCGCACAAACAAGACAATAAAACAACAAAAACAATCATTTTCCACGAAAGAAAAAATCTGAAAAATTGGCTCACATAATGGCTAACAAATCATTTTAATTACGCAATTTCCCACACCGATTAATTAAAAATAAATTTTCATAACATTAATAAAAAGAAAAATTAAGTGAAAAATTTGTAACATATTGAAACATAATTTTCATGACTATCTTCCAAAAAAGAAAAATTTACTAAAAAATAAAGAAACACGGTGTAACACTAACAAAAACAATAACAACAACAAAATCGTGGCAAATAACCTGTTGAATTTATAGAATTTTTCACAACACAGAAAAAAAAAATTTCCAATTTTTTTTTTTTTTTGTGTGTTGAATATTTTAGAAAGCACACACAAAAAAAATTCCATAATACACGTATACATGTACAAATTATTATGTACAGATATACAAGGATAATTTTCTATTTCTAAACATCAAAAAAATTAGATAAAATTTTATTTTATTATATTACAATTTCCATTATACGTACACAGTACTTTTTTTTTACTTCTTGTATATACCATAGATAACAAAAAAACGGCAAAATCATGCGCAACATTAACATTGTTGGCCATTCGGCGTTTTTATCTTTTCTCATGTTTTTCAATTTATTTCATTGATTATGATGATCATGATGATGATGATTTTTTTTATATGTATGAGTGTGTAATGTTAACAAAATATACACGCTCAGTCACAAGAAAAAACCCAAAAGAAAAATCGATAAAATTTATCACCGCACACACAATAGTCATACATACTGTATACCATACATTGCGTTAAGTAAGTATGAGTATATTCAAAAGCACACAAAAGAGAAAATGAAAATAACGATTTTCCATCTCCATTCATTGTGAATCAACAGTTTTTATTTATATTATGATTTTATGTATTAAAATTATTTGCAAAATTTAATTAAAAATAATAACAGGCGCATTTACGAGTAGAACTAAAAAAAAAAAAAGAAAATCAAAGTAAAAAAGAAATAATTGTACAAAATAAATAAATAAGTAAATAGCCAAATTGAGAATATATTTAGCTAAATATTATAAGTTTGACACTCATCTTCTTATTTTCCCTCTCTGTAGTTACGAATATATTATGTTTTTTAATTAACTTGAAAGAACTTTATTTGACAATAATGACGTCATGGATAATATTTTTTTTTTTCAAATGGAGGGGAGACATTTTAGTGCATTGAATGAAAATTGAATGGTAGAAATATATTGCTGTAGGAAAGCACTTTGAAAAATTTAAGAAAATTAGATCCTAAAAAGAAAGTTATGTCCGGGAAACACCGACCATAGGGCAAAATTACAAGTTTTATTAGTAGTATATTCTATAGGTATCATGGGAGAATCAAAAGAAACTCACTTAACAGCGACATAACTAACAACTTAACCACAAGCTCAGCATCAACATAACCACCCTAAATCAGGATGGTCCGTAAAAATACACATGAAACTAAAACAAGGGGGGGGGGGGGTGGAATATACATTTTGCAATCAAGAGTGCTTTTATAAATGTTTGATTCGTAATTTTATCGTTCCCGAAAAAGCGATACCGCAAATTGAAATTAGTTGAATTGGTAACAAAATTTGATGATTTATTTTGTTTTATATAAATGTAAACTTGTAAGCTAATTATATATTTTTAATTTATAGTTGTCCAATTACATTTTGATCCTTATCGAATTTCATTTGATCTGACCCAGTAAAACTAAAAACAAAATTAGATTTCTGGTATGAATCAAAATAAACTCAAATTATTATATTGACATTGAAACTTATATTTGAATATGCAGGTACAGTATATACGTATGTAAGTTAATTAGTTAATTTTAAAATCAGTTATACATATTATATTCATTAAACATTGAGTCGTTTTTATGGTTGATTGACGAGGTCGATTTTTTACCTTAGGTATTTACTTCCGAGGTGCTAAACTCAAATAAATTAAAAATTTTAGGCAACTTAAGTAATTTGTCTTGTTAAGGAGCTGAACAAAAATAAATACTTTAAGTATAAAACCGACCATGCCAATCAACCGTCAGAGTTTTGAGTTATGATCATTTTGATAAAGAATTTAATTTTTAATTTTTTGGTTTGCTATTTTTTGATTAACAAATATTGAATTTATGTAAATACGAGGATGTATATATGTACATAATATTTTGTTAATTTTTTCAAATCAAAATGTAATAAAATTTTCCAAAGTTTTTTATTATTATTTTTAAGCTAATTGACTAAAATTCATTATTTTGTTTGATTAACGAAATTTATTTAACTGATTTTTACAAAATTTATGGACTTGGAAACAGAACAATCTTGATGTTATTATATACTACAACGTATTACATACTTACTTCTAAAAGAAGCTAAACCAATTCGTTTGGAGCTGAACAATCCAGCCTTTAGCACTTCTGAAATAAATTATAATATAGAAATGACTTTAACCAGAGCCTTTGTAGCGGCGCACTCATTCTAAATATATTCGCTCATTAAAAATATACTTAGCATTCAAAATTTATTCACCAGCATTCAAAATATAGTTACATTCGTGCTCCACTACAGGTATGTCAACGACATTTATCAGCGCTCTCATATACCTGACCCTATACATTAAACGCAACCGCTCGACCAACGAGCATATAAAATTGTCAAATTTTTTTGAGTGTTAAGGAAAATAAACTTTCTTAAAATGTTTGAAAATAACTTAATTTTAATAAAAATAACCACAGAAAAAACTCAAACAGCACAAGATTACGAATAAAGAATACGAATTTGCCTTCTTTTTATGTTTTAATTTTTCACTCGATTTTCACAAAAAAAATTACAGGCTTAGTTCTAAATGATATAAAATGAATACATTTCAATTAATTTTTTATTATAAAATATTTAATATGTCTGTAATAATAGAAATAAAATTGCATCTGTGCCACTTCATACAAAAGATATGAACAATATTTTGACGTTTAATTTGTTTCCCTTAACACAAAAAATCACAATGAAGTTGTCTAGCATTCATTTTACACCACGAAATATTTTTTGGACTGACCTAAATGGCCACCTATTTTAGTTCACTTACCGACCGTTTACGGTAATAAATGTATTTATATTTAATATTATATAATTTTGATATTTATTGATTTTAAGTTTAATATTTTTATTTTTATATATTATTTGTGCCGTAAAAAATATAATTAACAAATAGCATCTATTGAAAATTCCTTAGGTCGAACCGTTTACACCATATTTCTAGTTGACCTATTTTAGGTCAGATTACTCATTTTGCTTGCCTAATCCATTTTGGGTAACAAGCGTTTACACCAAGTGACCTATCCAGTTTAGGTCGAATATAGTGTATAGTCCGGGACTAAATATGGCGGTGTAAACTACCTCAATCACTGCTCCGGTTTTCCAATACACGACGAACGAAACAATTCATTTTGATATTTTATTCATCCGATCCAATTTACTTCGTTTTTGAGTCGCGTCTTTTCTCTGTAGAAATATACATTCATTTATTACAACATACAAATTGTAATAACAGTTTTTATTTATTGCCTACCAACAATCATGAAATATTAAATTCAAATTACAGTTCTAAAAAGTAAGCGTTGTGTTGGTGTGGATGTATTAAGCAGTTTTTTAATTAAAAGTGTTGCACCTGTGAATTAGTGATGTTTTAATACATCTCTTCAATTTGAGTTTCTCGCATGGTATATTTCCTGATGCTTTGAAATGCGCCATTACTATTCTACTTCATAAAAAGTGATAAATATTGGTTACTAATAATAGTATCCAAAAATTGTTAAAATTAGATTAATGAAATATTTAAATAAAATTAACTTTATAAGTCCAAGCCAATTTGGGTTCATTTCTAGACAATCAACGGAATATGATCTTGCTAAATTCAATAATTTTGAGCATTTAAATATCAATAATGGTATTCACGTAGCCTGATTATTTATTGATACCGTTAAACACGAAATTTTACTCAATAAGCTAGAATATTTGAGATTAAGTGGTATTGTATTGCAGTGGTTTCAAAGCTACTTATTAAATAGAAGACAAAAGGTGAAAATACGTATATGTATAAATGATTCAGTTAGCTGTGAAGCACCTAATAAGTAATGTTGGTGTACCGCAAGCATCTGTTCTTGGCCCATCACTTTTTTCAATCTATATTAATTTATTATTTTCTATAGGTCTGTCTGGAGAATTATTAGCTTTCGCAGATGATACTGCCACTTGGAATTGGAAGAAAACATTTTAAAGGACTTTGATATTTATTTTATGGTTCTCAGCGAAAAAACGAAACAAATGTTTTTCGGTTGTGAAATTTGTATAAATGCTGTATATGATATTATTTATCATATGTCAAACTGCCACTATCAGAATTGTGGTTTAAATTGAATTAAAATTGATTGTGTAAAAAATTTTAGGTATTTAGGTATAAGTATTAGTGTAGTTGTGAGTGGAAAAGTCATGTTAATTCCATCCATAACTCGCTTTTAAATACAATTAGGAAACTGTATTTACTGCGTAGTCACTGCCCATCAGTGATCTTAAAGAAGTATTATTTTGCATTAATTGATTCTAAAAATCAGTACGGTATAGTATGCCGGAGTTTCACTTATTTATCTAACATAAGAAATTTAGTCATTGCTCAAAAACATTGAATTCATAAATCTCGTACTTTTTCGTCTTTTCCGTTGTTTTGTAAATTCGAAATCTATATGTTTACAAAATTCAAAAATTTTTTTTCAAACGAAGCAGAACTCTTAATGTTAGTTCAATTGAATATAACTTAAGCAATCGAAATAAGTATAAGACACCTATCCATAAATTTCAGTTTACCAGAAGACGTTTCGCATATATGGCACCTTATATTTTAACCGAGACCCCGATTTGCATTAGAACCGCTGATAATTTTACTGGAATGTTAAAATATTGGTTAATAAATGTTAAAGACATTGAGTATATATTGCAAGGACAGTAATGATCTGGTTTTGTTATTTGAAAAATAATGTTAGGTTTATATCATATTGTTATTTATGATACGTAATAATACTTTTCTATTATTCAATTGATTCTTTTATTCTTTTTCAATTTGATTATAACAAGTTATTTGATTGTTGATTTTTACATACAAAAATGAAACTTATTATTTTTACTTTTCCCACTATAACGAAGTTATATTGGTTAAGTATTGTAATCGCGAAAAAAAATTTGTTCCAGATTTTCACATTTCTGGACGAATTAGGTTACCAGGACCCCGAAACACCGATCAGAAAAATGTCGTGTCCGTCCTTCCGTCCTTCCAGTCACACATTTTTATTATTTTTGTTTTGCCTCCCATTCTCACAAATATTAATAGTTTTGGTCGAAATTTTATACACAGAAAGATTTTAGTAATAAGCAGTTAGTGCTAAGTTTTAGGTCAATTCGAGTATAGAATAGAGGGTGTTGCAGTGGAAGAGAAAACTGCCAAACAGATTTTCTCAAAAACCGGACCGACGAATCTTTTGTTATGTTGATAATAAATTTGATAATTCATCACCTGTTCACAAAATTTGAAGTCGATTGAAGCATTGCGTGCGGGGGTCGTTTTAACAAAAAGGAGTAATATAAATTTGTTTTTCTGTTACCAAGGTAATGTCGAACTTTCCGAACAAATATTTTTCTACAGTTAATACACCTTGCAAATTCCAACAATTGCTCCCTATGTGTCTTTAAGATAAAATAAATAGATTACCGTGTAATATGAAATTTAAATTTCTAAATTTACCTAAAATACTTTGCTGCGGCAAATAATATCGTCAACATTTAAAAATAATTATATCTAGTGAGTTTTTAAATATAGCACGATATTCCCGTTTCTATGGCATTAACATTTCTGACATTTACATTTTTGTGACGTTTTATTGACCTTTTATGACATTTTAATGGTTGAAATTTCAACGACATGTTGATCGATACAATATTTGTGAATTACTTTTATCTTATCGCCTTTAAAGGTATTATTTCTGAGTAATAAATTCTTTTGGTATTCAAAGTCTTATATAACTCTTAATAGCATATTATTTACTATGGAATGACACGCCATTAGAGTGGAGCAGGTTTAGGAGAGCTGGCAGATATATAAATTGAAATGCTATATGACAAGGAGGTGGGATTCGATAACAAATGATAATTAACGTTAATTCTGATTTTGTATGGTTTGTGTTTTATTATTTTGTATTTTCGAATTTTCAGAAAATAAATTTTTGAACATTGTGGATGCTCTCTGAATGGACTAAATTAAATTCTTAAGGATTTTCAATGGTATACACTAGAGATGTTTAACTGGAAGGTTGAAGATGAAAAATGGCGAATTCGTCTTTGATTGCTGCTCAGCAAGTGTCAGTTCTAAATAATCTAACATTATTTGTGAGTCTGTGATTTAGCGGTATGATGGTAGATTTATATTGTCGTGACCAATTGTGTTATTGGGGTAGAGGTCTCCAAAATTTAAGAAAATCCGTGACATATTTTAAGAACCTTGCCTGCCCAAAATAACGGTAAATGTTTGTAAAATATAAATGGTTGGTTTGATGATCTTTAACGGATGCTTTCTGGGAAAAGTGTCGTCCGAGAGTCGGATAGACCCATTTTTTTTTTTAATTTTATTGTATTGAAAGATGATCCAACACATTTTGAGCTTTGTCTCAATTAGGATTCAATCTACTTATTTTATTTGTATACATTTTTCTTTTATTATTTGCCAACAAACCATAAACGAAAAAATTATACATTATGACTGAAAATTACGAAGTTACGCAGACACAAAATATTATCGCCTCATTCTGAGTGCACATAATTCACTTTCGTTTTACAGACTTTAGTAAATAATAATCAATGACTTTTATAATGTCCATATTTTGAAACTTTATATTTCATAACTATAATAAAATATTATTACTCTATCTATTAGAAATATTAATTATAAAAATTAACGCATTGGAATATAGTAAATGTAACCGTTCTACTTCCAAAAACACAAGGGGCTTCAAAATTATTCGTCATTACAAAGAAATTTTTTGACATAAAATAATCAGTAATTCGATATACAACAACAAAATAAAATGGCGATACTATCAGAAATTAATTAGTTGCTAATAGTTCTTTAAATGTGCGCTTAAAGTTAAAATATAACTTTGACGATGTCTATAATCAGAGCCTTCTAGAGTATAGAGCCATAATCATTATGACGTATTTTTTTAAGCTTTTTTAGTGGTATAACTTTTCACTGATTTCCATAGGAATCCATAGTAAAAATGGTGTTTTTTAGCTTGAAGTTTTTCAATGAAAACAGCAAAAATGTTACAAAATATTTATACAAAAGTGTTCTACATATCTTTAGCAATATACAAGAAGGGTATATTAGTATTAAGTAAATATTAATTGCAGAAATATTTAAAAAAAATTATTTCTAAAATATATTTTTCGAAATTTCATTTTGAAAAATATATCAAAGTTGGCTCTGACAAATTAAAATAATACTTGCTAAATTTATCTTTAGTTTTACTAGTGTACGTTAGATGTCTATAATTGTTGGCCGAGAAATACGAAAAAAAAATTATTTAATCACACAATTATGACACGTTCTTAATATTTTCGGAATTTGTTTTGCTTTTCCTACAATTTTTGAACTCAAGTTTCCCCAGGTCGCAATTTTTGTTACTATTTTTCAAAATGTTTGCTACCCACTGCCATCTATATATATTGACTTAATGCACACGTTTTGTAGTAAGCTTTTCTTTTTTAATTTGACCAGAAAGCTGTTGTTATGAACTTTTTTTTATATTTTGGTTTAAATAAATCAATTAATACAAGAAAATGAAAACGATTTAATTAAACGAGATTTATTTATGTTGAAATTCAAACATTTATGAAAATATTTCAGCAATCATAATTAAGAATTTGCAACGTTTTCATTTATAAATTTGTCTGAGGAAGAAAAGTGATTTCCCATATGTTTTATGTGTTTTACTATGGACATTTTGGTTTTTTTCTCGTTTCTAATTCCCTTATAAAAGCTTCGTTTTTTAGATTATGGCTTGTATAATCAAGGTTGCTTTGCAACAATGCCTTTATGTGGACATTTTCGTGATAAAATTCTCAAAATTTCCCGAAGTGGTACCGAAATGTAAACCTATGGTGACAATTTTGAATTACCGGAATATTTTCCGTCCAATTTTGAGATTTTTGCATACATTTTAGGGCTTCCAATACCGATAACACCGGTAATGGCAGTGAAATCTCATTTCGGTATTACCGGTATTAATAAAGTTCTACCGGTATTACCGAAATTTAAAAAAAAAAATATTTTCCAAACGAAAATTTTTCATATTAAATAAAATTCAAAATGAAACTAAAAAAATGTAACTATAAAAATTAATTTTCCATAATTTAAAATATAAAACATACATAATTCATTGTTTCGAGTGCGGTGTGCCGCAATATTAACGGTCATGGAAACACGAAATTTTGGAACCTTGGCCTTGCTAGAGCTTATGGAAAGATGCCAGCCGAAACATGCTTGGATGTCTTTCAAACTAAACTAACGACTTTTAACTTATCCAGTGAAGACTTTGTCGGTATTACAACAGGTTGCGCATCGGTAAAACGAAAAATTGGTTCCTATTTGCCGATTATTCATCACCTATAGCTATGCCTAGCTCATAGAATGCAATTGACAGTATTGGAAATTCTTTATCGAAAAGAAACGATACTATATACAGATCAGCCTGATGGAAAGGTTGGGAACGCTCACTTTCCAAAGAACTTAAAAAAGAGTCTTCCAAACAATTTCGCAATAAAGATACTGTAATAATTCCTTTTTTTCTGTAATACCGGTATTACCGGTAATACCGATAACGTGAGAAAATATTTTCAGTATTACCGGTAATGGCAAAAACGGTAATTTTGGAAGCCCTAGTACATTTAGTTATCTTCTATATATGTATACACGTAAAACAAAGTCGGGTTAGTTACACCATTTATAACTCAAGAACGGCTGGACCGATTTTTATGATTTTTGATTTGTTAGATTTGTCTCCATCCCGAATAGCAGAATAACTGATTGACTTGACTGATTTCGATGAATTTTCTTTTTTGTTAATTTTTAATTAATAATTAATTATATACATATATAATTTTTTTATCGTTTGTTTTATTTGATAATTTTTAATTTTCACGAAATTACGCACAACCACTTTTTCAAACAAATAAAAACTAAATGGTTTGTTTACAGAAAAAATACCAACCATATATTATTTGTTTATAGTCATCTGTCCGCAACTGTCCACGCTTGAGAAAGCGGATTTGATGCTCTTGGTCGCATTTACACAATTCATCCGAAGAATGACGAATGCTTCTACTTGCGATTGTTGCTGGTGAATGTTCGTGGGCCGACATCATTTGAATCACTTCGAACTGTCGATGGTGTAGTGTGCCCAACATTTCGTGCTGCATGTCAACAGCTCAATTTGCTTGAAAACGATACTCATTGGGACATGACAATCGCTGAAGCAATTGTTTCTGCATATCCAAGTCAGATACGCACATTATTTGCTATCATTATTTCGACATGCTTTCCATCGAATCCACGTGAACTTTGGAACAAGTAAATACAAGGATGACATGTCAGAAGACATTTTACATCGAATTCGTGTCAGTTCAGGGAATCCCGATCTCGAGGTGAATGAGGAGATACATAACCAGGCTTTGCTTTTAATCGAAGACATGTGTTACCTCATGTGCGGCAATTTGTCAGTCAAGTTAGGAATGACAACGCCATATCGTGGAATGAACGACGCTTTCAATCGAGAAGTGGAACGTGAACGTGAATACGGTCGAGATGCGTTGAACCAATCAGTTCAAACGAATGTACCACTGTTGAACCCCCAACATAAAGAAGTGTACGGATACGTTAATGAAGGCAATTGATGATGGAAATGGTGGCTTATTTTTCCTCGATGCGCCCGGTGGAACTGGTAAGACATTCCTTAAATTGCCGTTAAACCTTCAAACGACTGAAAAACGACATGCAACATTGGGAAACACTCAGCAATAGCCAAAGCTTTGGTAGCAAGTAGAATCATCATCTGGGATGAATGCACAATGGCGCACAAACGCGCGTTGGAAGCACTCAATCGAACTATGAAAGATCTGCGCAATGACTAAAGATGTTTTGGAGGCGCAATGATTCTACTGTCTGGCGATTTCCGTCAAACACTACCAGTCATTCCAAGATCGACCACTGCCGATGAAATAAACGCTTGCCTCAAATCATCGACTCTGTCGCGTATGTGAAGAAACTTCAGCTGACGACAAATATGCGTGTTGCATTGCTAAATAATCCATCTGCCGAAGATTTCTCCAAGCAATTGCTGACTATCGATAATGGCCGTCTTCCTGTCGACGAATCGAACGGATTGATTTCGTTTCCGCCAAATTTTTGCGATTTCGTCTCAATGAAGGACGAGCTCATCAACAAAGTGTTCCCGAACATCATTGCTAACCACAAAAACCACAATTGGTTGAGTGAACGAGTAATTCTTGCTGCAAAAAACAAAGATGTGGATAACTTGAACTTCACAATTCAAAATCAGATCGTTGGTCCACTGCATTCCTTCAAATCTATCGACTGTGTAACAAACGAAGACGAAGCAACCAACTATCCAACTGAATTTTTAAACTCATTGGATCTGCCTGGCTTACCACCTCAAAATTTACAACTGAAGGTTGGATCAGTAGTTATCATGTTTCGAAATCTAAACCAACCAAAACTATGTAATGGAACGCGTTTGGTGGTGAGAAAACTCATGGGCAATGTGATTCACGCGACGATACTCAAAGGAAAGTTCAAAGGTGAGGAAGTTCTCATTCCGAGAATTTCGATGATCCCAACCGATATGCCATTCGAGTTTAAACGAATTCAATTTCCGATTCGTCTTGCATTCACCATGACGATCAACAAATCACAAGGCCAATCCTTGAGTGTTTGTGGGCAAAATCTAGAAAATGAATGTTTCTCTCACGGTCAATTGTACGTAGCATGTTCACGTGTCGGCAAACCATCCGCTTTGTTTGTTCAAGCACCTGACAACAAAACGAGAAATGTCGTGTATCACAAGGTGCTTCAATGAAGGGAATCGACCCGAGTGCAACGCATCCAGCAAATAATTTAATACAATGTAGTGCAACAATGCTACACGAATCATTTCGATTCACTTCAATAAAGCAAATGCCTTTTTGCCACGTGTATTAGATTCATTTTAAAGTAATTAAAATACATTTCATTTTGATTTTTGTACATTTATTGAATTCATTTTATCTTAATAAAAATTTGAATTTAATTCAGCTAATATCTTAACACAACATTTATTAATTTTGAGGCGGTACGAAGTTCGCCGGGTCAGCTAGTAAACTATAAATAAGGAAAAATGACATTGAAAACCGTGCATAACATAAAAATTATTAATATTGACTTTACGCATACATTTCAGTGAGAAATTAGGCAAAATGACACAAAATAATGCCGAAACGGATGAGTTATGTGACAATTTCCAATTACTAAAATTTGTTTTGTAATTTGCGACTTTATGCGAACATTTCAGTGATAAGCCTTCCTAAATAATTTAAAATGATACTGAAATGTGTACTTAAGGTGACAATAAACATTTACAACTTAATTCGATGTTAAGGGACATAGAATTCCTCAATATTAATTTTCATTAAATGTAGGGATAATGCAAGTTTTTAAATGATTTGGAGTTATGTGTACTTAGTTTATTTATAAAATGATGCAATGAGTTACAAAGTTAACCTTCAAATCATGTTTGGGCTGTATTCCCCAAAACACGGTTTTAAGGTTAAAATGGGCTATTCGGGAGTTAAGGTTATTCCGATGTTATTTTTTGGAGTATATAAAAATTAATATTATAAATTGAATAATAAAACCAATTATAATCATTTTACAGCGGCTTATCGTAAATATTATAGTTGAGTGGGTGTATTTTTAAATAACCAAAAATGCCTTATACTTTATGTGAAACTGTTGAAAATGGCGAAAAGTGTTCTGTGGCTGTTTCTATAGCAAATGCGAAAACAAAAGCATTTTCACAACCAGAAGTGTCCCGGGAAAGATATATTTGCACTGCCAAAGCAAATAACATCGCAAAACATCGAGAAACTTAATAGCACAAACTAACAAAAACTAATAATTAATAATGTGTTGTGGTTTATCAGATATAACTGTGAAGCAAATAAACGAAAAATTCAATGCGTTTTTAAATTTCAGCAACCAACAAAAAAAAACGGTATGATACCAGCCACGATTCTTTTTTCAATCAATCAGATGCAGCAATATATATAATTCTACTGGTGGTAAATGCCGAAGCAGGAACTACAACATCGGTAGAATCGAGTCTAGAAGGGGATGAAGACATTCCCGCTTACAGTACTACTGTAGTAAATTTATTCACTACAACTTCTGAAAATGACCAGTCAGCAGCATCTAATAAGCAGTTAAATGTGTCTTCAGCCTTTGATGATCAAGTAACCACTTACGCTAATGGAGAAGCCTGCTACAGTTATGAGAATAATTGTAGTGGTACTGCAAGTGGTTCAAGTGGAAAATATTAATTCAAATGGTATACATAATTGTTAAACTTTTCATAAATGCTAGTTATTTTTAATTTATATTTTTCTAGATTCATTACAAAATCAATTCCTGAATTCGATGCCATAAACGCTTAAATGAATGTACAAGGAAAGGAGATTGCCAAAATCCAAGTGATAGTAAAAGAGATTTTCGACTTGGTGAAAAGCATCTTGCTCTCGGACTGCAACAGATAATTTGTTCAATCTCGAGAAGATCAATAGCCTGTTTACAACCGTCAATCAAGACGACTTTGAAAATAAATTTGAGTGATGATATCTTTAGATCACAAATAGTAAAGCCATATTTATTCTTCTTACTTAAATATTGGCATTAAAGCAAAATTATTTTATTTCAGATAAAAACATTAACCGCAACGCAATTGAAGGAGCAAAAGGCAACAACGATGCTACAACAGCCAATAAAATTGCGGAAACCTGTTGTATTCTAATTATTTCCAAAATAAATTTAGATTGACTTACGAATACCAATAAACATGCTCTACATACAATAAAACAATTAGCTAATCGATTGGTAATCATAATCAATCTCTGATGATCTCATCTCTCATTTTTACTGTTGAAGCTAATTAAGAAAATAAAAGGAACATTAAAAAGCTGACGATAAAATCAGATAGATTGGTGCAGTGATCGAATGATGTTGTTCATTTATTATAATATAAAAATAAATAATCTTTGAATTAAAATAAAACATAAATTGTATATTAATAGTGATAAGTGTTTATTTAATTCCCTGAAGCAAGGCTCATCCGTTGTAACTGTAATTTTAAAATTCCCACAGCAAACCCTATTTAAACAAGAACTTTAAGAGATATTACCTGGCCTGGGAAATCCGGCAAAGGATCTACAAAAGTACTATTCTTTAAATATTCCCGAATAATAGAAGAGATTTTCGCTGTTGTTCATTTAATAAACCAGAACTATACTTATCTGGAAAATAAAAAAAATATTATTTACACTATGCTGAAATATACGGCAATTCGGGTTGGCCGTCGTGCAAAAATAAAGAAAAATTTCAAAATAACAACACAATAACTCCCACAGAACCCGTTGGTGTTGTTAACTGTGAAGTAAATATAGAATTAGAAACAGACAGGAAAGTGGATGATGATGATAGAGAAAATGTAAATGCGCAGCAAGCTCACGTGAATAAGGTTAATTCAAGCCCAAATGCTACTTTTGCTAACTCATAAGGTATTTGTTGGCGCAACACAGCTAAAGAAAATGATGATAAACTTCAGTGGACAAGTGATCAAAACAACCATTCCCAGTAGTGCAAACAACTTAAAGTTCTTATAGCTCGATGTAGTTCCGTATGTATTCTTTTACTGCATTCTTCCAATAATTTAGACAGCGCTACGACGTCACTGACTGAATATTTTACTTTGAAATTGAAGTCACCATGTACCCAACCAATAAGGTATCTTTTCATTAGCCCAAGCTCAACAAATGCAATGAATACGTTCGATCGATTAAAGGCGTCCTCTCCTTATGGTGGTCTTCATAGGTTTAGTTGCGAAATTTGTCATCTATCCTTAAAGCACAATTATTTCTCGGAAAACTCATATATCGTCCTCTGTAATAATCGTATTCACCGATAACCTCGAATTTTTGATATCCATGGTGACAATTTTGACATCCATGTTATAATTCACTAGAAGATGAATATGTGTATTTCGAAACCATTAACCTGATGTCCCATTAGTCAAAATGTGTTTCGTTTGTTTAACAAATTGTTTTAAATATAATTGCAGTTGAGGTTTCTCTTCTCTACAATAAACAGCAATTACCATAGGACGCATCTCTTTCAGTCCATCTATTATAGCTAAAATTGATACCTGGAGCTGTTGAATGCCAATGAAAGACTTCTAGGTTCTTTAATGTTGGCAAATATATTTTGCAGACAATTTTCCAAGCCATTGTACCAAAATTTACCGCTACCCATTGGCTTGACTTCATTGCATCGAGGTGTTTCCAATAAACTTCGGCCATCCCGAGGTAACCCAAATGTAGTTAATATCCTCAGTGAATCATTCAATGCTTTATGTGTCATATGATAAGTTAACGCCCATTTTCTTGGTTCTTTAGCAATAGAGAGATTTTTATTTTCCTCAAAGGAACATCTATCACTATTAACATGAACATTTTCGATATTTTCATCGAAAAGTGATTTGAATGTCCTCGTTACATTCACAGTACTAGGTACTTCACCATCTATTTTGCTGTTCAACCTGAAATGTAAATTATTTTCTTTTGTCGGAATTGCGGGATTGTTTAACTTTTGTAATCGTTTTAAATATTTCCGTTTTTTTATGCTAATTTGGTGATCCACTTCTCGATTAGGAAGTATTGCTAAACTTAAATGTTTCTTAACTTTTATCAATTTCTTTTAAAATATTGAGATCTTCACTTTAATAGGTAAACGTTTGCGGAATGTCAGTTCTTTGATATTATATTCAAATTTTGGTTAATAATGCAACCATACCAGATCGAAGCAGGGAATTGCATACATTATAGTGACGAATTATTTAATATGTATGCTTGTGTAATCGTTTAAGAGTGAATACTCAAAAGCAATAATTTTCTGTGAAGCTACAACCAAATTGAAACCATACGTTAACAGTTACGTATCAGGTTTCTCATAAGTTGGTAAAACGTAAAAGTATGATTATTGGTGACATTGTATGCGTACATTAATAGTTTGAAAATAAATGCCTAGGGTGAAAATCTAGCCTCTTAGGCAAATCGATACGAGAGGCAGACAAAACAAGACAATGGGTAACCATTTGGCCGCCAACGAAGAACTGAAGGTGTTACATATGCCGAAGCAACGAGAGACGTAGTCAATAAACCCCAGAAAAAATCTATAGATCTAGACATCAGTCAAATATTACAAGATATGCTCATGAAATTAACAAAATTTGATGAGAGGCTACAAAAATTGGAAGATATACCATTAGGAGCTAAACCCAAATCCACATAGAAATGAACAGTACAATAAAAATCATGTTATGGAATGAGAATGGTTTGCTCTGGCATCAGCAAGAACTACAAGCAGTCCTCGACATTGAGAATATAGATTTGTGTTTTTTTTCGCAAACACATTTTACTGAGCAATCCTACATAACATTTATGTTACGCTATTGCGTATATCACACTATTCATCCAGATAATTCAGCCAGGGGAGGTAGTACAGTCATCATAAAGAAAAATATTCAAAATTTTGAAGAAGCAAACTATAAAAAAGAAGAATGTCGGGCCACAGTGGTTTATATAAAAACCAACAACTTTCCTATTGTTGTGGCAGGATTGTATTATCCACCAAGACATTCTATTAAAACCAAACAATACTCAAAGTTTTTCAAGCGTCTGGGAAAATGGTTCATAATAGGTGGTGACTTCAATGCGAAGAATACTCACTGGGGTTCTACATTAACTACAACTAAAGGAAAAGAATTACTGATTGCTATTAAAGAAAATGGATGTGAATCCATTTCAACAGGAAAATTATCATATTGGCCAACTGACCCGGAAAAAATACCTGACCTGATCGATTTTTTTATAATCAAAAATATTTCTAATAATTTTATGAAAGTTCAGGAAAGCCAAGATATGAGCTCAGACCATTCTCCAATAGTCCTAACTCTAAGTGAGTATATCATCCAAAAAGGAAATAATTCAGTATTAACCAACAAATATAAGGACTGAGAAAGTTTCAAAGTACACCTTGAACAAAGAATAATTTTGAAAGTTCCTTTAAAAACTATGGATCAAGTGGACATAGAAGTAGAAAAGTTCATTACGGATATTCAACAATCAGCATGGGAAAGTACTCCGGAAATCAAACCAAGGCTAAAAGGAAATAACTATCCAATAGAAATTAGAAATCTCCTTAGGGATAAACGCAAATCCAGAAAAAACTGGCACTTAACCAGAGCTCCACAAGACAAAAAAAGACTGCACAATTTTACTCAACAGTTAACAAGAGAAATACAGAAATTAGAAAATGAGTCAGTTAATTTCTACTTAAGTAATTAGGCGAATGACAGTAATATGGATTAATCGCTCTTGAAAGCAACTAAAACTCTGAAAAGGTCAATAATTCCGATTCATCCTATCAGGAATATGGATCAAACATGGGCAAGGAAAAACAAAGAAAAAGCTGAACGATTTGCTAATCATCTTGAAAATATATTTCAACCTAATGAATGTCAATTACGAGAAACATTGGATGAAAACATAATACAAGTTCTCGAAGATGTCACACCTACATCGCCTAGTAGCAAACGAAATTAAAAACAATTTACACTTAAAGAAAGCACCAGGGTTTGATCTGATTACCGGAGAAAAGCTATGGTGAAGTTGACTAATAAGCTTCTGCTTTATAAGCAAATATTGAAGCCTCTTTGGACTTATGGTACACATCTGTGGGGATGTACCAAGCAGAGCAACATGGATATTATCCAACGGTTCCAAAATAAAGTGCTAAGAAACATCGTCAACGCACCATGGTTTATCAGAAATAGCAATATCCACAAAGACCTGAGCATAGAACCCAACAAAACCGAAATTATAAAATTTACTAGAAGTAATGAACAACGGTTACTTCACCATGTTAACATAGATGCCATCCAGCTACTGAATAATACGGATTTAGTTAGTAGGCCCCGAAGAGTAAAGCCTTTTCAGTTAGTCTAAAATCAGTTAAAGTAAATTTTATCTAGCGCACAAAAAAACCTCGATCAAATAATAAAAATAAAAACTAAGGAGTATATCGATGGATGAACCCTTAAATTTCAGTAAAATGTAGTAATTTAAGTTAAAGTCTTAGACTATGTAATTAAAAAAGAAATAATAAAGAAAATTATTTATAAAAAAAAAATTCTAAATCTGGAATAATTTGTAATAATTAAAATAATGCTCTTAACAAAAAAAATTCTTGGAAACCTCCAACTATCAACATCATCCGCATTTCATATTTACCAATGTTTTTGATTTTAACCAAATTTTGCGTTCAAGATAAAAAATTCAATGACGTCACCATCGTCCAACGCGCATCTCGTATTGAGTTCATTTTCAGACATTTTTTTTATTTTTTTGTTTTTATGTTGTACATATTATTTCTAGCCATAATGTTTTTTTACATTGTGTCGTATTTATATTGTGGAAAATAAAATAAAAAAAAATAAAAAAATTTCCTTCTGAATCGAACACAAAAAAAAAAAAAAAAAAACATTTATTATAAATACAAATCTAAAAATCATTCATAGTTCAGCTGTACTTCGTTTAACAACAAACAGCTATATACGAACAAAAAAATTTAATTTTTTTATTTATTTTAGTTAATTTAAATACATAATATCAACATAAAAAATATTTATATTTATTTTACTTTAATCTAAAAATAAAAAAAGTTTAATTAAAAAGTTTTGTGAAAAGCTTAGTTTGTGTTTTCTTTTTTTTTGTCAGTGGTGTGAATACATATAACAAAAAAGGTGTTTTTAGTTCAATATTGGTATACGAATTTCTCGTGTATATAAAATACAAAGCACATATTTTATATAAAGTGAATTTATTGATTGGAAAATTCGATAAAAAATATAATAATAATAAATATAAGATAAAAAAAAAAAAAATTCTCTAAATATTTTATTTTACTTGAAAAAGTCTGTGTTTAATCCCGCGTTAAATAAAAGTGCAGGAAGTTAGATACACACACACAGACACAGAAAAAAACTGTACAAACGTCAAATTGTATAATAAAAAAAAAATCTGAGTTTTCCTACTTGTAAAGTTTTTGTGCATTTTGGTAAAAATTACTACCTAGTTCAGTTTTTATAAAGTTTAAAATACAAAAAAATAATTCAGCAAAAAAAATAGTTAAGTGCAATGCAAGTGACATGGTTATGCCTCCTTGGGCTAATATACTGTACCGGAATTGTGACCTCGTCTAATAGTAAAAATAATGTGTTCACAAGTTCGTTTTTGGTACGATTTAAACGTAACATCAACAATGATTTGGCTCACATAATTGCCAATCGGAATGGATTTGAAAATATAGGCACTGTAAGTACCAAATTTAAATTTAACCGAATATAATATTATGCGGATTTATTTTATAAGCACTAAACGGACACATAAACATATGTATACATGTATGCAATAACCAAAAAAAAAATACTGACAGTTCAAATTAGTTAGAAAAGTTGTCTATTTTCCTTTCGTTGTTTGGATTTGTTGTCGCTATTCACCCACGCACAACAAGATGTTACGGGTTTCGGCCCCCCGCATTGGATTATAAAAAAGTATATCGCACACACTTTCTTTATACAATATATTCCTATTTTTTTTTTTTTGGTTTATCTATCTGCTAGTCAACAAATTGAATTTTCCATCTAAATCGAGATGATATCATTTTTTTTTATTAGGGAAACATGGATTTGATTCGGGCGAAAGAACAAACATAATATTACCTATAGCGGGCGAGCCGTATGTTTGCTCAATATTTTTAGTTCGAAGGTTATAATTTAACAGTTTAGTTGGAGATTAGTACTAAATGGTTTGGGGAAAATTTCAAAACAACAATAGCTTTCTCCAAAGCCGAATTTAGTGAAATACGGTCAAATTCTGGCATCTAAAAGCTTTAACATTTTTTCGAAATTTAAGGAAATTGTGATTCCATCCAGAAAAATCCTAGAGGTTTCAGCAGACTGAAAGGATTATTTTCATTTTTTATACATTAATCGCCGCAATTATAAGAACATGATAACTAAAAATAACTAACATGTTTCATTTTATCCACTCCCTCATAATTTCATGAGAACGTTAAATCGATACACGTATTATTCTTTGTTGTCGATAAAGATTTGGTATAACAATCTCCAAGGTATTTTTCATGAAATTCACAAACTCTTCGCTTTCTGGTTTCAGAATATCTAAATTAAAACAACCTGCAACTATAATAGGCAAATCGGTCAAATTAAATCGTATGATATCCGGAAACATTTCTGCAAACTTTCTTGTATATGCACTCCAATTCATTGCAACAAATGCTCGAATATCTGCCATACGAGTATTTGGGCTCAAATACACATATACCATAATACACCTTTGACCACAAATTACGGCTTCTACTGCACATATGTATGTATATCTCCAATTTCAGGCATAGATAACCGACGGCTTTCCAATATACGATCGTCTACATGAATAATATGTCTATCTACATACCTATAGGGGCGAATTATTATTTTTATAAATCGTGACTCTTTCGGCTCGAACCCGCTGCGCTTCATCATCGTCCATCCAAGTTTCAGTACCAAGAATGATCGAAACCTTAATTAGCACGTTATCCGTTGATATATCTTTGCTATACACAAGGAAACTTCAGAATGTGCTGTTCGGATCGTTTTGTCACCGTACCTAAAGGCGTTAATTCCAATCGCGATGTTTCGTGACGCAAATCAGAATTTCGTAAACACTTAGAATGATAAATCTTGAAACCATTCTCTATACAGTGTCTGTGATTATATTGATATACTATTTTATTATATGTCGCCCCCTGAGGTTTGTGTATTGTAACGGCAGCGCCCCCGACCAATGAAAATTAGATTATTTTGACCATACACACGACCAATATTATCATCTAGTTGATATTCAATATGACGAAGGTATCCCGTAGCTCCATTGGCTAAACCATCGACCAAATCAATATTTATAGTGACCTGATATGGTTTCCCAATTAATAATTTTAAATAATACGGCAAACCATCCGTTTCATTATACGAAATTCTACTCTTGGTGCAGTATAAATGTATTTAATATAATTGACAATAACGAGATAGTCAAATTGGAAACTAGTTCTGTTATATAAACTGACATCAGACTTAAGATTGACCAATCTGCTCTCAATAACATTCGATTCATCATCGGTCAAGATATCGCCATTACCGACTTTTGTGAATATCGAACTAAACAAAATACCGCTTTGACGAACAGCTTTAACTAATGAGAAATATTTAGGTTGACGCCGTAATATATATCCTCCAAACACCCTCCTTGGACTACAAAAAACAATGTTCATCACACCAAATGGCTTTTAATTCACTGGTGACTTGTTCCGCTCGAATCATACTGAATTCATCAATAATTGCAATACAAATATATTTGTACATTTTGATAAGTAAAACCAGAGTCTTTTATTGAAATTGAAATTTCAAACACCGAATAGACGGTTTGCCCACCATTAACCACAGCGCCTTTAATAATAGACTCACAAGCCAATATATGTTTCCATCAAAGCTTTCAACGTGAATGTCTTTCCACATCCAGCAGGTCTACTAAAAACTATTTGTATCGGATCACTTTCGGGATCGCGCAGACGATATATCGCTTCTAAAACCAATTCACGTTGCTCTCTGTTTGTCATCCGAAGCACAATACAATAATCTTTATGCTAAGTACACTTTCCCGTTTTGCTATGACACCGATTTTAGCCATCCATAGCATTATTTTGTGCATTTTTCGCCATATCTTTATCAACTAGTACTAGACCATGCGCCTTTACAGTATCAACTACATCGGACGTTAAAATTTTTTCATCGAATAATTTTCAGGCAATATCGAGATTGGAATAATATAATATATTTGAATACAAAAGATGCTGCTCATTCTCTTGATATATTTGTTTATACTTTCCGCCACTCAATAAATCGTCTTATTCATTTTGAAATGGATCAAATCCATCTCGCGACGATAATTATCATAATCTCTATCGATGTTATAATCGATCCATCGCACAATTCACCATTCAAACGCTTAGTCCAATCTATTAGGATCAATTAAGAAATTTATTAAATATACGGTATCTATATTACCTGGCCGCTTTTCACATTTTTCAATATCACTAGATTCCTGAACAACCATCTCTTGATTCAATTGCCCTTTAAATTTTTTCATTTAATTTTTCTTGTGACCAAGCTTTAGTAATAAATTCAATATTTCTACTCGTTTCAGACATTGGTCAGCTATCTCTCAGTCAGATTTTAATATTTCACTATAGTCCTTCTCAGGATGCTAATCTTGCATCTGTACCAATTTTCTTATTTACATAATCTGACACATATGCCGCACACGAATATTCGACCAATATACATATACAGTAATCCATATTAGACCGCAATATGGATGCTAACCAAGGATAGAAGTTACAAGTCTATATGTCTTTTACGCCTCGCGCAGAAAACACCATGGGGCTCGACAATCCAGACTGTATGATAGAATAATACTATTCTTCGGTCGATATTCCATTTTTATGCCAAAATTGCTCCATATTCTCATAAGTTTCGGACTCTAAATTTTGCTTTAACTGAGTAAATTTTCGAAATTGCCAATCTGGACATTATTTTCACGAACTTTCCACTTTTTTCCTTGTTGCATGTTATTCAGATAATCTTTGAAGAATCATGTCCAAAAATTCTGGGCTCGCTGTTCATTTTTCTGCCATCTCGATAACCTGGATGATGCTGTATCGTCTAACTCGCGCTCGGGTACAGATTCCAAAGATGAACCCATCAAGAAATGTCCCGGTATAAGAGCTTCGAATGAATCGTCATCTTCAGATGTTGGGCATAATAGACGGGAATTCAATATGGCTTCAATCTGGCATAATAAAGTTGACATTTCCTCGAATGTTAATGTGCAATATTCTGAAATTATAGAATATTTATTTGCAAATTATGGAATTTATATACTTCTTTTAGATGTCGATTTGCCCCAATGAAATTGGTGCCATTGTCTGAATAGATGTCGCTCGGTTAATTTCTTCTCGCTGTAAATCGTTTTAAAGCTGCTATGAATGCCTCTGTAGTTAGCTCTGGTACTGCTTCTATATGGAGCGGTTTGGTGACCATACATACAAAAATTGCAATATAACCTTTTATAATTTTGGCTCCACGACCCCTCTTGCTGGCCAAACTGATAGGTCCCGCATAATCAATACCGCATCTTGCAAACAGTCTTGCTGGTGTGGTTCGAACGATTGGTAAATTTCCCATAAGTTGCTTTGAGGTAGTTGCTCGGCTTTTGAAACATTGGATGCATTTTCTTAGTTCATCTCTCACAGTCACTCTGCCGTTGACGATCCAATACTTTTGGCATTTTGGGTCTGGATGTAAATATTTAATGTGGTAAAAGGAAATAATCATTCTACTGAGGATATGTGATTTTGGTAGAATGATTTGATGTTTAGAATCATAAGAGACGTTTGAATTGCTAAGCCTTCCACTACACGCAATAAGCCATTAGCATCTACGATTGGAGTTAATGTTGACAATTTGTCATGTTTGGCTAACTCCTGATTTTTAGATAGCGTCCGAATCTCTTTGGAATATGCCTTATGTTATACCCATTCGTTCGTTTAGCGATTTGGATGAATTTATTGACGTAACACAATATCCTGATCACTTTGCTGAAGGAAAAAGTTTTATTTAATAGAGTCTCATATAATTCGTGCTCACGGTTGTCTTTCTGTATGTGAAAAAGGGGTAGAGACGTGGCCTGGCTTTTCACTTCGCAAAGGGTGTCGTCGTAATGAGTATCCCTTTTCATAATTGGCCACGAGGCTTCTGGATCCCTTAACCATGATGGGCCTTTCCACCATTGGTGCAGTGTTAGGAGTTTGGATGGTAGAACACCTCTTGACGCATAGTCAGCTGGATTATGATCGGACTTAACGTGTTGCCAATGATTCCTCGGTAGTAGCTGCTGTATTTCTGAAACCCGGTTGGCCACAAACATTTTCCATTTCATGGGGTGATCAGACAGCCATGCCAGAACAATGGTTGAGTCGGTCCAAGTATACAAAGACACATTTTCATTGAACGTTTTCGTTACTTCTATCATCAATTTGGAAAGGATATAGGCACCACACAATTCTAATCGGGACAATGATATTTGTTTGATTGGTGCGACCTTGGTTTTTGATGCAAGAAGCTCGGTTTGAATATTCCCGTTCTCATCCTTGAATCTGCCGTACACCACCGTTGAATAGGCTCTTTCACTTGCATCGCTAAAGCCATGTATCTGAATGTTGTACTTGTTTACATATCTATGTATTCTTAATTTCTCTAACTGTTGAAAATCTGCTTTCAATTGATTCCACACAATCGCGATGTCGTCAGGTAAGTCATCATCCCAGTCTAATCTTCGCAGCCATAGTTTTTCGTATAGGATTTTCACTATTATGATTGATGGGGACAGTAGGCCCAGTGGATCAAAAATTTTAGACGCGTTAGAGATTAGAGTTCGCTTTGTAGGATTTTCTTCTTCTGGTAGGTTAACCTTATAATATTTTTGTCGTAGAATTGGCTTCTTCAATAGGCATCCAAGTTTCTCACCTTTTAATAGGGTGATCCAAGAAGTCAGTAGCATTTGATCGCCATTTTTGCAAGCTAAAACCACTTTGTTTTAGTAATGTTGTTAATATATTTTTCAGATTTCTCGCCTCTTCTATGCTATCCGCCCCAGAAAGATAGTCGTCGATGTAAAATTTTGTTAAAATTTCATTAGCAATGATAGGATATTCTTCTTTGAAATCATATGCAACCTGTTGTAATGATCGTGTTGCCAAAAATGAACTGGCCATTCCAAATGTTACCGTGGTGAGCATATAGCACGTGAAAGGTTCGCTTAAATTTTCGCGCCACAAAATTCGCTGGAACTCTTGGTCCTCTTTAGAGACTAGAACCTGCCGGTACATTCTCTCTATATCGGCTGCAATTGCAATTTTATTATACCGAAACTTCATCAGCGTAGTCCACAATGTAGGTTGTATGGTCGGCCCAACCATGAGCTCATCATTGATAGAGTGATGTGGTAAATAATAACATTTATCCTCTGTGATGTTTTGTTCTTCCTTTGGAATTGCTAGCACGTGACCTAAAGTAATATATTCGCGCAATACTTTAATATACTCACTCTTGAATTTAGGATTACTGTTCAACTTGTGTTCTAAATTGAAAAACCTTTTCTTTGCGACGTTTAGAGAGTTTCCCAAAGGGTTTCGTAACATTTTGAACGGTAATTTTACAACGGATTTGTCATTATCTCGTGAAAAATTGTTTTTAAAGTGTTCCTCCAATTCTTCTGTTCTTTGGAAAATGATTTGACAGCAGGCATTTCCTACATTTCTTAAAATCTCTTTAGGGTTTCGTCAATATTTAAAGCAATATGATAATTTAAACTAGGGTAACAGGATTGATCTCTGCAATTTGGAACTTCGCCTGATAATATCCACCCAAACATTGAGTTTTGCGCGATTAAGTTGTCGCTTAGATTATTTATACGACCTAATCTTAAAATGTGAAAGAAGTGATCGGCCCCAATGATGATATCCACTTCTGCCGGTTTATAAAAATGAGGATCTGCCAACTGCAAATTTTGAATTTTGTCGACGTTTATTGTATTTATTTCACGGGTAGGTAGGCAATTTGTTAGTTTATTTAATATCAACACGTCCAATTTTATGGTTTCTGATCTTTGATACAGTGACACAGCGTTAATAAACAATTTAGCTCGGGTCATTTCAGTGCCAGGTGTGAGTCCTGTGATCAAAATCTTCGCATTATTGCGTGGTAAAACGAGTCGTCGGGCACATGATGCGGAAATGAAAGAAGATTGAGCTCCGGAATCTAGTAACACTCGACAATTTTGATAATGGTTGGTAAAATAGCGGAAACATTTTTAAACGACAGAGCGTGAGCGATACTCATTGAATCAACATTTTGTTCGCAGGATCTCGAATTGCTTGGTACCACTTCCGATTTCAAATTGGTAGTAACCGCTGGCGTTTGTTTTGAGTCCTGGTGTAATATTGAATTGTGCTTTGCTTGACATAATACGGCATCTATAACGTGAACAACACTGTGGCTACAAATGATTGTTAAACAACCATACGAAACATAATTTATTATCGGCTACAAAACCTCTTCGTTCATTTACGGACAATTGTAAAAACTCATCACAGTTTCGAAGATAATGATCTTGGCCGCATTTTAAGCATGTTACAACTTGAGCATCGAGATGCATCACCTTTACCGCTGGATTTAAATTTGGGCGCTGAGAAATACGTTTTGTAGGTTCGCAACTTTCTAAGGTATCGCTCTGTTTATTAAGAAAATCAAAGAATTGCTGGATTGTTGGGAATTCGATGCCATAGCTTTGTTAAGCCCAAGCCTGTTTGGTGGTTGGATCCAGTTTGCTTACTAGGATGAATATCAACCATGGGTCGCGCAATTCAGCGAGTTCGCGTAAAACCTTCATTCCTCGTAGTACTTCATCTGAAACATCGTGCATATGGTGAAGCGATTTAGCGGAACTCTGTGTAATGGTTGGCTGGTCCATAAACTGCTTAAGAAGCATTGCGATGCAATATGGTGCACCAAGGCGGCGGCTTTACCTTTTAACAGACCTTTTAGGTACTGTAATTTGTGCACTTTAGATATCTTGGTATTACTATTTATCGATGCTTCAAATAAATCGCGAAATGAAGCGAATTCGGAGTAAATATAAGAAAAAAAGGTGTGTTTACACGTGGTAAACGAACATCACTTTCATCTTTATTATTTAAACTGCTTACCTCGTGTAAAAAAGATCGCTGATTCGCCATTAGTCCTTGCAAACTAGTATCAAGATCAACTGGACTTGGTCCTTGGCCCTTTACCATTTCCTCTTGCATCAATTTGCCCTTGATGGCGAAACATTTTTTTTCGATTTGGTCTTGCAGGGCGATGTTATCAGGTGTATCGCTATGAAGATACCTGCCTGTTTTATAGTCTTCCCATTCTTCGATTAGAAGCTTTAGATTTGTTTTAATGCCTTCAATGGGTTCTTTAGTTAGATTACCCGAAGCATAAGTCTCTATTATCTTAATTCGGTTTAATTTTCGTTGTAAAGCACGCGTGTCAGCCATTTCGAATTATTTTGTTATATAACCATTAACCACTGAATGTTATAAAATTCACTAATTTTGTTTTTATTATCACGAATTTATCTCACTAAAATGTCTCACTATTATAGTTTTACAAAACTATCTATTATATATTTTTTTTTTTTTATAAATTACCGTAAAATCCGGCTCGAAGGACCATGATAATTATTCGCACAGAATTTAAATTATGGGAATTATTATTTACAAAGAAAAGAACTCAAATTTATTATTTTTTTTGTTAAACTTATATATTTTAACTTATAACTTAATATTTTATTTAATTTAATATTAATTTTTTAAGTATTAATAGATATCACTTTAACTCACGCTTTGTAATTCGCTATCGCTATGAAAATGTTACCGCTTGTGTTGCTCGGATGAAAGTCGCCGGGAGAAGAAAAAGTTTTTGTAATATTTTTACCAATCATCCACCGAATCCGGGTTGCCCATGCATTTTAATAAAAGATATCACGAGGCAAGCGCATTCTGGTATTTAACACGAAAAGCTAACGAGTTTATCTATTGTGTATAAATTCAGGAGTAATTTTTGATTTTATAAATCGCTAATATTTGGGCTAACTGTCAAAAAGTCGGCAAATAAATAAATACATGGCTTGTTATTGTTGACTTTACGAACGGAATTATGCAGTAAATTAGGGACTATAGTGATTCGCATACAAGATAAATATTTTTTCTTGATATAATAATAATAAAATAGTTTCCTTAGGTGATTCTACATATATAATATTAATGTTTACTAACTCTAATTTATGTTTGGGTTGTTAAATTTTAGGTTAAGACTTTTAACAGACTGAATATAACTCAACGGCGAGTGTAAAACTAAGAAATTAACTGTAGGTGTAGAACATTTTCAACGCTATGTACGTAAATCTTCGTGTTTTAACGTAGACCAGAGCCAACTGTATATAGAAAACCGTAGTAGTTTTTGAGAATGAGCACTCTGAAGATTTGAGTTTTGAAGCATGGAACCAGGTTCATAGTGACATGTTATTTTGGAATTTTGGAGGGATAGGGGGGGGGGGGAGTTTCTATTGGTTTATATTTTATACCAGGTATTGTTGGGTGATTGGCAGAGATAGGCGACGTAGATTACATGATGCAATCTACGCAGTTGTCGACGCGTAATCTATTACGTAGATTACCTCGCGATTTTTTGCGTTTTTGGCGTCGACAACGTAGACAACGTCGACAACCTACGAAATGATTAATTTTCTCATTTATTTAGCCGATCTGGACAGCGATTTTGGTCGCGAAATGAGGATTGATTTGAGGATTACCGGAAGGCAATAGTATTGGTAAATTGTATTGGTGTTGAATGTGCATTTTTTCTTTCAGTTTTTCGTTTAATATGATGCAAATAAAAGAGATAAAATGACGCGAGTAATAGGGATAACATGATACATACAAATAAGAGGAATAAGCTCAGAAGAGAATGTTTTAGAGGATGTATTAAGAGAGACTGAGACGAACAACAAATTCTGAAGAAAAACAATTTAAAAATATTACGAAGCGAGAGAGACTCAAAATAAAAAATATTAACCAAAAAAAAAACAAAAAAGCTAGAAAACAAAACGATTTTGTTTATTTTGTTTAGTATTGTCATAGACATTCATAACAGATCTCTCATTTGACTAAAAACAGAAAATAAAAACAAAAATTGTCCATTCAAATTTTATCGGTGTATTGCGTATACGTATTATATTTGCAACGCATTCTAAAATCATTGCCTTATAAAATACACAACACAACGATACATTGGAATTATCAGAAGTTTTTGTTTTTTTCCTTTAGTTACTATGAAATGAGAAATCTAGTATGAACGTTTATGGTATTGTCATAGACATTCATACTAGATTTCTCATTTCATAGTAACTAAAGGAAAAAAACAAAAACTTCTGATAATTCCAATGTATCGTTGTGTTGTGTATTTTATAAGGCAATAATTTTAGAATGCGTTGCAAATATAATACGTATATGCAATACACCGATAATATTTGAATGGAAAATTTTTGTTTTTATTTTCTGTTTTTAGTCAAATGAGAGATCTATTATGATTGTCTATGGTATTGTGTTGCAACTCATGATGGTCGGTTGCTCCTATACGATGTTATGTCCGAGGTTGGAGAAATTTTATTCTAGCATATACACAGCAAATAAAAAAACAAGCTGGTTTATTTTATTACTTTCCTTTTTAACTTGCGTAACCTTTTTTTATATACAATTTTTTTTTTGTTTAGAATAAAATGTCCGCACACTTCGACATAACATCGTAAAGGAACAACCCTCACGAGCTGCAAGGCAACACAATACTAAAAAAATAAACAAAATCATTTTATTTTCTTACTTTCTGTTTTGGTTCCTTTGTTCAAAATTTAAAAATTAAAATGTTTAATTTTTTTTGTTTTCATTTATGTTGCTTTTTGTTTTTTTTTTATTTGTTAGAAATTGTTTTGGTTACGTTTATATATTTTGTTTTGGTTTTCTATTAACGAATGAATTCCACTAGTAAGAAGAAAGGGAAAAATAACTCAAGGCGAGCGTAAGCACCAAAAATTTGAACCGATTCACCCGCTTGGCTTGTTTTTGATACTTACCCGATGAGAAAACGCATGAGAAAATACACTAATACAATACAAATATTTGACGGCACACAATAGCAAAATGTATATTATACACCGTGTACATATACAAAATTCTCAATCCTCAATCCTCATTTTGCGACCAAAATCCCTGTACTGATCATATTGCTGTCTGTTAATAAATAAGTCATTGCCTAATTAACCTAGGGATAAAAAAAGGTTACATTTTGATAATAAATCACATAAATTACTCATTGGTACATCAACTGACTAAGTGACTATCATAGTTATTTTTCATTCGATTATATACAACAATATAAAGTAAATTATGCACTATTACTAAAATACTTATATATTACATCAACAATTTGACATAATTCAAATTTGTACACTCAATTTTTAAAATAGTAATATTGGGAATAAATTTAAAATATCTATTAGCTAGTGACATATATATCTAAAAATAGAATAAGAAGCGGCTACTAAATATTTCGACTGCAGGCATAAAAAAGTTGTCGACGTTATCTACGAATAGTCGACGTTGTCGACGTTGTCTACGAGTTGTCGACGTTGTCGACGGTTGTCGACGCATTCGTGTAAAAATTAGTAGTCGACGCGTAATCGCCAATCTCTGGCAACAGCTCCACGGCTCCCTAGGGGGCCGCGGCCCACAGTTTGAGAAGCACTGCTATACATAGCTTTTCAATCAACACACATATTTAGGCGTATTTAAATATAAAAATATTTTGAAAAATTCAAAACGATATCAATATCGCCATCTAACACTTCAGCGATGAACTTCACAAGAAAGTACTATATGTATATGTACTATGATTTAACCGACAATTCGATTTTGTTGAAAATCACCTTTTTAGAAATCAGCAAATTCTGAGCCCAAAAAATTCAGAAAACTGCAATTATGCTCCGATTGCGGTTTTTGATATTTCTAAAGATAAATTTCGGAATTTGTAATAGTTGTACCAACGCACAGTTAGATTACTTGATTATTTCCATTATATTTTATCGAAAATCACCAACAATTTTACTTTACCGTTTTTTTCTGAATTTAGAATCAAGCAACCTGATACTTAGTGAACCTTATTTCAAACATTGTTTATAAATTAGCTAATGTTAAAGAGAATCTTCATATATTTTTAAAATAATATCAGGTGAATATAATGCACGACTATTTTTTTATATTTTTACCTGAAACGATCATGGCACAGATTAAGGTGCCACCTAACTTAAAGCAATAACTCAACGCTAATAAACTATCTAGTAACTTCAAAATAATGTTGAAAAACTTACGGACGTCTTTAACAATTTTTAATAATCCGTAACTTCACGTACCTATGTAAAATCAACGTGTACTTAACCTTGTACGTTTCAAATAATCGTCCAAAATAATACCGAAAGTATCAAATTTGCAGTATGCATTAATTTAAAATTCTTTCAAGGTTAGGAAATATCTAAATGAAAAAATCATTAAACCCTTTTTATTTAACAAAAAAATGCAAATCTACCCAAATCCGAAAACGACTCGAATATGGCTTTCGTGAATTTTTCAAGTTTCGTAATGATAAAGTAAATGATAATGATAAGCATTTCTTTTCATTTGCATTTCTTATCATTTGCGACATTTTGAGTCCGTTGAAAATGAAATGTGCAGTTACAACTTACTGTGCAGTTGCAGTATAGTAGGCCGAGAGTTTGTTTGCGATTAACCGTAATCTGTTTTGAGTATACAATTTTCAAATAATTTTTTTGTATTTAGTTTTATATTATATTTGTACCATAATTAAGTCGAAATTTCTAAAAAATTAACCAACAAAAAAAATCGCGTATTACTTATCTGAAAATTTAAATCAGAAATACTGGCCCTTATGTAATCTGAGACATCATTCTAAAGACACAATCTCCCTAAGGAACATTATCGAACATGGGTTTGTGTCTTAGCTAATATTACTTTTGAGTAATTTTCATAGGAAAAATTTCACGTTTTTGCACCAACTCGTGAAGTTTTTCCTAAATATTAATATATTACAATGTAATTGTGACTTTCTTATATTTTGTTCGTATTAACCGATAACCGAACTCGAACTGGTTTCACCATATAAACGGTGAATTTATTTGCTAGGCATTATATTAGGAAGAATTCTATTCAAATTTCGTAGAGTGTCAAATTTTGTTCAATACATTACCCGCTGCTATGTTTGTAAATTTTAAACTAATAGAAAAACTGAGACTCTTGAAATGTTAAATTGGGTAATACCCTGACCATACTGCGGGTAATTAAGACGAGTTTAGTGAATTTTTTGAGTTTAGTTTCAACATGTCAACCTTAAATTTAGAAATTGGTGTTAAATAAGCAAAAAACCTGTAATGGTAATATTCAATACCAAACGTGAATTTTCCGAATTTTCTCAATATTGTATTTGATATCAAAACACTTGTTTTCGTTTTGTTTCATAGTGCTAGCTTTTAAATTACTTCTGCAAAATAAAATTTTTTTTTTTTTGCGACACAAACTTTAGATTTCCTATTAGGAACCGTTTGGCACACAAATGGATCCATTAAAGTTAGTTGCAAACTTGATTGACCATATTGACCATAATGTTATTTTAACCTAATCCCAAATAAGTCACGATATTTTATTAATTTGTTTTAGGCCAAAATAGAGTTGTGCTTTCTAATCCTTATTCTTCTGTTCAAAATAAATTTAAACAATTTTAACAACTTTTATCAATTATATATGTAAGAAAATGACTTAAGCATCCATTGTACTTTCTTCTTGGAAATAATTAGCCAAAAACGTCTCTAGACTGACTAAGATAATCTTCCTGGTAGTCGTAAAAATGCGCACAACATTTTCAAAGAACCTCTTCATGGACTTATATTCATGAAAACCTCAAAAAATTGGATTTATCTCATTTTCTTTTTGTTAAATAATTAACTAAAATGAGGATCCGGAAATAAAAAAAAATTAAGTCTATCTATCTGTCTATCACTCTTTCTATTTAATTTTCTATCTGAAGTTATTGTCGAGATTAGATTTTTACACCTTTTACTGTTCTACATTGGATATTATTATTTAGGCAGTTGTATAGACATAATTTAAATTAGCTTAACAGACTGAATATAACTCAACAGCGAGTGTAAAACTAAGAAATTAACTGTAGACCAGAGCCACCTGTATATAGAAAACCGAAGTAGTTTTTGAGAATGAGCACTCTGAACATTTGAGTTTTGAAGCATAGAACCAGGTTCATAATGACATGTTCTTTTGGGGTTTTTGAAGGGTTAGGGGGGGGGGGGGGTATTTATTGGTTTATATTTTATAACGCTATGAGACTTTTGGTATTGTATTTGTTAACAGCTATAGCTTAAAAGCCTCTTAGAGTGTTTTAGGCGGTGAATACTTAGCTGCATTGTCGATGATGATTTCCGTTATGTGCTTTTTATTAATTGAGCCGTTTATTTTGAAAGTGGAATAAGTCAATTTTTTGTTGAAACGAGATAATGAAAGAATAGAAAAGAATGAATGAAAAAACATATGGGATTTTGAATTTTTTTATTTTTTGCAGAAGATTATACTGTCATCTATCTATTGTTATTATTACCTTGATTTTTTGAAAAAGTGACTTATTCCACTTTCAAAATAAACGGCTCAATTATTTTTTTGAGTATTCTGTTCTTTCAAAAAATTTGATTCAATTGAGAATCATGCCAGTATAGATCCTAGTTATTTTCACCTCCCTATATAGTTTTGTATTATTGAGAATCTTCTTTGCGGACTAAACTGGCACATTTCATTTGGCTGGATGATCAGGAAATCCATAAGTAAGGATTGTCCGAATTAGTTGTTTGTAGCATACAATTTTTATATTTTTTGTAGTCTGCTTTTATAGTACCTACATTGCTTTGATTCTGTTAAATGATATAATGAGGTTTCCTTAGTATAGTCTTTATACGATCGTATGACTTTAGGTTTTCTGTGAGGACTATTCCTAGATAATTAATTTTTATTACTGATGATTGTGTTGTTGATTTTTTAACCGTCGATGTTTACATTGATCTCTTTGCAGTTTAGTCGTGCCTACGTTTTCAATCTTTTATTTAAATATTCATTGAGCTCTATCTAGTGGACCGCATTTAAGTTTAATATTTATCACGAAGGTTGCCTCGGTATTCTAAAATTTACTGATATTTTCAGTTCTAATACCATGTGGTCGGTATGATGGATAATCCGACCTCAAAACAATTTTTATTCTCTGTGAGACAGTTTGTGTTGTATTTTCCCAGAAAGCATGCTTGGCATTCAGGTCCCCTCTTATTATTATATAATATGAGTTTTATGATCTAGTTCCTGCATCTTTAATGGAAAAAACCTTCTATTTGAGTGAATTATCTGGCAACTACTATTATTTGGTGGTAGAACACGTAATTTGAACTAAGGTCGCTTCAAGAGGGCGAACCCCTGAAAGAACCGCTAATACTGTTTGTTGAATCCTCTTGAAGGGTGTGAAATCGTAAAACTCTCTAAATGTGCTGGAAAATCTATCCCAAACATGTCACTACAAATTTTGTTCCAGGCTACACTTTTTGTAATATTGGGGTTTTTGGATAGAAATTGACCTGTTCTTTCAGTGACTGGATGCTAATGCCCTTGAATGACATATACTTGCTTTGTAAAGAATATCATATATTGGTCCCTTCTAATCTCTGCTTATCTAGAATTTTTTTAGCTTTCCTTTCTCTGAACTAATTCTTGGTACTTGGGGATAAAAAGATGGCAAAATAAAAAGATTTTTCTCATTTTAGGATGTCATTATTTATATTTCAATAACGGCTGAAGAACCGTTAATGGGTCAATGAGTTTTTTTTTAAAACGTTTCAGAGATTTTCCCTGGCATTATAAACCATAGACGTATGTAGTACAGCGTCACAATTTGCACCTTTTTTTTTTGCTCCATTGTATTTTGTCAAGCAAACATGTACGATTATAAATGAAAAGGACGGAGCATTCAAATTAATTTTTGTATCCTTAGTTCGCTATGTCTAGTGTTAAATTGCCTATACTCAAAATATAACGTTAAACAATTATGCTCATTACGTCTTTTCAATGAACTCTAATTAGTATAAATTCGATTCAAACGGTAAGAAAAGTTCCCTGCATTTTTTTTAAAGCACTAATTAAACAAATTATTCTAATTGTTATTTCTGCTTCTATAAAAAATAAGTAACTTTTTGAATTCCCTGCATACAACAAAAATAATTGAACCAAATTTATAAAAGCTCATAAAAAGCATTCTCTGAATAAGGTATACAGTTCAAATTAAGAAAACGTAATTTACCATTTTGCCCGTTGGCTAATGTATGAAAAACATTTTTTCACTCCTCGAACAGAAAATATATTAACCGTTTCTAAGAGTTCGGGTTAATTTAATTTAAATTAATATTGTTTAAGAAACTCATTTTTAAATAATGTTTTTTGTAAAATTTAAATTTTAAGAATACCATACCAACACAAGACTCTTATCACTAAATCGGTTAATATTTAAAGGTCATTAAACATCATTTCATCATAATTAACCTTTCTAAAATTTTTGTATATTTATCTACTCCAAAAAATCATAAAATGGTTCACACATTGAATAATTGGAGTATTCCCGAATGGATCGCCTAATATTTATAAAAGTTTCAACATATTTTTGATTAATTACAATTTTTATATAATTAATTATAATTAAAAATTTGACTTTTGGTATTTCCAAATAAATTATCTATTTTTGAACCGTAAATTTATATAATGATTTTCGTATAAAAATCATATTACTCAGTTATATCACAAGCCCGATTTAATCGGATAGAATATACAAATAAAAGCTCGTTTATATTACCTACATCTAAAATTATTTAAGAGAGTTGCGCCTACACGCAAAAAAAAAACCATTAGAATTATTTGCAAGATATATAGACAACAACCATCACATTAATCAAATGCAAAGCGTAATGAGAAGAAACAAAATAAAAGCTTCAATGTAAACCTCACATATTTTAAAGCTTAAAACTTGCTAACCACATTTTCCGTAAAATAAATTGCTTGTTTTTGGAATTTTGGCATTTATGTTTTAGTGTTGCTAAGAGTATCACTATCAAAACAGTTTTTTTAATCTTTATACTGTTAGTTTATATTGTTTACATTATGTATAATCACAACATTAGTTTTTTTATGGTTAATTGGTATACGTACATACATGTGTTCAAATTATATTCTGAACCATTTTTTATCTTTCAAAGTTTTTGAAAAATTTATATACGAATAAAAGTTTCTGCAGGTGATTAGTTTAAAACAATATCCCTGTTAATGCTTTATTTAATGAGATCTGTGCCCCGGGTAATCTTCGCTGTTAAGTTATGGAAAATGTATTGTTATGAAGAACATTTTTTTGGAATGTGGTGTCTTGTTAAAAATTTTAACAACCTCTTTAATCAGTATAAAGTAATGAAAGCTCCATGGAAAGGGTACAATCAAAATTGACAGCGCTCGAAGACGATGTCGACAGAAATTGGAACAGCTTGAAGATATGGTTATGAACAACTGAGAAGAAAAATTTGAAAAAGTTCAAAATGAAGTAATGGAGCTAGAAAAAGGAAAGAATGCCCCTCTTGTGCAGCATGAAGAAGGTAGCGTACAGTCGAACTCATTAGATCACCACCGAAACGGCCAAATTTCAAAGTGCAATTCACGGCAGTGGCCAAAACTTATAAATGGGACGCGAAGTAATTATCAAGTTACGTTAGGGTAACTCAGAAGACCAGTTCGTAACAGTATTATAAATTAAAATTATACCCTTCACTTATACTTGGAGATAATTTAAATTTAAATCAAATTTTTGTATTTACTGAAAGTTTCAAGGCTCATTCATTTTGTACAATTTTTAAAATCTCTGTTCAATCATTCTGTTCACAAAATCCACCACAAAACTTAAGATTTAAAAATATGTAACTTTTTTCAAGACTTAAATTTTAACAATGGTTCTTTAATAGGAATCAGAGAGGGATGTGCATTTAACGATCTGTTAAACTTTCATGTTGTTGATAATTTAAGCGTAGATGTAACACACGACAATATTAAAGCAGTAGCTCATTACGATATGATTAGAATTTTAGGTCTTTTTTTAATTAAAATATTAGGTGTAGTAAAAAGTCATGTTGCGTATTTTCAAACGTTAGTTTCAGAATCAGTAGTTTTTAGTCCTTTGACGAGTCAAGACGTGTTATTTTATTATGTGCTTGTCGAGACACATCTCCGTTTGTGATCAATAAAATAAAAAAAATTTTACTCGACCCAATCGCAATGGTCGAATTTATTCCTTCAGTACAACATTTGCGAAACTGCATACTCTTCCAGTTTCATTCCGAGAAAAACGCAACTATCGCTACAGGAAATATTTGCGACATTTATAGAGACGTATTAGATGTCAGAAAATGCCAACGCTGGTAGAGAAAATTCAAATCCGAAAATTTTCAGTTAAAAGATGAGCGTGAACTGGACGACCCTTTACAGCAAATAAAGCCGCCATAAAATCTGAAATTGAATAAAACCCAACTTTAACCATCAAAGAAATGTTAAATATAACCGGCACACAGTGGTCCATCACTCAGAAGTGTCTGAAAAAAATGGGAAAGATTCGAAAAGAAGAAATTTGGGTCCCCCACGCGTTGACCGACCGTAACAAATCGCAGAGGAAAAAAATATGCGAACATCTGCAAGCACAAAAGATTACAACACCATTTCTTCGCAATTTAATCACAGGAGATGAGAAGTGGGGTATTGTATTCGAACATGGAGAGGAAAACACAATGGCTTGAACGTAAACGACAGCCGATTCCAACCCCTAGAGCAGGATTGCACCCGAAAAAACTTTTGCGTTGCGTTTGGTGGGATTCTAAAGGAATCATTTGCCACGAAGTTCTAAAATACGGTCAAACTGTAACAGCACAAGTGTACTGTGACCAATTGGAGCGATTAAAAGTTGCATTACAAATAAAAAGGACGGATCTGGCGAGAGAAGAGAAAATTTTCCTTCTCCTCGATAATGCGCGTCACCATGTTGCAGATTTGCCCCTGAAAAAAAATGGATGACTTGGGTTTTACGGCTTTCCTGCATCCTGATTACTCGCCAGACTTAGCCCCTTCAGACTACCATTTATTTCGTTCTATGGAACACTTCAGCCATTTCAAATTTTTTTAATTCCAAGTCTTAATAGGGAACTAACAAATAATTTAATTTGGAATCTCATTAAATAAACCACCAGATATTAAAGAGATAACGGTGCTGCGTGGTACTAAATTCTAAATATTAATTTTCTAAATTTGAGCAATTTAATCATTTTCTTTAATTGTTTGGTTGGTGATTTAGTTCCTAGAGAAAATAAACATTGAGTTTATATTTAAGTTTAAGACAATATTCTATTCTTAGTATACTCAAAATGATGATTCAAACACGATGTGAGGATGTGCAACACGATTGTAAATCCTTTCACTAACATATTTGCTTGGTTTGAATTGTGCTATTGGTGAAACACTAATCAAACAATATCAAGGATGTGGAACTTCACTGGCCTGATTTTTTTTAATAACTCCGCAGGTTATTCTTAGAAAATTTTTAATCTAACAAAAAACATGAACCTGTGTATTTCTATATACCTTTATCGGGTAAAAAAGGGATTCCAATATTATGCAGTTGATGAGATAGTTAAACGTGACCGGATTTTATTGGTTTCTTTGTAAATAAAATTCTAAATTTTTTTGTACATTTAATGTTTGTACCATTTGGTTCAGGATTTTGGGTCCAATTTGCTTAAACATATATGAATAATATAAATTGTACCTATATAAAGCAATCAAAAGCAGATTTAATCATTTCAAGGGATTAATCGCACAATCCATTACACAAGTTGCCATACTGAAATTTAAACTATTATTAGTTATTATTCCACCGTATAAGTTGTATAAATAATAATTATTACTTAAGGTATTAGAAATTAAAAATAATTATTAATGATTTAGTTAACACAATATAAATCGATCTTTCCAACTCCTCGAAAAACACTTTTACAGACAGTGGTTTTTCTACATAAATGTTTTTTGGGAGGCAAACATCATAGAAAATCTTAAATTCAAAGCAACACAATCGAAAACAAAAATAAAAAAATCGCTTACCCCATTACAATTCCGCTATAGTGTGGAAAAAGTAAAAATGAAATTTCACCTTCGAAAATCATTTTAATTTAGTCGCAAATACACACATATACATACAGTCAAGCAACGTTATCAATTTTCATTTCGTACACGCAATACTAGTTAAGTTTGGAATGGGTGGAATGAATTTATTTTTAGAAATTCGTATATTATGTATAATAGCCAATAGGCTTTATTAAATATACAGTGTGTTATATAAAATGCGACATTTATTTTCCAATAATTAAGCTATATTTTTGCATTTGAATCCTTTAAGTCAGTTTTAGATTTACACAGGAAAAAATTCGGGTGGTATATGGTATTCCTGACCGATGCTAAAAATAAATTTAGTCCTACCAAAATATGGTTTGATTAATTAACAATTTGCTGTTTATGAATTCACCTAATTTGCAAAAAACACAAATTTTACTCGAAATGTCGAGATACGTTGTTAAATTCGGGGTGCGTGCGTTTCCGGTGCTAAACAAAAATGTTAATCCGTCCATAACATGGTTTATTTTAACTATTTGTGATTTCTGAATTGAACTAAGTAGTAAAAGTTACAATTTTTACTCGAAATGTGGAAATATATTGTCAAATTTTTCAAGCAACCCTGCAGTGCTAATATTGGTAACCTGAAAAGCGATTAAAACAACAAAACCAAAAGTATTTATATTTTGACATAAGAATGCTTGAATTAACAATTGTAAAATGCTGAACTTTTCTGAGTTTGTAAAATTTCAGAGAACTCGCCATTCCTTGGTAACTAGTTTTTACACTCTGTTGGCACAGAATATTAGTGTAGTATATTGCAACGAAATAATTAATAAACGTTCAATGTTTTAGTTGATAAATAATTTTAATAATTATGTTCTGAATCACACATACATATTCTAACAGTTATTTAATATTTTCCGTGTTGTTTAGAATTATTATATATGCGGAGATCGACTAAAGATATCATCTTATATAACTGATAGCAAAGATCATAGTATATTAGAGATGAGTCATTCAGTACAAAAAATAAAAAAGACTAGAAAACCCCCCATTTCTTTATAATGGGTACGTTTGGATATTATGTAGTAAATTAGAAACCGGCACATTAAAGGTTAAACATTTATAAGTAATTCGAATGCAAAATATTTACCATATATATATATATCAAAAGAACCCTATATATTGCATCGGAGGGACCCTATTTTTACCTCATATTTTAGTACTGAATGAATTATTATGTGATTATCTTTGCTGATAGCTTCTAAATTTACATTTGATAGTATTTGCAGGAACATTATTAAAATTTGCGAAGATTTTATGTCATCTGAACTATGACAATTTTAAAAGAGAATATTCGAGAGGTAAGCTTCAAAAATGAAAATCTTTTGTTTAGAGCTGCTAATTACTCTAAGTGGCAGCTAGACGATTATAAGATGCGACCATTGGTTTGTCCAAATATCAAATATGTACAATATACAAGAAGTCAGTGAAATTTAGTAAAAATGAACTAAAGAAGCATTTGTTTCATCCCATCAATGAACAGTTTAAATATATTCTAAGAATTTTCAAATAAAATCAATTGTTATGTAGACGGTTTTCAAAAACATGCTAGCTTTTATTTTAGTACTACATTTTTTATTTTCATACTAAATTTCCACGACGCGGGGCTTTTTTACTGAACTGACGTTAGCTGCTATGTAGTAGTTTAGTATTAATATCTTTATTTTCCTCGCCAAGTTTCAACATTTTAATATTCCATACAGTTTACTAATTACATTATACAAAAGGCCTTAAATTAATTCTGCCGAAAAAACCAAATAATTTCGCGATATTTTCGCCGATTGTTTTAAAATCTGAATTAACCTGCGCGGAATTATCTAATTCATTTTAAATTATGTATTAAATCTGCAGCTTTTGAAATTTAATACATTTTATTAGTACATTTTCGTGAAGATTTGAAACATCAATTTATTTGTCCGATAAATATGAATTTATTCCACAGGTATTCAATATTTAATTCACATTGAAGCGAATCTTATTCCTATTCAATATGAATTTGACTCCTTACAAATTGTAAAAATTATTTTTTACATTTAATTAGCATATATAATGTATGTAGCCATATTGGGCCAAAGGGACGCTATTTATGTCAGCACTAAAAAAGAGTCAAATTTGCGTAAATCAAATTATCAATCAGGCAGGACAAAGGAAATTTCGGTTATTCATTTCTCTTTTTCTCTTGATGAGCGAATGGATACAATATATTATCATTAATTCATTAGAATAACCACATGCGGTCACCTATACATTTTTTTCAGTTCACCTATACATTTTTTTCAGATCGGTTCATCGATAATGTTCTTTGTTTAAATTAATTAAAAAAATAAATTTAAAGTGAGTTTAAGTGTTTAATATACATATTTAGTGAAACTGTGAGAACTGTATTATTATTATTAGGTTGTGATTAGTGCGTACAAACGAAATTTAACTAAACTGCAAGCAGTTATAGCTTAAATTTAATTATAGTGTTTCGTAAAATGTAAGTAACGCCACATTTTTCTGATTGTGTCAGCATTATGGATTTCATTTATTCTACAACAACAACTATTCAGTATCCGTGTTTGATGTGCTTTTTCTCGAGTTACATGTATGTGAATAGTAAATAGATAAAATGGCAAAAGTTTTTCACATATTTTATATTTTTATCATTAGCTAAATAATAGATCCCAAATGGTAGTTCAGTACGTTAACGCAAAACCTTTTTTTTGGTTATGTGAATCATAAATATCATTTTCGTGAATAATTTTATGCAACAACACAGCAAGTATAAGGGTTATAATTTATTTTAGTATAAGTATTATTAAAAAGTGATATAATAAATAATGGAAAATGCCACTGAATTATTTAATCTGGATGCACAGATATCCTCAGGTATTACAGAGGAAACAATATCGGATGATCGCCCTTCTTTCAATAGTTTACCAAACGTACATTGCTTTAAAGTTAGATATTTGGAAAAACTGCAATACCTGACGGTTAATTATAATTCCGTAATGTTCTTTTATGATTTAATATCTGCAGGTATATATAATCGAAAATTTCAATAGCAATAAATATTTCATAAATAAGTAATTTGTGTAAACTTTTAAAATTTATTAATTTAAAAATTAAATTATGTACTTGCAATTCCAGCTATGTAGGCTTGAGTTTCAAATAGAAGGTGGAGAAATAAAAATCAAGGATGAATCAGATGCATATTAAACGCCACGTCATTTGCCTCATTCATGCAATTTGTTTGCCATCCTCACACAATTCTAAATAGAGAACACGAATTAACGGAAAAAACGTCTTCACAAATTTTAGAGGAAATCAATACAGAAACTGGAGATAGTATATATAAGGACCCTACAAAATTTTACAAATATTACACCAAAAAAGTACAAAACAAACTGTTATAGGATATTTGGGTCTGAATTTACGATATTCCAGAATATTATAGAGGAATTTATTTTATGAAAAACAAACTAAATAATTGTATAAGGCCGAGAACTAACCGTTACAAAGATTCCACGTGAAATTATACTAAGACTCAAGGCAATTATTTTCCTTTCCCAGGAAATTGTGTGCTTAATTTTATTTTTTAACAGCTAAAAACAATCTGTTCCAAACAAGACAAAATGTTAAGGAAGAATTTGTTTGGACATTCATTAAATTTTTGAAAAAATTATTTTCATTAAATGTTGCATACGTAACATTCAATGAAATGTATAAAGAAAACTATTTTCAAAAACTTAAAAATGTGCCCAGACAAATTTTTCTTTAACGGATCTTATCTGGAATAGATTTTTTAGCTTTTAACTGTTTATAACAATCAAATTCCTTGAAAATGGAGAAGAGCAGCGATTAGTTCGTATGGTTGGGGTTGATCGTGCATTTAATATTTTTTCGTAAAATTTGTTCCTTTTACCATATCTTAAAATATCGTGCCAGAATCAAGTTTCTTGTAGCATATTTATTATTTGATGCCATTTAACTAAAATGGTTCTACTATAATTACAATTAGGACCTAATTCAATATTTTGAGAACCAAACGGCGTTTAATTTAATAGACGGAGCGAAACTGGTCAGGACTTATATGAATTCTAACCTCGATCTTTCAAAACAAGAGCAACATGAGATTATAAAGTTAGCTGTGGACCACTTAATGAAATGCAAAAGCAATAATCCCTCTACAGAAGATAACAAATTGTGGGCTCAGTGTTTAGCAGACATTTTCCCAAAATTACGAGACGCAGAAGGGACTTCTGATATAAATTATGTAAATAAATTATTCGTTTCTATTTAACTTTAAATTAAAATATATTATTTTCAATTCAGAGCTTAATATATAATCCAGAAAAAAATGACGGATTTTTTGGCACGCGGATTAAAACAGTTCAGAGAAATGCATTGAGGCTAAAAAAAGCTATCAACAATCGACTGAATTTAACAGAGTTTCCAGAAGAAAATCAAATTACGACTTGTGAATTCGATTATGATGAATTATATAATAATTCCTTAAACCAAATTGAATATATGAAAGCCGCCAATTCTTCTAATGATTTTGAGGAAATATTAAGATTGCATCGAATGACTTTTAAAATTCGCACGTTATTATTAGATAATCAAATCACAGGAAATAATTCAAAATCAATTTTGATAGATTTTCCCAAGTTTTTGGAAATAGATTGTTTGGTAAGAAAGAAATATTTTGAGAAAAATTAGATATTTCTATAAGCATTTTATTTACTTAAGACTGAAATTGATTTTTCAACACGGTATCCTGGCAAGCCGAATTTATTCAGAGCAAAATTCGACGAAGTATTGCAAAAACGGATTATCGCACTTTCAGCTAAGGACAAAAAATATATAAAATTGGCAGATTCATTTAAAGGTAAAAATAATTATTCTAATCTTACCAATACTGTTTTTATATTGCTTTTTCATTTTTTATTATAACAGAATTTACTCAGGAGTTTCATGCGTTGTTTGGTCTATTAATACTGTTACCACCAGCACCCCGATTCTCTAAAAAATAAGCTAATGGGTAAACGTGTAAACTTGCAAAAAGCAAAGCCTACTTTAATGAATTCGTAATTTTTCGATTTGATTACTACTTCAAATAAAATCGAAAAATTTCCAACTAATAAAAGAAAGCTTTGCTTTTTACGAGTTTACACGTCTACACATTATCTTATTTTTTAGAGAATCAGGGTGCAGTATCACTAGGAAAAGGCAAGTCAAATAGATGTAAAATCGAAGACTGCTTTGATAGAATAATTTACTTCCATAAGGTAAGAATGATTTATTTTACAAACAACTCATTGTCAGTAAAAAAAATATTAATTCTATATTTTTGAGTGTAGTTAAAAAAATACTTTTATTATTTTCCAAAATTTAATTAAAATCTTTAATAGTGAAAAATTATTTAGCAGTACTAGTAAACAATTTTTGTCTTGTTTTATTAGGTAAACGGACCATTAGAGCCATCATCATAAAAAATTCGGAATCCCGAAAAAGCTCCGATCATAATAGCATCTGGGTCCTCGAGAAGAACAATAAGCAAATTTTATATTCTCATCGATGGAAAGCTCATTAACACAGATGATACTGCTATAGGTTGCATATAGATAAATTTTTAAAAATTCATTATGTCTTCAACGTTCATTTTGAATCAAATTTGAGGCAAATGCTGAAATTTATAATTAAGTACATATTTACGATTGAAGTTGAATCTGTCTCAAGCCAAATGAGACTTATTAATACCGCTCTTTTTTCTTAATTATTTTATGAATTAATTTTTTGGTTATATTTATTATTAAAGATTTTGTTTTAGAAGGCAATTGAATTAAAACGTTATTTGAAACGGAAAAATTTGAATTTAAAATTTGGCTAACAGATCTAGCAATACTTTACTAATATTTTATAGGGATTAGTTTGAAAAATGTCTCTGTTAAAATGTTTTAAATGCTTAGCTTCGCTACCAGATCAGAGTTTCTTTTTTTTTGCATCTAAAAGAGAGTCATAATGTGTATTCTGATTTTTTTTTTGTGGGTACTTAAATTGCGGTAATTTTTGCAAAAGTAAAAGCGGTATTCGCAGGCATATGCTGAATTGCGTTTTTAAAGAGACGGCTATAACAAAAATCATTCCACAAAATGTAGATAGCAAAATTGTAGGCTCGAATATTTCAAGCGATCCAGTTTCAAATAGTGGACAAACTATCACAGAAAATTTGGATTACTCGTATAAAGTAAATTTTATTCATTCCATAAAATCAGAAATTAAAATGCTCTTTGAGAGTTTGTGTGGTAGAAGCCTCCCGCACACTACGATTAGTTTGATTATTACTACAATTAAAAACTTATTAGATTCAATTTTTTTATTTATAAGAGCTAATTTCTTAAATTCAAATGATCATTTTATGCAAAATTACGAGAACTTCTTAGACTTTCAGAATAGTATGCTTGAATCTCTTAATTGTCATACTTCAACTTATAAACGAAAAAAATTTGTCTTTGAAAAAGTTCCCAAACCTCAGGAAATAACTCTTGGGCATAGGTATCAAAGGAAATGGGACTCTAAACTAAAAATGTTCATTGAAATGCCAAAAGCAGATACTTTCATGTATATAAGTTTAATTGACACGTTAAAGTATTTGTGTACACTAGGTAATTTTAAAGAGTACATAGCTTTCCCAAAACAAAATTATTTCAATAGTGTGCCTATGTTATCTGATATTTCAGATGGATTATTCATTAAAACTAGCGCATTCCATAACAACGAAATAACGTTCAAAATACAAATTTATATTGATGTATTTGAACCTGTTAATGGGATGGGTTACAAAACTGGTATTCATAAAACAGCAGCTATGTATTTTCTAATTAGGAATTTGCCACCACACTTGAATAGCAAATTAAAAAATACTCATCTTTTAAGTTTGATATATGCACCTGATATAAAAAAATATGGTTACTGCAATGTTTTGTCCAATTTGGTCAATGAGATTAAGATTCTAGAAACATACGGGGTCGATGTAGATTTTTAAAAAAATCAAAATAATATTAAAGGAAGCTTAGTAGCACTAAGTGCAGATCATTTGGGAGCTAATGGCTTAATTGGCATGGTAGAATCATTCTCTGCTTCGCATTGCTGTAGGCATTTTTTATATGTAATAAAACAAATATGCAACATGCATTTTCAGAAGCAGATGTTGAAATTAAAACTCCGGAAAACTATGAAACTCATTTAGAACAATTGCAGCGAACTGGTGAGAAACATATTTTCGGAATTAAGCAATATTGTTGTCTTAATGAGTTGAAGTATTTCCATATTTTGAAGGCGCCAACTGCAGATATAATGCATGATATATTAGAGGATGTGGCACAATGGGAGCTAAGTTCATTTTTTCGATTTATGATTGTGGAAAAACTATTAACGCAAACAGAAATTAATGAAAGAATAGCATCGTTTAATTTTGGGAAATTGGAAGCTACGAACCTTTCAAATTCAAAAATGTTTGATCAAAATACTGTTGGCCAAAAGGCGGCTCAAACTTGGTGCCTCACAAGGCATTTGCCATTAATATTTAAAAAAATATTTGAAGTAAAACATAATGAACGATGCCTAGAAATATGTAAATTATTTAATTTACTAATTGAATGCATGTCTATTATTTTTTCACCAAAACTTTTACTGCCCCAAACATTTGTGTTAGATGAATTAGTTAAAGCACACCATACATTATACAAAAAGAATTTTCCAAGTCATAGGATTAGACCAAAGCTTCCTAACATGATTCACTACGGTAGAATTATGAGAGAAATGGGTCCATTAATATTATTATGGTGCATGAGATTTGAGGGGAAACATTTGCAATTTAAAAAATTAGCTCAGTGCGTACAAAGTTTTATTAAAATTTGCAAAACATTTTCTTTTATACACCAAGAATACGTCCATCATGTTAATTTAAAAGAAAATGAAGATTCTCAACTAACATACAAACCATTTTCTAAGAATGCGCATAATGATTTTTCTGTTTATGATTTACTTTTAAGAAATTTCAAATTTAAGGGTGAAATTTTATTTGTTAAATCATGCTATCTAAATGATACATATCGTAGAGGATTTTTTATATGTTCAGGTATTACTGATGATACAATTCCTATATTTGAAGAAATCATAAATATTTTTATAGGTAATAATTGCGTCGCGTTTTTGATAGTGTTTAAATGGTTAAATATATATTACAACAAAAACCTCTCTGCATACCAGCTAAAAGAACATGAAAAAAAAAATATATTCTATCCTTAATCTTCATGATATTTATTAGCCAGGCCCATTTGAAAAACTTTTGGTTGACGATTTGTCTTTTATAGTACCAAAACACAAAATCATATAAAAATATAAATGAACCGTTTATTTTGAAACTCGTCTAAGTTCATAATTTGTTGAAGCGAGATAATGAAAGAATGGAGAACCAATAAATGCAAAAATAGACGGGAATTAGAATTATCTTATATATTGCGTGAGTATTAGGGATCTAATTATTTTTATTTTGAGTAGATAAATTGCTTACCGGTAAAAGATCATATGAACAATTATGTCTATTGTTATCATTTAATTAACGGGAGTAATGGGGAGATGGGATCCTGTGGTATCACAACGGGCCATTGCTGGCCTAAGTGTGCGATAGCAGCCACTTCAACCTAACCTAACCTAACCTATCATTTAATTATTTTTTTTTTTGAAAAATGAACTTGCACCAGTTTCAATATAAACGGCCCAATAATTATTTTTTTTGCAAGTGGTCTCAAATTAAGAGTTCAGATTTAGTTAAAAAATACTACAAATTTTTTTCTGTGTACAATCATATAGCACTGATATGACATAGCACCTCGACTACTATACCAAAACACAAACTACTTGTTACTTAATTTGAAGTAATTTGTTAGTAGTTTCAACTAAATGTTTACAACATGCTAAAAAGAAACTAACAAGAATTTTATCTATGCATAAAGCTACACCGAATAAAATCAAAAGTTTATTTTACAGTTAAATAAAACAACTAACAAGAGCTTTGGAAACTCTTGAGAAAAAAAATCAAAGTTGTATTACTCAAAATGAAATTCTGTAGTTTTCTAATTTTACAGCAGTTTGGTCTAGACTTGAAAGTGATTTTATAGGGCGAATAAATTCAGTGTAATTTTAATGGCTCTGTATTTATTATATTGAAAAACCATTTTGCCAAAAATTTATTTATTTCGAATTCATAGTAATATTTAAGTTGAAGCCTTATGAATATCTACTGACCACAAATTAAGTAGAGCATTAAATAAAATTATGTGCATATGTACTCGTTATTTCGATATCATACAAATCTTAAATTACATTATTATAAGTTGATAAAACGTTCGTTTTTTTTTGGCAATTTTTCATAAATGTATAACATAAACCAAACGGTTTATGTTATACATCTTTTTTATGTACAAAATTAGTTGGACCAGAACCGCACATTAATCACAATCACATGATAAAATTAAAACAAAAAACAAAAAAACGTGACACATTGTCTCATCCACGTGTATTCAATTTAATTAGCAAAACCGTTACTTTTCCGCTGTCCCCTTGCTTCCGCATTTTCGAGAATAAAATTTTTTTTTGACATAAATTATGTAAATTATTTACACATAAGTAGATATCATTAAATGACCTGTTTATTTTTATTATATTGCCTATTTATTTCTATAAAATATTCATGGATTAAATTAAAAATAAAATTTTGTAAATGCGATTAAAAATTACATTTTTAAATTATTCAAAAAAGCTGAATGCATATTTAACATTAAATATGCGGGAACAATAGTGATTATTGTAAGTTCTACCATGGTATTTCCTCGAATTGTATAAATACATGAGACATATGAGATTCACGTTTTAATTTAATTTTATTTAATAAGCAGATCAAAGCGGTTGCTTTCTATTTAAATTTTAATTAAACTTTTATAAAATTTTATATTATGTGCAAAAGCGTATACAAATATTGTGAGAGCTGCAGAAATTATTTTTTTTTTGTACTTACGTAAACTGAATCTATTGTTGTGTACGAGTATGTACAAATTTATTCACAATTGAATTTTTTTTTTTTTTTTTTTTTTTTAATATTATCTCTACATTTATAATTCACAAATGCCAAAGCTATATATGTATATCGAAATATATTATGTACATCTAAAATTTCATCAGGACAAGACCAAAAGATACAGTTGACTTTTCTGAGAAGGGATATGTGGGAAACGATATGTTGGGAAAACAAATTTCATAAAAACTTTTGACTTTATAATTGACACCAAAACTCATACCGAGCAAAAAATTCAAATAGCCTTTGAAGGAGTCAAATAACACGAGGAAATTCTTCAGCAGTAAATAATATTACAAAAAACAAAATATAGAAACAAAATACTCTAATTAAATGATGCCAAAAAATTAATTAAAGTATCCAAGGGATGGAAAATTAAAACGATGCAATGAATTAGATACACAGAGAAAAATGTCTGACTTTATTTAAAAAAAGAAATTGATTTTACTGAGACTCACTTTCCTGGTTGTTCCGAATCTATGTACAGCTACAACATCAGTAGGTTATATGGTAAGTGGCCTCGTAGGCCAAATCATTAGCAGAAGAAAGATCCTGTGGATGATAAACTGTTTTTAAGTAAACCAATTGCTGGTCTTCCTGCCTTTTGTAAAACACTATAAAGACAAATAGAAGCTCATATTAGAGGCAATATTGTGCCGGGAAAGCTGTTTAAATCTCAACATGCTTATTGCAACGGGAGATCTCTAGACTCTGCTCTTCATTCTCTTACATATTTTATTGAAAAATCTTTCAAGTATAACTATGCGGATGATGTTACTATTGGTGTCCGTGGCAAATATCCCGGTACCCTTAGTGAGCTCACGCAAAATGCCCAAATATTATGGAAATGGTAAAGAAAGCTACGGTAGCGTTATACTCTTGTAAAAATGTCATTGGAAAAAGATGGAGGCTGACACCCCGCAAGTTTCATTGACTTTATACAGCAGTAGTCAGACCCATTATTTTGTATGGGGTAACAGTCTGGGCCGCCCCGGTGGCACAGTTGTTAGCATGCTTGCTTTAAGCCCCGGAGGTCCCGGGTTCGATTCCCGGCGGGTGATGAAAAAATCACGGCTGGTTAATGTGTAGGATCATTGAATTAATCACTCATTATCCGTTAAAAAAATGATTAAGAAACTTCAATATGAAGCGGCCAAATCCCTCTATGGGATGTAGCGCAGCGAAAAAAAAAAAAAAAAAAAAAACAGTCTGGGGGTCTGCTTTGAGCAAAACGGTTAACCAAAAGCTGTTGACGAAAATACAGAGAATGATCTCTCGATGGATCAGTGGTGCCCTGAGGAGCCCATCGACAACACGTCTCCGCTCAACAATCAAAATGAATATAAATCAAAAAGAGCCAATCAAAAAAAATTAAATCAATACAATGAGTGCGAAGGAAACAAAAAATCAAAACAATCTAGCATGCTTTGCAAATTCAAAATAACTGAATCGTTTGGTCTTGAAAGGGCTCATGTCCATTTTTTCAAATTATTCAGGAAATAAAAAAACTTTATATTGTCAGCAAAAATAAGTTTTGGAGAGAATTTGAGTTTGTTGATGAAAATGTGAGTCGCTATGAAATGTTAAGGTACATTTTGGGGATATTTTTCAATTATTTCAGCTGGTATACTCATTTTTAAAGCATGCGGACAAGAACCCATTCAATAATAAATACCAGAAATATATTTCAATTTCATTTATTAAAATTCATTCATTAGGGTCAAAACAAATTAGAAAACCTTGAAAAAGGAAAAGATATATTTTAAAGACTTCAGTAGTCACCACCTGTTTCCACTATTATATTCCATTCCGGTTGACCATTGCATAATTTCGTCGTAAAAATACAGACATTGAGCAGATATATACTTCATGACTTTTTGCAGGTCACATATTTTTTTAATATTTATTACGTTTACAGTATCAAACGGTCTTTGAGAAGGTAATCTTACTTTTTTCATAAATTCGGTAGTATTAAACCGTAGAAGTTTAAACGTAAAACTTACCAAAGTATCAATAAATTCTCGGGCTTGCAAATATCCGACGCTGATCATTTCATAATGAGAAAATTCAGCAACTTTAAATTTGCTTTTTTTTTGCTTTTGTGCCTTTTGATTGAGCAGCAATTACCTGATTTTTGACAAAAGTAGGCCTCCAATAGGAAAGATGAAAACAGTAGGTCTCTTAAAGTTTAATATTTTATCATTATTTGATAAAATATTTGTATTGATTTTTTGTAGTGTTCTTGATCGGTTGATCGGCCCCATATTCCTCTGGCCTATACCGCCCTATTTCATTTAGTTCAAAATAGAATAACTTATTGACCTTTAGACCAAAACTGTACCGTAATTTAAATACTGAGCGATCTGCAGCCGTCTATCTGCACTGGTTTCTCAGGCCTACCGAAAAGACTTGAAATGATTCAATAGTTAAAGGTTTTCACATAATTCTTTTGCGAGTTGAGCGTGAACTCGTCCGTTATTTTTTTCAATACAAAAAGCCATTAGAAATCGTTATACCGTGTTAAGATATCAGTTTTTTATGAAGTTTCTTTAGTATAAAATGTCTTAATTCTCAAAGCTTTTATCTCGGTAAAACCTTTAACTAAGATCGCCTATAAAATATGATTGATTTTTGCCGGAAAGGCAAATTTATAATTTTTTATTAAACCTGATCAAACGAATTAAAGGTTTTCTTTTCCTTTTTTTTAAATACCGGGTTCTGAATATACAACTTTTCTTAAGCGTTATCAGATAATTATGGGAAATAATAACGGCATCATACGAATTCTATTTTTGATCTTAAGTTGAAATTTGTTCAAATTATATACCAACTAGGGGGTACAGCCCGTCCTCGGACGGATACAGTTTATATATAACAGATGTCCAGCGGCTGCTGCCACAATCACCATTTGACCATTTGATATTTTTTTAGCCGTTATTTTTGAGTCTAGTAGGAGTAGCTAGAAATTAAAAGCTTTTAAGGATTATTGTATCTTAAATATACCTTAAACCAAAGAGTAAGGGATTTTAAGGTTGAGTTTACATGTATTGGGGCATCACACAAAAAACCTTATAGACCGGCAAACAGCGTGAGAGCTGTTAAGGCATTGTTTCATGCAAAATGGAAAACCGGCATTTAAAAACGTCAAACCTAATTTTTGGCTAAGTTGCTTCACTTTGCAATATGAAAATTATTAACAAATGGTTCTAATTAATAAGTTCCACCTTGTTTGAAGATTTTTTTTTTTAATTGATTTAATTGTTTATAAAATGCATTACTTTTATAAGTATGTAATGCGTTATTTTTCTTATATTATGGAAATCGAAAATATTCTCAGCATCTAAAATGATTGTTGGATACATTTTTGGAATACAACCAATTATCCTATATCTTGGCCATGTCTTAACCGATTATGATGAAATTTGACAGGTACGAATTCTTAAAAGATTTTGGATACATTTTTGGAATAGGGCCATCTACTTAGCGTGAAACTTTACTATTTCTTAACTGTTTATGATGAAATTTTAGATGTACGATGGAAATGGGATTCTTTAATGATTTTCAGATGAACTTAATGGCACTTGATTATTTTTAAAACGATTTTGATGAAATTCGACAGATATGATGGAAATGCGATTGTTAAACGATTTTTGGATTATGTTTATGAATATGGAAAATTAGCTTCTAACTTGCCACTTAGGCTATATTTTCAACCGATTATGGTGAATTCCAAAATGTAATGGGATGGAAATGGGTTTCTAAAATGTTTATTGGAAAATGCCCGCACCGGAAATAATAAAAATAGATTTGCTTGTAAACGATAATTTAAATTTAAAATTATCTGGGAAATGGAGATTTTATATTAAAATTAGAATTGAAATCTCCATTTTCCAGAATATTTCAACAACAAACTCTGGATAAGGAAATTAAATTCTGAAAAGTAATTAAAACCTGTTTGTCGCCAAAACGTGTGTAAAAAAATTTTGATTTTTAGTTTGTTTACTGGGACTGGCTGCGGTCGAATTCTCGGGTAAATCATTTACTGCGGTAAATTTAGATTTTTAATGTTCGTTTTCTGTTAAATTACGCATTTTTTTCTATTGTTTACTCGATCAATTCTTATAACAATAAAGAATAAAGTATCTACACGTAAAAGATTTACCTTTTTTTATTTCCTTTACTCTCCAGCAAAAAAAGGTAAATGCATTTACCGAATTTTGCGGATTTACTCGAGAATTCGAACGCAGCCTTGTGTATATTTTATTTTATGGTATTGTTAGAACTTTAACTAGTTCTTTTAAATGAATTATATGTTCTTAATATTTCGTAAAATTAATAAATTAAATCAACCGGAAATTAATGTAGCGTAAATTATAAAAAGTAAAACATTAATTAAAGAATTAAAAGTTAACTAATTGAGATAGGAATTAAAAAAAATTAAAATAGTTTATTACAAATTATATAAATTTGATTATTGAAAACATATACAGTATTAAGCTATTTTTACCATTTTCAATTAATGTAAAAATAATGTTAAAAAAAAAAGTTAATTTTTCGAATTTAAATTTCCCTTTACAAAAATATTTTTGCTTGAAACAATAATTTAAATTTAAAATTATCTGGAAATATTCATTTTGAATTAAAATTAGAATGGAAATCTTCCTTTTCCATAATATTTTGGCACAAAATTCTGCATAAGGAAATTAAATCTTCGTTACTCAGAATTTAATCTTCAGTTTATGGTTTAGGAAGAGTAGGACGGTATAAGTGTTAATTTTCACTTTATTACCCAAGTCGTAAATTTGGACAAGCGATAAATTACAATATTTATGCAGCTAAAGAACTTGCCAATGTAGGGGAACCTTAGCTGAGAATGAATCAAAATGTTTGAATGCTTTATTTTAACTATATTTATTACCCAAAATGTAAGTGTTGATATACAAAAATAATTTGCCGCAATAGCAAAAAGTATGTGAAATAATTTGGATAAACCAGAAATTGGATTCTATCCGTAAATAATAATTTTACTTAAAGACACTTAGTTGACAATTATTGTGCCATGCTTAGTGCAATGTATTTGGTTTGCATGATAAACGTAATCTATGTTCAAATCTGTGATTGAACATCCTGCGGGGCCGACAGAGTTAGAGACCTCGGACGTGAAATTTGTTGTTGTGGGATAGTAGCTGGTTGTCGTTTTTTCCCACATAACGATGGGTATGATGTCCGAAACTTGGTGCATCTATTGATTCTGGCAAGGCTGCTTCATTGATCTTTTGCTGAGCGACGGTTCCCTCAAGATCATCTATTTTCTTAGTCAACCTGATGTGGTGTACTTTTCGTTTTTTAACTTCCCGCTCAGGTTGAACACGTGGTGGAAGCGTTGGTTCCATTACTTGGTTATCTGGCATCTGTGTTTGTGTTGTGTCATTCTTATTTTCGGGTTATATGGGCAGACGAGATAGTTTATGGATTGGCCTTTTCATGAGAATCCCTCCCGGGCCTCGAAGTGATACTACTCGAATCTTTTGATCTAAACCTGGATGTACTTCCATCACACGTCCAGTCAGCCATTTTAAAAATGGAGTATTGTTCTCTTTGATAAGCACTAGGTCACCTATTTTTATGTTTGGTTATTCATGTGACCATTTTCTTCTACGTTGTAATCGATTTAAGTACTCTGAATGCCATCTTTTCCAAAAATCTTGTTTGATTTTTCTATCAGTTTCCATCGTGATATCCCATGAATATTTGTATCTGCCATAGCATCATGTGGAACTGATAGCAATGGTGCACCAATTAAGAAGTGTCCAGGAGTTAAAAAAGTTATGTCTGTGGGATCGGCTGTCATAGATGAAAGTGGTCTTGAATTAAGACAAGCCTCTACTTGTGAAGTGACTGTTGTTAGTTCTTCAAATGTAAGTGTTGCTTCTCCTATAACCTTAATTAGGTGTTTTTTTACTGACTTTACAGCAGCCTCCCAAAGTCCACCAAAATGTGGTGAAGCTGGTGGTATGAAATTCCATGTTGTCCCATCGTTTATCAATAGTTGAGCGATTTCTTTAGATGACTTACGAGGTGATGTAGCCATTTCTCGTTCAAGCTGGTTTTTTGCCCCGACAAAATTAGATCCGTTATCGCTATATAAATCACTGCACAATCCTCTTGTATCACTGTAAATTTCCCATTTAACTTTCCGATGACACTTCATACATTTGGATATTAAATTTCGTGTTAGATTTCGACCGTGTATGATCCAGTATTTTGTTCGAAGATGAGCTAATGTCAATTGTGTTCCTCCATGCAATGTTTGTTCATGGGCTTCTTGAATTAGTAGTTTAGCTATTGGATGGTTCCTTGGAATGATAACTGGATGTTTCTCATCATACCTCCAAGTTGTTGTATTATCAACTCGACCGCCGACTCGTAATATATCTTTGTCTAGGAATGGAGACAAAGATTTTACCTTACTTTTATTTGATATTCCTTTTTGGTTCATAAGGTCGTGAATTTCAGTTTTGAAATGTTGTCTTTGCGATATTTTGATCAACAGTTGCGTGGATTTTCGTATTTCTTCCGCCGTAGGAGCTTCTTGGTTAGTTACTACCTTTTTTCGGCATTTATTGATGAATCTCGCAACATATGCCATAATCCTTTTTATGGTATTGAAGTAGGAGTATTTTAGATATAATGGATCGATAACGTTGTCAGATGTTACCGTAGCTGTACTCAATACTCGTTGTTTAAGTTCCAATTGATCTGGTATTTCCTCTATTATCATTGGCGTCAGCTGGATTGCTTTCTCAAAGATAAAGTGTTATTAATTCTGTTGCTTCGATACCTCTGGATGCACAATCCGCTGGGTTGTTGGTTGATTTTACATAAAACCACTGAGATGGAGAACTTAAATTCTGGATTTCCGATATTTTATTTGCCACGAATGTTATAAATTTGTGGGGCTTATTTTTCACCCACCCTAGCACGATCATTGAATCCGTCCAAAAATATGTTGTTGTATGGCCAAACTGCATGTCTTGCTGCATCCTATTCATTAAATTAGCAAGCAAACTTGCTCCGCATAACTCTAGCTTTGGCAATGTTAGCTTGGTTGCTATTGGTGCTACCCGTATTTTTGATGTTAATAAAGTTGCTTTATTTGATGCCCTGTCATAGAAGTATACCACTGCTGCATAAGCCACTTCGGAAGCATCACAAAATCCATGCAATTCTCCTTGTAGAAATTGATCGAATTTAATCCATCTCGGAATTTTTATCTTCTCCAACCTTGGGAGGGATTTGTAATATTGCTGACATGTGTTTTCGATGTTTCTAGGCAGTTTTTGGCCCCAAGTCACGCCAGAGATCCATAGCGTTTGCATTAACACCTTGGCTTTTATCGTAGTTGGAGATAGCCAGCCTAGTGGATCAAATAATTTTGACGACTCAGATAACATTTTGCGTTTGGTCATTTCTCCAATATTGACGTTGATATTCACCTTAAATTCAAACGTATCGGTGCCTGGATTCCAAATTAAACCCAATGTTTTTACTGACTCTGATTCGTCGTTGTTGTGAAATATGATAGGTTTGAAGGCTCTCGAGTCCGGATTTACACCTTCTAAGAGTTGGAAACAGTTGGAGGTCCATTTTCTCAGGTTAAATCCTCCAGATTGTAGCAATTTTATCAGTTCGGTTTGTGAGCTTCCTCTATATTGTGACTTCCTGATAATAAATCATCTATACGTAGAAATCTTTCTTAATTATCCTTGCCGCTATTGAGTAGTTTTTCTCCTCATCGCCCGCTAGCTGTTGTAGTGTCTTGATGGCCAAATATGGTGCCGAAGCCATTCCAAATGTCACGGTTGTCAGCAGGTACGACTTTATCATTTTGTCGGTGATGTTCTCCATAATATTTTCTGATATTTTTGATCCTCCGGATGTATTCTTATTTGTCGATACATTTGCTCTATGTCCGCTGTGTATGCTACATTGTATTTACTCCAACGTACTAGAATTGACATCAGGTCCTCTTGTAGCTTGGGCCCGACGAGTTGTATTTGATTCAAACTGATATCGTTGCTTGTCTTAGCTGATGCGTCAAATACGACCCTTAATTTTGTTGTGGTACTGGTTGATTTGAGCACCGCGTGATGAGGAATATAATATTCATTGTCGTTATATTCCTTACTCTCAATCATATGTCCTTTATTATAGTACCCTTCTATACACTCCTGATACTGCTTGAAAAATTCCTTTGCCAAATTGAATGAATCTTGCTACGGTCCTTTGTTTGGATGATCCAAGAGGTGGTACATTTTGGATAAACGGAATTCGTACCGTGTAACGAACGTTCGTATCTCGACAATAATTCTGATGATAATGGTTTTCACATAGAGTTTCTTCCTCTGTCATCAGCTTCTTGGGTTGCATCTCTTCTACTTCCCAGAATTTCTTTAATTGCTGTTCGATGTCTGTTAAGGTAACCAATGACGTGATCTTTTGAAGGTTTATTGTTGTTGGGGGTATTACCAAATATAATCCATCCTAATTCTGTTTGTTGGGCAATTGGTTCTCCTTGTTTTCCTTTGACCATCTGGTTCATCACAATGTTTGGATAATAATCGGCATCTAATAAGATGTCGATTTTGTTTGGTTGATTATAATTCGGATCGGTCCACATCAAGGTGTTTAAGTGACGCCATCTTCTACTGAGAAAATGTTGGTCAAGCAGTGGTCGTGTTCTTATATACGGTAATTCTACTGCCTCCATTTCCATGGAGAAGTTCGATGAAAATCGCGGTTGTACACGGAAGGTGACTGATCTTGTGGCAGTTGTGATTTCGCTTTCGTTTATACCTCCTATTTCCATATATATTTTCTTCGTTCGTTGTTTAATTAGCTTGGATGCCTCCTCGGTAATGACTGAAATTTGTGAGCCAGGAACGTTAACTGCTCGTACTGGTTTACTAGATGGTTCGTTATCTTTAACTGAAAGGTTGTCTCACTTTTTGGAGTGTCATCTATCTTCGTGCTGAGCATCGTGCGTTGTGGTGGGTTATTGGAGTGTAATAAAGTGTTGTGACGTCCCACACAAACTAAACATCGTATAGAATGTGGACAGGGGTGGTGGTTCTCCTTTAAACATATGTTGCAAAGCCGCTCTTGACCGATGAATTTGGAACGTTCTAAGGTAGACTGTTGTTGGAAATTAATACAGTCCTGTTTCGTGCTCTTGTTTACACAATACACCCTTGATCCTTGCTGTCTGTGGAGCAGATGCTCCAAAACTGCGACTTATTGTTTTTGATTTTGTTGCTTCTAAGGCTTGGAATCTCCGTTCTAGGAAATTGAGAAACTCTTCTAGTGTTGGCATTTCTCTAGGATCCGCTATTGACATCTCGAATAGTTTTGATGTTTCAATATCCAACTTTTTTATTATTATTGGAATTATAATGTAATTAATGTAATTCCAAGACAATGTAATTATGCCTAAGTTTTTAATGGCATGTAGGCTCTCGGTTAATAAATTGTGTAATGATTTAATTGATGTTGCTGATTCCGAGTGTATTGCTGGAAAATTCAGCATCGCGTTCACATGGTTCGACGCCATTTGCCTTTTATTTGGGAATCGGTTTACCAACAGCTGCCATGCGTCTCTTTAATTATCACCAGTGGTTTCAAGGTGGCTTATTAGTCTGCCCGCGCTCCCAAGTAATGTAGTTTTTAGTTGGTGCATTTTTATGGTGTCACTTATGCCCTCGTTTTCATGAATAATTCTTCTAAATTGGTCATATACAAGAATGCCCATTTTAAGGGGTCCCCATGAAAATGTGGAATTTCAATCGGCTTAAGTTTGACTTCATGTTCCATTGATTTTTGTTTGTTCAGCACGTTAGTGATTTTGGATCTTAGTATCTCGAATTTCTTGATTAATGTCTAGTAGTAATCCTCGGTGAAGTACGGCATCGTATATTCTTCATCAGCAGTAGCGTCCACTAATAGTTCCTCATGAAGTTGCTCGATTTTTGCTATCCTGGTGCCTTATGGTGTCTCCGCAAATTTGTTACCACATTCTTAAGCTTTGTTCGATTGTGTACCTTTTGTACGTTTACTAATAACCACAAATGTCTGCCACTTTAAAATGTTAATTTGGTGTACCCTAGATAAACGAAATAATTCAAAGCGTGAGTTATAATTTTTAAAAATCGATTTGGGGAAATTCAATATGTACAATAATAAATTATCTCAATAATAAACTTACCGTATTTTAAGGATTTGTGGAAAAGGCTTAGAATATCATGAAAAAGGGTATAATCTGAATATTTCGAAGAACAGATCAATCAATCAATTTTCAACGTTCGTTTTAATAGTAAAAACAGTTTAAGTTAAACTTTTCAAATAAAAATAAGATTTTTAACAACATATTATAATAAAAAGTATACACCGCTGTCCTCTTTCAATCTTTCTAACAAATATTGACGTTTTTACATAAACCACCTTATATTTTATGTAAAAATCAATTTTTTGTAACTACCACAACATTCTACTCAAATAAATACCTAGGCGTACGAGTAGAACAGTGTTACAAAAAATTATAAATTGAAATGAATACAGTGATAGAGTGAAACACTATTATTATGTAAGTAATTCTATACATTTTTAGTTCTTTTGTAATAATAAAATAGTTTATATAGATATACAGTGATTTGCCATTATATATAGCGATAAATATATTTTATTGTCCCATTAAGAGCTTTTAAAAATATTAATAAGCGCGTTTTAATACGAAATTAACCATATATATGTATAAGTAGTTAATTGGTAGCGTGAATGAAATTCTAATTATTTGTGTATCATGTTTAACGTCATACTTAATTTATGTGTTAGTACATTAAATAAAAATATGGATTGGCAATTAAATAACATAACGATAATCAAGGGCTGTAATAACATATTCGAATGGAACATGCAACCTTTATATCGAATTACGAATTTACTTATATGAATTGTTATTTTACCACCCTGTGTATACTCGAATAACATAAAATATACTAAAAATAAAAAAAATAAAATCGGACAAGGATTTTAATAAGGAAATGAACATTGTAATTTCCGTTTTAACGAAGGCGATAAAGCAGTTTTCGCCTTGCTATCATTGAGTTATTTTTTTTTGCTTTTTTCAAGTTTTTTTTTTAAAGCATAGTGAATGAATATTCTTATTCAATGCTGACTATTGTGAATTTTATGTTAACCAGGATTAAACGTTTTCAATAGAATATTTATGCTTTTAATATTTTATAACTAATACATTTATATTTCGACAAGTTTGTTCTAATTCACGCCAAGTTAATTGCAATATCTAATTTGTTATATGAGCTTTGTAAAAATTTATTTTGAATAATTTACATGCACGAGCTTTTAATCATTTTCCAAGTTTAATTGAGTTTTGTATGCAATTGGGAATAAGAAAAGCTTGAGAGCGTTTTATTTATTTTAATTTGATCTAACGAAATATTTAGATATATCTAATAAATGCTCTGAAATTGTTATTTTTTCATTGAACTTTTAATTATAAAATATTTACAAGCTATAAGAGGAAATTAAACTAATGAAAATGGAAAAATATGTTGTACGAAAAACCTCTGACTGTGGCCGACAATTGAATTACTCGAAATACTAGAGGAACATTTTGTTTAACCGGTCAGAGTTGCCAAAACTAGAATCGCTGTAGTTTTTTGTATATAAAATCTTGAAATTTGTATAGTACACAGATTTGGATCTTTTGGGGTTGGTTTGTATGTGGCATATATTTTTGGTGCAGAAACTTGTATATTTACTACTCTACTAAGCCACAAGAAAAGTAAAAAAGGGATAAAATCGAAACTTAAAACATTCTAAATTTTAACAAATCTGGAACTTCTAATTCGAACGCCTTATGCCGGTAACTTCAAATAATGTTTGTCGTATGAAATTCTGGATATTTTATTTTGGAGACATAATCTAAAGAACCAAAGAAAGTTTTATTTTCAAAATTTCCATTTAAACAATTAAGCCTCATTATTAAGTGTTTGTCATGCATTTAAAAATTGATTTATTCCTAAAGAGGGCCAGAAGAATAATAATTCTTCATTCACAAAATGTACTCGTACTCCTGTCTGACCAAGAACGTGTGTTACTTGTTCGAAATGTTAAATTAATCTGAAGTTAACCTATAACGGCAAATTAAGTACTCAGTACAGTTAAATACTCAATCATACTCGTACATTGTTTGACATTGCCATATTAAATTAATTTCTAAATTGTTGCAATAATATTGGATTAATTAACCAAGTTACATGGACATCGTATATTACATAACAACTTCATATTTAGACTCAAGTAGTGCCTCACTATGATGATAACAGCATTTTCAACGCAAGCACTAAGTGATTTCAATGTTATAAGGGGTGAAGAACAATGCTATTTAAACTACGATTCATCTTCAGTATTAACTTAGTTTAAAGCAGTTTTGGAAAGCTAAGTCTCTCATGTATATTTTTTGCTAAATAAAATCAAGAAAAATCATTTTTAAAAAACAGTTTAGGTGAAGTTGTCAGGAACTTCGGTTCGAAAAATTTCGTGCTGCAATTAATTCAGCTCAAGACTATCACTCTCAGTGGTAGAGTTAGTAGAATGCTTGCTTTATCACCCGAGGGTGGCTCATAAAATTTCCTTCCCCTCTTCCTTTCCAATCAAAATCAGTGGTGCTGTGCGTCTGCGGTTGTGCAAACATGTTAAGGGGAAACAACTCCTAAGCACAACTTTAATCCTATCCTTAAAAAAAAAGAAAAAAGTCAACTCAACCTAACCTAACACCCAAATAACTCCCCAAATCTACATATGTACCTAAGTAGATCAACTCATCCCCAACCCAACTCCAACTCATTTCGTTAAACGAATCCAAACTTAGCTTTCATCACAACTCCGAACTCAGCGCCTAACTCAACTCCCAAAACTAGATAGTCCGAAAAAATAATTTTTCTTTCCTTTATCTTGGACTTAGAAGCATAGGGCAGCTATAGACTGGACCATATGACTCTAGCTCTAGACTGAACGTAGCGTCTAGCTCTAGACTGGGCCATATAACTCTATTGGGATCTATTGTTTTTAGCTCTCTCCATGATTTACCATGTTATGTTTGAATGTTTGGTCATCAGCCTTCTATAAGACATTTGTTCACAAACACCTGGAGTCTTGACCGTCTTCATGTGCTAAGTCTGATAGTTTCTGTATTTTCTGCTGCAATGTAGTATGTGTAATACTTGTGTGTTAGCATTCATACGTGATCAGTGTGTAATTTAGGTTATTGAGCCGTCCCACATAAGGGTTTTATGTAGTGTTTAGTCCCAAAAATGTCTAGAGCCTAGAAAAATGCACCAAATTGAGCATTTTTTTTTTTTTAAATACTCTTTATGAGATTCTTAAAAGATCCCTCATGAGTATTTTGTCTAAAAATTTGTTTAAAAACATCACTTTTTTTCTTAAAAAAATCACATTCATCTATTAGAAACTTCAAATTTATTCTCATTTTAATGTTTCTTGGGTCTCTGATTTCAAATCTGAAGTCGGTTTTTCGATATTTACACTTGACAGCTGTCAATTAGCAGTCAAATCACTTGCACTTGTTATAAATCTTGAATTTATTCTCATTTAGTACGTTTCTTGGGTCTCTGATTTCAAATCTTAAGTCGGATTTTCGATAACGAATATCTTAGTATGTACTGATTTCTATGCATACAAAAAATTTTCAGACAAAATACTCATGAGGGATCTTTTAAGAATCTCATAAAGAGTATTTAAAAAAAAAAAAAATGCTCAATTTGGTGCATTTTTCTAGGCTCTAGACATTTTTGGGACTAAACACTACTTAAAACCCCTATGTGCGTCCTAGTGGTTCCCATTGCATACCGTTTGGTGTTGCATTGTCGAGTTGCGAATTACGTTGTCCAGTGCTATAACAAGAACAATAGTGGAGATAGTATACATCTTTGTCTTACTCCTCGTGAGTTCAAGTATGAATCACTTTGCTTTCCTTTGGGTTTAATCTTGTTTCCGGAATCCCGATTGATTTCTTGGATTAATTCAATAATTTTCTTCGGTATTTCTATTTCGCAAAGTGGTTTCCATATTGCACCTCTGTTGACGTATATAGTGGTGAGTTCCATTCATGCGATTGCCCTATAATGGTACAGATCGTGTATTTAATTAAAGATATTATAGCTCCCACCTGGCCTAAAGCCGGCTTATTCATTTCCTAGGAGGGATATGTCTCGAAAGTTTCCATTTCTTTGGAATCCTCCCTGTATTTCATATGTCAACTAATAGTGGTGCTAAAGTTTCTGCTGCTATAGACGTATCGTCCTTGAATATTTCAGCTAGTATGTTGTCTGTTTCAGTGGTCTTATGGTTTGTTAGCTTCTGAATGGCAAATCTAACTTCCCGTTTTTCTAGTGGATGAGTGTTGATAGGTTCCTTAGTTGCCATCCGGAAGCTCGTAATTGTCTTCGCTGTCCACGCAGTTGCCCTCAAAGTGCTCTTTCCATCTATTAAGTTGATGCTGATGTGTGGTTAAGATTTGTCCAGATACAATAGATCCTTTATAGATGGAACATTCGTGTATTTGCCGGTGACCTTCCTTTCATATTGATGTCGTGTGTGCATGTTTCTGATTGCAGCTTTTTCCCCTGCAGTTTCGAGAATATCTTCTGTGAATATTATGATGTGGCCCTATATTTCCTTCGGATTTCCGACGCATCTTAGTGACATAATTGTAGCTTAAGTTGACGAGATCCCTCGATCTTTTTTCAGGTATCATCTGTAATCCATAGTTTTCTGGTGTTGTCTTGGTAGCGGAGTACACTGGTAGTAGCCTTATTGTAGGCATCTTCTAGTTTTTCCTATTTTACAGGCCGATTGTACTGGTTTCATTGCTTGCTAGATTGAGTTGGAGCGTTTCTTTTAAGGTATTTTTGAGTCAGTTTTTCTCAATCTATTGAGGTTAAACTTCCTCCGATTTGTCTTCATGTTTGTTTTCACAGCGGCTGGTTTGACTTTTAAAGTTGATATTACTAATTGGTAGTCGCTATGAAAATCCGCACCTTACATTGTTCTGACAACTTGAAGGGAATGTTAAGCATTTCTTATTAACCAATACATAATCAATTTGGTTCTCGGTTCTACCATCTAGTGATGTCCAAGTGTATTTTTGTATATCTTTGTGTAGGAATTTACTGCCTCCTATGAATAACTGCGGTTTGTGATACAACAGTCGATTAATCTGTCTCCATTGCTATCGGTTCCAATTTTATTGAAATTTGATTGAAATCGATTTGGACGGTTTTGGCGTCATTTCAACTGTTCGTAGAATACATCTTTTGTTATGGAATCTGCCTTTTCTCGTATTATTGTCGTGTTTCATATTTCCCAATGAAATCATGCCGTCAGTAGTGTTGCTCACACAACCCTAATCCAACTCCAACATATCCTCAACTCAGCCGAAAACTAGATGACACGTGTTAATTACCACTTGGGTCAATTCGTATGGCAGGTGTCTTGATGAACAGTTTCCAAAAGCTTTTCAATATTCCGCCTTGACCTTGTGAATAAAAACATCCAGTCACTCGGGCAGACAGACGGACAATTTTTTTTTTGTTTTTGTTATTGAAATCCTTATGAAAAATGACCAAGAATTTCATTTGTCCTAAGGCTATAAACCAAAAAAATAAATGGCCGCCCGTCTGTCTAGACGTCTGGATGGTTGAATATCTATAGATGCCTGTAGCTACGATATCTTAAGAACGGTTTTTGCTATTTGGATTTTTCGCCGAATTGTTTCTATGGTCAAAGCGGAGGATTCAAAGGATTTTATAACCTGTGTGTTAATAGGATCGGCTACCAAGTAGTGATTTTAAGATGTTGTTGTTAGGTATACAGGCTTGAGAAGAGTTTTTCTTAGTGTTTGCAGTTGAGTTGAGGGTTAACTTGGGTTCCATTGCATGTTGAATTGGAGTTGAGTTGGGTTAATGATTAGTGAGAAGTTCAGCTGGGGATTTATTTGTGCGTTGAATTGATGGTTGAATTAAAGTTAGCTTGAGTTTACTTCAAGTACGCATATAATTGTTAAAACCATGTTGATTTGGGAATTGTGTTGTGCATTAGTTTGGGGTTAACATAAGAATTTATCTGGGGTTGTGTTCAACGCCGAGTTGGAAGTTAGCTTGAGTTATTTTGAGTTGAGTTCATGTACAAATGTAGTTTTTTGAGTCGCGTTTATTCGAGGATTCCGTTTCACATTGAGTTTGAGTTTAAGTTAAGAGTTGAGCTGATGGTAGATTTAGAGGTTGAGTTAGGATTGAGCTGAGTTCATAGACAAATGCAGTTTCGAACCTTGGTAGTTTCGAGAGTTGCGCATTTAGTTAAGGTTTGCATTGAAGAGTTGTGGTCGATTAGGGTATTGTTATGAATTGGGATTGAGCTAAGGGGTTCAGTTGGTTATTTATTTGGGAGTTTAGTCGCTCGTTGAGGTTATATAGGGTTCGTATAAGCGAGCAGTGTTTGAACCGCATTGTTTTAGGAATTGCGTTTAACGTTGAGTTTTGGGCTGAGTTAAGATTGAGTTTAAGGCCATTTAAGAATTCATATAAAATGCTCGTGTGGAGCTGCTAGTCTCCCATCGGGCGCGTCCCCAGGTGGCGGATAGGGGGAAACCCTAACCGACTTGTCGGGGGGTAAATGGGAAATAAAATACCATTCGTGGACCAAAACTAGCTAGGGGTGGTTCCCTGAATATAATAACCAATATGGAGGACTCTAATGGAGAAAACCTTACGGCGCAGGGAAACGGATACCCAGTGCCGGCGACTTTGAGGGGTGAGCAAGCGGGCTCCCAGTCGTCGTTATCCAATGACCGCAATACTTCAGAGGTGATAAGTTCTGTAAATCCATTTGGAAGAAGTTCCATAGTGCCACGATCACCAGCAAGACTCTATGCAATGCATAAGTCCGAGAAAGTTATTACCCCAAGTGGTACTCCAGTCAGTCGACTGGACAATACATCCGGGGGGGATCCATCCTCTTCGAAGGCTGGCCCTATGGATTTTGAGGAGGGCCAAACACTCCATGAAAGAAGTGATGCCAGCGGAAATTTTACAATGCGAGCAGTAGAATTCAGTGAAAGAACTGTTGACCTAGAAAAGGAAAATATGGATCTCTTTGAGAGGCTACAGAAGATGGAGCAATCATTTGCCAAGCTAAGCGAAGAAATTGAGTATCTAAAGCGAGAAAATGAACTTCTAAAAATGAATCGGGATGCTAGAGAGTAGACTAGAGAGTATTGAACCAAAGAAAGTCAACTATCTCACTGATGAGGATGAATTAGAAAGGGAGACGAACTGGATCCTAAAGAAGAAAAAAAAACATTCCAGGAAGGGTAAGAAAAGAAAAGCTGAATCGTCACCTGAGGTTGAACAACTAAATGTTAGTGGAACTACAAGTACCGAACCGGAAGTTGTCCAACCTGAGGCCAATCAACCGAAAGGTAGTAAATCTACCAAGAACATTGCACCAAAACTGGTGCAACCGAAAGAAAAACTCCCCCCACCAATAAGTATCGTGGGAGTAACCAGTTACCCAATAAGTCAGTCACTGATGAAATCGGTTACTGACAAAGAATATAAGGTAACAGCGCTAAACAATGACGTTTGGAAAATTAATACTCTGGACTCAGAAACCTATAGAACATTATCTATGAAGCTGAATGCTGAAAAGTATCAGTGGTTTACCTATGAGGACAAACAGGCTCGTCCGATAAAAGTTATGGCAAGAGGTTTGCATCACACTTGCTCAAGCGAAGAAATAATGGAAGACTTAAAAAATAAAGGTCTTAAAATACTAGATGCTGTGAATATGATTAAAAAAGAGAGAATAGAAAACCAAGAAGGAAACCCAACTTTCAATAAAAGGGGACTCCCTCTTTTTATGCTAGTATTTGATAACTCAGAAAATGTTCAAAATATTTATGGTATAAAAGCAATTCTTCACATGAAGGTAAAAATTGAACCTATGAGGAGAACCACTACACGCATACCACAATGCAAGAAATGTCAGGGATTTAATCACACCCAAAAATATTGCAGCCGGGATCCGAGATGTGTAAAATGCTCAGGTAAACATTTTACCCAGGCATGTACAATAGGGAGAGATGTACCAGCTAAGTGTATAAATTGTAAAGGCCAACATCCGGCCAATTATCGGGGCTGTGAGGTTGCTAAACACCTACAAAAATTAAGAGATAAATCACGAAATCAATCGCAAAATCATGAAATTCGAAGGATTCAACCATCAAATCAGATGAATCAAAATCCACAACCAAGCAACGCAGGGCAAAGAAGAACATTTGCTCAGGTAGTGAAAGGCTCGGGTTCAACCAAATATATGGGCTCTGAAAATAATCGAATTATGGAAAACATTATGAACAGCATCGAAGCTATTACAAAGCGGCTAGATGACCAAAGTAACCTGAACAACATGATATTTGATCAACTGAAGAAAATGCAACTCCCACAACGCAATCCGATAAAAAATGTTAAGTAAGAACACAACTTTCAGAATAGCAATCTGGAATGCGAATGGACTTATGCAACATATTCCAGAAATAGAAATATTTTTAAATATAGAAAAAATCGACATTTTTCTAATATCCGAAAGCCATTTTGTTAAATCTTCGTTTGTTAAAATCCGGGGTTATAACTTATATCATTCCATTCATCCAGCAGAATGAGCAAGAGGTGGTTCAGCATTACTAATAAAAGAAAATATAAAACACCATGTAGAAACAGAAATCGAAGAAGAAACAATGCAAGTCACCACTGTTAGGATTCACATTAAACATAGACAGCTTACTGTCTCCGCAATATACTGTCCTCCCCGGCATAACTTGAAAAGGGAGGACTACATTAAACTATTTAAATCATTAGGACGTGATTTTATTATTGGAGGAGACTTTAATGCAAAAAACACCTATTGGGGATCTAGACTTACGACGTCAAAGGGTAAAGAATTGTTTCAAGCAGCCCAGACATCAAAATGTGAATTTTACTCTGGTGGTTCCCCAACATACTGGCCCAGTGACGAAGCTAAGATACCGGACCTAATCGACTTTTATGTAGCAAGAGGTATATCTCAGAACTATATTCACATTGAAAACAGCAATTCTCTAGTATCGGATCACTCACCGGTTATCATGACAGTCAGTGAAACTGTAATTCAAAGGGAAAGTGCACCCAGATTAACAAATTCAAAAACAAACTGGGATCTCTTTCGTGAAATAATGGAGGACAAAATCAATCTCCAGGTACCGATAAGAAATTCTCGACAGTTGGAAGACGAATTGGAGCAACTCAATGAAATAATTCACTATGCTGCATTGGCAAGCACTCCCATTTTACAAAATAAGAAGACGCTTAACATATCCTACCCAATGGAAGTTAGAGAGTTGGTAAGAGAAAAACGACGAGCTCGTAAAACCTGGCAAATTAATCGAACACCGGAGAACAAAACAATTCTTAACAATTTATGTAACAGCCTCAAATCCCTTCTTAAAGAAGTTAAAAATGAATCAATCAACAGATTTTCTAGTTAGCCTAACTGATGAAAAAAATTCTGATTACTCACTGTGGAAGGCGACGAAGGGACTCAAAAGACCCAAAATGCAAGTGCCTCCACTTAAAAAGGATGATGGAACCTGGGCAAGAGGCCACAAAGAGAAGGCTGATCTATTTGCGGAGTATCTCCAGGAAACCTTCCAACCACTACCAAGACAAACTGCCAATGAAAATATAATATCTATTCACAAGCTGGATGAGTTTGAAATACGGCCAGTAACTCTCAAAGAATTAAAAGAAGAAGTGAAAAGCAACATGAATGTTAAAAAAGCCCCAGGGTATGATTTGATTACTTGCCAAATTATCAAAGCTCTACCTAACAAAGGATTTCGTAAGCTACTACACATAATCAATGCGAGCTTTCGGTTAAAATATGTTCCGAATCAATGGAAAGTAGCAGAAGTAATCATGATACCAAAACCTGATAAACCACCTAACGATAAAAAATCATACAGGCCAATTTCTCTGCTGCCAATCATGTCAAAACTCTTTGAAAAATTATTACTAAAGAGACTTAAACCAATAATTGAGGACCGACAACTAATTCCTCCACATCAATTTGGATTCAGAGAAAAGCATTCTACAATTGAACAGGTCCATAGAATCACCAACATAATTGAAAGAACGTTAGAACGTAAAAAAGTATGCTCAAGCATATTCCTGGACGTCGCGCAAGCATTCGATAAAGTCTGGCACAGTGGTCTGGAATACAAGCTGCATAGAGATCTACCGAGACAATTCTATGCCATACTAAGATCTTATTTATCCAATAGACACTTTCGAGTGAAATATGAGGATGAATACTCTGAGCTAAAGAAAATCTCTGCCGGTGTCCCGCAGGGGAGTGTCTTAGGACCAATCCTGTATTTACTATATACAAGGGACATACCAACCACAAATGAAGGAACCATAGCCACCTTTGCAGATGACACAGCAATTATGGCAGTTGGAAATAATGTCGCTGATGCAACGAGCAAACTCCAGAGGATGACCAATGCGGTTTGTAACTGGACAAAGCGTTGGCGAATCAAACTTAATGAGACAAAATCCACGCATATTAACTTTACTTACCAAAAGGCTTACCACCTACCTATAGAAATTAACTCGCGACTCGTGCCATATGCAAATACAGCTAAATACCTTGGCATGACCCTCGATGCCAAGCTTAAGTGGAGAGAGCATGTCAAAAAGAAAAAAGAAGAACTTAACATAAAGTTCAGAAAAATGTATTGGCTCATAGGTAGAGGCTCTGAGCTTACAATTCACAATAAGCTGCTGCTATATCGGCAAATTTTGAAGCCGATATGGACCTACGGTATACAACTCTGGGGATGTACCAAGCAAACAAACGCCAAAATGATACAGACGTTTCAAAACAAGGTTCTTCGTAGCATCGTCAATGCTCCGTGGTACGCAAGAAATGAAGACCTTCACAGGGACCTACGGATGGAATACATCAGAGAGGAAATAAAAATGCATGCCGCAAAACACGAAATAAGGCTCCAGGAACATGGAAACCCCTATATTCGCCATATGATAGATAACCCTGTCGTTGAAAGAAGACTCCAAAGAACTAGGCCACTTGACCTAGTGAACTTACCAAACTAAAATTAGTAAATAGGTTTAATTGATTATGGGGCTAACCAGTGGTTACACCCCAACAAACGTGAATTTTACTAGATATATAAAAATTTGTATTTGAAAGAAAAATTGCTAGATGAGCGCAGTCTCAGTCGTAATAAAATAAAATGAAAAAAAAAAAAAAAAAAAAATATAAAATGCGTCTACCCTTGTTTGTCTGCGAAGAAGATAGCGTCTACAATTTGTACGGTTGGAGTATAATGAAGCGCAGCAATTAACCTTTACTATTCCGGTCGCGAAGTATACAAGTAAAGACATGTTTTCAATGCTTTGTAGACATCAATCTGGTTTACCAGATTAGAAAAATTGTTTATTAAGCAGTTGAAATTATTATGGGGTGTCTTGGAATTTTGTTGATTAATTACTTCCATTATATACAAAGAAACTCGCACCATTTTGGAAAAACCACAGAATTTGCGGATTATTTTCTCATTACAGTTCGCTCAAAAAAACTTGTTATCGGTATACTACTGTACATTCTAGTCCTTTAATATGGAAAAGGGTGCTATTTATACTTCGATTTTAGGTTTGAGTTTAAGGTTTAATTGAATGGTGAGTTGGCATTTAATAAATGTTGGGTTAAAAGTGGGTTAAGGGTGTCGATTTGGGATTAGATAGAGTTGAATTTAAGTGAGGGGCTCGACTAAAAATTAGTTTGTAGTCGAGTTAAGGGTTTAAAATGAGATTATATTGAGTTAAGTTCGTATACTAATGTAGTTTTCGAATCGGATTGATTTCCGGGATTGAGTTGGCTTTTTAGTTTGAAGTTGAGTATAGACTTCAGATTTTGTTGAAGTTGAATTGGGTTGGTGTTCCGTTACCTTGCGTTGAGAGTTGAGTGACTGGTTCAAGGGTTCAGTTGAAGATTGACTTGGGAGTTGAACTGGAGGTTAGATTGTGTTGGCTTTTGTTCAGTTCACGAATACACGCAATTTTCCCGTAACGAAATATTGATCACCTTGTGAATTTTAAGCCCATTATATTTTATGACTGTTGCAGTAACCTTGTAAGCGTGGAGAAAATTTAACGAAAAACAAATTTGTATCTGTGTTTCCCTAGAATTAGTCTATCGTGTTATCAAACTCTCACAAAGGACGTTATTCACTAAGGTCGGCTCTCCATAGAGCTAATAGTTGTTTAGATTTTATTTGTCGAGAATTAATAAATCAAGGCTTTACAACTACAAGTACAAACATTTCAGAAATTACTCCCTGCTTCAGCCTAATACTTCTGACCAACTTTTGGCATTTTTAAATATTACCCATTCTTCAAGATTTATGCTCACATTTGGAATCATATTTTAATACAAATGTTTAAAGTCAGATTTTGTGTTCGATTCAGGCCCAATTTGTCCAATATTTTTGTTCTGGCAATTTCAAGAGTAAGAAAAAAAAGTGGCAGTTTTCGTATAATTTTTAAAATCTGTGGGTCTTACAGAAAAATATGGAGTGTTTTGTCGGAAACGTAGTGTTGCTTTTCTTTCAAAGTATACGCAACGCCTGGCAAAGTAACGTTATAAACTTATCGAAATTTTCAGCTTCGCAAAATACTACCTACCTATAGTATTGGGTGCTGATTTTTATTCTGATAATTCGATAGTCAACTTCTTCTGGAATAATTCTGTACATGAAGTTTTGTTTCCATCCTTAGGCAAGAATAAATCTTAAGCGTTTTGTTCAACAATTCTATCCAAACTCTGCGAATTCATGGTTTTATGAACAATTTCAAAAAATATAGCCAGCTTCTAGAAATTCTAGGGCATCCTGGCGTTCAATCGATTGTGACCCCTATTCTTATCAAATTAGTTTCGCTAGTAAAAATTAGGAAGATAAATTCTCTATTAATACAAAACTGCACAAATTAGGATTTGTATTGCTACTTCATCCTGATATTTTCGAACTTAAAAGTTTGGCTCACTAAAAAACTTGCAGTCAATTTCAATTTTGCTTTTGTTGATCTAAACGTATTTTTTAGAAGGTAGGAAAATTAATTCGTATTCGAAAATTTCACGCTGTGGTGCTTTGAAAGATTAGCTTCAGCCTTTAGAATTTCTGTGGAAAGACAGAGAGAGCAATTGGTTTAATCAAGTTTTGACCGAACAATGATTACACTTTGTTTCTAGCTATTGATTAAATGTCAAAAGTTTTTTTTTTTTTTTTTTTGATAGACATCAAACATTATTAACAATGTCAGAGGCTTAATAATTCATTACAAGATACAAATGTTTCTTATAATTATGTATATCCAGCATCTCGAATTCTATACAAAAGTTTTTGTGAAAAAATATAAGTATATAGGTGCACCTTCATACAAATATCCAAAGTTGGAACTTGTACAACAAACTTAAATATTTATTAGAGATTTTCATGTGGTTCGAATGTAAAACTTTTCTTTCGAAGTTATATAAAGTTGTTTAAAAGTTTATGGCATATATAGGTTATGTTTAAACTAAAAAACTTACAAGACAAGAAAATGGAATTTAAAACTAATTACTATGAGGAAAATGAAAGTAATTAGTATGGATTGGAGTGGTGGTAGGTTAAGATGGAGGGAAAACATATGTACATAATTTAGGGGGAAACCCAACAATTTTTTAATTGTATGTAAAGTCAATTTTAATTGGGATGTTGACAAAAAATGAATTCCATTTATTTTTAATAGTACGAATCGTTGTTAATATGATTGCTGATGTAGATATTTAACACGACCCTAACGAATTACTTTGTATCGAAAATAATAGCTAGCATATTTTGCGGTTGTCACGCCATGAATATGTAGAATTTATTCTACATATTGCCAATTTTGAAATTTCAATTAAAAAAATATTGTAAAAAGCTTATCAGCTAAATCAGGGTTTGGTGATATATGTATACATATGTATAAGCCTTAAAAGCGACATTTGTATATTGATATGTATGGTATATGACATGTGAACAAAAAATAATAATTCAAATGTCAAATGTTGCACAAAGGATTTGACTTAAATATTTGTTTTGTAAGCGGCTTATTGCAAATCCGATTATGTAAATAGTACGAGTGGTCAAATATTTTGCATAAATTTGCGTTTGACCTAAATTTATGTTGAAGTTGTACGAACAATTTTTTTTATGGATACGAGAGTTTTAATTATTAAAAATTATTTAAAATTAAATTTGCGTTTTTTGTTAATTTCAATTTTTTTTTTCATTCTAGGTAAGTTTTGTGGACTAAAAAAATGCAATTAAATGTAGTTTTAGTAAGTATACCATTAATCACTATTGTTGGAATCAATTTTGGAAAATGTATAAAAGTGCAAAACATTTATTTGCTTAATTATATATCAAGACGTGTAAAATTACATAAGGTGCCAGGCGGGAGGAACCATATGAAATGTAAATATCAATAATGGACGTTAAATAAACGCAGCTTAATTGAATTACCAACCTGGCAAACTAATTTAAACAAAAACTTTCGGTTTAGCATTTTGATTTCATATCTCCCTATATTATATATTTAATAAATATTACAGCTGTATATAATTCATCTAGCAATTTATCTTTATTAAATGTTGTTAACTATTTGAGGAGGACTTCATTAAGGTAGCTGAGATAGTTTTAATTGCTTCGTGAGTCGAAACCGCCTTTTACCCGGATATATTTAATTCAACTCCAAGATAAACTGGAGTAATATCGAAAATTTAAAATAGATAATCTTGAAAAATAATAAACACCAAACAGATCTCAATTAAGCTCAAAATACCAAAAAATATCGATCTTGTATCCCCAATTCAGAAACATCGAGTAATTAGAGCGCTATAGAAATTTAGGGTTACCAATATAAACTAATATCGAGAAACTAGCATATAGACTCTAATCTAAAACATATTCTAAAATTATTTTAAAATTTTAGAAATAATCTTGGTATGCTTAAACAATTTCGATTCCTACTGAAAATCTCGAATACACTTAGAATTCTAGAAGAATCTTGAAAATCTTCAATGCTAATTACAAAGCAAATCAAAAACAAAAAAATATCTTTCTCGAAAAATAACTGGAAGACTCCATCCAAACAGCTTCAGTCCTTACGGATTCGGTGGCTAATGTGTCAAATATTCTGTAAGGAAATAATTTCGTTGAATTATGTAAGGATTCTTTCTGATTCGCTGGTTACCTCTTTAGGGGCAAATACTCGATAATACATTCGGAAGTCGAAAATATGACTACTCGATCAATTTTACCAACCAAATTGTATGTCATGTTTAGTTGACTCAAAAAAACCGAACCTGGATCATGAACACTCCTTAGCAGAAATTGAGCTTAGTTCAGTTTTTTTATCAATATAGATCAGATTCGTAAATAAAAAATGAGGAAGTTAAAATGAATAGTTCTGAAATATTTTAAATTTTTTTTTTTTTGAAATTATTGTACCTGCCTTTATCGAAAATTAAATATATAATTCACGATGGTGACATTTATCTGATAAGGGCAATATATGGAAATGTATGTAATAGAATTCGGAATTTAAATGAATCAAACGAGCGTTAAAATTCGTAGCAAATTCTACCCCATTTATGCACTTGAGCAAAGTTTTTAATACTATTCATATTCAAAATGGACTCGAGCGAAAACGTAATTTTTAATCAGAAAAGTTTCAAGTTATTTTGTTGAATGTAAATTTGATTATTAAATGTAAATTACTACCTGCATTATTTGACCAAAATGGTATACGAGAAATCGATTTCGAATTACAATTAAAACACGATGGATTTTATCAAAATTAGAGGAAAATTTAAAGGCAACAAAATTGGACGTAATGATTTTGAATGAAATTTTAAGTAGAACATTTTAAATTTAATTTAGAAATGAACTCAAAATTCAAACATGAATTTTAATAAAATATTGAGTGCCATTTACGTGAGAAGAGTGAACATATTGTCTGTCGACTTGAGTTTGTGAATTTCAACATATCGAATACATATATCAGAATTTTGAACGAAAATCTGAATGAGAATTTGAATTCCCAAATGTAATTGAATAAATTCTTGAGTAGGAGCTTAAATTGGATTTAAAAATGTAAAAATTGAAATAGAATTACAAATTAGATTTAAACAACATTTTGTGTTCAATATAAATCAAAAGCTAACCTTAAGTTCCAATCTTTGAATAAAAATTCCACCCAGAGCTTAAATAAATATTGAGTGGATTTAAAAAAATCCTCGGTTTTAAATCCATAAATATTCAGTTTGAAATTAAACAGATACAGTATTACATTTTGAAATGAAATTGAGTGAAATTTAAATTATAAATTAAGAAATTATTCCTGGATTAAACTTCACTTTGCATGGAATTTAAATAGTACAAATTGCTTTAGAAATATTAAAAAAATTGATTTAAAGATATTCTACTGGGTTTTGATCAAAAATTTGAGTGCAAATTTGGTGTTCCAAACTAAATATAATTTTAATTCCAATTAGACCAGAATTTGGTTACAATACAAGATTTGATCTCAAGCAACTAACAAAATTTCCTTTGAATTTAATTTAGAAATTTGTATCGGTAATTTTGAGTGAAATTTCAATTAGGAATTTAAATTAAAAAAATGGTTTTGGCATTCCAAACCAAATAAAATCTTTGATCCAATTATTTATAGGAATCGAATTACAACTCGAATTTTGATTTCACAAAATTTTGAGAGAAATGTAAGTTTACATCAGAGCAAATTAGGTGGGGCAAAGAATAGATATGTCAAGGGAAAACCAAAACACACATTTTGATACCAATTTGAATTGGAACAACTGGACTGCAATTGACTGGAAAAGAAAATAGTTTTAATGGATTCGAATTAAACCTTAGATGCATCCAGAATAAAATGAGATTACAATTCCATTCTGATTTGAATAAAATTTGAGTGATATTTTAATCCGAAATTAAGGTTAACTTTCAAACTGTACTTGAATGTGGATTGTAATTTTGATCACGCTCATTGAATTAAATTGAAATAAAAACTTTTATTTAAAGTTTTAACAAATATTTAGGTATTATACTAATTGATTATTATAATTTTTCTTTTAAGATATGAGTGGTATTCAGACCAGTAACTTAGTTTAAAATCAAAACAGATTCGAAAATTTAGTCAGTAATTTAGTTCCAAACTATTTTCGAAGTAAATAAATGGAATTTTGAACATAAATCTTGTCTAAATTGGTCAACTGTATTCGACAGAGGAAATTGGTTAAGAGAATGAAATTTTAAAGAGAGAAAATTAGCTTGAATTCTAAACTAGATATAATGAATTTGAGTGAAATTTTAAGCACAAATTGTTTTCTTTATATTGCGTTTGGGAAACACATTTTGAAAACAATTTCAGCAAAATGCACTTTATGTCAAAAATTATCTTAAAAATTAAATAAGTCTAAATTCTAAATAAGATTTCAACAAATTGTTTAATTTAACTAGACAATCAGGATTGAGCAAAAATCTGAATGCTTTTTGTTTTAAATAGAAGCAATTCAATTTTAAACCATAATTGAAACAAGATTAGCTAATCCACCACAAATCCATTTGCGTGGACACACTAGAGACTAGCTTCCTATGCAGAGAAGTAAAATACTATTATGGTAATTCGCTGAACTATAGCTAGTAAATCAGCTGGACTAATTTTTTTATTCAATATTTCTAAGATATATGTATACATGTAAACTCACGCCGCTTGCCCTTTCTGCAATGTTGAAAGAATTATTTCGCGTTGTAGCGCCACTTGTACCGTCACTAAACCCAATACAATGAGATAAATCTCAAAATTTTCGAAGATTAGCGCATTGATCTAGATTAGTCACTAATCATCAAATAAAATGAGTTTAGCTAATCTTCAACTTGACACACTGCAGCTAATCTCGAAAAAACCACTAATCGAGGTTAGCTAATCCCTAGTCTGTCAAGGAAATAAGCAAATACATGGCTTGGAATCCGTACTGCCTTTACAACAGTTGTGGATGAATTTTAAAAAATTGGTTTTTCGGGCAAAATTTTTATTTAGAACAGGATAAAACAAGATTTGAACAAAGTTTGCACTAAAAATTCAATTTCAATCCAATCGACAGTTTTAGCAAAAATTTAGATGCAATTTAATTAAAAAATATTTTAAAATTGAGTTTACACAAAATTATGGTTGCAATTTAGTTAAAAAAATTTTGTCGTTCGCTCCGTAATCTTCCAGTAGGGTGCGCATCACGTGAACTGTTCTGGTCATGTATCAGGCAGAAAGCAGAAGTGTGATGGGTACAATTGTGTAAATGGTAACCTGATCACAATTCGCAAGTGTGCGTGCTGCCTCCAAGTGGCAACCACTGGTGACTGATACCATTAGGCAGAATGCGGCCTTTTGGTTCAGGCTAAAGTACGGTAAATTATAAAATAAAAACAACACGTAAAAATATAACAAAATTAAAATATACATATATATATATACATATATAGGAACTTAAATTTGCTGAAGCTTTTAAAATTCAGAATCATTTTTTTATAAAATTTCATAAAACAATTTCCCTCCTTATTGAGGCACAAATGCACTTTGCACTTGACATACATTTAGGCATTTTACATCGAAGTGGTAGTGGCTTCTGATTATGTTCAGGGAAGGGATCTACCAGGCCACACTGCAAATTTCTAAAGGGCCTTACTTCAACACGTTGTTTTTTGGTATTTGTATTTCAAGAAGAATCGCCAATTTCCTTTAATGCTGGACGCCCACGTTTTCGAAGTTGTAACCGAAAATTCAATAAATCAGGAAATTTTTTTTGAAATGCCAACTTTCTGTTGGTAGCTACGTATCAATCCAGGTAGCAAACACCGCAAAGTTTATAAAATGTCTAACTACACGCAATATCCATTTTCTGAATTTAATAAACACTCGATAATAGTTTATTAACTGGTCCAAAAAACCCACCCCTCCATATTGGTATTGTACAACTTTATAGTTTCTGGTTGTACAATCCCTTCTGCTCCAATACTAATAAAATTTGATGATGCATGCATGTGCCAGTTTGTTGTCCTGCAATTTGGCAACCACCACTTTTTACCACGGCTGTGTACTTCATCGCTAGATCCTCTTGCTTTAAAATGTTATTCGTTTGGATAAATGAAGTACAGCAGCAACACCGACGCCAAATTTTTTTTAATCTGCCGCAGAAATTACAGTTGATTTGCTTTGATAAATCAAAAAATCATAAGGCAATCCGCTTTTTCCACAAAGCACAAAATTTGTAAGTAACCATGGTTACGGTTTGCCTTTGACGTATTGTTTGGCGTGAAATTTTCCTTTGAATGGAATCATCTGTTCGTCTATGGATACATTTTCTTCTAAGTGGTGTTCCAGCATCGATTTCTTACGCTATCAATTATCGGTCTGGCCTTATAAAAATGTCAATTTGTCAACACGTTCCGTGGAAAATTCAATTTTTTTGAAAATCAACTGAACTATAGCCCACAAATTCAGAACCACAAAATTCGAAAATCTGCAAATGTGCTCCGATTTCGATGATTGATACCTCCATGCTCTATCAATAGGCGGTGAGACCTTTAATTGTCATACAAACGACCATTTGGATCGGTCGAATATTTCTGCACGTTTCGTGGAAAATTCAATTTTTTTGAAAATCAACTGAACTATAGCCCACTAATTCAGAGCCACAAAATTCGAAAATCTGCAAATGTGCTCCGATTTCGATGATTGATACCTCCATGCTCTATCAATAGGCATTGAGACCTTTAATTGTCATACAAACGACCATTTGGATCGGTCGAATATTTCTACACGTTTCGTGGAAAATTCAATTTTTTTGAAAATCAACTGAACTATAGCCCACTAATTCAGAGCCACAAAATTCGAAAATCTGCAAATGTGCTCCGATTTCGATGATTGATACCTCTATCAATAGGCGTTAAGACCTTTAATTGTCGTACAAACGGCCATTTGGATCGGTCGAATATTTCTACACGTTTCGTGGAAAATTCAATTTTTTTGAAAATCAACTGAACTATAGCCCACTAATTCAGAGCCACAAAATTCGAAAATCTGCAAATGTGCTCCGATTTCGATGATTGATCGTTTCGTGTAAAATTCAATTTTTTTGAAAATCAACTGAACTATAGCCCACTAATTCAGAGCCACAAAATTCGAAAATCTGCAAATGTGCTCCGATTTCGATGATTGATACCTCCATGCTCTATCAATAGGCGGTGAGACCTTTAATTGTCATACAAACGACCATTTGGATCGGTCGAATATTTCTACACGTTTCGTGGAAAATTCAATTTTTTTGAAAATCATCTGAACTATAGCCCACTAATTCAGAGCCAAAAAATTCGAAAATCTGCAAATGTGCTCCGATTTCGATGATTGATACCTCCATTCTCTATCAATAGGCGTTGAGACCTGTAATTGTCATACAAACGGCCATTTGGATCGGTCGAATATTTCTACACGTTTCGTGTAAAATTCAATTTTTTTGAAAATCAACTGAACTATAGCCCACAAATTCAGAGCCACAAAATTCGAAAATCTGCAAATGTGCTCCGATTTCGATGATTGATACCTCCATGCTCTATCAATAGGCGGTGAGACCTTTAATTGTCATACAAACGACCATTTGGATCGGTCGAATATTTCTACACGTTTCGTGGAAAATTCAATTTTTTTGAAAATCAACTGAACTATAGCCCACAAATTCAGAGCCACAAAATTTGAAAATCTGCAAATGTGCTCCGATTTCAATGATTGATACCTCTATGCTCTATCAATAGGCGTTGAGACCTGTAATTGTCATACAAACGGCCATTTGGATCGGACGAATATTTCTACACGTTTCGTGGTAAATTCAATTTTTTTGAAAATCAACTGAACTATAGCCCACTAATTCAGAGCCACAAAATTCGAAAACCTGCAAATGTGCTCCGATTTCAATGATTGATATCTCTACTTGCAATTGTTGGTATTTCATTCCATACAAAATAGTGTTTTCTAATTTCAATGAATGCAGAATTATTCGTGACTGTTTCCAGCATTAAGTAGGTCTAACCATTTCAAAACACAATTTTTAAAAAAGCGGAATTAAGAGTAAACTATATTTTGGCAGTTCATGTTCCAATACATTCTGTTATTGTTCCAATACATTCTGCTCCTTGAAAATTTTAAGCACCCCATTAAAATGAGAAGCCCGAAAAGTTTTTTGACTTGATCAGCGCTAGTTGTCTTATATCCTCTGACATTGCTTTTTTTCACATAGACGTTAGTGAAAAATGCAGTTTTCTCGAAAAATTTCAATGGGAAATATTTTTCGAAAATTTGTAATGGGGTTACCTCGGTATTGGTCTCAGAAAATTCATTTGAACAAAATTTCGTTGGTTTCAACAAACAGCCCAGTGCCGCAACGCTTCTGTATAAGAACTGTTTTGAGTATTGCCTTCATATAAGAACTTTGATGGGGAAGTTTACTTTGTAGTTTTCTGTATTTTTTTATGGGATTTTTCCGTTCGGGAATATGATGGTATCCCCTCTTCAACACGTATAGTTTAAAAGCAGTCATGCTACGTAATGGCAACTATCTTGTTCCGCTACCTGTTGGTCATTCCGATGTGTTAAATGAGGAGTGCCACAACCATTGCTTCCTACTCAAAAAATTAGATTATGCTAAACACAAGTGGAAAATATGTGAAGATTTAAAAGTAATGACAAATTTTTTTAGGTCAACAAAGTGATTTCACTGATCACAAGATCCATGTTTTCTATGTGAATGGGCCAGCCGAGCTCGTGCCGGACATTATTTGATAAAGGATTGGCCAACTAAAAATAATTTAACTCCAGATAAGATTAAATATCTGGTTCAAACTTTCTGCAAAATAAGAATTAAGTCTCGAGCATAAGTTTTGACTGTAGCTTTCTGAGATTACAGGCCTTTGAAGGCTCACTTGTAAGTCTTTTAGTTGTTACGGTTATGGGGCTATAAGAATATGGAATTTCTGGGTTATAGGGCTATGGGGTTATAGGATTATGGACTTTTGGGGTTATGGAGTTTTGAGGTATTAGATTGTATGGAGTTATGAAATTTAATTCTGCTTGATTCGGAGTTTTATTGTGACATGCAATTTTCTTATTAGGACTACACTTCAGGATTGCGGAGTTTATGAATTTTGAGAAAATAATTTTTATTTCTGACTATTTTCGTTTGACTAACCGATTTGTTAAATCGTGTACAGAAATGTTAAATTTTTGCAGTAGAATTTTAAAAAGTTACGTTGAAAAATGTTGAAAGCTCAATGAATTCGATTAAGTAGAAAATAGTAGTTTACTTCAATGAAATACAACAAATTGCATTCGCAATCCTTTTATATAATAATATAAAAGCATATTTAGTTTTAATACTGTAGTAAAAACACAAATTCCTGCATCCAATAAATAAGCAGGGCACAAAAGAAAATCCTTTTTATTGTTGGAATAAATCCAAATACCAAACATATAAAAATTTGTTGCATTATGTCGTCGCTACATATGTCCATATGTACGTGCCGTATATTGCAGATTTATTGACTGCAGCAAATCGGTTCTTGCGAAAAATTGTATTGTGAAATACCATCGAAGCGAATGTATAATGCTAATGTTATCATTGAAAATACAAATAGAAAATCAATTGTTATCAATATGATTAAAATCAACAAATTGCGTCATTAAAAGTCACATTACTGTCTGTTGTATGATAATAATATGTTCAAGCGTCAGAAAAACATGTATTCAAATCTTTCTCCGTAAAATGATTACGTAAGACTACTTACTTGTTATCAACAATATTATAAAAAGCTCAGATTAAATTTACAAAATGATGTAATCAAAAATATCGTATTATAAAAAAAAGAATTCAGGATTAGTTATTTAAATTTTTTTTATGAAATACAAAACAGCTTCTCTTATTGGTCAATTTGCCCAACGGTTCTATCGTTAAGAACCCAATTCTACGTTCATTATGTTTACGTTATATAGTTTTATCATAAAATATTTAAATCCCGGCTTCTATTCCATAAATTAAGCCTGATTTTGAATACAAATTTCAAAAATCTTTGTAATCTGTAGTGCTTACAAAAAAACAAACCAGATTAACATTTCTCTGCAAATAATGAATCCGCTTGAGACTATAACTTGATGAAAATACATTTTTAAAAAGGAACAAAGCAAATTTATGGAAAAAATGTTAGTCCCGACATAAGTAAATTTTTTGTAAATAAAATATTATGTTTAAACAATTTAAAAAAAACAAAATTGTCACTTTGTGAAAACTCTTGTGGGATTTTCTTTTTTAAGTTTGTTTATGAGCTATGCGCGCAAAAAATTCCAAAACATGACAACAACTACATAATTTAAATGCGTAATTTTAAAGCATTATAAAACAGTTTTATGGAGAAAATTTTTCCAGCAAATAAACCACTCAAAAGAGCTTAATACAGAATATGTATGTACATATTGTTCTATACGCGTTTATGTGTATAATATGCTGATGATGAATATTGTGTTGTTAACATACAACTAATGACCGTGTGATGATGAACACAACATCAAAATTATAACAGTGACGAGTTACATATAATATTATGTCACTACCAACAAGTACATAATGTTATTAACGGAAAATGACTAATGTTAAAAAATGTTTTCCTTCTGATTATAATATGAACATATATTATTACGTAGCATGTTTACTATGATACGTTGTTGTATGTGGATGGATCATAAATCATTAGAATTGATTTCGTTGTTTTACTATACGTTTATAACTCTACAAACTTTTATGTGATGATTAGTCTTTTCAATTCTATACTTTTTTTTTATTTTTGTCATCATTTTGTATTAAGACATAAGGTAGAAGTTTGATTGGTTCTGTACATACGAAACAAAATATCTTTGAACTTACCTGAGCTACTACTTGAGCAGATTTATTTATGGATTTAATTGAAATGTAGTTTCTCATCAAGTTTTATTCCACCCTTATAATGGTGAGACAGTAAGCTCACTATTATTCGGATTTACGAGCAGCTGCCGCTCATCTTTCCTTATGCGGCGATAACATCTTTCTCATCATCCACAATTTCACTATTGAACCCGTTCTTAAGGAATTAATTGAACCACTACAAATGTACCACTCACATCAGAGATCCAAATTCGAATTCCGTCCCATCTTCTAGTGTAATCCTAGCTGGTATAAGTTTTATCCGCGTCGGTTTAATGCGATACTTGGGTACTAATCTGACCTTAGCTCTAACTAGGCCTTATACCATCCGAACTCGGTGTCGTCATGCAATCAGCATCGCTCGGCAGATGTGACTTTTTATTAAAAAACAGAAAGTGCCTTTCAAGATAATCATAACCATGTACAACACAATAATTGAACCCTTGATTACTTATGGTCGGAAAATGGCCGCAGTCACTCATGCAAACCGTCATATTACGTGGTAGAACCATTACCAAAAGGACCAAAGTACACAGAATAAATTACTGGGGTCACATTCACCGTCATGACCTAAACCATCTCTGAACACCGAGCTGAAGTATACCGTTGGACCAAAGAAACCAGCACGTCCGCCTTTCAATATTATAATACGACCGCGACCGGCAATCAATAGGAAAATCTACTGTCTCATCGAAGTAAACTGAAGTAGGCAGTTAATGAACTTTATACTATTCACGAATCCGATTCCAGTGACCTATTCAAAATCCAAGACGGATAAGATAATCACAACATAATTTGGATAAAATAGACTCATCTACCCTTACTTCATTTGCATTCCCTTGTCATGGTACAAATAAAGTTTAATACAATCCCAAAAACAGTTTGTTCAATGAACAGCCTTGAATAAAATCGGAAAACTGAATCATTCATTAAGTATTTGTGGTTCCAACTGAAATTGATTCAATTCACCCACTAACCGATTCCTTGAGCCATATCACCGCCACAGCATCACACCCCGCAACTACCAAAATAACTAGTGTTACTTTCTATGAAAGATCAACATACATTTTTCTGCTCATTTTGGAACTTCAATTGCTCTTTTCGTATGTAGTATTTTATCTGGAGTTATATAACTTTTAAATTCTTGGAAGGTCTTATTACTTCAACATTTTCCTCCATTAAACGTAATTGTATCAAACCGGAATTCTGGAACTGCGATCATATAATGCCACGATTGGGGTTATCCCCATTGAAACTCATTTCAAAGCCATACCTAAAATTAAAAAAGAAAAAAAAAATATAAAGGGCTGAAACCTCACGAGGTGATCAGAACTTCGGTCTTTGGTATCTTCAATAATATCATAAAGTTGGTGTGACTGTTTTGACATTATTGATTTTTATTTTAACCAATATATATTTACTTATTCAACAACAGCCAAAAAGGTCAAAAGCTTCAACATGGGTACAGGCATCCAATTTAAAACGAAATATCGTATTCTAGAACTTTATACCGAAAGTAGTATAACAAATTATACTGATACTTCTAACCGTTTAACTTACCATATTCCAGAAATTTATCCGAAAACTCATTTTAGAATCCCATTTACAACGCACATGTCTAACACAATGATACCCGCGGTTAAGGCATAGTCAAGTTCCATCCTACTTGGCCATATTCCACACATATCAAATATTGCCATTTCCAACGCACATATCAAATTTCATTATAATCGGTTAAGAAATAGCCAAGTTCCATCATACTTGGCCATATTCCTGAACTTCGCTCAAACCTCATTTCAGACTCCCATTTCCAATACACATGTCGAATTTCATTATAATCGGTTGAGAAATGAGCAAGTTCCATCATACTTAGCCATATTCCAGAACCTCATCCAAAACTCATTTTAGAATCCTATTTCTAACACACAAATCAAATTTCATAATAATCGGTTGAGAAATAGACAAGTTCCATCATACTTGGCTATATTCCAGAACTTCATCCAGAAATCGTTTTAAAATCCCAGAACTTCATCCAAAACTCATTTTAGAATCCCATTTCTAATACAAATGTCGAATTTCATCGTAATCGGTTGAGAAATGGGCAAGTTCCATCCTACTTGGCCATATTCCAGAACTTCATCCAAAACTCATTTTAGAATCCCATTTCTAACACACATATTAAATTTCATAATAATCGATTGATAAATAGGCAAGTTCCATCATACTTGGCCATATTCCAGAACTTCATCCAGAAATCGTTTTAAAATCCCAGAACTTCATCCATAAATCATTTTAGAATCCCATTTCCAATACAAATGTCGAATTTCATCGCAATCGGTTGATAAATAGGCAAGTTCCATCATATAAAAAATTTGTTAACTATTCACCACATCCAAATCCAACCCCAACTCAACTCCAACTCAACTTCAACTCAACGCGCAAATTGACCCCTAATTTAATCTTCAAATCAATTCCCAATTCAATGCCAAATTCAATGCCCAATTCAATAATCAAATAAGCATATATAAAAAAATCGTAAATATTTATAAAAGCAGTTATTTTGGGTCAATTCGTATGGCAAGTAACCCACCCCCTCGACGTACAGTCTCCAAAAGCTTTTCAAATCTCCGCCTTGACCATAGAAACAGATTGGCGAAAAAAAAATCCAAATCGGACAAGCCGTTCTCGAGATACCATGGGTCCAGACATCCAGACATCCAGACATCCAGACAGACGGACGGACATTTTTTTTTTTTTTTGCTTTTTCAGACTCAGGGACTTTCAACACGTCGAGAAAAGTGGTTTTGGACCAACCAAATTTTTCGTCATTTTTGACAGGATTTCAATACTTTGGTCTTTTTAGACCGAAGTAACAGAGCATTCACAATGCAAAAACCTTTTTCCTTTTACTTACAGGTTTGTATGAATTTCCAACTTAACGAACAAAAATGTTTGTTCGTTATGTTGGAAATTCATACAAACCTGTAAGTAAAAGGAAAAAGGTTTTTGCATTGTGAATGCTCTGTTAATGGGAAAAAGGAAAAAAGAAAGGATGAAGAAGATAATAAAAAGCGAAAAAGATAAAAGTGAGAGGTGGAAGTTAAAATTGATAAGGTTTGCAAGGTAGTATGTAACAGCGTGTGAGGTAGATTAAGACTTGATAAGTATAGTTTAGAGCGGGAAGCAGCAGCGGTTGCAGTTGTTTGAGTTACCAAAGTTCGGAAGAGGCCAGGAAATTGTAGTGGTTAAGGAGTGCGAAATTACCAACAAGATATTAATTTGAATTGGTTACATTGGTAATATTACTTCGGTCTTAAAAGACCAAAGTATTGAAATCCTGTCAAAAATGACGAAAAATTTGGTTGGTCCAAAACCACTTTTCTCGACGTTTTGAAAGTCCCTGAGTCTGAAAAAGCAAAAAAAAAAAAAAATGTCCGTCCGTCTGTCTGGATGTCTGGATGTCTGGATGTCTGGACCCATGGTATCTCGAGAACGGCTTGTCAAGGCGGAGATTTGAAAAGCTTTTGGAGACTGTACGTCAAGGCGGTGGGGTACCTGCCATACGAATTGACTACAAATACCTGGTTTTATAAATATTTACGATTTTTTTAGATACTATGCTGGTTTGATTATTGAATTGAGCATTAAATTGGGAATTGATTTGAAGGTTAAGTTAGGGGTCAATTTGAGGGTTGAGTTGAAGTTTAGTTGGAGTTGAGTTGGGGTTGGATTTGGATGTGGTGAATAGTTAACAAATTTTTTATAGGATGGAACTTGCCTATTTATCAACCGATTACGATGAAATTCGGCATTTGTATTGGAAATGGGATTCTAAAATGATTTATGGATAAAGTTCTGGGATTTTAAAACGATTTCTGGATGAAGTTCTGGAATATGGCCAAGTATGATGGAACTTGCCCATTTCTCAACCGATTACGATGAAATTCGACATTTGTGTTGGAAATGGGATTCTAAAATGATTTACGGATGAAGTTCTGGAATTTTAAAACGATTTCTGGATGAAGTTCTGGAATATGGCCAAGTATGATGGAACTTGTCTATTTATCAACCGATTATTATGAAATTTAATATGTGTGTTAGAAATGGGATTCTAAAATGAGTTTTGGATGAAGTTCTGGAATATGGCCAAGTAGGATGGAACTTGCCCATTTCTCAACCGATTGCGATGAAATTCGACATTTGTATTGTAAATGGGATTCTAAAATGATTTACGGATGAAGTTCTGGGATTTTAAAACGATTTCTGGATGAAGTTCTGGAATATAGCCAAGTATGATGGAACTTGTCTATTTCTCAACCGATTATTATGAAATTTGATTTGTATGTTAGAAATAGGATTCTAAAATGAGTTTTGGATGAGGTTCTGGAATATGGCTAAGTATGATGGAACTTGCTCATTTCTCAATCGATTATAATGAAATTCGACATGTGTATTGGAAATGGGAGTCTGAAATGAGGTTTGGGCGAAGTTCAGGAATATGGCCAAGTATGATGGAACTTGGCCATTTCTTAACCGATTATAATGAAATTTGATATGTGCGTTGGAAATGGCAATATTTGATATGTGTGGAATATGGCCAAGTAGGATGGAACTTGACTATGCCTTAACCGCGGGTATCATTGTGTTAGACATGTGCGTTGTAAATGGGATTCTAAAATGAGTTTTCGGATAAATTTCTGGAATGTGGTCAGTTAAACGGCTAGAAGTATCAGTACATTTTCAAAACTTTTGAAGCTTTCGAAGGAAACAGCTTCTCTTCCTTTAACCGAAAGTAATAACAGTCGGAGGTGATACCGCTCAGTATCTTTTGGTGAAACTGCTATTATTCTTCCTATAGCTTTATTGCCGTGATGTGAATTTGGGGATCGTTTTTCCCATTTTTTTATTTTTAAATATGTAGTATATCGGTATGTCTTGATATAAATGATTATGTGCAGTTGGATCATTCAAGTTTAAATCAAAAAACGATGTTAAAGTCGTCACTGCAATAGATTCACGTCACAAATCATTTTCAATGCAATTCTCGTTAAAAAATATTGACTGCCAATCTTTCAAGTGCACAGATAGCATAATAATATTATGGGACTGACCATGAATTGGAAGTTCTTGGAGTTGCCAGGCTGCTTCTTGTGCACTAAAGTAGCGACAGTTAGCATACTGCGAAATTTCATCGAAATCAACAACAGCTGTGGGATTATTAGTAGAATCAACTTGTACACCAATTCTAGCACAATCATGTCCTTTGGTAATATATTTGTGAATATATTTTATGGCCTTAACTATTGAACAAATCTCAACATTTATGTGAGCATTATATTTTAAGGTCAAAAACGGATTTTAGGGAACTATGAAACGATTATCTACATAAACATTTGAGGGCATAACTTCAGAAGTTATATTTAGACGTCGCCTATATTTAGGATAAGTTTCTTTAGATATGTCGGTTTCTTCGCAGAATGTTTCGGAAATTGTTTAGAACATTTACCATTAACCATGCAAACACAATTCGGATTTAAATTTCCACATGGCCCATGTATATTATGTTTTATTACCATATTTCAGCTGAAATGATTTTATCCACATCTGCAGCTGATTTTAACTTATCCTCCTTACAGAGAGTAAATAAACAATGAGCATGTAGAAGGCCACGTTTTTGGTGCTCAATGACACAAACGTAACTGCATGTTTTTCCAAACACATTGGATTTGGTAATATCGTTCAAAAACTCCTTTAATTTGAGATTGAACACTCGTGTAACTAAATCAGGGCGATCTGAAGCGTTTTGAAATGAATGTAGTTGCGATTTAATTTCTGGCCACGCTGGATTACACGTAAACGTGATAAATAAATCGGGGCGCCCAAATTTTCTCACCATAGCCATATTGTCCTGATAAAGTTTTGACATAAAGCGTGGCCCACTAGTAAATGAAGATGGAAGTATGAATAAATTACCAATCCTTAGATTGTTATCATTACTAAAGCTATTCATATGATCTAAAAGACCTTTGTACGAATCAACACGAAGAGATTTTTGATTGGATCGAATATACTTTAAGCGATTGGCTTCTACACGTGCATAAGCATATACAATTTACTGCTGAAATAGCTTTCCCCCATAGTGAAGAGGGTTAAAAATTGTTGGTCTAATTGCTATTTTATATGCGTAAAATTGAAGGGGCCGTAAAGTTCGTTGTATTATGAGGTATATTGGTAGTCCATCCAAAATCTCCATTAGGGTAAAAAAGAGGAAAAATCATTGGGTCCAAATGTTTAGATAGGAAGTTAATTCGCTTAATGCTTCTGCTATTGGTAGGATAAACTGCAAAATCGATTTGGGCGGGTATATTGCCATCACGATCGGGAACATAAATTAACGCAATATTATTAGCATTTGTAGGTGCATTATACACTCTTTGATCATCCTGTAAATTTCTATACAAAACTAAGGACACTTTATTTATCTCGATTCGGTTTCGAATGCTTCTCGAAGCTTTTGATAACTTCTAGCGTATGGTGATATGTTATGCAAAACATTACCAATTGTTGTCATGTTTTCTTTTAGGCAGGCTGAGTTATAATGATTATTCATACGAATATTGACAGCGGTATCAGTATCATAAAGAAATATTTCAGCATACAAAATATCGGCCTCAGCAGTGTGGACGTTTCCATATTCAAATTTAAGTCAATTGAATGTTATCAGCAGATTTGTGGTAGACTTCACCAGAAACTTTAAAGCAATAAACACTGCCATGTATATTATGTATATTGGCTCCCATTGAAGCAAAGACGTTAGAGTTGTTGTATTGCCTTATGAACTCACTCTCAATTTCGGCTTTTGCGATCAGTACCAATGTATATTTCTTTAATTTCAATTGGAAAGTGTGCGTTGAAAGTACGTAAATTAGACAACTTACCATTGTGGCAACAATTCGATTTAAGCTCACTTTTGAAGTGAACTGCAGCGCAATGGATTCATGTGCACGAAAGAGGTCCAATATCATGTGTATGAGGAAAAAAAATTCTGAAGATCCCGAAATAGCCGACTTGCGAAGTTCAAGATGAATTGTAGGTCTATTAATATCCACTTGTTGTTGTGAACGCCTCACTCATTGTCGTTCATTTATTTCACTATTTCTTCTACGACGATAGCTTGTAAAATATTTTTGTCTATTTCGTTTCATACTGATATTTCGGAAAATTTAACTCTCTTAATTATACAATACTATTTGTAATCACCAAAATCACATTAATTATTAAATCTAATTTCATCGAAAAATGTCGAACTGATTTGATGATGCGCAAAATTTTTGAATATTTGTTTTATTTATCCCGACCCGACGTGTTTAATATACATAACACGATACGTCATATTACAATACTTATACATGTATATTAGTATGTTATAATTACTGTTCTAAGTCAATGTAATGGTACATGTACATATATTACAATCACACAGCTAGCTATAACTGTAAATTTTTTAATAACACAGTCGTGTGGGTGAAGATTGCAGAAACATTTTTGTCTATTTCAAATATTTTTGTCTTTTGTTCTTAATTGAAACAAAAATTGTTTCTCATGTATATAGGTTTTAAACTTCAAATTCGCAATTACCAACATCAAAATCAATTTATTCCTAAATGAATTCATACTATCCCACATGAAATTCAAAATTTTCCCGTTCAAGATAATGCTAACGCAAAATTATTTCAATCATATAAAGTTCAAATTAGCAAAAAAAAAAATTAAAATTCAATTTCAATAATTTCAAATTCATTAAATTTAATTTTGATTAAAATAGACACAACAATCGATTAAAAAATGGTTTTGATAAGGGCAATTATGAAAGATGATAAAATTTCGTAATTTGGTTTCATTATCTGTAGTGAGTTCTTGTCATTAACCGTTTAAATATTTTGTACAACAGAATTGTATTAAATATTTAAATAAATCTTTATTAAGTTTTGCACTCCAAATTCGCAAACTTTTTACAAATCAGGGTCATCAATTTGCAAATGAAATTCAACTTTATCCAAATCAAATTCACCTTTATTCAAATTCAAAATTCATTAATTATGAAAATATCACATTGAAATTAAAAACATCGATTGAGGTCCTTTGACTCACTGATAATTCGTATTTAGAATTTTTGAGATTTTTTGTGACCAATATACTAAATAAAAAAAATAAATAAAAAATAAAAAAAATTATTTTTGAGATTATTTCGAAATTATTGAAAATTTGCAAATTATTCCAAGTTTTTGATATTGGTCTGCGGCGTAAAAACTGTTTTTCTCGATGCAATGATGAACCATGAAAGAACAGTTGTTTGTACCAGAAGGCGGTGAAGGAACTAAACTTGCCTGGCAACCCGGTTTTCCTTAACCCGCGACTAACTGGGAAAGTCCATATAGTACATGTTGCTAAGATCAATAATTCCAAATAATTCTCTATATTTTTAGATATTTTAAACTAAATTAACTAATGCCTGATACAAATTCTAAATTTCAAACATGTTGAAAAATCTCTCTAAATATCAGGATTCTTAAATTTGACGAATTTCTAATTTTATACTAATTTTAAAATTTAGATCTTTAAATTTCCATTTTTACGCTCCCAAATTCGCAATAATATTATTGAATTCTAATATCCCCACAATACAAAACTTCTAAATTTTCCTAAATTTCCTAATTTCTTTTCTTACCAAACTACGTTACAGAACTCGTTAATTTCTAAAATCAATAATTCGAAATTCCAAATAAATGATGAATTTGAATTTAACGATTTTATAAAACTTGTAAAATCCTAAATTAATTTTTCCACTATTAAAATTTTCAAACTTCAAAATTCTTAAATTTGAGAAAATTCTTATTTAAGCTTCTAAGGGTTTTCGCTTTCTGGCGTTTCGGGTGAATTTTAAAGACAAGTTCGTTAGTTTTAGAGAAAATTTTCCAGTGATTTTAGGGTGATTTCTGTAGGTTGAGTTGAATTAAAGGGTATATTTTAGATAGAATTTTAAGTAAAATTGGGCAAATTTATGATGAATTTGATGGAGAATTTAGACCAATTTGGGATGAATTCTACAGTGAATTTTAGAATGACATCTATGTAATGTGAAGTTTGAAATAATTATAGGCCGAATTTTAAGGTGAATTTTATACCCCTATTATAGTTATTTATTTTATTTTATTAACTTGTTATTTTGTATCTAGAATTTAAATACACTAAATTTAGTAAATTAAATAAATTCTATTGGTTTTATATCGTCTACGGTGGGATTTGATTTGAAAAAGATGAATATGTTTTGGATAAAGTTGAATTTGATTTGGATAAAAGCGAATTTGATTTGGAAAAGGGGGAGCGTCTCAAAATCTCGGCTTTCAAAATCTCGGTTTTTATAAATCTCGGTTTTAATCTCGGTTTTTATTTGTATTTCTTTTAAAATTAACTTCCCCATTTTCCAGAATTTATAATTTTTGGTTATTTTCGTTTTAAAAGTAAAATCCCTCTTTTCCAAAATTTATTAAAACCGAGATTTTGTAGCACCGAGATTTTGTAGCACCGAGATTTTTAAAACCGAAATTTTGTAGACAATCCTGGAAAAGGGTGATTAGATCTTGTAAAAGGTTTAATTTGGAGTGCAAAACCTATATATTTAAAATGAGCCAACCACCGCAACCAGTTGCAAGTGTGACAAACAGAATTTTTGATTCAAGCTCTGACGATTTAACAAATTCGGATATAAGAGCCACGATGAGCAAAAGATTATTTGTTATAGAATAACTGGAAACTCAAACAGCCAGCAATTTAACATAACAAAAATTTCTCATTATCAAACAGTCCAAAAACGCACCTTTAAGTGTAATAAACGGTTCCAGCAAAATTTAATATTTTATCGATCGCTCTTTATTTGCCATTTAAAGTTTATAACAAAAAAAAAAGCGTTTTACCGAAACAACGTTGTATATATATGAGGTGGTGTACCTTGGGGGCGATAAACAAAATTTCCTAAAACCAAACCACAAATAAAAATATAATTATTAATTTTTATATTTATTTACTCATTTCAACAATTTTTTTCAATAATTGATTTAAAAATAAAAATTAAAATTTTTAATTTAATTTTTTCCGCTATGTAAATTGTGATTCGAGAGCACACATTTTGGTTTGTTGTTATATTTAAAAATTTAAATTAGGCTATGTTTGAATTTTTTATGTGATTTTAAGTGCTTGTAATTAAATTTATTGTTTGTTTAAATTTAACGAAATAAAATATTTTTTTTTTTATGCGCGATTTATATATTAAAAATGAGTGTAGAGTGGGTTGTAAATCGGATCTGATAAGTATGTATAATTATTCTTACAAGCTGACTAAATTAATTTATCGATACGTCTTTACAATTTCCTTTCTAACGAACATAAAAAATAAAATAAAATCGAAATCGGAATCCTGTAAAATCTAAAGAACTGACAATACCTGCTTTGTACCAATTTAATGCTATATGAAATTAATTAACTTTAGTGTACTATAACTCTTATTTTATTTCAATTAAATAAAATTATTCAAGTGAGATAAATCGAGGGGGTTTGGATTTGTTCGTTAAATATAGAGTATATTATGTATTATTTCTAATTAAAAAAAAAATCGAATCTCTTTTTTTTTTTTTTTTGCTACCATATGTGAACATCTTCACTACAACAATAATTAATGAATGTTATGAACCATATTACATAGCTACATCCTATATATTTTTGTTCTACACGAATACTAAATAAAGGAAAAACCTTATTCTTCATGTAACATGTATATCGATATGTTGTTTCGTACCATATGAAGAAAATTACATAAAAAGTATGAACGACGCTTCGAAAAACTGATGCAATTATAATTTGTGTTTTGTTGATATGAAATCCCCTAACATATTTTAATGTATGTATATCTATGGACTTGTACTTTGTTTTTTTTTTTTTTCTTCATGTACCCAACAGAAGTGGTGTATCATTAGGCGATTATCATCATCTACACTATTATTATTCGGTATTTTGTGTATAAGTTTCATATCCTTTGCCAACAATGTGATGCAACTGATACCAATTAATAATTTTACGTAAAATGCGAGACATCCTGAAAGCAAGCTTAGCTTTCGAAGTATAATTATTTAACATTTAAAGAAATTTTTTATGAAGTCATATGATTTATTATATAAATGTTAACATTTTCACCCTTTAGCTAAATTAATTTTTTTATGAAACAATAATTTGTTCAAATTATTTTTATTATTTATTTTATATGGATCTATGTATTTACTCGTAAGAATCCCATTGGTGTCTTCTTTCCCGTATCTGCTGCTTCTATTTTTATTACTCATGTCAGTTATATTTTACAATAAATAAAGATATTCCATATCATAAAATATAATATAAGAGTTTTTTTATGTATAGTAGGAGTACAACAAGGTTATGTGTTCATTATCTCAATGGAAATTATATAGATAAAATAATCAACAAAATGTCCCGAAGAGGTTCTAATAGCCACTGGCAAGATAATATTATACTTCATAATATATCCGAAATATTGTACAAACTTTAACCTCCCATTTAATCATAATCAACTTATGCTTATAACAAGAATAAAAATATTATTGTACGGTTTATTTATAGAATTCATATAGTATTCAGTCAGGTCAGTTATTGACATTTTAATTATCACATTTTTGGCAAAAAAAAAAAATCCAAACGTTTTTACCAACGGTGGTGCGATCGATCAAGCTCGAAAAAATTACAGAAGCCAAATATCACTCGCTCTGCTAACAATGATGTGCACAATACCAATTTCTTTATTCTTATACCTCCAATACCACATTTAACTTACTCCCAAAAATATCTCGACCGCAAACCAAAATAGTTGAAAAACCTTGAAAGCTACTATAGGTACCTTCATTTTACCGAAAAAAAAATTGAATAAAGAAAAACCAAACAAACTTAGAAAGCTTCATGTTATATTCAAAAGTTCAATTAAAATTGCTCATATTTAAAGACAATGAAATAGTGTGTAGGTTGAATAAATTAAAACCACATTATTCGTCTCGAATATCTAAAATTGGTTTCTTATTTTATTTCAGCTCTAATCAGCAGACAAATATAGAAATGAAATGTGAAAGTTTTACTTAAGTTGCTCTCATGGGATACAATTACTCCTTGTTAATATAAAAAAAAATTCTTTATTGGTATATCATTCACACATATAATACAAATAATTAAATATAAACTTCCATATTTTATTACAGATAGTAAAATATGTCCAAAAATAAAATAAGCTTTTAAGCTTCACATTTCCGTTTTTTTTGTGTTCACATTGTTTCTAAATTCTAATTCCGAAGGTACGTAACGATATAAAAGTGTTTTACCAACTAAGTTTTATAAACAGTTAAAAAAAAAATTCTCTCTCGCACTTAACTTAGAATTTTCGATTATTTCAGAATGTCATAAATAATAAATTATTTATTGAGCGCAAAATTATTTTGCGATTTTAGATTGATTTTTGTTTTTTTTTTTCTTCTTGCTTGGAAATGGGTTTTCCAATGGTTATTTCAAAATATATTTTATATTATGTACCATATATGATTATGGTGAAAAATGGTCATAGCGTATACGTACCATTAACAAAGTGAATGTGTGATAATTAATCACGGGTGGAATACAACATATGTGCTTTATACATAGGTTAAAGAGCCATAAAGGAGTTTAAATTACAATTTATATAGTCGTTTAGTTAAATAAAATTATGTATGTTCCAGGTTAAGCTGGATTTATAATGTAGCTAGCTATACACGAGTAACTGTAATTTTTGGAAGCATTTTGGTTTTAAAATATTGGTTCAATCAAATTAAAATTACTTGAGCAGGATAAATATGAAAAACGTGCAACAGGTAATTTTCCATAATAATACATAAAATATATTTATGAATATTTTTTTTTTTTATATTTTCTCGAATCATTATGTTAACGGCTTATATACACACAAACGCGTATTTATGGAAACGAACGCCGGTTGAAATGATGTTGAGATATTTTGATAAAATAAATCCCCATTTATTTTGCTTATGTAACACTTTGTATAATAATATAAGGACGTAACAATATGTATAAAAGGTGAACAATTTCAACGAATTACATTAAGATTACAATACATTATATTACCGTGAATGATTTTGGCCTTGAATGTTCCCGGTTGGAATATCGAGTAAAATTGGATATTAGTAAGATTTTGTTAGTTTTGAAATAATAAAATGGTAGGGGGGCAAAAATTTAACATTTACATTGTCAAAACCTTGTGATCAAATGGTTTACTCACCGTAAAAGATTAAGCTGCACGGTGCAATTTTCTTAGAGTAGCCCTCCGGACAGCAATTCCTAGAATTTAATAATTCGTTTAAGGTCCAAAAAACATTTTTCCTAACATTGTTCAGGTAAGATCTGCGAGTAAACTGCGAATCAACTGTTAAACCCAAATACCTGAATTCTCTAATTTCAAGCGCAAAACACTGGGACTGAACATGCATTTCGATCATATAGGCAGATGTACATGACAAAAAATGGGATTTGAAAGGAAAATATTTGGCCGTCCAAAAAGCATATGAGTACCGACTTATCGCTTATGGTAATTCGATTAAATTGAAACACATTACACCTCCGCTACTAAATTAAGGTGCAAATCTCACTGTTTGCTTCCTTATACGTGAAGACCTGCGGGGTATGTTGTAGCTGTCAACTTCTGACAATGAAAATCGCAAAATGGGCCTCGGTTGTATTGACTCATTTCTAGATACCTTTTTGTTTGTAACTCCTATTTAAAATTCCCGCGGCTTCAAAATGATTAACCTCTGGTTGTCGGGGTCTCAGCTGATTCTGATGTCGCTTTAACTGGCCCTTCTCACTGTTTACTATGTAGTGCATTCGACCAATCACTTTAGTGATGGTTCCCTCCAGATATTTTGGTCCAGTTGAAAAATTTCGTAGATAAACTGCATGGTTGGTGCAGAACTTTGTTATTTTCAATTTGTCCTTCCTCAATCTTGGGAACAGCAAAGACAGTTGTGTTTTAGGTTGCCTGCCATGCAAAATTTCACTCGGAGATTTATTGTTGGCCCCTGGAAAGAAACGGAAAGTACTCAAAAATGTCAGCAAAGCACGATCGGTTGTGCCTCCTTCTCTTATTTCTTTAGTCAATGTGGTTTTAAACGGTCTGACAAAACGTTCTGCTTCACCATTTGATGCTGGATGGAATGGTGCGGTGGTAAGGTGCTCAATAAAATTTTTTTCACAAAACTCCGCAAGGTCAGGTGATATGAAGGAGGGTCCATTGTCACTGACAACTGTATCTGGTGGTCCCTCTGTATATCGTTGACCACCTTGTAGACGCTGGAACAATTCTTCCACTCTGGGAATCGGATACTGCTCCACATTCAATTGAGGATTTACAGTCACTTTGAAGTCTCCACAAATTCTTATGTTATTTTGAGATTTGTTAACCACAACAATTGGTGTGGTCCAGTTGCTGAATTTGACTGGTTTCAAGACACCTATAGATACCAGCCTGTCAATTTCATTTCGTACTTTACTTTGTTGCTCAAACGGTAGAGGTCGCACTTTGAATGATCGTGGAGTGTATAGTTTTCTTTCAATGATAACTGCGCTTTAAAAGTTGTGCAGTGTCCCAAACTGTCCTCGAAAACAATACGGTATTTAGAACGCAAGTCATCAATTTGTTTGACACAATTGTCCGATATGGTGAACAATTGTTTCACATTAAATTTATTATTCGTGATTCGAAATCCGAATGCACTGAACCAGTTCATACCAAAAACATTTGCTCCGTTTTGTGGCTGTTACGAGCAATGGAAAATTAACACAACTGTTACGAAATTTGACATTTATATTTAATTTTCCGCGTATTGGCACCTTGACATCACCATAAGTTTTCAAAATTGTTGAGACTGAACTCAAATTCGGCTTACCCAGCTCAAAATATCAATTATTACCCACTAATGAGACAGTCGACTAAAAATTTCAAAATGTTCTTGTTAATTTCCATCGACAAAAAGATTTTCTTACCACCGTGCTGTATTGATTTGCTTGTTAGATGTACACTCTAAACAGTGGACTTTGGATCCACAATTGAATTGAATGAAACTTCCTTCTGTGCCGGATTGTTCTTGGCATATTGTACCATTTGGCTAATCGTGTTAACCTGGAGTGGTGATTGTTCATTTAAAATCTTGACATCGTCCAATACTGGCGATTCTAGATACTCGAATGAATTGATACTGTATGTGCTCTCCAATAATGAACTTCGACGTTGACTATTTGATTTGATACTGCCCTGATGATTTCCTTTGTCACCTTATTGTTGACTATGAGATGACGAACTGCTTTTACAAACAGACGCAACATATCCCATTTTACTACATCGATAACAATTAGCAATTAAAAATTTACAATTTTCACGTTCATGATAGCTGTAACATCCATAACACGATCGAAGTTTAGGGTGCGATGGGGTACGACTACGCCTGTAGTGTGAGCGACTCTTGCTCGTTGAACGATGACGAACGGTATTTTGATTTACCTCTTGTGAGAAACGGTGATTGGGTAATTGTGAATTACTTTTCAACACATCAAATGCGGCTTGTGCTCTCATACGCTTGCGCATGTTTGATGATTTCCTCCAATTTCGGGTTTACTAACTGCAAATGAATCGAATGTTATACTTAATAGCGGTATCAGTGTAATATTTCTTGCACTCACATTTGAACTCACATTTTACAGCAGCAACACGCAAATCCGCAATCCATGACATGTACGAATCACCTGGTTTCATTTTCAGCTGCCAAAATTTGAAACGAGCTGACAAAATATGGGCGGATTTTGAATAAAACTCACTTAAATTCTTCTCGATAGCATCAACATTTTCTGTATCGAACGAATTTTCACCGTACACTTTTTTTATTGTATGATAAGCATCAGCACCTATCCAGGCGAGAAAACACGATTTCTTTCGACAGCAATCTGTGATATCGTTAGCAATGAAATATTATTTCAATTGCACTACATATTCATCAAAATTTTCTTTGGCATGAACGTATGATCGAAATGCCGTTATTGCTGATGTTGTACTTACTTTTTCAGTTTTATTTGCTGCTAATTGTGCCACAATTTTCGTCTGGTTTTCTGCTAGTTTTGGAAGAATTGCCTTTATAACTGGATCCATTTGAATCGCACAAATACAAAGTACACAAACTTGGCAATTAACGTGAGAACTTTTATTTCCTCGTCGCCAAAATGTTATGTTTGTGATAACTTAGATAATTAATTGAGGAACTCATATTTAGATTTATTAATTTATAAATGAGCTATGCTGAATGATCACAAATTTTCGACTGTTATTGATTATGTATTTCTATTTGGTATTGGTAGTACAGTAATGACTTGAATGTAAAGGTGTATGTGCATGTCTCTATTTGATTGTTGTTTTTAAAGCCGCATGCACATTACACCATTTTTATTGGAACACCAAAAATATGTATATTTGCTTATACTATCAATATATTATGCTGAACCAAATTTAGATGTCAACTCTTGAGAAATATGTATAAACAATTTATTAAGTTACTCAGAAATTAACTGACAGGACGTGACAATATTTTCAATCTGAAATTGGTAAATTTGATCTAGGCGCGTAATTTTCGAATTTCGCCCTAACAATTCATCTACTATTTTCCATCTATCTTTTGAATTATCAAATGAATTCTTTTAGAGTAGATTTTTGGCAAATTTAACATCCTACCTGTTTTGACTTTAACATATTTGTCTACCTCAGTATTATTGGAATGAAGTTTTAATTTTTTTGAAATTTATTTTACGTTTTTAATCTTTTTTAAAAGTTTAAAATCCATCCACACGTTCAATTTGTTTAATTATTGAATTAGTAGTTATGGATGTGGGTGACTTAATATGACTATTTAGAATAGTTAGAAAATGTTTAAAAGAATAGCTGCAAATATTTTGACAATCTGCAAAATTAATTGTCTGGCCACAGGGAGAGTGGCCACTTCCAGTTAACCGATTTTCAGTCAAATTCACTAGGACCTCCAAATTTATTAAAAAAAACGTATTGTGTGCCCTGTATTTATCTTTGCAACAAGGTCTAAAATTATAACCCGGTAAGCTAAACTCAGAACGGTTCTTTCATTCACCGAACAGAATTCTCTTTTATCTCGCATACTTGAAAACTAGAGACTGTAAGTTTTTGATATCGCAACAGCATTTTGAAGTCAAATTCAATCATTTTCAAACCAATATCAATATTTTCCATTTCAAAATCAACTTTTTCATAATAAATTAAAGTTTTTTCAAATGAAATTTAATATAATTCATATTAAATAAAATATATTGTAATTCAAATTGCTTTACAATAATGCTGTCGCATCTAGGTTTCTTTATTGAATGGGTGGTTGTAAGTGACCTAAGTGTAAGGCGGGCTAGTCTAAGTGACGGCAATTGGGCCAGACTAAGGCATAAAGTAACCCGTGCCGATAATCTAAGAGGCTGGAACAGAGAATACAAGGCGACTTCCAGTTGAAATTAGCCGTATAAAAGGTAGCTGTAAAATGAAAAATAATGAGAGGAAACAACGTGTCCGGCGCTCTCGCCGAGATGGGTTGGGCAACGGTGGATGACTCAAGGGCAATGAAGCCGGGAGACTGCAGTACCAACGCTAAACGCAGTAATAAAAGTAAGATAGTCAGAAGATAAGAGCAAGATAGTGCCGGCGAAGCGACGGTACAGGAACCTTCCCTCAGCGTTCGGGATACTGATCAAGTGGGCTGCGACAAACTTGTCCGGTAGCTTTACTTCTTAGACTGAAGGGTTCGGGTGAGGACGTGCTTCTAACCCTAGAACCGTGGTTTCAAAAAAATAGGATCTGAGGCCTCAGAATCAGAATAAAAGAGAAACCCAATTATATTTTCAAGTTAATCCGATAAAAGCAGTTCTTGTATTCATAATTTTTGATTACTTGTTGTCTTCTAACTCCTATAAGGAGGACCTAAGAAGGAGGACTCAGAAGCAGTTTTGTACATATATAACCAGGCTCGAGCGTCATTTTTACCTTCAACGTTTTATTTTTAGCGTATTTGTCTTCAACGTTTTATTTCTTGCCTTAGTTTTTAAACAAACGCACGATACATTCATCAATGTAGTATCAAACCGTTCAGTCAATATTGATTGATAAATACATCTTATTTGTCAATTTCAATATTGATAAATACATCTTATTTTACCGAAGTGAAGCTCTTACCAAATAGACATAAATGAAGATATGTGTGAAAAGTAAATTGTATACATTTAGGCAACCTTTTTGTCATCAAACAAACTGACTAAATTTGTTCAACAAAAATAAAAAATCGCAAAATCAAATGATTTTACTCGAATATCTGTAGTATGCGTTTTATGAAAAAATTATCAAATGACCATCAATATCCATAGTAAGTACTTGATGTAAAAATTATGAAATGGCCGGTTTCTAGGGTCGGCCGTATAAATAACAAGCACTATTTGCACAAAAATCAAAAGTAACTAAGTCAAATGATTTTTCTCTAATATCCGTAGTATGCACTTGCTGCAAAATATGTGAAATGGTTGATGCCTGAGATCGGTCATATTAATAACAAGCAATATTTGCATCAAGTGTTGTACGATTTTCGGCCGACGGAATTTGTTAAACGAAAATTAAATGTCCCCAAGCACTTGATGTAAACATTATCAAATGGTTGATCCCTATCACTCAGAAAAAAAAGTTATTGTTGGAAACACTATTTTCATATACAAATTTAATAATTTACTTCGGTCTAAAAAGACCAAAGTATTGAAATCCTGTCAAAAATGACGAAAAATTTGGTTGGTCCAAAACCACTTTTCTCGACGTTTTGAAAGTCCCTGAGTCTGAAAATGCAAAAAAAAAAATATAAAGGGCTGAAACCTCACAAGGTGATCAGAACTTCGGCCTTTGGTATCTTCAATAATATCATAAAGTTGGTGTGACTGTTTTGACATTATTGATTTCTATTTTAACCAATATATATTTACTTATACAACAACAGCCAAACAGGTCAAAAGCGTCAACATGGGTACAGGCATCCAATTTAAAACGATAAATCGTATTCTAGAACTTTATACCGAAAGTAGTATAACAAATTATACTGATACTTCTAACCGTTTAACAGACCATATTCCAGAAATTTATCCGAAAACTCATTTTAGAATCCCATTTACAACGCACATGTCTAACACAATGATACCCGCGGTTAAGGCATAGTCAAGTTCCATCCTACTTGGCCTTATTCCACACATATCAAATAGTGCCATTTCCAACGAATATATCAAATTTCATTATAATTGGTTAAGAAATAGCCAAGTTCCATCATACTTGGTCATATTCCTGAACTTCGCCCAAACCTCATTTCAGACTCCCATTTCCAATACACATGTCGAATTTCATTATAATAGGTTGAGAAATGAGCAAGTTCCATCATACTTAGCCATATTCCAGAACCTCATCCAAAACTCATTTTAGAATCCCATTTCTAACACACAAATCAAATTTCATAATAATCGGTTGAGAAATAGACAAGTTCCTTCATACTTGGCTATATTCCAGAACTTCATCCAGAAATCGTTTTAAAATCCCAGAACTTCATCCATAAATCATTTTAGAATCCCATTTCCAATACAAATGTCGAATTTCATCGCAATCGGTTGAGAAATGGGCAAGTTCCATCCTACTTGGCCATATTCCAGAACTTCATCCAAAACTCATTTTACAATCCCATTTCTAACACACATATTTAATTTCATAATAATCGGTTGATAAATAGGCAAGTTCCATCATACTTGGCCATATTCCAGAACTTCATCCAGAAATCGTTTTAAAATCCCAGAACTTCATCCGTAAATCATTTTAGAATCCCATTTCCAACACAAATGTCGAATTTCATCGTAATCGGTTGAGAAATGGGCAAGTTCCATCATACTTGGCCATATTCCAGAACTTCATCCAGAAATCGTTTTAAAATCCCAGAACTTCATCCATAAATCATTTTAGAATCCCATTTCCACCACAAATGTCGAATTTCATCGTAATCGGTTGATAAATAGGCAAGTTCCATCATATAAAATTTTTTTTAACTATTCACCACATCCAAATCCAACCCCAACTCAACTCCATCTCAACTCCAACTCAACTCCAACTCAACGCGCAAATTGACCCCTAATTTAATCTTCAAATCAATTCCCAATTCAATGCCAAATTCAATGCCCAATTCAATAATCAAATAAGCATATATAAAAAAATCGTAAATATTTATAAAACCAGGTATTTTGGGTCAATTCGTATGGCAGGTACCCCACCCCCTTGACGTACAGTATCCAGAAACTTTTCAAGTCTCCGCCTTGACCATAGAAACAGATTGGCGAAAAAAAAATCCAAATCGGACAAGCCGTTCTCGAGATACCATGGGTCCATCCAGACATCCAGACATCCAGACAGACGGACGGACATTTTTTTTTTTTTGCTTTTTCAGACTCAGGGACTTTCAAAACGTCGAGAAAAGTGGTTTTGGACCAACCAAATTTTTCGTCATATTTGACAGGATTTCAATACTTTGGTCTTTTTAGACCGAAGTAAAAAAATGTCCGTCCGTCTGTCTGGATGTTTGGATGCCTGTACCAGTGGTATCTCGAGAACGGCTTGTCCGATTTTAAATTTTTTTTTAAAAAGATTTGAAAAGCTTTTGGAGACTGTACGTCAAGAGGGTGGGGTACCTGACATACGAATTGACCCAAAGTACCTGTTTTTATAAATATTTATGATTTTTTTATATATGCTCGTTTGATTATTAAATTGGGAATTGAATTTGGAATTGATTTGAAGGTTAAGTTAGTGGTCAATTTGAGGTTTGAGTTGAAGTTGAGTTGGAGTTGAGTTGGGGTTGGATTAGGATGTAGTGAGTAGTTAACAAATTTTTTATATCATGGAAATTGTGTATTTATGTAATTATTTATCAACCGATTATTATGAAATTTGACATGTGTGTCGGAAATGGGATTCTAAAATGTTGTTTGCATGAAGTTCTGGAATATGGCGAAGTATAATGGAACTTGGCTATTTCTTAACCGATTATCATGAAATTTGATATGTGTGTTAGAAATGGGATCCTAAAATTTTTGGATAAAGCTCTAGAATATGGCCAAGTAGGATGGAACTTGGTTATTCCTTACCTGATTAATATGAAATTGGACATATGCGTTGTAAATGGGGTTCTGAAATGATTTTTGGATAAAGTTCTGGAATAATGATCAGTTACACGGTTAGATATATCAGTATAATTTTGTATACTACTTTCTGTATAAAGTTCTAGAATACGATTTTTCGTGTTAAATTGGATGCCTGTACTTATGGTACTGAAGCTTTTGAGCTGTTTGGCTGTTGTTGTATAATTAAGTATATCTTTGTTAAATTTGAAATCAATACTGTCAAAATTGTCCACCAACTTTATGACACAGGTGAATGCTATCTCCTTTGGAGATACCAAAGACCGAAGTTCTGATCACCTCGTGAGGTTTCAGCCCTTTATAATTTTTAATAAAATTAAAAAGAAAACCAGATCTTATCATCCCCGTTAACTTGAAATCACCTACATACTTCTATTTTGCAGTTTCAGCAACATTATTTTGAATCAGAAGACTTTGTGAATCCTAAAACAGAATTAAGTGCCAAATTATTACCTACAACGAGCCCTAAAACAAAGTGAACGTATATGATTTTATCTTGTGTTTTAATTTCAACTAGTTACCAGTTCCTTCTAAATATTTAATTTCTTCTATTAGTCTATAAAAACAACTTTTAGTACATATTTTAGATATAACTGTCGCTTTGAAAAATCAGATCATTTTTTTAGCAAAATATACTTTAACTTGGAAAGTTAATAATTAGACAAAGTACGTAAATTTACGTATATTCCACAAACTGATTGTTGAACTAAACCAAACTACCTTCGCTAGTTGTATCCTTCAAGCAAATTTCAAGCAGTTTGATGGAATTAAGGTTATATTTAACCATATGCATTTTTCCGTTGCTTTTTCTTCGATAGACAAATTAATTACTGTTGGATTGTTAGAAATTTTCTTTATCAGCCGGTTTTGTTTCAAGATATGAGCCATTTATTTTGAAAGTGGGGCAAGTCCACATTTTGTTGAAACGAGAAAATGAAGGAATAGAGAAACAATAAACGCAAAAATATACGGGATTTTGAATTTTCTTATTTTTTGAACAAGTATTAGGGATTTTAATTTTTTTTATTTTGACTATAAACTGTTCCCCTTTAGAAAGATTATACTTTTATTTGTCTATTGTTATCATTAACTTAAATTTTTTTGAAAAATGGACTTGCACCACTTCCAAAATTAACGGCTCATATATCCCCGCTTCCGATAATTCTGCAATAAGTTGAAATTTTTTCATATAATTTACCACGAGGATTTTTCTTCTGAGACCTGGGTATGCAATATGTTTTCTGTAGTTAAAAATTAAATAAAATAATTACGATTACACAATTTATTGTTTTTAAAAGTTCAACTTTTGCATAAGTGTAAAATGTAGATTAATAGAGTTAAAATATAACCGCACAAATCATTGTCCTAACTGTAAACTAACATATTTGACATTTCTTGGAATTTTTTTTTTTTTGATACTAAATGTTTCGTCGTGAGAAACTCCGTCCGAAATTTTGCACCTGCTTTGGCTCACCATTTAAACAATGACGTCGTCCTAACGGTGAATTAAAACAGGTGCAGAAATTCGCACAGTGTTTCTCACGACGAACCATTTAATAACAAAAAAATAAATTCCAACAAAAGGAACGACGAAATACAACATTTATCTTTCATCTATAAGTCTTATTTTGTGGTTATTTCACAATTTGAAACGATTTTTTTTTATATACAGGTACGTCAATAATTAAAATGCCTTTTTAATGCTTTATAAAAATTAAAAACATTATAATTGTAAAAAATTATATCAGTATCTAATATCTTACATCGGCACAAGGTCAAGGTGAACTTTTTAGACTACTGTTTGGAATAAAATCATCGACACTTGAAGCATCCGACACGGTAGAATTTGTAAATTCTCTGTCCAAGTCAATAATATAACCCTATAACACAGTACAACAAACATGAATTAATCATCATTGTATTTGGAACTTAACCTTAGCAACATTTCTTGACGTTTTATTTGATCCGTATCAATGTTGTCGAAATCAAATGAATGAATTTTTGTATACAAATTTGACAAACTTGGATTAAAGTTTTATTGGAAAAACGTTTGATCCGATAAAAGACGATCATGTTTCTTGAAACGATACTATGAAACAGATCAATTATTAGATTAACAACTGTTCAAAATTATGATTCAGAAGGATTAAATTTTATTATTTCACTTGATTTGATTCGAATTACATCATGTCATGGAATGCGGATATTAATATCAATATTATGAACTTACATTCAATTCTTGCCATTCCTACAGTTTCTACCGGAATTTAATTTTGGACCCAAATTATGATCGTGATCGTGAATCACAATTGCAATTGTAATTTAATTTCATTAACATACTTACCTACAAGTTGTTTACAAATCTCGAGCAAAGTTAGTCGATGGCTTTGTTCCTCTAAATTGGTTTAAAAATTGATCTCGCTAAGTAAATTAATGTACTACCTTTTGATAAACTTACACTACCTAATATTCATTAGATATTTTTTCGCAAAATTTCAATATTAATTCACAAAACACTACACAACCACGATTCACAATTTTTTTTAACAAACTACACTAAAAATTCGAGAAAAGGACTAAATAAAATATACAACTTCCGTTACGTTATATTTTACACGTTGTAACAAATATTATCAATAACATAAGTTATTAATTTTTATACGGTCACTATTGGTTTACTAAATAGATTTGTTATTAACCCTCCGTGTGTACACTGGGTCTTTGAAGGAACAATCGAAATTTGAAACTAAAATTTCCCTCTTATGAATAGAGAGCGGGCTTCGACTACCTCCTCTAAAAAATCTAGAGTGGGCACTAAAGCCCCATATGACGCCGGGGTCTGGCAGTTTACTTGCAAACGTCAGCCAGTGCAAGTCAAGGTCGTTCCCTAAAAGGGTCAATGAAAGCAGTATTTTGCGTTTCTCGTAGTTTTTCTGTTTTTTCATGGCTAAAATAAATGTTTTATGTAATTTGATGCTGTATTGGCTATTTTTTACGGATTTGTCGTGGTTCACCCAATGAACCACTACAATATTCATTCATAATATTCCTCTGGCGCCAACATGAGCTCGTCGCACATTTCGTGCCTGCGGTGTCATCCGGTACACATTTTTATTGAATGTTTTCTGCCAGAACCAATCAGTTAAAACCAAATAAAATTTGTTCAGTCTCGTCTCAAGTTTTTGGAGCCCTAACAAAATTCGATTTTTTCCGCTTTTTCGACTATTCTTCAATTTTTATTACCAACGGTTTTAAACTTTGGCAACTTCCGGGCCATATAGTAGACGCTTCAAGAAGTTACCCAGAATTTTTTCAGATTTTTTGAAAGCTTAGAGAACTTTAAGTAGGGTTAAGTATTATTCTCAATAAACTAAATTATTAATTTCTGTAACATTATCTATTTATTCACTAAATATGTTTTAAATTAGATATGTGGAATTACATAATTATATTTAACACAATTTATTTTAATTTGTTTGTATATAATTTATTTTATTATATATTATTTATGTTTAAATGTTTTAATTATCACCAAGTTTTTTGTGTTTTGATTTCACCGCCATTTTGAGAATTATTAATCATCGGCGAGAAGAGCGCGCGTGCGCATAGTACCAAATCCGATTTTCAATTTTAAATTTTAAGTGTCGTCATTACGTCGTGTATTGATTTCTCGTGTGGAGCGCGTTCAGAGATAAACGACGTGAGACACTTACATAATGCTCAGTCGTGTTGGAATGTACGACGCTAGTGTTTATGTGTAACGTGAATTGGGGAACCGCTACAGATACTTATTATTATTATTAAACCAAGTTATTAATTTCTATATTGGCCGCTATTTATTCAACAATTCTATACTAAAAAGTCAAAGTCGCTTATCTGCATTTTAGTAGTTACATAAATGAAGTGTAACGACTCCCTATTTGAGTCGATTACATCCCTATTAAACGTCTTGCATTGCGTTAAACAACAATTGAAATAATCGTGATGTTAGATTTTATGGTCTACATAGTTGTATAATTATCTGCAATTATTTGGCGGGAAAACTGATTGGCAATAAAACAGAAACAGCAGAACAAATCTGGCTGGAATGAATGAAAACAACTCAAACAAAAAAAAAATGAAAAAAATAAAAAAATAGTAACGGGATGAGATGGGTGATGATAAAAAAATCGAACGATTTTAGGGAGTCGAGTAATTCTGGTTGATTAGATAAGAGCTTTTCTAATAAAAAAATTCAAAAAATTAAATCGTGTCTATAGTAGTTGATTAATAATTAAATTTTACTTAAATTATAAAAAATAAAATATTGTGAAATAAAGTTCATGTGAAAATTTCAAAGAAATTGTGATTTTAATTATATAACATTTTGGTGGTCAAGAACTAAATTCGTTTGGCTAGTTTCGCTCTGTGTTGAAGGTATTGGTGAATTTATTGTATAATTAAAAATTTAAAAGTAACACCAAAAAAAAAAAAAAAAAAAAATCCAAAAAAGCAAAAGAAAACGAAAATAAATTAGTCAGGTGTCGTTTCATTGGCAAACGGGCCGTTGTAAAATCACAAGTGACTTTTGCCGGATGAGTTCGTCATTGAATGGGCAGAATTATCTGTGTTAGTGCCTGTGTTTGGTGCATTCGTGGTTGAAAAATCCATATTATAACGTAAAGAGGATTCGCATGCGGGTGGCGAAGGGAATACAAGATTCGTTAACGGTGTGGCGAATCACGGAGACCATACACCCGTACACCGTTGGAGGGCAATGTAAGTGAATTCATCTACTATTGAGATTTTGTTCAGGGATTTTGTTTTCTATTTATAATTGATTATTATTTTTTTATATTAAGTAACTGTTAATGTAATGTATATGTGGTAGAGCGATCGAGAGTGTGGGACGATCGGATGTGTGATCAGTGTATATTTGTCATCAGCACAGCAAATTTATGTTTGATATGAGTCTGGAGTAAAACCCCCCCCCCCCCCCCCATATACCGTGAGTCAATAGCCGGAAACGCTGTGCCCAGATAGCTCATATCGAATGGTTATTGTATACGTACTTGGTTGTTTAATCGAGTTCGTTACAGAAGGTTGAAGTTTTAAAATCAAATGGGACAACATTAAGAGGATTGAATTACCTCATAACTTTTTTTTTTAAGCGATTTTCACCAAAACTTTATATAATGTAAAATAGTGGACAAATTTAATTATTTATGAGAATTTCATAAAAACCGCTTAAAGTCACTTAGGGACTTTTGCTTTGAAGTAGAATTACAATTTATATATTAATATTATTAAAATACTACCTTGTGGTTCAAAATCACTCACATGATTTTCAAAATCCCATAGATTGATCACGATAGACTATTGTTTATTGTAGGAAGCGACGAAATGGTTGGATCGCTGGTAGAAGTATGAGTATCGGCTGGGAATCGTTATGTTCTTATAAAAACATGATTAGACCACCCCAAGACTATATGTTGCTGTACAGTGGTTATAATCTCGGTAATCTGGGTGTTGATTTTCTTCTGCGATCGCAGGGAAAAAAGGCAGTCTTCAAAAGAGTCAATAAATACTCATTTTATAGTAATTTGAATGATCCGATGGAATCTACAGCTAAGCACGACATCAGGCTAGCGATTGATGTCTTTATGCTAATCCGTAAACCCAACACGAAATTGCGACCGATGATTGTAAGATAATAACTTTACGATCACGCATGATATCTTAGTGGCTAGCAAAGTGAACGCAGGGATCATCTGTTAATTTAAAAACGATGGCTCGGTTCGCCTAAGATCAAAGCAATAAATATACCCCACAGACAAGTGCAAACCCGTTTTGCACTTGCACGCGGAAAACAAAAACAAAGCCGGTCCTTTGAACGAAAAAGCGTGACTAGTGGAAGACTGAAGTTTTGTAAGTATAACAGGTCAGGAATCAGCATAATTCGTGTTACTTCTTCCGAGGAATTACAGGATTGGGCCGTACTTCCAGACTTAGGCCAAATATCTGGCTAATATCGATAAGCTGAATTTATTCATGGTGTTAATATGATGTATGGATGTGAGAGTTAAATTCTGCCGATGAGTACGAAATGTGGCGGATAACATTCGAGAGAATGATTGAATGCGAGTTATATTTGACCATAAACGTAACGATATAGTGACATATTGAGTTCTGTAATCGCAATATCAGAAATTTAATGGGAATTCCTAAAGGGCCCCTTAAGGGCAGCTGGTTCAGTCACGTTCTGCGTATTCTGCGAGCCACCTGTTGGGGATGTTGGTCACGACGATGCCTCCTCGGCATAGGACAGGATTTGCCAACTTTTGGTTGTCTGAAGAGCTATCTCAGGATCGAAACCGATAGGATGAAACTGTTGACACATTTTATTGATGATGATGTTTTTTAATAATATCTTACATAAATTTGAATTATTGAGTGCAATACTTTTAGGAATTTAGATTAATAATTTTTTGTGACTATTAACAATAACTCGGGTTATTCGATTAATAACTTTGTAGTAGATTAAACTATTTTTTGAGAATTTTTCTTTTAATAACGATTAATTATTGAAACAATAACAGTTTTTTCTCTGGATGAGGGTCTGCCAAATTAATAACAAGCAATATTTGCATCAAATGTTGAACGATTGCGACATTTGAGAACGACTTTCGCAGAAAATCTATTGACTTTGGGACTTTTTATTTGTGTTAAACAAATTTCGTCGATTCGTATAAAATTTGATGTACAAATTACTGGTTATTTACCATATATGACCGACCCCAGGGACCAGCCATTTGATGATTTTTTCATACAATTTTAGACTTTGGGACTATTATTTTTTATTGAACAAATTTCGTCGGCAGAAAATCGTACATTATTTGATGCAAACATTGCTTATTATTTTTATGGCCGACCGCAGGGACCAGTCTTTTGATAATTTCTACGTCATGTGCATAATACGGGTAGTCGAGAAAAATCTTGTTTGATTATTTTTTATTATTATTATTAGCTCAAATATACATCCGCATCTAACAACAGACAACAATGAACTCCTCTTGGCTACTTGTTGTGATAATCGGCTCGAAGTACCACTGTTTCTTCTTAAACTTGGTACCGGACTAGTTTTGATTTGTTGGAAGAAGAAACGCCCAAAACCACCCAACACTCCATACTTAGACTGAATTGTTTACCTATGCGAAATGAATAATTCACTGAGAAGTTAATTGGTTTTTAATTTATTTACCCAAAGAAATAATTTATATATTACATTGCAGCTATGCTTATTTCGTAACAAATATACTTTTAGCAATGCAACATGAACCTTTTCTAGTTTGTACAAAAAAATATTGCCGTTTGATTACATTGGAATGATGGCAACAAATTTTGGTTTACAGCTGATTGCATAAAACCTGCATTCATACTGAACAAGTGGTTAACCAAAAATTGCACCTAAAGCTAATATAAAATATACACAAGCCAGAATTAAATTATGTTAATTAAAATTTTAAATACATTGTATTCGATCCATCGTCTGCAATTTTTGTGTTGATACTTTTTATATATTGTATAAAAATATAGAATACGATGTCTGCTTTAATTCCCAGAGCCAGATTAGTATATAAATGTTTATGTTACGAATTAATTTTATACAAACTCTCATACTGTACGACAATGATTGCCGCATATATAAAATCCAGCTAGTATTATGCTAAATTATGAAAAGCTTTATATATAATTTAAAAGTTTTAATACCAGGCTTTAAGGAGTACATGCCCTTGAAAATTACATCTTTAAAATGGATATTTTCTTTGAAAAAGAAGACTTCTAATTTAAATGGGCTTAATTTTAATAACAGTAATTTTCCTCGACATTTTTAATTTTTTGCCCCCGCAAATAATATTAAATTCCATTCATTCACCCTCTTTTCAAAAATAGTTTGTCGCAATAATAGTGAAGAAATACAGTAGATAGAATACAATAAGAAACATATTCTAAACGGATTCAAGATAATAGAGAATTAATTTTTAATTAAAATTTTTACTACGCACTTTGGAAAATGTTTAAATAACAAAATAAATTTTCTTGTTGAATATCATTATACATGTGTACCAAAATACGTCATTAAATTGTAACCTTGAATATTTATTTTCATTTGACATTTTCATTTTTGATTTCCAAAAAAAAAAAAAAATTTCATTGGTATCATCAAAAGTAAGTGTAAACAAAAAAAAAACGGGTGATAACAACAATATTATAAATATTTAATTTGGGCTATGCAAGAAATTTTGTTGAGTCTTTGTGAATGTGTGTGCGCCTTAAATAAATTATATTTCCTTTCATCAATCTTAATTTGGTGTACGATTGTGATACATTTTTTCCCCCCAAGGAAACGAAAAACCATCCTTGATGCTAATCAAATAATAAGCAAACCGTTTTCTTTTTTGTTGCTTAGTTTTGTGCGTGACCTTTGATTGATAACGGCTGTGGTTGTGCGGTTTAATGGCATCCCATATACAGCGATATAAATCAAAACATCTTCATGTACATGTGTAATTTAACTATACTTCGGGCCAACAAATATTTCCAAATCGTATTTTACAATAGATAAAACCATATTTTATACAAATTCATAAACTACTTATCGTTTTATATAAAATATACTTGAACTTAACTAGAACAATAATATTTTATTTCAATAAATTACTGCTTGGGAAGTTGAGAGTTGAGACGATAATCATGATGCTGTTCTTATAAAATGAAAATCAGACAATGGTTTTAATATTAGTAATTTAAAGTTTAAATCTTCTAGTCAAAATAAGATGCCCTCTGGGTTAATAGATTTTGAAAGTAGCTAACATGTTTTGCTTTGTTTTAATTAGATTACACGAGAAAAATAATGTTTATAATAAAACTGGATTCTTATCTTATTATGTAGCTTGGTTACTTGCTTTATTCGATATGGTGTACATTTTCCTTATTTTTTTAATCAAGATAGAATTAATAAGATATGAAACTTGAGAAACCATTAAAAAATCGATATGATCCAGTATATAGCTAAGACGTATTTAGTTCTCGCTACATATAGTCCCTGGCCAAATTATTAGACACACATCAATTCTGTTGTTAAATGCTGACTTCCTTATGTATTTCAATAAACATTTTTATAGCTTAGCCATACGAAACAATTATATGTTAAGGTGCATTCAAAATACAAAGTTTTACTTTGTACTAAATAATATTTGTACTAAAACACATTTTTTACCTAAATTAGAAAGATATTTAAAAAAGAAAATTCCAGCTGAGCTAGCTCAAAATATTGGGTGGATGCAAAAAAAATATTTTTTTAATTGGAAAATATAAGTTTTATTTGTGTACTAAAAATTATAAGGGCTAAAATTACTTGTTGCAATAAGTACTCATTTTATTCATATTAATCTAGATTTATTTAATGCCCTGAGAGCTATTTCTAGCCTAGATATCTCAAAACGCCAAATCAAATAAATGTAGAGTTAATAATGCGGAACATGCATCCACTCAATATTTTGAGCTAACTCAGCTAGAAATATTTATTTAAAGATAAATTAGATAAAATTAAATTATATTTAATTTAGATAAAAAATGTATTTCTACTTTTAGTACACAAATTATTTAGTACAAAGTAAAACTTTGTATTTTTAATACACCTTAACACATAATAGTTTCGTACAGCTAGGCTATAAAAATGTTTAGTGAAATACAATTTTTGTTTCACTACGGCAACAATATAGACCCAGGAAGGGCACCACCACAACCCCCTAGACTGTGCGATTGCCGGCATAATGCTGCAGGTGGTGACTACTGGGCATCTGTTAACGGATGTTCGCAAGGCCGGATATTCGTTACAAACTTTCTGAATTATTTATTTTAGTCCGATTTAAATACATTGTTCACGGCACTGCATAGTTATTATACGTACTAAATACCTTTTGGCGGTTTTGAAAGCTAAGAAGTAATACAACACTTATTTCACAGGTATATTTTATGGATGGATCAAATGGAATATGTAGGTAAATGCAAAAGATAATTTTTAGGGACGAGCATTTATTGTTTCGCAATCCGTTTATTAGGTGCCATATCTAGTGAACGCAAAAGAGCAACACAGTAAACTTTCAAAAGTGACTTATTTTGGACAGCTCTCTAAATTGATCACCCATTGATTATCTATAATATGTGTTACAAAATAATTTGTTTATAATTGAAGAACATTTTTCTGTCAGGCTAGGATTTTAATTTTCAAATTATTAGACTGCTTTATTCCTTAAACTGACCACCTCCATAAAGTGACCGAAATTTCTGCGACTCTTTGAGTGGTCTCTTTAGAGAAGTTTCACTGCTAATACTAGAAATACTATAATTCCATAAAATTAAGTTGAAACTACTGAGAAATAGAAATTTGATAATTCCGGAATTAATGTTTTCAATTCCGGAATAATCGAAACGAAAATATGGAAATACCGGAATTTCGAATCCCGAAATTGGATGCGCTAATAATCACCAAAAACTTTGGATAATCTTCGACATTTGCTAACCCTATTTTGGGCATAAAGGTTCATTTATAATGGGGTATAAACATTACATTAAAATAATGTTTGTAGATACAAATGATAACAAGATCTCAGGAAATTCCACTCCACAGCTATCCAACTCGTTCAGTTAAAAAAAGCTCACACCCTATAGTATTCGTTGTTAACTAACTTTTCCCTCTATGATTTTTTATAAATAAAGTTGCAATCAGTTGTATCGGCTTTTAAATCGGCATTAGCGCGTTGGTGTTTGCTTTTACTTTTACATTTCGGCTGTCCTGATCTGACTCTTCTGCCCCAGAAAGTAGTTCATTATTATACCGACTCATCCAAGGCTTTATATTGTCACAACTGATAGTATGTAGTTTAAATTGGACCTTCACATTTTCCGACCTTCTCAACTTCATATTTATACCACTGCCTTTTGTTTTCGTAATCTTCTACGGACCGAAAATTTTGATACGTAATTTTAACCTTGGTCCAAATTGGGTACGACGAATTACAACTAATTCCCCAACCCTGAACGACTGTGAGTTCTTTCTCCTTTTATGATAGTTCAGTTTATTTTCTTCTAGCATTTTCGCGATGTTTGTTCTGGTATCTGATCTTAATATATCTGTATCGTCCATAAATTTGTTTATCATTTCCTCTTCAATGATTTTTTTTTAAACTCTAAATTTTGTGGTAATCACATGTCTCTTCCGATTATTAATTTGAACGGAGCCATACCAATACTTCGCTGATAACTAGAGTTTAAAAACATTTGTATTTTTGGTACGTTTTGGTACCAGTTCAAGGGATTCTGAATTGAAACTTTTGTTAACATCGGGATAAGTAGTTCGTGGATACGTTCCATTTGTCCGTTGGCTCTTGAAATGCCGATTGTTATAGCGGAAGGCTGATTTTTCCGTTCATTATAATATTCTTTAAAAATGTTTGCTTTAAATGTTGCTTCATTATCTGGTATAATCCTTTGTGGATTCCCAAATATAAAAGAATGTTTTACAAACATTGTACATATTCCTGGGCCATCCCTGTTTTGGTAATATAAATCCAAGCAAACTTAGCGAAGGCGTCTACCATAACAAAACAATATTGGTAACTTTTCTTTGTTTCTCTCCGTGCAATTTCCGGGCTTCAGCGGTCTTGGTAGGTATGAAATAAAAACACTACAAATGTTTTTTATCCTTTTTAATATAAATATTGGTAACCCTTGTTGATCAATATGTATTGTCTGTAGATGTGTATCTTGTTTGTCAATAGGATGTAGGAACCCTTCTTGTTTTCCTTTCTTCCTTTCAGACAATACGCAAACTACACAACTGTTGATTATACCTGCTTAAATTGTTTGAAACATTTCTAATAAAAAATCTTTACGTATATTTTTTTAGTCGCTGCAAAATGTCCTCTTTTATGAATACTCGTTATGCTTTCATGAATACTCGTACTGCTTAAATAAAATTTCGTTTTTTTCCTAATAATAATCAGCATATGGTTATTCTTCACACAATTTAATTCTCGGTATCAAATTTATATCTTCAGGCTGATTTCGTTTTATTCGATACAGTAAGTCGTTTGAATAAATCAAATTTACTGCATTCCGACTTACAACATCCACATATCTCATATAGTCACCTTGCAAGAATAACGCCCATCTTGCAACCTTTGGTGATGGTTACAACTTTGAAATGAAGACCTTGTAGGTGTACACGGAATATTTTAACTGGTCAATTTTTCTTCTGCTGCGGATTCGTGTTTCAACTAAAATAGTAAACATGATGTAATTTCAAATCCTCCATGTCTCTTTAAAGCAAAATTGATTCAAATCCGGCAGCGGTAGCATCGGCATGTAATTCTGTCTCCGCTTCATAGCGAACTATATTGAAAGCTGGTCTTCTTATTAATTTTTATTTTAACTGATTATAAGCGGGGTTTGTGTTCTGGTTCAAATATAAATCGATTTTTTTTTCCTAAACAGATCACTTATTGGTTTCACGATTATGCTATAATTTTCTATACATTTTCGGAAATAACCGGTAAGTTCCAAAAACTGCTGAATCTGTTTGCACAGGAAATCTTTGAACGGCTGTGATTTTATGTTCGCCTGGTTGAATTCTTCCATTTGCTGTAGTATGCCCTAGATAGGTAATTTTTATTTTAGGAAACTGGCATTTATCCGAATTAATGTTCAGTCCGCTTCATCCTTCCCTAGTATAATCGAATCATCTAAGTATGTATACTAGTACAATGCCTGCTTGAATAGCTGTTCTGAAAACATCATTTCGCCGACGATCTGACAATACCTGCTAACCGACATTTTTGATGAAAACGAGGTTTTTAATCAGTTAACGTCATAATGCATGCGTACATATTGTGAGAGCCTTCTAACCGTAGAAAAAGTATTTGTTCTTGTTATTTCACTTAATAATATTCGTTATAATCTATAGCCGCACCAACTTAATTTATTCAGTTTTTTTATTCTACTGAAAAAAAGGATAAATGAACTTAGCAGGTATTGTCAGATCGCCGGCAATTTATAAACCCTTAAAAGACAGCAGGTGAATTAGATAGTCCGAAAGGCGTCTTTAAAAATTCGTATTGACCATCGGGAACTACGAACGATGTATATTTGTAGCATCTGGGTGCATTGGGCCATGGAAAATCCCATTTGTTAAATCTATCATACTGAATGTTTTGGCGCCTCGCAATTTGTTAAGCTGATCTTCAATTAACGGGAGCGGATATCTGCCTTTTATAATTTGCTTATTGAGCTTCTAGAAATCGACGCATAGTCTAGTTTTCCAATTCTTTTTCTTAACCAATACTATTGGACTTCAAATTTCTGATCTTCCGAGTTTTTAAAGAAAATAATATCTGGTTCTGGAATGTTAACGTCTAATTCAATATTAAATATATGTGGAAGATCTTCAAATATTTGCTGGTGTTTTTCTTTCTTTGTTGCAAATTTAACGCCCTTAAATCATTGCCTATTACCATAGGATAGTCTATTGATTTCTTTGACACAACATGGACTTTGGTTATATAATTCTCTTTCATTAGCTTTAATTTTTGCGGTAAAGTTTCCAACCGTTTCGACTTTTGAATGTACCAAAACGACAAGTTCTATTTTCTTCTCATTCAACTTTATATCTTTGAATTTAAGAAATTTATTAGATCTTAATATGTTACAGCTGCCGGTGTCTATTAATGCTCTCATGTTCAATTCTTTGATTTCAATATTTTTTACATACCGATTCACTGTCATTGTTCAAACCAAAACCTTTTCTGGACGTGTTAGGCTCTTATGTCCAAACTTGTTACATTGAAGACATTTTGATTCCTTTAATCGGCAATCTTAAGTTCGATGATTTCTATAACCATAATTTGCACATCTTCATCTTCGGTTTGACGATCTTTTGGATCTAGCTCAGTGGATTTCTTTTCATTGACCCCTAGTTTTAATTGTAACTTTTCATATACCTCTAATTTTAATTTAAGCTCTAATTTGTCCCGTTCTTCTCCCTGGATTCCTTCGAGCATGTATTATATGAGCTGTTTATTTTGAAAGTGGCTTAAGTCCATATTTTGTTGGAACGAGATAATGAAAGAATAGAAAAACAATAAATGAGAAAACATATGGGATTTTGAATTTACTTATTTTTTGCACAGGTGTTAGAGATTAATTTTATTTTATTTTGACAATAAATTATTTACCGTTAGAAAGATTATACTGTTATTTATCTATTGTTATCATTAACTTAATTTTTTTAAAAATGGACTTAAGCCACTTTCAAAATAAACGGCTATATTAAAGACTGATCGTCAATTTGGTCGTTTAAATTAGCAATTGTTTGCATAGACTAAAGGTATTGGTTTTAAGTCTCCGTACTAAGTTTCTTACAATTTCTTAACTTTTCGTTGACTTCCGCTACACAAAAAGTTATTCTAACCTCTTCTAGTAGTCCCCCTTTCAACATCTTCCATATTTCAATATTTCTTATAAAGCTGGGATCTAGTATTGTCGGGCTGTTGATTTTAAAAGTCGTCTGGCATTTATTTCGAATGGATACCAATCGTACATTTCACAATAACTTTCATAGTTCTCGATCCAATTTTCCACCTCAACCTCGCCTTCACGATTGTAAATTTTCATGGTATTTTCAACTTTACGAAATTGTATATGATGTCTGTCACCCTTCTGAATTCTTGTTGAATTAGTGTTTTGTTAGGTAATTTGCAAATAACTGTTACAATTCTTCCCTTTGATTTTACTCATACAGACTCAGCATGTTCTCTGATTTATTTGGAACTCATTTTAATTATTTGGTCCATTTTATTATGTTAGTTAATATTTAATCACAGAACAACATTTTGAGTTAATTTCAATTAGCCTAAATGCACTTTTGTGTTCAATGCAGCAACCGCCTCATTGCGCTAAATTTAGGCCCGAGCAATGCAGAATTATATTTGTATGGCCGATAGCGATTTATGGCACAGCTTTTCATAGTAGTACATACATATATGAATTTTAGTTTTTGTTGTTTTAAAACGATTCGGTTGTAAAGTAGAATAGTAAATAAATATTTGGTAAAATTCTAAAATGTTTCTTTGATGAAGTTCTGTAATAAGGCCAACTAGGGTGAAGCTCGGCTATTTCTTAACCGTGATGAAATTTGACATAAACTGTGGAAATGGGATGAAGCTCCTACATATAGCCATTTAGAACTGAACTTGGCTATTATTAAACCGAAGAAAGAAGAGGACGAATATTTTTCCGGTACCCAATACCAGTACTCTTTTGGTTATTTAAAATCTTAAGTTTATCAAAAACCCACAATTATATTGACAGGGCTAATTATTCTTAGGTGCTTTGAATTATTATTTAAACTAAGATCAAGCTTACCAATCCCGAGAATAATTTTTCGCTGTAGGCTAACCAATCATCGATACATTTTTAATATTAAGGCACGGCTACACGGCAAGTGATACACACATTTCTCTAAAACAGTTTTTAATTTTTTTTTGTATGATTAAATTATTAAATATTTTACAACCAAAAGTGACAGAACAAACTTAATAAAAGTTTTGCGCATAGGAAGCACAATCAAAGAAAAATTAGCAGCACGATCCAAGCGGTGAAAGTAGCCATACTATTTTGATGACCAGTCAGATGCAGACATAATTTTGAACAAAAGAGACTAAATAAAAACAAAATTATTTGTGTTGCTTTTTTGTTCCGCAATTACGATTATAGGTATCACAGGGGGGCTCAAAAAATTATCCTATTTTTGAGTTGATTTGTCATATGACCTGGCGTACCTATGTTTTCAAGAAATATAAAGAATGAAAATTTCTTTAGAATTTTACTAAAAACATACATTTTCCAACCCTAATACCATTGATTCTTATTCCTAAAATTTCAACCCTTACCTACCTGACTAAATACCACAAGTTTTACAGTTTCCGCCTTTGCTTGGCAGTTGCACCGAATTCGAATTTCTACGGGTAAGGGATGCAAAGAGGGATTTTAATCTTTTCATTATGATCGGTATGGCGATGAACTCGTACGTTCGAATGTAAAATTAATTTCCTAGAACTTAGACTGTCAAAAATAAATTTTACAATTACTGACTGCTTATTTAACAACTACTTATTAGAATTATGCTTTACTTTCTTTCTTTTAAAACCGATGCATTTGTTTCTAAATTCGGAATTAGAAAAAAATTGGCGCTGGAATAAAAAATATGTTAAATCTCATTTTTTCTTAAAGTCATGTTTTAATTTTATGATTTTTATGTTAAAAAAAAAAAATTATGGTTCATGATTTTTTTTTTGTTGCTGTTGTTTTTTAAGGTACCGAGTGTCAAATTTTAAAAATTTCATGAAAATTATAAAGTTGAGCTCATTTTAAAGATATAAATAGGAAATATAAAATAATCATAAAAACTCTACCATCTTTAATTTCTTCTTGTTCAAAATGACCACCTAAACGTTCTTTTTGAATTTTCTCTCATGTTCATCATTTTTTTCTAATTCATAATTGCTTCATTTCGCTACAACAATCTAATTTATGCATTTGTAATGCAAAATTCAGCACCACGGTTTCATTAGAAGAACAAACAAGCGCCCCTATTCATCCATTTGCAATAAATACATTTTTTTTTAATATTTGATACCATGTAACTTAAAAAAACAATAAGAACAAAAAAATCATCTGGCATAAACGGTTTATTTTACTCAGTGCTAACAAAGATAACCCCATAATAAAGATGATTCATTTGGTACAAAAATATAAGGAAAAAATAAGGTCTCTCCGATGCTATATATAGGGTTTAATGTGCCGGTTTCTATTCTACCACGGATGAAAAGGTACCTTAAGGCCGGTATTCACGTACAATTAAATTGCGCAATATAATTGTGTTACGCCCACTATTGCACAATAAAATCCAAAAATTTTGAATAAAAATTGAGTATATTGTGCAATATAATGACGTCACACAATTATATTGCGCAAATTAATTGAACGTGAATACCGGCCTTTATATAAAGAAATGGGGAGGTTTCCTAGTCTTTTTTTATGTTGTGTACTGAATGGCTCATCTCTAATATGGTATCTCCATAAAATATCGAACCTTAAAATTTCGAAATCATAAAATCCCGATAAGAAAACGTGCTAAAATCCCGAATCCACAGAATTTCGACTGCATAAAATCCCGACAAAACAAAGTCCCGACTAAACAATATCCCGACTCTAGAAAATCCCAAGCTAATCAAATTGCTTTTAAAACAAGTTTTCAAAATAATTTTTATATAATTTTCTTCTGTTTTTTCAGGATATGACCCGGCTGTTTCCAAAATATTTATTTCTCTCAATTTTTTTCCAGAATATGTCTCAGCTGATTCAGCGAGATTTTATTTTTAGAAGCAGGGATTTTTTGTGATTTTCTAGATTTTGTGCCGTCAGGATTTGGTTACGTTAGGATTTTAGTCAGAATTTTACTTAGACGAGTATTTGTTGGATCAATATATCGTTCAGTCGGGATGTTGTAGAGTGAGATTTTATTACTCCAGATTTTCTGAATTGGGATTAACTACCATACCTCTCTCATATACTACGATCTTTAGTGTTGTACATTCAAAACGTAAAAATCATAAAATTAAAACATGACTTCTGGTTCCATATACAAATTTGTGATTTCACGTATTTTTTGTCATATATAAATCAATTTTTTATTTTAAAAATCTTATTAGTACCCAAATTTATAGCACATTGCTTAAATCCCATATAAATTGTAAAATGATATTTTCAGCTGTATATTCTATTCGTAATATTTCATAATAATTGTCATTTGGATTAAATCAGTAACACACTCCAGACCACCTTTCAAATATTTTTAATCTACCCCTGATGTCAGAATTTCTATGATACTATAGATACCCATTTAAATGTGATCAGGAAAATAAATTTGGACAGTTAACAGTGATACGACCATCTCAACCGAATTTATTCTGGCATTATTCAGACGTATAGCTAATGTAAAATTACAAAGTATTTTTCCCGATTATTTCACTACCAGAAAACGTTAAAGAAATAAGCTAGTCTATATTATGTAATTTATGGATAATACATGAGATGTGAGCAGGATGAGCCGAAAAACAAAACCCATAAATCGCATTGAATCCCAAACGCTTTTTTTAGAAATAATATGCTAACGGTCAGTGTCCTCATTACAAGATTCTGTTGACAGAGTTAAAATAAAACAACACTAAAAATGTTTAAAGACGGCCTAACAATATTTACTTCTTGTGATGACGAAACAAACTTTCACTTCGTGTTGGCTGATTTCCTTCAAAATTCATGATGATTTAACGAAGCAACAGACAAACCAAAAAGTACACAGACTGGCAGACCCTTTCTTAAAAAAATCAATTGTTTTGGATGGCTAAGGCTCATTAGCAAATCAAAAATGAGATTACCTGAGAAATATTATAATAAATCAAGTACCACATGGTTGACCTACAAGCTACAACAATCAAAAAGGATTGGTTAAACATTAAGCCTACATCTTACAAAATTGATGAAAATCACCTGAAACAGTTTAAAACATCAAAAAAAGAAAAAACACATTTTGCGAAGCGAAAGCATCATAAATTACCATCAAATTTATGTAACAAAAACATTTTTTTAATTTAAATGCAAATACCCAAAATATATTTACCGTATAACTTATTTTTTAAGTTGTTCTTCTCGTTATATTCTTTTTTTGATATATAAGCTAAGTTAAATCAAACTGCACAAATATATTTCAATGTAATTTATTGAAATTTATTCCAATATTGCGAAATATTTTTTTAAAATAAATTCGAATAAAAAAATAAAAGTTCAATACGTACATATTTACTCATCTTTATGATTATCTCTAAGAATCGCGTATGAAAAAGGAACTACTTGAAGAGATGTGTGTCTGCGTCTGATTTATATAGAAACCCATATATTAAATAATAGGCGTACGTCAGAGATGTTATTTTATACATCATCTTATGAAACCATATCTATACAAAAGTTGAAAATCATTTTTCAAGTTACGTATAAATTAAGACCAATTATTATAGAAAAGCATGACTAGACATTATACATGTATTTATAAGAAGCATCCCACATTTTATATATATTTAGATTTATCATTTCCATTTTATTGGTTGCCTCTTGTTATACAGAAGCGCCACACAACACCCCATACGCACATATATTAAGCTTTCCATTTTCCATCCATTCACTACTTTTGTTTACATTTTGGTTTTGTTTTTCTTTTATTGTATATTTTTTCATCACCTATAATCATTATTTTGTATACATAATTTATACGTGATGTGCTGATGTGCATTGATGTGAAATCTTTATACACATAGTTATTTTTTTTTTTTTTTTTTTTTCTAAAAATATATTTATAATAATAATAAATTATTATGAAATAAGCAATTTTAGAAGAAAGGGATTATACCATTTTTCTTTTGTTTTTGAATTTTTCCTTACTGAAGGTTTTCCAGTGGAGTGGAAATTGGTTTTGAAAAAAAAAAATAAGAGCATCGCATGTATTTGTTTTACGTCAAGAGTTTGTTTTAATTTATGTTGATTTTAAAAATATGCACATATAAAAAAAGATTAATCTGCTTGACAGATAACTCTAAATCAAAAGCAGCACAAAAAAAAACAAATTTGTTTTGATACATTTTAGCTTAGTTTCAAATTTGTTAACTCATCAGAAAGCTTGAAAACCCTCGAACAATAAATTTATATTTAAATATCTGAATTAAAATAAAGTTTTAAATTTTAATTTTAATGCAATGACAATACAAATATTCTCTTTAAATTAAAGTGAAGCGGTATCTTGTTTAGCTTACATCAATTATGTTGCAGTTGTCAATTCAATTAACATTTCATTGTGATGCTCATTCATTGTTTAACCTACTTTACTTATCATATTGACATATATTGTTTACAACTGGAAAATTGTCAAAGCTCACAAAGCTATTTCAATTACTGATAGAAAATTGTGAGTAGGGCTTTAAGAGCTTTTAACTAAATAAAATATCTAAATACTTGATGATAGGGTTTAATCGAAGTTTAGCCTACTTATCATATTTACGTTTAGCTTAGATCCAGAATGCGTAAAAGCAGAGCCTTCTAGATTATAGATCCATAATCATTATGACGTATTTTTTAGAAGCTTTTTTAGTGGAATAACTTTTCACTGATTTCCATAGGAATCCATAGAAAAAATGGTGTTCTTTAGCTTCAAGTTATTTAAATGAAAAAAGCAAAAATGTTACGAAATTTTTATACGAAAGTGCTCTACATATCTTTAGCAGCAATATACAATAAGTAAATATTAATTGCATATTATGTATTAAAATTAATTTATTTCTAAAATATATTTTTCGAACTTTCATTTTGAAAAATACATCAAAGTTGGCTCTGACGAATTAAAATAATACTTGCTAAATTTATCTTTAGTTTTACTAGTATACGTTAGATGTCTATAATTGTTGGCAGAGAAATACGCTAAAAATTATTTAATCACACAATTAACACGTTCTTGATATGTTGTGAATTTGTTTTACTTTTCCTACAATTTTTGAACTTGAAATTTCCCCAGCCATCACTGCCATCTATGTATGTAAAGTATTATTGACTTAATGCACATGATTTGTAGTAAGCTTTTCTTTTTAATTTGATCAGAATGCTGTTGTTAAGAACTTTTTTTTATATTTTGGTTTAAATAAATCAATTATTACATGAAAATGAAAACGATTTATTTAACCGGCAGTTATATATGTTGAAATTCAAACATTTATGAAAATATTTCAGAAATCATAATTAAGAATTTGCAACGGTTTCATTTACAAATTTGTCTTAGGAAAAAAAGTTATTTCTCATATGTTTTACGTAATTTAATATGAAAATTTTGGTTTTTTCCTGGTTTCTAATTCCCTTATAAAAGCTTCGTTTTTTAGATTATGGCTTGTATAATCCAGGTTGCTTTGGTAAAAGCCCAGAAAAGTTTTCTTAAGTTCGTTAATTGTGCAGAGCTTTAAGAGGTTTTGAGTTTCGGAGAAATAAATAACAAATAATTATTAAACTCGGTTTCAGATTCGCGTGAGCCTATACAAATTTTTCACAAAACCAGTGTGTTACCAAGTTGGTATCGTTATACAAAATAAAATAATCCCAATTTTGAAATATTATTTTAATTCGTGTTATAACTTATACCCCGACCCCTCAATTTGACGATTTTTAAATTCTAACATTCATAGAAATTGGAACATATTTAAAATATGTATTTGGTTTTTTAATAATTATTCACATACTAAATTAGAGAACTTGCCAAAGCCGCTTATCATTGGACCATTTGCGCAAGGATGATATAGGAAAACGTCAGAAAAATGTCAAAATATTTACATTTATAATAATATTTACGTTTGTATTTCACATACTAAAACAAAAAAAAACCTTAAAGCCGCTTAGCGCTGGTACTTTCTGCGCAAGGATACCAAGAAATTATGTAGCTCCCTTTTGTTTTGTATTGTAGTTAACAAACATTTAATAGGGTCTTTCTTTTTAACGGGGCACGTTATTTTGTTTTTTTTTTGGGGGATTTTGATGTTTGGGGAATATGATGGTATCTCTGTGATAAAAAATTCTAAACCTTATACCGAAGAACAATAAAATTGAACTAGAAAACGCAGGAAGTTAAACAATACAACATTGACCATACAAAGTCTAGCTCATCCGATACCATCATATTCCCAAAATTAAAATTTCCACTAAAACAAAATGAACCTACATAATTTTTCCTTGCGCCTTAGTCATCCTTGCGCGGAAAAGACCAATGCTAAGCGACTTTGTGGAGTTTTTTATTTTAGAACATGAAATACAAACATAAATATTATTATAAATGTAAATATTTTAGAACTTTTTATGACGTTTTCCTGTCATACTTGTGCAAAGGGTCCAATACTAAGTTTCTTGGAGTTCTCTATTTTAGCCTAAGTTAAAAATTGTATAAGCGGAGGTTTGGGGGTAGCAGCCCTATTTTCTAAGGTATAAAACAGATGGAAATTATATTTAAATAGCTCTATTTTTTGGGATTATTATATTTTTTATACCAACCCCAGCTCATCTGTAGTTTAACGAAAGCCATTTTCTTTTAGATTTCATGATACAAAATAAATAGTTGAACGCTTGCACATCTCAGTCAAAACCTTTCAATTATTTTGTAGGCTTTCAGATAAGCAGTTAACCTTCTCGGTTGATGCCTAATTATAAGACATGTCCCTTATCTTCTTGCTAAGTTTTCATCAGTTTTACTGTTAAGGACAATTTATTTGTGGAACTGGGAAAAGTGAGATAGCATCAATGGCTTAAAATACTCTGATCCTGACAATGTAAAAATAGAATCTTAAGGAAATAATTCTTAAGGTGCTAATTTTGTGATTAAATAATTTATTTCTTATCATTCTGTAAACATAGATATACAAACATTTGATATACTAGGTACTGTAGGTTTGTGTTACGTTGGGGATTAGCTTCTGGATTGAATTGGGGTTGAGCTGGTATTGAATTGGTGTTGAATCAAGGTTTAGTAAGAGTTGATCAATTTTGTAAATGGTAAAAAAACGTCAACATTAAATGTAGTTCAGTATTTATCTGAAATATGGCCAATTAAGATGACACGATTAAGAAGATCGATTAAGAAATATTCAAGTTCCATCCTTATTAGTAATATTCCAGAACTACGATTAAAATTAATTTAGATTTCGATTTCCGTAAGAAATAGCAAAATGTCTTCCTAATTAGCCTGATTGCAAAATATCATCTAAAAATAATTTTGATATCCCGTTGTTGAATTTGAGCTAGGTTAGGTTATAGTTATACTATAGGTTACGTTAGAATGGGTGCTACAACACACTTAGGTCGGTAACGATCAGTTGTGATAATCCAGGATTTTACTTCCCCACCAACTCGTTTTGTACCTCCGTTAACTCTCTTTTGTACAAGTGACGTATAATTAAAGAGGAAATTGGAAAAAATCGTAACGAAACGCAGGAATCCTCGCGGATGCTTGAATAACCGCAACAAAACTACAAAACGCAGAAATTACAGTCCAAGATTGCATGTGGGAGGAATGAAAAAAAAAATTAATTAAAACCGGGCGTTTCCATTTAGGAATGGCTGGACCACCTGACAAATATGGTCTCGCGGGAATGGGGTGAGGAACTTAAACTTCCTTTGGAGGAACCATAAAAAAAACTAAAGAAGATTCCTCAATACACAGAGATTGACCCAAAAAAACTTCAATCGAAGGGGTAATAAGCGGGCCCTGTCACATCGCGACAGTCTTTAATCACAAATTCGATCGAACTTTCCTATTGAAACGAAAATTGACATTATTGGAAGAAATTAGGCTATCAATCCACATGGGTCTCTACTTAAAAACGAAAAGATTTATTTCAATAGAACACTCACCCAATTCATTATTGCAACGTAGGCTACATTTTTATTGTAAGGGAGACAAAATCACTAAATTGAAGCAGAATTCGACACACTGGAAGGAGCGATGTTCTATGCGGCGCAACAAATATTCGGATAATTAAAGTAGCTAATGCCGAAAGAAACATTCATGATGTTCCTCCTAAAGAAGCTTCTCTCTTGAATACTTTTTCATAATGATTCCAACAAAATTATCGGCTGAATTTATTGAAAGTGATAATATAAGTTTGTCTGATAGGAATCATCATCAAGTGCTTATAACCTGTTACGATCGATGAAGATGAAATTTTTTATTTGATAAATCAATTGACAGCAACCATTGCATATGGGTACGCACAATGGGTTCAGCAATACTTTCAAAATCATGCTGTATGGTATTTCATCTAAGAAGTGTTGATGATATTGAGGAATAGTGGCGATATACACGAATTTGTAAATACCGAATACATGTTAAACATATCAATAAACTATATGGTACAAGACCTTTATCCTTTATGGCAATAAGGATAGAAGAATGCCACCAAAGTAGACCAAAATTCAATTCTACTTCTGGATCAATTTTCCTGTATACCTTCTCCCTGTCAGTGGGATCGATATTAGTTATACAGCACTTTGTCCTTGGTGCGTCTCAATTGCTCCAAAGACATTCCAGCACGTTGTGCTGGAATATAAATTTGCCAGTACAATTTATATATATCAGCTGTTAGCTCCTGAAAGGAGAATATACATATTTTGCAATAATGAATTCAAAGATTACCCATTTGTTGTTTTGCCATGCAATGATACGGAAGATAATAATGATTGCAAGACAACTTTTCTTATAGACACATATGTTCTAATGCAAGAAAATCTGCAATAAGTTGATTGTAGGAACTACGACATTTTGAATATTTTCCTAAACTTGAATCTCGAGGATTTATGAAAAATTTTAAATTTTTGGTTCGTTGTCGAACTTTTGCTTGCTCTTTTGTCTGATGAGTAGTGACAAAGTGTTGCTCGCAGGGGTTGGTGAAGACGTCAGTATCGTCTTCTTTTTGAGAAGAGTTGAGCTAGACGAGAAGGCAGAAATTTTCCTCTTTGTTTAATATTCCTACTTTATCAGAAACAACCCATCCAAGCTGAGTTTTTTGTAGGTATGGAAAACCGATCCGAACTTGACCCACAGATTGCAGCTCAAAAAACTATTCAGCATGTTCACTTGTTTTCAGAAATGAACTTTTGGATCAGCTAATTGAATATTAGATGAATCTGGTTGATTGTTGGATATTTTGCTGATTATTTGCGCTACATATTTAGCAGTACAGTTATTTTGTATTTAGAATTGTTAGCCACTCAGAACCAGACGAAGTTATTAACGAGCATCCAATGTATTGAATCGCTACAGATGATGGTTTTGGCCGAATCCAAAGTAAACCAACACAATAGGTTGCACATGAGGGATACAAGATGTAGAGGTTGAGTGTGGTTCAAAGGTGTGGATAGTGTGGGTACACTCTTCGTTAGTAAGATGTGCGACGATGATTATTTGAAATTAGCGCGATGTTTTAGTTTATAATATCGGCAAAGATCTTGATTTGGCCAGCTATTGATTTTATTTTAAGACAATTTTCGCCAAATGAATTTGCGGTTGTTTTTTACAGTGATCGCATGGCAATTGATCGTTGTTAGCATAAAATGATGACTTAAAATATGGCCTTGATTGAAGTTTAAATGTGTGATATTTGAATTCTATGACATATCAAGGAATTGGAACTCTAAAGATAGACTTTTAGTTTTAATAAATTTGAAGACCTCTGCTAAGGTTGGAAGTGCTTTAAATGGCGCTTCTTGCCTCCATTTAGCTTTTGTTTTGCATTAAAATTTCGATACAAATAAATAAATTATTATGTTATTCCAATAATCAGTTTGGCATTTAATTTTCTCTATCAAATCTTGGCAGCACCCTATAGAGAATTTTTTAAATATTGGAATTGCCCCTAAGAGCATCGCAAATGCGGATCATTCCCGGTGTACTTTGTTTTCTAAAATCCTACCTTTCAAATATTGATTTAGTTTGAAAATTTTAAAATATTTAGAAGCATTCATAATTTCACAAAAGTGGTTCTCGAGAATCGGGCCAATATACCTTAAATTTGGTTATGCTTTCAAATTTTTTATTTTTTTTGGATAACCAAAATCCATCGATGGTGCTTTTTAGAAAAATTATCTCTTTTTTGGTTTAAAGGAAATTTCTTCTGGAATTTGGAAATTTTATTTCTTGCGTACCATGATGAGCACAAACCAAAAAAATATTATTCTCTACAACCACTTAGAATATTTTAAAATTTAATAAAACTTAAAGTTCCATTCACGTGTGCTAATAAAAGTACAAAAAATTGATTTTCGTAATTAATTAGAGTCACGCCCGATTAAATATTTTCTATTTAGAGTCATGAAAATATTAATTATCACATTCAGTGTATCAACCTAGAAAAACATAAAAATGAAATCGCGCGCAGGTAAATTTTATCACCCTTAAAACAAAAGTAATATAATTTTATTAGCACAATGAATATTTTTAATTAATTTTTTGAATTTATTTTCGATTTTTTTTTAAGAGCTTTGCAGCTTGAAAAGTATACAAAGTTCTATTAACTTTTAATTATTCGTAATTCATAAAATTTTTTATTTTAATTCAATTTCAATTTTTGTAGTAGTAAATTTTTATGTTCTAGAATCGCACTTAATAAAAGAAGGATGCTTCCACTGTTAATTATAACAACCGGAGTCCTTCTTAATTTATACCGATTTAAGTTTAATGATTTCGTCGGATTTATATTTTTGTGAACGCTACTACATACTTCATCGGTATGCTAACTTTAGATGAAACGTTTCTAATTAAATTTTACCTCATAAAAAGCCATAGGATATTATTTTGGAATTTCTTTTATTTTAGTTTTGCGACATTAACTAACGTGGGTTTTCGCTACCATTATGTTGACGGTATAAACAAATTTATAAATCCGAGACGTGAATAACCAAATTTCTAAAGTATGAAAAAACAACCCTAAATCATCTTCCCACAATCTATTTTTCTCAAATGATGTACAAAAATGATATGCAACAGATCTTTATATTCAAGGACTCAAGTTTTTTATTCTGTGAATTAAACAGAATATTTTTTTGCATCAAAATATTTAAGATAAAAGCGATTGATATCAAACAAATTCTATTTGTAAAATTTAGATTAAACAATACGTAAAGAGAGATTGTCTAGAAAATAGAATACAAAAATAAATGTTTTTGTAATTTGATAACAAAGTGTTACACAAAAACTTTAATTCAATTTATAATATGAAAGCGACAAGAGATTTAAAACATAAAAAAAGCTTTTTTTCATTTATGCAGTAATACTATTAAATTATGTATATTGCAAGCATAAGGAATAAAAAAAAAAAACTTTCTGTAAGCACTGTTGTTTTACATAGAATATTGTGGATGACCCAAATACAGATGGAAGTTATTTTATCTTGCCATTGTTTAGCATCGTTTATAAGATCTTTTTGTACTGTGTTTTTCAATTAAATGTTGGAGAATTATTATGTCTACCTTCATCAAATATCTGTCGTAATGTTTTGTTTAAACCTTTCAAGCTTCAGTGCATTTTAAGAAGCACTCGTCTGTTGTTACTTAAAAACATTGATTTGATTGAATATTATAAATTTCTTTATCCACACAAATAAGGAACTATAATTTAGATTAGTTATGTATGTGAGGACTGACTTTAGTAATAATATTTGCAAAGAAGTAAATAAACTAACACATGAAAAAATATCAAAAAACTCATTCGTCGTTCTATAAATATAAACCATCACAAAATTAATTTTATATTCTATCTAAATGTAAAGCGAAACTCAATTTATGATCAAACAGGACTCCTATGTCAACACATGAAGTTACTCTAGAAAATATTCGGATACTTATCTAAATTTAGTAACAATTTATTTGTAGAGCACCAACTAGATACGAGTAGTATGTCAATTTCCGATTACAATGCTTAACCATTCGCGGTCGCACTGGGACGATTTCGTCCCAAGCGAGATTTCATTTGGGATTTCCCGAAAAACGAAAAAGGGGTAAGGCCAGGCTGCCATCTGTAAAAAAACTTAGTACAGGTATGGTATTGCAAGCGTCGTTTGTTTTGTGATCAGTGAAATTGTTTTAATGAATTTAGAACGTAAATAGAGTAATAATTCTTTGTACTTAAAGATGGATAATAATATTAGATTAAATTTTAAAACTTAAACTAACTACAACTGACTTACAACTAAATATTAAATTAATAGGTTTATTGAAAATGTTATTTAGTAAAAGTTATGTATAGTATCACATAGATTATTGATTTTTTTTCTTTTTTTTTTCGCTGGCGCTACATCCCATGGAGGGATTTGGCCGCTTCATTTTGAAGTTTCGTAATCATTTTTACAACAGATAATGAGTGATTAGTTCATTGATCCTTACATTAAAACAGCCGTGATTTTTTCATCACCCGCCGGGAATCGAACCCGGGACCTCCGGAGCTTAAAGCAAGCATGCTAACAACTGTACTACCGGGGCGGCGGAGATTATTGATTAGGATGTTATTTATTGTTTCCAACTTATTCCAGTATTTTAGCTTGACCTCTTTAGCGCAAATAGCTACTAATTTTGTGTCGGTAACCGAGTGCAACCTCAAAGTTCTATAACGCATAGCCACCTTCAAAATTTTAAGAAATTTGTTCTGTATCACTGGCAATTTTTTAATATTCATGTCAGCTGTACTCGCGAATAACGCTCAGTACCATACATTTGTATAGTAAAAGTTTATTGCCAGATTTAGTGTACTGTTAAGGTTTAGAAGTGTATAGAACACTTTAAAGAGTAAGTTACATTTATCACATATTTTTTGAATGTGGAGCTTTAAAGTATTTCTCGAGTCTAAGAAGAATCCAAGATATTTGACAGACTTTTCTCATTCTATATTTACTCCATTTATGTTAACAGGGGAATGTGGTATCTTACGATCTATTCTACACTGTGTAAAGTAGTTCGCTTTACATTTATCAATATTTAGCGATAATTTTCATTTTTTAAGGTAATCAACGTGAACTAACGGGTATACATTTAAATTAGTTTCAATTATTGATGACAATTGCGATGAATAGATCGCCGTATCGTCGGCAAACAAGGCCAGCTGACAATCATTTGATTTTGGAATGTCATTTATGAATAAGTGGAATCATATAGGGGTGATTACCCCGCCAAATTGCACTAGACGAAAGGAATACTCGGAACTGGCCATTTGGACATAACATTTGCGCTCTGATAAATATGATTTCCTGGTTTGATGATAGGAATAATTTTGGAGATTTTCCAACCTGAAGGACAATATCCACTAGTTACACAATTATTAAAATTATGACTAGTACTTCAAAGAATAACGATGGAAACAAATTTTATGAGCATATTTGGAAGAGCGTCGTAACCTGGCACTTTAATAGGTTTAAGATATTTAGCTATGCTTTCTATCTGAAGCGGAGACACTTAAAATTATTAATTTCGGAACAATAATTGTTGGCCAAGTCAACTAAATCCATACACTCACCCACTTGAACATCCATACTTGAAAACTTATTTAAGCTGCTGGAACTGATTGTTGAAAAGTGATCGTCAAGTTCTTCTGCTTTTCCAGAGTTTAGGATTAAACAAAACCAGTTATTTTGATCACTATCGGATTTTTTCAGAGGCGGCTTTTGCCAGATTTTCTAGTTTTGGTTGCCAGCGAGCATTTACTAGAACAAGAATTTCAGTTTTTAGTAATTTATTCAAAATATTAACAATTTCTTTTAGAAATGTTGACCTGGTACGTTGCCATTGGCGTCTGGGTCTATTTCGACTGCGTATTAATTGTTTAACTTCATCAGTTAGAATTATTTTGTCGTTGTGTGTTGTTTTAAGACTTAGGTTGTACCTACAACTGTCTCTAGCCAAACAAACTATATTGGTAAATTGTCTAATATGATCAGAATTAAGTTGCTGCATATAGTTTTAACTGAAATAATGTAGTTGTAGTTGGTATTTGATAAAAAAATTTATCATTTGCTCGGTATTCAGTGTGACTGAAAATGTAGGGTCTTCAGAAGCATGTCATACAAAGTACGTCCGCCTTTGTTAGAGCGAACCCAATTCCAGTTGGAATGATGACATTTAAAATCTCCACCAGCTAGATATAAGTTTCAAAAATCTCCTAACGGCTGGATATATTATATTTTATGCTACCTTCGGGTTTACAGCCTTGAAAATAAAACTCTTTCTTTTACGACGACGTTTCGATATATATTATATCTTCTTCAGGTCTGTATACATACATATATAAAACAACCACAAAAATATTTTTTAATAAGACAATTTATAGAAAATTTCATGCAATGCTTAATTTTGAACCTACCGTTAAATGATAATTTTCCCCCCAAATATTCCAAAAAGCAAAATGTCACACAAACACTTCAGATTGTATTACTTTATATAAAGTATGTATATAGTTATCATATATAAAAATAAATCCGTAAATGTTTGTGTATATCTTCCAAAATATTTTCGTAGAATCAAAACATTCAAATAATTTTTGTCCGAAACTTTTTTTTTTTTAGGCTAACTACATTCGAAATATTATTTTGGTTAGTGGATTATAGAATTTAGAGTTATGGATTTTCACATACTAATTTGGAAATTGTATTAATAATACCAGAATAAACTTTGCTGAGGTCATCCGTGTCAGTTTTCTTGTTCACCAAAGTTTCCTGCTTGCCGACAATATGAGCCATTTCCAAAAACAAACGGTTTTTATAAAATTTTTCATATTCAAGAATTTTCGCTTGATTCAAATTAAATTTGTGCCCCGTAATATGGGAATGTTGGCACAGTGTGGTGGCTAGAGGATTCCTTATTGGTACCTTACAGTCAGATTTATGTTGACTTAGTCGATTCTTCAACAGTTGTTTCGTAGTTCCCACATACTTAAGACCACAGGCGCCACACGGAACCAAATACACTACGTTAGATCGGAGTAACTCCGGTGTGCTATCTTTCAATTGACTGAAAATCTTTTTCCTCAGTGGATTAGCTGCCGAAAGAGTGATTTTGCAATTTATGTTTTCATTACGCAACACTTTAGCAATATGCTCACTAAGGCCTTGCACGTAAACGATTGGTTTGTACGATACAATTTGGTTAGTAGCGGCGTCGCGATTCACTATATTACTGTTATTATTATTACGGTTAATTTGGTTAAACCGATTAATCAATTTACTAATCAAATAATTTGGGTATTTATTTTTAGACAAATAATTTTTGATAATTTCATCGGTGTCAACAGTTGCATCCGTGGTTAATTTTTTCACTCGGTTAACAAACCCAAATGCAGTATTAACAATTTGGTTCAACGGGTGGAAACTATTAAAATTTAGAATACGGCCGGAAGATAAATTTTTTGCGTACCAGACAGTATCAATTTGGCCATTATCTTTACGGATCAACAACGTGTCCAAAAAAGGTAATTTGCTCTCTGTTTCCATCTCCAAAGTAAATTTGAGGCCAAAATAATTACAGTTAAATTTTGACAGTACTTCATTAATTTTATCTTCCGGGACACACAACAACAGATCATCAACATATTTCTTAACAAACAGAATATTAACATTAATGGAGCTGAGTACTGTGTCGAGCAACACTTCCATTATTATATCGGCTACAATCGGCGATAGCGGAGAACCCATCGCAACACCGTTAATTTGTTTGTAAAAATTATTCGATGCCGTAAAGTATCCCGACTTTAAACAAAATTCCACAAGATCCAAAAATTCTGTTCTGGGAATGTTGGTGTAGGGCTCTATAGTTAACCATTTACCCGAAATCGTATCTAAAGCTAATCCGAGGTTGATGTTTGTAAAGAGTGATACCACGTCTAAGCTAATCAACATATGTCGCTGTGGGACAATCTGCTCTTTAACAAACTCAACTAAATCATACGAATTTTTACAGTTGTATCTCCGATCATCCGTTGCTACTTTCAAGAGATCGGCCAAATACTTCGATGTCTTGTATGTGGGGCTGTTGATAAACGAAACGATGGGTCTCAACGGGTGATTGTCCTTGTGTACTTTCGGAAGCCCATAAAACTTCGGAGCCACTGATGTATAGGTAGTTAGTTTCTGTTTCGTTTCCTTGTCTATAAAGTTACTTGAGTATAATTTTTGAATCTTTTTATTGTTTATGTTTTGATATGACGTTGTCGGATCCCTATGTAACCTTTGGTATGTATCTTGGTCTTGCAGTAGCTCCACAACCTTTGTATCATACTCTGACCTCAACATAACCACCGACATACCCCCCTTTATCAGCACTTAACACAATAATGTTCTGATTATTCCTCAAGAAACTCTTAGCTTCCAGAGTTAGTTCCCGCAAATGTTTCTCTTTCATGTTTAGACAGAGATTTCTTGATAAAAAATTCTGGAAAACATGACAAATACTAAATCGTACGATGTCACGTTGGTGTTCGTTGTCAATGTTTTGAATTATTGATTCCGTTTGGGCTAACATTTTGAAATTTGGAATATCTGCCTTGTTGAAATAAGACAAATTAAACTTTGGTCCCAAACTAATAACTTGCATAACCTTATTTGGTATGTCGACATTGCTGATATTGCGACACGCGTTGTTATTTGCAATATCAAACGTAGGTCGTTGTTGGTTAAGCAATGCATTAAATTTTCTATTTACAGTGATCAATTGAAATTCAAGGGAATTCTTAAAAAACAAAGCTTGCGTTTCAAAAAAGTTGTTTAAAAATCGTATGTCAATGCCAAAATTTTCCAGTTTGTTTTTGTAATTGGAAATGTACCGATCAAATTCCTTAATACGCCAGAAAGTCATCTCAATTTCAACATTTAAAACTTTTCGTTTAAAGTTTTCCATCAAATTTTGAATTTTGTTGGTAAATGGCATGTGTGGTTCAACATTTACAAATAAACATTTAATATTTTGAATAATGTGGTTGGGAAAGACGCCATACCTTCTGCATCTTGTCAAAAATACTTTCCTTGCAGTGAAACTGGCGAGTTTACCATTCGTCTTCATATAATCCTTTATTATAACACAAACAGCGTTGTTATAATATTGCCGGATATAGTTAAAGAAACCTTCATGTGGATGTTCCATATCGTTTGTATAATTCATTTCAACCCAAGTATATGTTATCAAAAATCTCCTAACGGCTGGATATATTATATTTTATGCTACCTTCGGGTTTACAGCCTTGAAAATAAAACTCTTTCTTTTACGACGACGTTTCGATATATATTATATCTTCTTCAGGTCTGTATACATACATATATAAAACAACCACAAAAATATTTTTTAATAAGACAATTTATAGAAAATTTCATGCAGATTGTCCCACAGCGACATATGTTGATTAGCTTAGACGTGGTATCACTCTTTACAAACATCAACCTCGGATTAGCTTTAGATACGATTTCGGGTAAATGGTTAACTATAGAGCCCTACACCAACATTCCCAGAACAGAATTTTTGGATCTTGTGGAATTTTGTTTAAAGTCGGGATACTTTACGGCATCGAATAATTTTTACAAACAAATTAACGGTGTTGCGATGGGTTCTCCGCTATCGCCGATTGTAGCCGATATAATAATGGAAGTGTTGCTCGACACAGTACTCAGCTCCATTAATGTTAATATTCTGTTTGTTAAGAAATATGTTGATGATCTGTTGTTGTGTGTCCCGGAAGATAAAATTAATGAAGTACTGTCAAAATTTAACTGTAATTATTTTGGCCTCAAATTTACTTTGGAGATGGAAACAGAGAGCAAATTACCTTTTTTGGACACGTTGTTGATCCGTAAAGATAATGGCCAAATTGATACTGTCTGGTACGCAAAAAATTTATCTTCCGGCCGTATTCTAAATTTTAATAGTTTCCACCCGTTGAACCAAATTGTTAATACTGCATTTGGGTTTGTTAACCGAGTGAAAAAATTAACCACGGATGCAACTGTTGACACCGATGAAATTATCAAAAATTATTTGTCTAAAAATAAATACCCAAATTATTTGATTAGTAAATTGATTAATCGGTTTAACCAAATTAACCGTAATAATAATAACAGTAATATAGTGAATCGCGACGCCGCTACTAACCAAATTGTATCGTACAAACCAATCGTTTACGTGCAAGGCCTTAGTGAGCATATTGCTAAAGTGTTGCGTAATGAAAACATAAATTGCAAAATCACTCTTTCGGCAGCTAATCCACTGAGGAAAAAGATTTTCAGTCAATTGAAAGATAGCACACCGGAGTTACTCCGATCTAACGTAGTGTATTTGGTTCCGTGTGGCGCCTGTGGTCTTAAGTATGTGGGAACTACGAAACAACTGTTGAAGAATCGACTAAGTCAACATAAATCTGACTGTAAGGTACCAATAAGGAATCCTCTAGCCACCACACTGTGCCAACATTCCCATATTACGGGGCACAAATTTAATTTGAATCAAGCGAAAATTCTTGAATATGAAAAATTTTATAAAAACCGTTTGTTTTTGGAAATGGCTCATATTGTCGGCAAGCAGGAAACTTTGGTGAACAAGAAAACTGACACGGATGACCTCAGCAAAGTTTATTCTGGTATTATTAATACAATTTCCAAATTAGTATGTGAAAATCCATAACTCTAAATTCTATAATCCACTAACCAAAATAATATTTCGAATGTAGTTAGCCTAAAAAAAAAAAAGTTTCGGACAAAAATTATTTGAATGTTTTGATTCTACGAAAATATTTTGGAAGATATACACAAACATTTACGGATTTATTTTTATATATGATAACTATATACATACTTTATATAAAGTAATACAATCTGAAGTGTTTGTGTGACATTTTGCTTTTTGGAATATTTGGGGGGAAAATTATCATTTAACGGTAGGTTCAAAATTAAGCATTGCATGAAATTTTCTATAAATTGTCTTATTAAAAAATATTTTTGTGGTTGTTTTATATATGTATGTATACAGACCTGAAGAAGATATAATATATATCGAAACGTCGTCGTAAAAGAAAGAGTTTTATTTTCAAGGCTGTAAACCCGAAGGTAGCATAAAATAGATATAAGTTTCATTACGGTTGGTAATTTTCAGTACATCATTTCGAAACCCAGGATGGCTCGAATTGGAACAATAGCAGTAAAATATTTTTAAATCAGGACCGCAATTTTAAGCTGTTCCTATTGATAACCAAGTACATTCAATAGTTTATAGAGACAAATCTGGTAAAAAAACCGACGAGCTTGTATCCGAGACACGACCTATTAACGTAGGACTACGTAAAATTGAGAAAACTTTACTTGTACAGTTTAATTGAAACCAAAATTTAGAAGTTATAAATTAAAAATAAAACCGTTAATTATCTAATGCTGCCATCTTTATGCATTAGGCTGTATTAGCTCAAAAGTACCCATTGTATATATTTTTTCTTAATTTTTATATTTATTGTTTATACAATACTAAATTTTATATTTCTCAATTCGTTATATCACAATGAAATGCCGTTCTATACCAAAAATATAAAATTGCGGTCTATCTGGCTCCTCGTACAACACTTTTCCCACAAAGCGTCCGTTAAAGATCACCAAACCAACCATTTATATTTTACAACCATTTTCTGTTAGTTTTGCACAGGCATTTTCTTAAATTTGGAGACCTCTTCCACAATATCACAATTGTTCACAACAATATAAATTTTCTACTCTCATGCCACCAAATCACAGCTTTTGAGTTGCCAAATTCAAATAATTATAATAATTATAAAAGTTATAGTATTCTCTGAGACCTTAACAAAACCATTTTTCTTATCGGCAACCACGCCCTATTTAGGCGTTAAAACCACCTCTTAATTGGCGAAAAAAAGGTAATTTCATCCCCTAAAAATTAGAGATGCAACCTTCATAATTTAATTTACTACGATTTTGTTGTACTTTTTATGAGGAATAATTACCAATTTGTTTTATCAAAAAAAGTGGAATAGAAGTCGAGATATATACTGAAGTTACATGTTGAACCGAAACATCACCGACCGAGTTGTGAACTGAAAATTGACTGAACGAATCTTTCAGTCGAAATGACGTATTAATGTCAAATGGTACAACAACAAAATTAAACTAAACAAAATCAAAACGAATACATCTAGTAAAACATCCACTTTTACATCTGATAACAAATTTCTTTTTTTTAAACTCATTCTGTGTTTTGTACTTCAATTGATTATTCTTCTAAGATTTAACCTAGAAATAAGCTCGTGAAATGTCATTTCAGTCAGTCCGAAGTTACATGTTACACCGAAGATTAAAACCGACTCAACTAACCTAATGTTAACCGACTGACTCGGTCATTATTTCGGTCGCAATTTCGGTTGGGTTGCGGTTTACATGTTAGACTTATCGTTAAGTTTCAGTCGGTCATCATTTCAATTCAACATGTATCTTCAGTAATACCTACCGAAAAAAACGCTTTTTGAGGTTAATTAAAAGGTTTCGTTAATGTCTCAAAGAGTACAACTTAGAACAGTTTTTATAATTTTTGAATTTGACAGTTCAAAAGATTCCCTTTTTAGATTACTTAGAACTGAAACGTGTTTTCATCTGTGACCTGTAACAATTAGATCCAGTTATACATCTCTAGTATACTGTTAAAAATCCAACAATATTATGTGAGAAACATAATATTTGACCGATATGATTATTCAATCAGTGCCTGGCATCACCGTGAATCATTCAAGATTACAAAATAGTAAAACACAATTAACGTACATTATTTTTTTGGCACCGAATCCCACCTATCGTCGCATACCATTTCATTTTATGTATCTCCCAGCGCTTTTCTCCAAAACTTGCTCCACCATAATGGCGTCCCATAACAATTTGCTATTAAGGTTTACATACGACCTTATACTAAGAGAATTAATTACTCAGAAATAATACCTTTAAACCCGATTTTAATAAAGCAATTCACAAATAATATATCGATCAATATATCGTTAAAATTTCAATCATTTAAATGTCACAAAATATCAATAAAACGTCATTGAAATGCCTGACACAGAAATGGGAATGTCTTGCTATTAACAAAAGCATACTAGATATAATTTATTTTTAAATATTGACGATTCAATTGACGTATTAAATCCAATTAGTTTCCCGTCACTTGGAAACTTTGAAGTCCCGTAACTCAAAAACCTAAATATTTGTCGGCCTGATCTTGGCGACTATATATTTTTCTAGGATTGCATAGGTTATACCGCATATAAATTCAAAAAATGTATGCAATATTTAACATAATGAAAATAAAAAAATGTTGAACTTTTATTTTTATTTTATAGCTTTAAATCAATATGGCGTGCGGTATGTTTGATCAAGTTCATGACTATTTAATTAAAATTGAAATTAAGATACATATTAAAAATTAGTTGTTTAAATTTTTTTTCAATCCAAAAATCTTTATTTAACTTGGTTTGAATTTTACAGTTTTTAAAACATTACATTTTATTTATCCAGAGACATTGCTTTACTCAAATAAATTTACTAAATACGTGAATTCCGTGACGCGCGTCACGTACATTAAAATTTTGGTTTACCCCTCATATATAATGAAAACAAAGACGTAGTCCTACGTCAAAATAATGATTTATTTCCTTTTTAATAAAAATAGCTACTTCACCATGAGCCTGATATTGTCTGTGTCTGCGATAGCACCAATAATTCGGAATGCTAGAATAGATGTTGTTTTTCAGAAAAGTTTCAGTTATAAGTATTATATCTATATTAGAAGTCTCTAAGAAATTAGTTAATTCGAATTTGAGCATTCCAAGTACTGATCATTAGTCTATTTAAGGGCAGTGCCGTATTTGAGAGCAATTTAAAAGATTGCCTGTAATTGTTCTTGCCGAGAATTACAGCTTTTTAAATTCAGGACAATATCGGAAAGATATCTAAAAGTTTAGACCCAGAAAATTGATCATCATTATTGGCTACGACAGGTTAACGGGCACTTAAGTTATTAAAATTCAGATTAGTCTGAGCGATACTGGAATTAGTCGGTTTGATTTGAGTATCATTAACGTTAGTACTAAAACTATTGCTAGTAAGACTCGAAAACTTATGGTTAGTTGTGTATATTAAAGTTGGTATATGTTTTTGTTGGATACAATTTTTTTGATTTAAATGTTTTTGAATTTAAGAATTCATTGTGTTGAGGGCATGTTAGAGAATTTGCTTGATGATTACCTTTACAATTTATACATACATGTTTTGATGATTCATCTTTAAATGGACACTCCGATTCTAAGTTTTCATGATTTGCTGAACAATATTTACACTTCGGCTGCATATTACAATTACTGATTCCGAGCCCAAATATAAAACATCTTAGGCACAGGGTGACTTTGTTTGGCTTTGTATTGGCAAGTTTTCACTTGCAAATAACATGGGTAATTTGGGAGATGGGAGATGTATTTTCATAAAACTTAAAAATAAATCGAATATCCGACGAAATTCCAGCCACTCTATGTGTATATCACACACTCTCGTGGAAATTATACATTTTCGGTGGTCAAATAATTATACTTTTTTCGGTAAAAACGGTATGGATAAATATTTTTTACTATGGCGTAATTTTTAATTACCGATTTTAAACTTAAAATATTGTGGATTCTCATTCTAGAAGGGTTCAAGATTGATCATGAATTTTTTAAGATTTTTAAAAGCGATTTATTAAGCGAAATATGGTCAGCGAAGTTTGGTAAGTTAAAGCTGTACGTGAATGTTTTCGACCCAGTGCGACCGCGGAAGCATCGAAATTACTGTGCGACTGGGTAAGCTGAGTGTAAATACTGCAACTGAATATATTTGAAAAATTACAAAACATCGAAAAATAATTGTTTAAAAATATGCGGAGTATCATTCACAAATAAAATAAAAATAATTGAACTTAAATGAGGTCCCTGAGGAAACCCTGAATGACAATAGATAAAATCCGATTTAACATGATTCAGTAAAGCAAACTGTTTCCTTCCCACTAGATAAGAAAAAATCCATTTTAGATAATTTAGATCAAAACCAATAAATGAAAGCTTTTTATAATAATTCTATCGTCTATTGAATCGAAAGCTTTAGCAAAATCAAAATAAATTGCATCAACTTGGGCGGTCTTTAACTCGAGTGATTCAACAAAGAATTTAGTAAATTACAAAAGATTGCGTAGTTGTAAAATTGTAACTGGTGAAGCCATGCTAAAAACACGAGGTTGTCACAATTAGTTGAAAAAGCTTTGGTATTGATGACAAAATTGAGATTTCATACTTGGATAAATTAGAGCGGTAGCCTTTTTTATAAATTGGAAAATATGTGATACTTTTCGAGCGGTTGGAAAGCTTCAATCACTTAAATAACCTTAAATATTCCCAATTGGTTACCACAATAATATGATACAAGTGAGAAGAGAATATATGAAGTTAAAATTACTCTAAAAAATTATGAAAATTAATTATGAACATGAAATGGTCCGGACTACGACTTGCGACAACGATAAATTCGTTAAATATAATAGTTCAGCTTAGAAACGTACAATAAGTGATTGCAAATGCAGGAAGAGAATCTATAAAGTTCAGTTTACTCTAAAATTTCCACGGGTACCCAATAAAAACTATGCAAACCATTTATAGGTCATAAATGGCATTAAGCATTAATCACGCAAATGATAAATTCGTAAAATGTATTTAGCTAGTTGAGCCTAGAAGTGCAAATTGCTTATTTCAATAAATTATGCAGGAAGGCAATACAAAAAATTAATTTACTCTAGAAGTACCACTGTGATTCAATAAAAGTTACGCAAACCATCTATGAACCATAAATGGCGTTGAACATGACTCTTGTGGCCTCACAATTCTAGAAGTTCCAAAAAACTCTACACCTTTTCCAATTGTAATTCAGAAAGCGTCAATTGTAATTCAGAAAATCTCCACTGTATATAACGCGGATATACAAACTGTTAATACATATAATTTATTATACATAACCCGTGAATTCACTTTAACATTTCAAACATCTGAATTCATTTATTTGTCAAATTAACACAAACAATTTAATACATAGTTTAAAACGTAAAATACAAGATTTCTATTCATAAAAATGAAACTAAAGGACAATTGCGCAATTTGCCAAATTGTAATAACAAGCCAAAGTGTGTGCAACCTATAATCGATGCTCGAGATAGTAGGTGTCCTGTTTGCAGAACTACCGTGATTGAAACTGATGCAATTGAAAGGAAGATGTACAAAAAAATATTGAAAAAGATCGTGAAAGGTCAGTGAATTTTGCGAACAGAGTTGATTACAGGATAGCTTTGGCTGTAATGCTGAAAATAAAATACAAGACCGCATATCACTGGCTCTAATCTGGTCGTGATATAATGTTGCCAAAAGGTGGTACAAAACCAGAAGTATTTTCCTGAGGATGAAATTGATTTGATGATTTTCTGGGTAGAAGAAGACTGTAGTGTAACATTAAAACAAATAAAACAAAAAATTATGAACAGTTTCCGGAAAGTGGTGTCTGTGTCAACCGTTGGTAACTACTTAGAAAAGTGCACATTGAACCGATTACAATAAATTCGGAAATCAATAAAATAAAACGATCTAAATATGTCCAATCTTTACTGTAAAACAAGGTACCCAAGAGCTGGTCGTAGGGCAGTCCAACACATTCCAGCATCAAGAAGTCCTAACATACATTTAATTGGATCAATTTATACTACAGGCGTTGTGTCTATGGAACGTAGAAGAGGTTTATTTACTGTACAGTTAGCAAATAATTAGGTAAGAAGATAATTGCAGCAGTGGCACAAGATTTGGGAAATCAACTGGCAGATTTAGTCATTGTTGCATATAAAGCACCTTGCCGTAAATTACTGCTGGTGAACATGGTAAATTATTGCTGGCTGAGACTCTAATAGAATATTTGTTTGTTGAAATTGTAATTTAATGTCTGGTGACACAATATTTAACTAAACTAATTATAAACTGAAATAATATTAAATAATTGTAATATAACTTATGAATTTATTGAACTAATTATTATAAAATGAAGGGGAGAAGTTGTTTAAATTTTAAATGATAATTAAACGAACAATATTTGTGGTTGGAGGATCTTATAACTTGAATATTTTATAGAATTGTTTTAGGCCTTTGTGAATCGTCAATAAATTCCCCACCCCACGTGCTTTACGGGTACTTGTGATGTGTTATTTTAAAAATAAGTTGCATCATCAAATCCAAAAATGGCCGCTTTCTCAAAATTACAATTGACGTTTTCTGAATTACAATTGACTAATCTGAATTATAATTGATGCTTTCTGAATTACAATTGGAAAAGGTGTAGAAGTTCCACCGTGATCCAATAAAAATTACGCAAATCATCTATCAACGATAAATCGTGTTGAATAAGACCCTTATTATTACAGTTAATGTAATACATGCAAGAAGAGACTATTTAAAGATAAATTTACCCTGGAACTACCATTGTGACCCAATATAATTTATGCAAACCATTTATGGGTCATAAATGACATTGAGCACAACTCGCGAGAACAACTAATTCTTAAAAGATATTTAGTTGAGCTAAGCAGAGAATTTAAAAATATAAATTTACTCTATAACTTCCACTATGACCCAATAGAAATTATGCAATCCATTTATGTGCCATAAAGGGCATTAAACACGATCCCTCGCGTCACAGTTATAGAATTCAGAAAAATTTGATTTACTCTAAAATTTTGAACGTGGCCCTATGAAACTAAATCAAACCATCTACGAACCATAAATAGACTTGAACATGACTAAAGGTTTCACAATTAGTGTGTTACATGGAGGAAGACAATACATAAAGTTAAATTCATTCTAAAACTTATACTGTCACCCAATACAAATCATTCAAGCTAATTATAGACATGTTAGTTCAGCTTAGAAATGTACAATATGTTATCGCTGTTAATATATTACAAGCAGAAAGATGTAGTTAAATTTACACTGAAAATTAGACCGTGACACAATAAAAATTTTCCAAAGCAATTTTGGGCCATAAATGGCATTGAGAACGTATCGCAAAAACGATAAACTAATAAAATTTTTATCTTTGAACTTAGAAGTGCACAGTAAAAATTTGAATTTAAAAATATTTACTTTCTAACTTCTACTGTGATCCAATTGAAAATACGCTAACCACTTATGGACCATAAAAGGCATTAAACACGACTCCTGGTGCTACTGTGAAGGGGCTGGGAGACTCTAGCGGCGAAAAAAAATTTTTGGGATTTTTTTCTCCGGGACAATGAAATAAATCAAAATTCAGAGAATATTTCTTTATTATATAACTAATGAAATTTTTATAAAAATTTCTAACTAATTGTAGATTCTTAAAAAGTGCTAGCTTTGTACAAAAAATTATCAAATTTTCGGTTCTTTGAACCATAATCATGAACCATTATCACAAAACGTAAAATAAAGTTCCTTATAATATAGCTAAACTTCCAGCCACTTAAAAGTTTGAAACTTTACCCCCTTTAAGTTATCCCAGATTTTCATCCGAGGAAACTTTGAAATTACCTCCGACAACGCAAGCATAAAAACCCATCCCAGGCTTTTTTCTACACTATTTAAAGTGCACGAACTTCAGTAACAAATTTCTAGGCCCACAATAATCCTGCTCAGACGAGTTTTTTTTAATTTATTTTTAACTATGGGAAGGCAACACATTTTTTGATATAGCAAAAATTCTAACAAGCAAACCGCGTTCAGAATTGGCCAAGGGGTAACCAATGGGATAATCCGGATCAGAAGATTTTTGTTTGTGTTTTATTTATTTTAGTCATTTCTAACTATACGAAAAAAAAAATCTTATAATAAATAAAAATCCTGGGATGGGTTTTTACGCTTGCGTTGTCGGAGGTAATTTAAAATTTTCCTGGGATGAAAGTCTGGGATAACTTCAAGGGGTGAAAGTTTTTATTTTATGTTTCATGCCTTGAAAATGGTTCAAAGAACTGGAAATTTCGCAATTTTTGTAAAAAACTAAATTTTTTTAAAATAAAAAATTTTTAAGAATCTACAATTAGTTTGGTCAATTAGCCATTTTTATAAAATTAATAAAAAAACCAAATTTTTATCAATTAATTATAATGAACTGTAAAAATTAATTTTTCCAAAGCGATCCAAAACAAAATGGCGGCTTTTCGTAATAGTGAGATGAAGGTATGCTAACATTATTTTTTTAAGTTATGATGAAAAACAAAATTGTTTGCCAACATAAACTGCAGAAGTATATACATATGACTTTTTTTTGATAAATCTATTTTTGTACGAATGGCGCGTTTAAAAAAAAATTCAAAATTTCCAAAATAAAAGCACCACCTCATACAATATAAACCTAACTTAAAAATGGCAGGTGCTACTGATCCGGCCTTTGAAAAAAGACTTGTAACAGTGAAAAAAATCCTAAACTATGCTTTTATTCTGCCGCTAGGCTACCTAACCCTTTAATGCACAACATTCAGGACGAGTATATAAAGGTTAATTTACTATAAAACTGCCACAGTTACCCGGTAAAATAGCAATGATAGTGATTTGCAATAACAATAAAATCGTAAAACATGTTAGTTGAGCTTAAAAATGCATAACAAGTTACCGCATGTAATATATTACAAGCAGGAAGAGAATATTATATAAAATTAAAGTTACTATAAAACTTCCACGGTAACCCAATAACAAGTGGAATTGAGCACTACTAGCGAAGCGATAATATCGTAAAACATATTTCGTTAAATATAAAAATGAACAATTGCTTATTTCAATTATTGTAGTACATGCACGAAGAGAATCTCAAAAAAATTAAATTCATTCTAATATTTTCACTGTAACTCAATAAAAAATATTTAATCTGAATTAAAGATACAATAAGTTGCGGAACTCAATAAACTGCAAGCAGAAACAAAACACGTAAAGCTTAATTTACTCTAAAATTTATACTGTGCCTATTTTGTAATTTTTCGGGAAGTTTTACAATTCCATTGGTGTCGAACTTCTGCGGTTTATCGGCGAATAATTTGGCTAAGTGATTTTCACAGTCCTTTTTGAAGCCAACTTTAGACCACAAACACTCTCAATTTTTACTTGGTCATCAAATATGTCTGTGTGTGGTTTTACGTTGTAATCAATTTTTGCCGTTTTTTTTGGTCAATTACTGACATTAGAGATTAGAATCAATCGTTTGATCAGGTTCTAGAATCTCACAATGTACGATTCCCTTCTAATCCCGCCACACACACAGCATAACTATATGGGGCGTCAATCCTAGCTTTAAAGTCTTTAACTTTCTTTGACCATGATCTTTTTCCAACCACATTCTCGTATTTTTATTTTTAATCGCCAGTAATTATTCTTCGACAATTCTGGCGGCACCCAAACATCGAGCTGCTTTGTGTACCCAGCCTTACATAAATGGTTTACATCTGTTTTGTGATCGATATATAATTCCTTAGCAATGCCATTGGCTGCGTATATTTCGGCCTTTTTAGATTTTTCTTCGACATCAAAATTTCCAGAACGGAAGCGACCAAACCATTACTAATATAACTTTTGACACAATTGTCGAAATATACAAATTATCTTCATGAAAATTATAGGCTAAATTGTCCTTTCATCAAATGACCTTTCAAACCAATCTCTAAATACTTTTTTTCCAACCTAATATTTTGATAGAATCCGTTATCCACATTAAAGTGCAAAAATAGAGCTGAGTAAGAATCATGTTTTTATTGCTATTGAAATGCGAAACGATTTAGAAAGTAAGCTGTGAATACGTGCCTGCTAAGGATTATACATAAATCTAAAACGAGTTTCTATAAACAGCTTAAATTAATTGTTCAGTCATTGATATTGTGATGTATAAATCAATTGAAGATAACGAAATAAAATGATTACTAAGCTTTCTACACAAATCGTTTTTTATAGAATAATGAGCTTTTAAAAATGATGATGACGATTATGTAGTAAAATATTTTAATCTAATTTGAATTCAATTTTACTGTTGTTTTTTTTTTTGGTGGAAATACGATAAAAAACTGAACTCTCGATGAACCGACAAAAGCAAAAAAAAAAAAATACTGGTTACATTTATTTCGTTTAAGTATTTTAAATGGGTCTGGTTGTGATGTTCGTATTACATATGTATAGCGAATCTTTACCATGTACAACGTACACAAACTGGTCCATTGAGCTTTCCAACCATGAAAATATTTTTATGGTTCTGTTAAATTTTTTATTTTTTGCGTCAAGCGAAAAAAATGAAACAATTTTTTATCTGTTATTTTACATTTGGGGATAAGGACTGGCATTTTTTTTTCTCGTTGGTCTCACATAAAAAAACATAATACATATAGTATTTATGTATATAAAAATAAAAAAAGTATTTTAGAGTTGATACATAAAATATATTATTTAATATTGGGTTTGAAAATTCCATATTACATGGCAGCTGTGCTCCATTTATTTTAGATATAACACATATCAGCACATTTATCAAAATGAAATAAAAATTAATCAGTTATTAATGCGAAACGGTTCTCTGTTTTTTTAGGCAATTGTGCAGGCTTATTGTTAAGCATTTTGTTATTCCGACACCTACACCCAAATAATGTTATTTTGTAGAATAATGATTCTGTCGATTTTTTGCTGTTATGACCCGAATATGTGAATGCTTTTCAAATGTCAATGGGCGCATTCAAGCAAGCCAACTGTTGGCAACATGTTGGGTAAAATCAACACGTTGAGACCTGAACGCACATGATACATTCAAAATTTCATGGCAATGTGATTGTTTAAATGTCATTTTTTCCATCGGTAGATTTTTGAGGCCAACATGTTAGGAAACCTGAATCTGCCCAATGTCTTCGAATTTCCACTTCCGTTTTTTTTTGGTTTATGGGAAAGATTCCTAAAGTGAGTATTCGAAGAATAATGAAGAAATAATTTCAACAAACTTCTCTTTCGATTACAATTTTGAATTTTAAATGAGGATTTAAGCTTAATTTGATAATTCAACAGAGTGACAGTGTTTTGTTTGATTTCTGGTTACTATTTGATAATGACGATCAAGGCGGCGCTCGGTTAAAATCTGGATTTCTTAAATACTAAAATATATATTATATTGTTTTACACTAACAAAATACATACAAGCGTAATTATCAATCCTGCTGAATTGTAATATTCTAAAACTAAATTGTTTTCTTTCGTTTATTAATTTACTCATCATCAAATTCTAGGTCGTTTTATTATTTTTATTTTTTTGTATTCCACAATATTTTACTTATTTCAGGTCATTTAATGTTACACTAGTTTCATTACATTGTATTTTAACATTACATTTATTTTAGATTATTAATACTCCATATTTGTTACTTCCAGACTTGTTATAATATAATTTTATGCATGTTGATTTATATTTCCTTATTATTTTATTATTTTGTATTCGTTTTTTATTTATTTTAAGTTTTTAAAATACTACAGATTACTTAATAACAAACTTCTTACATTGTAGTTCCCTATTACGTTTTTATTCTAGGTGATATGCTATAGTACCATCAGACTTATTACATAATTTTATGTATGTACATATTTCAATATCATCATGCAATGTATTTCCATTTGTTGCTTTTATTTCTATGTGGGTCATTACTATTTTTCTCTACATTGTACTTTACAATACGTTCTTGTTCTCTTTTTCTTCTTTACTTAATAAATTCCTGCGGTATACGTTCGCCTTACGTGTAATATGCATTTGAATATAGCCTGGAGTTAAATAATTTGGTACATTTATATTTTGCCTGAATGTGTAGCCATCTCTACGATTGCCTGTTAATGGCCTTCAAATGCCCAGTTGAAAAGGGTTTTCTTTTTTTTTATTCGGCTGTTGTTTCAGAAATATAGCTTAAATAGAATATTGAGAATGCTTAAATCGAGCAGTATTAAAACAACCTTAATTTTACAAAGCCATAGTCTAAAAAACGAAGCTTTTATAAGGAATTAGAAACTAGGAAAAAACCAAACTTTCCATGGTAAAACACGTACATACAACATATGGATCATTTTTCTTCTTAGACAAATTTTAAATAGAAACTTTACAAATTCTTAATTATGATTATTGAAATATTTTCCTAAATGTCTGAGTTCCCACCTATTTTAGTGTCGTTTAAATAAATCGTTTAATTTTTTGGTAATTAATGATTTATTTAAACCAAAATATAAAAACAAATTCAAAACAACAGCATTCTGGTCGAATTGAAATAAAAGCTTACTATAAATCGTGTGGCCAGTAATTCAAAATTCATTACATTCAGTGATGGCAGTAAAAATTTGGTAAAATAGTACCAACAATTACCACTTGGGGAAATTTCAAGTTCAAAAATTGTAGGAAAAGCAAACCAAATTCTCAAAATGTTAAAACCGTGTCATAATTTTGTGACTAAACAATTTTTTTTCGTATTTTTCTGTATACATCTTAGACATCTAGCGCACACTAGTAAAACTAAAGATAAATGTAGCAAGTATTATTTTAATTCGTCTGAGCCAACTTTGATGTATTTTTCAAAATGAAAGTTCGAAAAATATATTTCAGAAATAATTTAATTTTAATATTTCTGTATTTAATATTTTTTAATAGCAATATAGCTTTCTTGTGAATTGTTGTTAAAGATATGTAGAAAACTTTTATATACACGTTTTATAAAAGTTTTGCGTTTTTCATTGAAACACTTGAAGCTAAAAAACACCATTTTTACTATGGCTTCCAATGGAAATCAGTGAAAGTTATATCACTAAATAAAGCTTATAAAAAATACGTTATGATGATCATAGCTTGTAGCGGTTAAAAATGACAGCGTTCGAAACAAAAATATTTATACCGCGCCACTTCAGCGAAATACTGCTCGCTCGCTGAATAAAATATTTCGACACTCGATACACAAATATAATATCGATAATAATCGAGTATCGATAACTTTATAACAAGCTTCTGTACACAACCAAAATATACGTCAAAAATAAAATTAAAAAAATCGACAAGTCAGTCTTAAAAGTGTAAGCAAACAATCGGGACATCAACCACTAAAATAATCAAAAACATTATTATAATAAATTAATAAACCAAACATACTTAAATACTGTAACGAAATTATCAAATAAAATATTATAAAATAAAAGTACATACAAAAGTGAAATCATACAACAAATTAATAAATAAAATATTAGTGTTTTAATCACCAAAATACACCCGCTATAAGCTCTATACTCTCGAAGGCTCTGGTAGTATTTTGTGAAATACTAGCTTAAAGCTTAAGCAAAATAAACGAGATCTCAGCATAATTTTAAATTAAAAAATTTTAAAATCATATTGTGCAATTGTTTCCAATGTTTATCTATATATTTGCTAAATGTTGGTCTGATTTGCTTGCATGACAATGCATTCCAAGCTTGTTATTAGTGTTTTAGTAATACAAATCCAGATCTTTATGCTGTTTCAATTAAGCAAGTTAAGTTTATTTTAAGCATTTTGATAGTAAAATTTTAGTCTTACTTGCTGGTATAATTAAACAACATTTGCTCGTTTTATGAATTCTGGTAGTAAATTTGAACGAATGGTATTCTTAAACTAGGCTTATTAAAAGGTAACAAATTCAAGTAATGAAAGCTTATTTTTCGCATTTTAATGCTCACTAACTATTTATTTTTATTTAAATATATTTAATTTTATTTTAACACATATTTTGTTAAACTCCTGAATTGGCTTAATTTGAAGAATGGTGGTTTCTCGAAATACAATTTGTTATAAAAGCCGGTACACATTGACAACGAGCGACAAGAACGATTTTTCCTTTTCCAACAAATTATTAAACAAATTGTTAAAATAGTGAAAATCATGTTTTAAATATTATATGTTTTAAATTAACGACTAAACTAACATTTAATGTATGAGGAAAGAAAGTTACCCCATCCACTCACCACTTGGATGCTGTGGTAAAAAAAAAAGAATCTAAGGAACCAATTTACTGGGAAGTCCGATTGCTCCCAACTTGTTCTTTACGCTCTTGTGCCTTGCTGATGGCGTGGTTAGTTAAATCATCGATCGATTTAAGTTGAAACCCGCAGTGGTGGTTTAAACGGTTAGGGTTCTTCCAGCTGTTTAATCAGAAAAAAAAAATTATTATTTGTAGCACCTGTCTAGTTACAATTCAATGCGGTTTTTATGCCCTTCTGGCGCACAGAATGAACATTAGCTACTTTCCAGATCGCAGTCGAACAGAATAACTAAAAGTTTAGTCAACGATTTGTAGTAATTGTTTGGACTCAGGGCAGTCTTAGCAAATTTGAGCTCCTTGGGCTAATAAAAAATCGCTTTTTCCAAGAAATCGTACTCTATGGATAGTACACTAAAATTATTATTGAATTTACTTTCTCCTAAAGATGACGACTTTAGGTAATTCTCTTTGAGAGTGAAAAATGAAATACCACCACTGCAATTTATGCACACAATACCTAAGTAAATCCGTAAAACCGCAACTGTACTGGGAAAATTATATTTCTGTTTAAAAAACTGAAAAATGTTGCGTATTTAAGAAATGAACGAAAAGAGATAAAATTTAATCTCACAATAAAATAGTCCACCTAACAAAACTTTCTCGGATAACGATACTTTTTCAAAATTTTGCTTTGCCAAAATTTTCTCTTATTTGCTTTTTATCTGTAACACAATCCCCCAAAAGGGATTGTGTTAATAGAACATAGAAATAGCGGTCTGGTTGCGGTATAGTGCTGGCTGTAGCTCGCCGCTAGGCGTGGGGGTTACCAGACATATTTCTATGCTTGAAAAACCGCATAGAGATAAAACGAATGGGACAGAAAACTAAATCTACCCTTGCCACGACCACAGTAGTAGATAATAATAAATTTGGGGTGCGCTCGACAAGGACGCCGGTGCCACTCCGGCGACCTTCGTCAAGGCTTAGGTCAGCATGAGGTCACCCATCCCCCACGTGATCACACAGAACTATTTAACGACACATATCACTATCAAAAAATTACCTTGGAAAAATAATAAAAAACTGTAATTGCTTATGGAAAAACTGATTCGGAAAAAAAAACGGAAAAATGAAATGGATAGGAAAAAAAAATTGAAATAAAGCCGTTAACAAAAATCAAAAAAAAAAAAAAAAAAAAACGTGGTGCGAATCGATTTTAGGGTATGCCGCATGCGACGCCACCCGGAACCTGAAAACCGCGAAAATTTATGAAATTTAAATACAAAAACAATATATTAATAAAACAACGTTGAAAAACCAAGTTTGGCTCATAAAAATGAGGAAATATATAAAATAAAAAAAACACGCGGTGTTCTGGGGTTATTATTTATTTTCCCCCATAAAACACCATACCTGAATACACAAAATAACTTGGCCCGTCCGACCTCCAAAACCGCTACCAACAGCGCCGTCGCAGGAACCCCCTCAATCACGAACCCCGACCCGCTTGGTTGGCAGGTCTGCTGCCACAAACCACAATAAACTCCAAAGAATTACCTGAAACAAATCTATTCAATTTTCTGGTATTTATTCAATCGAATTTCACGATCAAACCGTTTCGAGACTCGTCACACAAAACTATGTAGTTTACCTTGTATGCTCGGTTATTTATTTTATGGCGAATTCTTCATTATTAACTTTCTCTCAAAATTCGGGAAAAATCAAAAATCAACAAACCACCAAATCTGTTCAACAATTCACAATTTGTTTTATTTAAATCACCGAATACTAAATTATAACATACTAAGTTATTAAATCAATTACAAATTATATTGTTCATGAAAATATTAATAACACAACAATTTTAATTAAGGGGGTTTTTTTCCTCCCCCGTTAACAATTATCAAACAAAAATTTTATTAAATTTCTTTTAATACAAATTTATATAATATGTTTTTACTTTTATTTTCATTTGAATTTCATAAACCAAGATTATCATGGAAATATTATTTTTATTTATATAATATTATATTATATATTATTTTTATTAAATATTAATATTTTTCAATGTACTTTTCAGACTTGATTTACATAAAAAAAATTCGTATCTCTCTGACTATCATCACATAAAATTTATATCCTATTCGCACTAACAATATTTTATATTTTTCACATAATCAAAAAAAAAATGGCCACTTGGCATAAAAAAAAATACAAAAACTTATCAACATGCATTAAATGCATCAAACGTCCACTCTTGACCTTTGTTTTTCAAAATCCCAAACTAGACTAACCAAAAAATAAAATCGTTAATCGACACGTATAACAAAAATTTTTCATCCCCCCCAAAAAAGATATTAACCATAGAAAAAAAAAATACAAAATACCCGAACGATGGATTTCGGCTGACGTACACATACGACATCACCCAAAATCGACTCACACGTACCCATACTATTTAATCCAATCTCCAGAACATTCGATTCGCGTGGAAAATCCACGCGCTAACAAAAATAAAACAAACGAAGCAACACACCAATCCACTACACGTCATTCCATACATTCAAATAAAATAATAAACCGAACCGACAAAATTGCGGAGAAGTGTATAATGATTAATGGTACACTCTACACACAAAAAAAAAATATTTTCTATTACAAATCAAGTTGAAAGAAAGAATGACGTATAGTGGAAGAGATTTTTTTTTTATAAAGCAATGGACACACATGCATTGTTGTTTGAATTTTCAACCGCAATTACAGATTTGAATTAATTACACCATACAACCACAAGCGGTTGTTACACTCTCCTACAATTTCGGATCTCAAACAATAATTGAGTTGCGAAAATTAATTATTGCGCATTACAAAAAATGGAAAAACACAGAGGAAAATCGCGAAAATTATTAGCAAAGTTCGCAAAATACTTCAAAATATCATTATAAAACGCTCTAGTGAGAAAATAAATATTATTATATGCCAAAAATAAGTTCCAAAAATTTGTTTCCTTGGACGTTGGTTTGTAAACAAATCGAAGAATAACCTAAGACCGAGCGCACCGAAACTTCGAAATATGGTGGAGTAACATATAACAATTAATTATAATGCTGAAATGGTTTAGAGAGTCTTACGCAGAATTGGTTTACATGGTAGAATTGTCAGGAAGAAGCCTTTCGTTAGTGAGAAATTTTTGTTGGGTCTAATGGCAGGATAAACGTGAGACAAAAGTCAAACCAAGAAATGAATCCATACTATTTGCATCCCACAGTTAAACATTATGGCGGTCATGTGATAATTTGGGGTGCGCGTTCGGCGGCTGTAGTTGGGAAACTTCATTTTACTAACGGGAACATAAACAAATACCAATATTTAAATATACATATTAAAAGAAAATTTAAAACAGAGTGCTGATAAACTGGGTATTAAAGACACTTTTTATTTCTATCAAGATGATAATTCCAAGCTCGCCATTGGAATGGTACGAAAATGGCTGTTGTTTAATTAACCTAGCTAGAATAATCAAAACACCACCACAATCGCCTGATTTAAATATTATTAAAAATGCCTGGCATAAATTGGGGTGTGAAATAATATATCAAATAAAAGTGATTTAAAAAGGATCTTATTGGAGGAATGGGATAAAATTAGCTCCGAATACACCAGAAAACTTGTGGAATCTATTCCAGACCGCTTAAAACTAGTTATTAAGCAGACAGGGTTTCCAACAAAATTTTGAAAAAGTTTTAGGACTTTTTGTTAACTGTGAATCTTTTGTAACTTTTTATAACTGTAATTAATATGAACCATTTTTCTTGTGATATGATTTTTTTTTATTTTTCATGAATATGTTATTTGCTGTTGTTACTGATATTCAATAATTAAATTTTTTATTTTATTCAAATTGGAATAAAATATACTTTTAATAATATTCATTGTTTCTTACATTGTTTGATTTTTTTTAGGAATTTTTGAAAAATATTTTTTATTAGGGTTGGACCATTTTCACTGTTGTCATTTGACCACATGTTGAATCAAACCTTCCAATAAACCAATAATTCGCAGCTTATTCACACATGATTAGTCGATTAAACAATATGAGCTATGTTGCGAAATATTGGTTGTGTAAGAGAAGGGTAAGATCGCGGCAATAATTACAGGGATTATTTATTTTTGATTTTTATTAGAAATTTTAAGGAAAAAGTTCACTCAATTTTTCGCCCTATGCCTCCAAAAGTGTTTCGATGTGGTTTTGTCGACACATACATAACAGTTGTAATGGTAGAAATGTCAACGTAAAATATAGCTTTGATGTTTATTCACGAAATGTGTACTGTCCAGAGGTAATACAAATTTTATACGTTTTTACGTTACATAAAAGATTGTTTCTGCAAGGAAAAAGGTAGATGTATTTTAAGGGTTAATGGTATGTAATCGTACTGGTTCTATGAAATGCTGATTTCGGGGAAAAATTGAAAAAATTTGATTTCAACAATATTTTTAAAAGTCGAATTGGCTTAGTGTTGCTTGAACCAATGCCTTCTAGAATATACAAGCCATACTACTGCAAGCAAAAATTATTATTTTTTATTTCATCGACATAGAACAGATGGCGATGAACGTTCTAAAAATGAAAGAGTAGAGAGAAATAGAGAATAAAATAATCAGTATTATCTCATGCGTATGAAAGGAAGGTTGTACATATTTTTATTTCAGACAATTTTCTGCAAAATTCAAAACTATTAAAATTGTTAATAAAATAATAATTTAAATATAAATAAATATTAACTAAATATGGAAAATAAGTTAGAACAATATATCTAAACTATAATCCCATTAATAACTTCAAATTATCAAAAAAACACACGACGTACATCCTCCCTTTCTTGCGCTTGGTTTAATACTAATTTATTTCCAATACCTATACTTTTCACATGGCCCTCTTCGTTTTCATGTTTTATTTCTTTCATTTTTCTAACATTACTGCCATCTACAGAAGAATAATGGAACTGACGACATAAATTGAGTGACGTAACCAGCAGTATGGCTTGTATATTCTAGAAGGCAACTAAAACAATATAAAAAAATATCTGTGTATGTATGACTATACATAGTTCTTCAATCAACCTAAAGAAATAAACGATGACATTCGGGCATATTTATTCGTACATATATTTAGGCGAATTGAAATATAAAACTATTTTGAAAAATTCAAAACAATATCAGTATCGCCATCTAACACTTCACCGACGAACTTCACATGGAAGTACTATATGTATTTATACTATGAGTCCATGTATGCTATTTACTTTCGGCTGACAACCACTATGTTTTTACTTTCGGCTGGAATGTTATCTGCATTATCTAACGTAATCTGCATTATCGATTTTTACTTTCGGCTAACCTTAACAGGATATTTGGGAAAGGTATATATTTAAAAGGTATAACTTCAATCAAATCCTAAGTTATTAAGCGATTCATTACTTTTTTACCTGTAGGATAAGTTCTACAACCGCTGTTGTCACTACTTCTAAAAATATTTCAAAAAAACAATGATCAATGATCAATAAATTGCCATACATATTATATCAGAGTTTTTCCTTCATAAATTTTGCTTTAATACTAATCAACAACAATGTATGTATGTAGAAGCTAAAGCTTTATTCAAAACATATATTGTAATATAAATTTTCTATTTTTGCCCTATCTAACAATATTAAGTTACACAAATTTTACAAAATATTTCAATCAATTTAACCTTTTGCCAACAATAATTTCAAAAGTCATTATTAAAATGACACTCAGCCAACAATAAATCAATCAAAATTGTTTATCATAACATACATAGATAAACGTTTATGTACCTAGCTAAATCCAATAAAATAAAAATGTTATGGATTGGTAAAATAAAATCATGTTCTACCTTTTAAAAGCTAATTCACCATAAAATAATTGCATACGTATGATAAAAAAAAAAACTTTATATAATAGAAAAGTCAATAGACATATACAGAACAATTTATCAAAATATTAGAGAGACAAAAAAAAATGTTTATTAGTGTTTGCATCAATAAATTTATCAGCATCGATTTGTCAATCAAAAAATTGTGTATATGAAGCAGTAGCTTTAGCCCATACCGCCATAACAATCTATCATCATAATTTGCTGTTGTTATTGGTGCTGTATTTGTTTTCTTTTCAACGTTAAATTTTAACGATAGTTATCTAGATATAAAATTAATAATAAATTGAATTGTTTGACTTTTATATTGGTACTATACGAGTACGTGAATTAATCAAATTAAATGGGTGCGCGATTTTTCACGTGGATTTGACAATATCAAATTGCAATGTATTATATTTTCATTATGAGTTTAAATCTACTGTACTCTATTTGTATAAAGCTCTCAAAAGCTTTTAAGAGTGAAAATATACAAAACAAAAAATTAATTTAAATTTTCTTTATGAATTCATTACAGCTACCGGGTGGTGAAGGCAAGGAATTTCATTTTAAACATAGGACATTACCACATGCAAGGTCACGTCGAAGTATTACACACACAAGGGTGTTAAAAAAGGAACCATTGGTAAGTGCTTTTATATTTGTTTATTATACATATTTTTTTGGTCATATTTTACGATTTTCATGTTCCACAAGCATTTTGTTGTTCTTTAATGGGTATAGCTCAAAAATAAAACCTAAATATTTTATGGAATAAATAAAATTTGTGGTCTCATTAAATAATAAAGAAAGAGGGGTGGGCGCTTTACAATTTTTAAAGATCGTCCTTAAGTTGATTTTATATTTTTGGTAAAATATCAAATACAAAATAACGATTTTTTTGTTTGTTAATCTGTAAGTAGTTCATTTAGAGCTTACTCGAAATAATTTCCATAAAATTTACGCATATTGTTCTGCAGGAAGTGTAATTCAAAAAAGATAATTTAAATGCTTTTTTATGAAAAAGTTTTATTTCCATGACTTTGAACAATTGAAAAGTTATTTCTTTTCATGTTATTAAATTGATTTAACGAGCACATGAAATGTTGTTGAAAAGACTAAAGTGGAGTACGATTATGCTTATATTATATATGGTTGAAGATAAAGTTTGAAAATATCATATGAGAATGGAAGCAAATTCACGATTTTCTTTTTTTATATAACTTTGATTAAACATAATTTTTTGTCTTTCAACATTATCCATAAAAAGTTTATTATTTGTTGCATGCGCAAATCACTCTACATTAGTTTCAAAACGAAAAAAAACGTAAGGTATTATAAGCAACTCTAATTACAACTTTCTGCAAATTGAAAAATGTTTTTTTAATAAAATCAGTATAAACGTATCTTAAACTGATTTACTTCTAAATTTAAAACCGAGCACATCCTCGTATTTGTGGAATCATGAGTTTGACTTTGTCTTGAAATTTTAAATTTATAGTTTTGTTAATTAGGATACATATATCTGTATCACAGGCTAAGTATGATGAAACCCTTAGGTAAAACATCTTAAACCAATTAGCTTGATTTTGATATTGCCTTGACTTGACCTTTAGTGTTAATAGAAATGATCCAAATTTTCTAACTTAGGTTACTTCATGATATACTTTAAAAGTTCACATGTTCGTATGAATACTAGCCAAAATAAAAATATCTTTCCTTAGACTCACACCTAGCCCAAGTTATTTTATCTGACTTGTTTGTGTCAATGTAACTAAAAAGAAGCAGTAACTATTGTGTTGTATATAGGCAAATATTTATTTTCAGAATTTATTAAAGTAATAATGAATGAAATTCCCGTTCACGTGGCACCACAATTACAATTCCCAAAATGTGGAATTCGAATTCCCAAAAACCGATGATTCGAAAATATCTTTCGTTTATTCAAATTCGAGTTCCCAAACAGGGCCCCATATCACCAAAATGTTAACTATTGACAAAAAAAAAGATTTAGTATGACATATTAGACACCGAGTTTGAAATATTGCGTAAAAAATTGGCTAAAGAACCATCAAATAAGTTTGGATGATTAAAATATAAATTGTGAAGCAATTGTAACCGAATCAGTGGCGAATTATTTCTATAGTTTGTTAATTACCTTAAATGTAAGAAGGTGTCTTGTAGTATAACGATTGATTTTAAAATTAAACGTATCACCCAGTGTTAACTCACCATCTATTATACAATTTATTATTTTATAGTTTTATACTACAGTAGCGGACATTGAAATCCGGACAGTTAGTAGAATTTTTATTTCCAATTATTTTTCTGTACGTTGGACTCCGGAGGTACAAAAATAAAACAGTGAAAACTGTGATTTTTTTAGGTGTTCAGATTTCTATGTCCGCTATTGTATATAAAATAATTTCATCAGCCAGAATTCTCCTCACTTTCAGACATACTAAATTGTATCTAGTCAGTCTGGTTGCATAAGGCTCCTTTTCTTGTTTAAATTTAAAATTTAAATATCTCGTAAATTTATGTTGAACACGCTATAATGCGTCACTATGTGCTGAATAGTAAAATTTCTAATAGTTCTAGACGAGAAACCAAGAATTGTATATGCTTTTTCCACTACATTTTGAATATGCAGTTTAAAGTCCATCAACAACGACCCAAATCAACAACGTTAGACTGATATATGTATTGTTGATACTATATTTGAAATCTTGATTAACATTTCTCGGTTTTATTTTAGTGACGCTGCGTTTGTCGACATTAACGTTTGGCTGCACCAAATAAATAATTTATCAAGAAAATTTTGCAGTTCGAAGCAATTTTGTAATGATTTCATACAGCTAAAAATTTTGAGATCATCTGCAAATAACAAAGACGCATGCTGAAATATGTCAGAAATATCATTTATGAATGAAATAAACAATAACAGGCCAAGCATTGAACCCTGAGGAACTCCTGAGGTAGGTATTGTCCTCGAAGAGTTAAATACGATTTAAACCACGAATAATTATTACCTCTAACACCGCACCGAGACAACTTTTCCAATAAGAGTAAGTGATTGACTTTGTCAAAAGCTTTAGAGAAGTAAGTGTAATTGACGTCAACACCAAAGTCAGAATTTAACGACTTAGTTACATATTCTGTAAAGCATAATAATTTTGTTAACGTAGAACGTCCTTGAATGAACCCATGTTGACTTTTGGATACGATTCCCTTAGTGTGAGCAAAAAAATGTTTATGTACAATATTGAAGTTAGAGAATTAAGTATTGAAATTGGTCTATAATTTGAAATGTCTGCGTTATCACTATTTTTAAATACTGGAACTATTCTGGCAACTTACCAATGTTGAGATACCTTCAAAAAGTGATTTATTAAATAATATCGTGAGTGGTACACAGATTGTTCGAGCTACATTGCTTACAAAATAAGGAGATAAATGATCAGACCCAGGAGCTATATTTGTCTCAATTCTAGTTAGCTCCATTAACGTTTTAGCTTCAGCAATTCTAAATAAGGTAAAATTCCACAATGATTGTATAATGTCTCATCGTTATTTCTGGAATCGTGCACTCCCAAATTGTAAGCTGATTTAAAAAAATCGCCAAATGAATTACAGATATCTAAAACATTTCAGCTGTAGTTATTATTATAATGCATTCGTAAAGGGTAAGAATTTGATTCCTTTTCCTTTTTGCAGTAACACCAAAACAGTTCGAGAATTTTCTGTAAATTTAATAAAATTGCGATAACACAGCCTCTGTTCCTTTTTCGCTTTAGATCTTACTTTGAAAAACATAGCTGCATAGCATAGTACTCATAATCAGAATATTTTCTATATTTAATCTTAAAATATTCTTTGGCATCTAACAAATTTATTAACTTGATTGAGTACCAATCAGGGTAGGATTTGTCGATATACAATGCATAAGCGGCACGTCCCGTTTAATTATTTTATTAATCGATTAGTAAAAAAAATCTACGGATTGGTCAGAACTCATATGAGAGATACTGTCTTGATTTTATGATTGATTATGTTATAATTACAGTTCCGAAAGTTAGGACGCCGCTGAAAATTTCTTTAATTACATCTTCACTTTTGTATTTAATAATAATATCCAATGGTGGAGGATGTCTGTCAATCACATTAAGCATATCAATCGGTGCTATAACAGTTATATTACTAGGCTCAATATTACTTAGGATTAAATCTAAAAGTCGATTATTATGACCATATACATATTTTATTGTATTGATAAAGCCCTGTGATTATCATTAGCTTTGCCAGAGGAGATGTCTGGTAAAATAGCATTATTATAACCATCATAAGCATTCCAAAAAATATTTAGCAAATTGTGGTCACCAGGTATTAGAAGTTAGCAAAATAAGTAACATAATCATTTTGTGTTGCTTCTGAATAGATATAAGGCCCATTAATAAACAATTTCCTATTGCTGGTTTATCCATAGACTAAGATTTTCTCAGCATAGGTTTCCCAGTCTGATAGTCGGCACGACTTAAATTGTTTATTAACAGCTAATAAACATCCTACACTATCAGTTTTATGTGGAAACAGGTTAAGATATCTAAGCCTTGTCTCGGTTAGGCAGATTAAAAGTTTAAAAATTTATTATTTTTAAACTTTTCTAGCCTAGTTTTCAAGCCATTAATCTTTTGGTAATATTTTAAAAGATATAACATTTAAGAAATTAAGAGAGAAAAATGAAAACGAAGATTAATAAATAATATTAAGAAAATAATTATGTATGTATATAGGGATGTGGTATCGAAACGAAAGTATCAATACTTTACTCATTACTAGTATCGTAATAAAAGTATCGATACCAATATTTGTATCGCAATAAAAGTATCGATACTCTTAAGTATCGAGTACAATTTAAAAACACTTTCGATTTACAGAGCCGATTTATAATGTAAGTTTTTTAATAGTGAGGGACTAAAGCATTTCGGTACTTCTTGGCGAGGTGGTACAAGTGAGGGAAAACATGTTTTATTTCTTCCCACTGCATCGATTTTAGTTGACAAACTGAACTCGCCAAATACAAACTCAGCTCATCTTTGTCTCCGTCTTTGCCAGAACGCCTTTTACGACGGAAGTGAGCTAATTTTTTGTGATATCTTCAAAAATTGATGAAGCTGAGAGCTTTTCTGGCCGTTTTCCTTCATCATTTGATTTATACGATGATGATGTGGTATCAGAGGCGTTCATTATTGTTCTGACGGATGAAATATCACGAGGACCAACTAACGTATCTTTAACAGAGAATCGTTAAAACAGCCATAATGTGGTTGTTCTCGATTTCGCCAAACCGGCGGTTTAACACTTAACACCTCCATAATATATTCTTTTAAGGTTTCAACGAATCGTTTTTTGTCGTCATTTCCTATTATTGATTTAATTTGTTCCCTTAGACAATTAATGGTAGAAATGATTCTGCTGGTAGTTACGTAGCCGCCGCCGCATATATCTCTGGTCACGTATTCATGTTAGTAGGAAAGTGGGGGTAAAATTTAACAAATTCGATTTAAGAGGATTAATGTAGGAATATAAAAATGATGTTTTTTGTGTATGTCTAGTTTATAGAAACTTCCCCAGAAATAAACAATCATAACATAAATAGGCTGTACGATTCCTTATTAAAAAGTATCGATATTTTCAGTAAGAAAGTATCGATACCAGTTGGATATCGTTACAAAAGTATCGAGTACAAAACTACTTGGTATCTTAATCAAAGTATCGATACTATAAAGTATCGATACTTTTTGCGGATCCCTATATGTATATACACAATAAACAATCAAACAGTAGTTATGACTCAGCTTGCAGTTTATTTATTGTATCAGTAGATGAAATTTTTATGGCTTTTGAATTAGTCGTTTTTTTAACAAGAACATTATTATTTTGCACCCAAACAAATTCCACCAGTATGTCTTGTCTTAATCCTTTGGCTAATTAGAGTAGATTTTGCTTCAGACTAGAGCAGGGGCGTCCAAGCCAAATGAGTATTTTTGGCAAATTTTCAAAATAACTAGAGCATTAAAACTGCGATTAGAATAAAAAGCCAACTGGACAACGCGGTAATTATTTATGTATCCAGGGCGAAAGAATTTATCACTCCGAAATAGATGTGAAGGTCACCGCAATAGTTGTTACACATTGCAGCATGCGGCCCGCGGGCCGCATGCCTCAAAATGGAATAAAAATCACGGTGGTCTTCACACTAACCCCAGAGTAATAAATTCTGTGGCTATGGATACGTAAATAGTTACCGCGTCGTCCAGTTGGCTTTTTATTCTAATCGCAGTTTTAATGCTCTAGTTATTTTGAAAATTTGCCAAAAATACTCATTTGGCTTGGACACCCTTGGCACTAGAGAGATAATCCGTAATGAAGAAACTAAGCTTACCAGTATGTTTGCTGAAACCCATATCAGTGATGAGCAATCTACGGTTAAGCTCAATTTTTTTTGCCTTAAATGCATCCAAGATATTTTGATTTGTTGATGCATCCATGCATTCATTCGTTTATCTCCTCCATTTGCGTTTTTAATTTGATCAATACACGATGGTATGTCAAGCGATTTTAAAAGCTTATGCGTATTTTATTCAGTACTGCCTCATTGTTTTCCTCAATTAAGTCGTGAAATATTTGGTTTGTTTTTTTCGAGTTGTCTTCTATAAACTCTAATTTGTTATAGATCGAGTTAATATCATTTTTTAATTCAATTTTTTCTTCCTCCAGAGTTTTAATTCGTTTCATTCAAACTTAGAATTGATTGAATCAAGAGATTGAGAGGAAATAATTTGATAAGTTCGAAGATATTTCAGCTCAGCAGCAAAATCATTCATATAATTCTTAATATCTACAAATTCAGTATCTATGTTCAACACTGTGAGCAACAGAAGATTGATTACCATTCGGCGAACTTTTGCAAATGAAAATGTTCCAATAAACTTGGGTTTTGTTATTATCATCAAGGCTAGATTCCGATATTTTAGCACATGATGCATGAAAGGTTTCACTACAAGAAAAACATTTTACACTAACGAAAAAAATAAAGTGATGTACGTAAGTATGCACTATTTAGCGCCTGATTTTGATCAGTTTATGATTTATGATAGATAAAATGACTTCAAAATTATTTGACAGCAATGAGGGACTTTCCCAATATCGATTTTAGTTCATTTGTCCCCACGCTTGGGCAGCGCTGACTACTTTTTTTTTTTTTTACATGCAAAAACACGTAAAATCATGGTTACAAATACATGTTTCTTGTCTAAATTAGTGGATGTCCCCCTACTTTTTTTTTATGATTAATAAAGAGGAATATGTTGCGATTAATAATAAATATCAAATTTTAAAATTAATTTAGTCGAAATTAATAATTTAATGAAACATTCAAGACACATTTTGGCCATATAAAACTACATACGAAATATTTTAGCCGCCAGTCAGCAAGCGTTGCAATTATATTTGGGAAAATCACTAATACACGTAAACAAAAAAAAAGTTTTTCGTAATTTTCACAGCATACTATAATACACTCATGAGTTGTATTATTGGAACAATAACCATCACCATAGATTTTATGGAGATCCCATTTATAATTTAGGCACAAAAATTTAATTGATATATTATGATTAACTTTATTAGATAAAGAGATTTATCCAAAACAGCTGATATTATAACTACAACCAATTATGAATAACTTAATGATTGTTTATAGGAATGAACTTTTGTGATTGTAGTTGATTGTATTTTGAGCGGTTATGGATAACGTGACGCCAGTAATTAACTTTAGTTAAAAATTATTTTACAGCGGTAGCAAACGTTGTGTGAAAAATAACGTAAATTTTTCATAATTCATAATTTCTCGACACGTTATTATTTTAACAGGCACACTAATAGTTGATACACATGGTTGTACCATTTGAACAGTCTGCCTCAACGTAATTCTGAGCGGTTATGGATTTATAACATAATACCACAGATAAGAATAGACAGATGTACATCTTGTATGGGCCAAATTTACGTTAGAAATTTCAATACCAAATTCTAATCTAATCCTTTTAGAGCAGTCTTCTTATTTTCAATAAGGAACACGATTACAACAACAAATTGAAATCGGAGTTGTCAAGGTTGGGCTCCATTTGAAATACCGTGAAATGAGTCACATACATTCTAATTAATTAAATCTCTGTGAGTGAATTATAATCTCAACATATGGGCATTAACGAGTAGTGTGCCCGTGAAAAAAATTCTAAAGTGACGTTAATTACTGTATTATCACAGATAAGAATAGACAGATGTACATAAAAAAATTCTATCATAATTTATTTTTCAAAAGTACCGTTATCTAAGGAGTTATGAGCAGATAAATCTGTGTTTATATTTTTGCCGCTAGGGGCCACAGCTACCAAAAAACCGAAAAACGTAATACAGCATTTCATAGATAATAGTTCAACCTTTCAAACAAGTGTTAAATCGTTTTTTGGGGAGTGTGTAGTTTAGCCGTTAGGTAACTCCAAAGTTGAAAAAATGCAATTTTGTTAATTTTTTTTACATTACAATTTGTGTTAAATGAGTAGATAACGCTACCAGTGGAATTTTCAGTTCTGAATTTGACAGACTACATATCTCTAGTGGGAATACTACTAACATATTTCTTACTTTTCTGTTCGATGGCTTAAAAATTACAATTCATTGATTTTTATACTTGCGCTTGAATTCTAAATTAGAAAATGCATTTTCGGTGCATTAAAATCAGTGCAATTTTTGGTACTGACTTTAGTAGACAATTAACTGATATTTTTATCATTTTATGATACAAAAATGAGAATATTGTTGAGGTTTTTCAAAATTCAAATAAATAAATTTTTAGTAGTTGTTCATTGTAAAGCAAGAAAATATTAGAAATTGTTTAAATTATTGCAAATGATCAGGTATGCAACAGTGTAGCTATGCCCCTTACATTACTGGCCAGGTTTTTTACTAAACCTAATGAGAAATTAATGGCCCAGTATTTGTTTTGGTGATTAATCTAATGTCTAACTAGGATGATTCATCGAGTTGCGTTATAAAGTTTATTTTTATACTAAAGTTTTAAAGAGTACCTGTACGTGTTTTATGATCTGCGTTGCAAATAAATAAATTTGACTATATGGATGTATTACTGTCAGTTTTGTGTACTTGTCATATAAATAGTGGCACACATTTGGAATGGGGACTAAGGGCCGAAAGGGTCGAAGGACCGAATTTTTTTATTTTTAGAAATATAGGGCCGATTATTTTTTTTTTCAGACCATTTAATATTCGTTAGAGTGAAGGAAAATTCTATTTAGACGAATAAAATAATTTCATTGTGATTTAGTGATGTAAATTAGTGAATAGTAAAAATTCGGCCCTTCGACCCATTCGGCCCTTCGACCCTTTACATATTTTACCACTCGTTAGTCACAATTTGAAAGTGTTATTGAAAGTGAAACTTGTTGTTGAGTGATGCGAGTACCGAATAATATTAAAGAGGAAATACAATATTGTCAATCCGCAGTGTTGTAATCCTTTTAACTTAAAAAATCACAAAAACCTTAAAAATAAATCTAAAGCTGTTAGAGTTAAGTTAGCCGAAAATGTTAAACATTTCGTAAACCGCGAAATAACTGGCGAAACAGTTTGTGAGAAGTGCAGCAGAAAACTTTATTATTTGCAAGAAATGGAAATTTTACCAAACCTACTGATTGATGTTGAAGAAATTATTGAAATTTTATCAGACTCCTCAAAGTTTTGTTTAGCAGCATTACGTTAACACGATTACATTGCTAGACAATAATCAAACTACCTACATATAGTGAAAAGTAATCTTCAAGATTGGGAATTAATTTTGGATTTTTCTGAGAACTATAAGTTTGTCAAACAAAATGAAATACAAGCACCACCATCCATAGTAGTATACAACAATCTACATTATTTCCAATCGTTGCTTACTACAAATCAGCACTATAGATAAACCAAATATAATTTATTATGCCATAATATCAGAAAAAGAAACACATGATTCTGTAGCTGTAAATGGTTTTCAAAATAAATTTATTGAATTTCTAGAAAGCAAAAAGCCTGTATATCCATCTTTAAAAAAAATTTGTTATTTTTCGGATGGTGCTGTATCATAGTTCAAGAATAAAAAAAAATTTGCCAACATCAAACATCATGAAATGGATTTTAAAGTTGACTGCGAGTAAAACTTCTTTGCTACAAGCCACGGCAAGGGGGCCATCAGATGGAGTTGGCGGTACCACTAAGAGGTTAGCTAGAGCAGCTTATTTGACAAGCGTAGATGAAAGCCTTTTTAATAATTCTAAAGAGTTTTTTGGTTGGTGTAAGTATACAAAAATGTGAGTATCAAAAAATTGACAAACTAAATTTATTTGAACTTTGATTAGCAATTTAGGAGTCAAACTATTGCTTTTAAATAATAGTTGTTTATTAAAATTTTTACTAGAAATAGCATTATTGTGATATATTCTCTCTTTTTTATACCAAAAATTATTGTGTTATACCAAATTTGAATCTACCTAGTGACCCAAATATGAATTAAACTTTTAAGCTGCTGTACTAACTAGAGACTTCAGATCATTATCTATTAAAGACAGGCAGCAATTTCTGGTCTTAGCTTCCACACACATAAAAAAAAATTATTATAATTTTTAAGCCATTTAACGAAACAATAAGACCTACGTTTGCAGTATTCCTACTAGAGATATGTAGACTGTCAAATTCAGAACTGAAAATTACACTGGTAGCGTTATCTACTCGGTAGCGTTATCTTATCTAGCGGCTAAACTACCCCATCCCTCAAAAACAATTTATCACTTGTTTGAAAGGTTGAACTATTATCTATCAAATGCTATATTACGTTTTTCGATATTTTGGTAGCTGTGCCTAGGTATCCGCAAAAAGTATCGATAGTTTATAGTAAAATACTTTTGTACTCGATACTTTTGTAACGATACCCAACTGGTATCGATACTTTCTTACTCGAAACATCGATACTTTTTAATAAGGAATCGTACATACTAATATTTAAGTTATGATTGTTTAATTTACCGAGGAATTTCCTACAAACTAGCGAAATACAAAAAACATCATTTTTGTTTTCCTATATGATATCAATTATCTCAATCTCATCATTAATTCTCATTGATTAGTTTTACCACCACCTTGCTACCAGAGCTTTCAAAAATAAAATTACTAGTTATTATTTATTGAGTTTCTTTTGTGTAATAAATAAATATAAGCTATACAAATTTATTAACTTTACACTATAATAAACATGAATGCCTTATTGGTCCCTCCCAATTAAAAAACTTACATCAGCTATGTAAATCGTGTTTTTAAATTGTACTCGATACTTAAGAGTATCGATACTTTTATTTCGATAGTAGTAATGAGTAAAGTATCGATACTTTTGTTCCGATACCACATCCCTCCTGTGCCCTCTAGCGGCAAAAATATAAACACAGATGTATCTGCTCATAACTCCTTAGATAACGGTACTTTTCAAAAATAAATTATGATAGAATTTAGCAAAATTTAATACCGTTACAAAATGGTATCGCTTTTGAAAATACTCCTCTTAGAACCAAAGATACAACCATTTAAATTCGATGGAACATGGAAAAAATCATATTCTGAAAAATGGACCACTTAATACATAGGTATGTTTAAAATCCAGATGGGCAATCCAATATTTTATTAAAATAAAACCAACCAACTATAAAACTTGCTGTTTTATGTCTAGCACGTAAATTAAATCGAAATTCTCAAGTCGCATTTCATCGGGTTAAATTCGTGCTCTTATTTAGAAATCATGCAAGTAAGTTTAGTTCTCTTTATAAGCGGATTCAGTATTAAATCCAAAAATGGTAATTTCAATCGAATACAAAATTACAGATTATAAAAAAATTCGAATTTTGTGAATTGGATTTAGAATTTGACTGCATTGATTAAACTGTCAAACACACAATTATAGATATCTGTAGGAAATCTCGAATTGGTACAAAAAACTTACAGATACATGTTATCTAAATTTGTGACAAAAACAGGAAACCTAATAAATATTTACAATTGAATGCAATTATGATTGCTGTGTGGGTATCTATGTTATTCTGCGAATTTTAATGTAGATGGAACGAAAGGAAATTAAATTGATTCACTAATTTTGAAGTGTTTTTTTTTTTAAATTCAGTTTTATTTAAACCACGATAAAAAACCAATTGCCGTTATCACATTAAATGGCATACACTTTAAATCTTTAAAGTGCGGCTTTAAAACGGCATGTTCATAATTCTGACCTTTCAAGTAAAAAATATTTTATTTTTCTTTAAAGGTAGAGACGTTATGATAACATATCTAATTACAATTTTTTGAACTATAGGAGAATTTACCATGAACTTTATTATACATAAATTGTTTATATTTCACCTCTAAGTATGAACTGAGCGTAAATCTTCGAAATATTATTTTATGTTTTAAGAAGAAATAATAAGAAATAACTTTAAAAATTCATAACAGTTTCTACATGTTACGAATAAGAAAGCTTTAAGCTATATCGAAACTACATTAATATAAAAAAGACGTTAACATTTATTAGCTGCATAAAACTAATACATAACTACATACATATAACAGTAGATATAATACTTGCTGTTTTAGTATACATTAAATCAATTTATATTAAAGATAATTCTAGGAACTATCAATATTTGTTTTCAGTGTAAAGGAGCAGTTTTCAATAAGGAAAATCGACAAAACCACAAATCAATATATACAGATCATTCATATTGAACAAAAAAATGAAACCTGATGGGGTGCTGCAACAGAATAGAAACAAACCTTTCAAAAATATAAATATTTTAGAAACAAACCAATTTAAAATATCAGAAATACGCGCCTACTTGGATAAATAGCATTAATACATTGTTGAATGTATGTACATTTGTACTATTTTTTAGCCAAAATTGAATTGCTTCGCTTTTTCTGCTTACTAAGTTTTATAATTTTTTTAAATTACACTTGCTGAGAGAGAAAGAACAAACTGTACACACATTCTTTATATGTATGTATACCCAACAAACATTCACGGGTACGTACCCAAAAGAGAGCAATTTTCGCACGGCATTCCGTACCCATTTCTGGTTGTCATTTGAAAAAATTATTTGAGTTTTGAGACTGTATGGGTATACACTACAATACGTATAAAAAAGTAGTATTAGCAATTGACGAAAGAACTTTCGATCTTAGCATGCCATTTTCATGCATTTTGTTTGTACATATTCATTTTGTTATAGATACAAGTCAGTCGTAGAATTTCAAAATATGGAAAAAAAAGTGCAAAGAAAATTCCAAGTGGGAGAAATATATAGTACGTATTTAAAGATGAAAATCTATAATAAAACAACTTAAAAAATATTTTTCTAACTGTCAGGAAAACTTGTTTAATAATGTTAAACAAAATGACTTGCCGAAGTTCATCGCCACATCCCTACAAAAAATTATTTGTGATGAATCAGACACACAATTTTCGTGGTTTGGTTTGTAAAACAACATTCAAATAAAAACTATGCTGTTGATGAAACTATTGAAGGTAATCTTAGAAAAATATACTTTATTTTTTTATTTTTGTGTAAAATGTTATGTTTATAAATGCAATAAGATTTCTCGGTTAGCAAATCTAATTATTAATATTTTATTATTTATTGTTCTTGATAGAATCTGCATCAAAAAATTTAAAGGCACCTCGGACAGTGACAACAAATTTAATAAAGAAGTGGTTCCAGTGTGCCAAAGACCGATTAAGAAAACAGAAAAAACGAAAAACAGAATAATACTCTTACCTCAAATAAGATTTAGACATGAAGTTATTATATTCATTTTTTTTTGTATATTCTGTATTTAATTATTAAATTTGTATTAAAAATGTATTTATTAAATTTTTGTTATTATTTAAAAGAGGGTATGGATTGTGTACGAAAGCGTAATCGAAAATGTACGGAATGAGTACGGAAAGCGTTACGATTTTTAATTCGAAAATGTACGGAATGCGTACGGAAAGGTTCGCGATTTATAATGCTATAAGGTACGGAATGGGTATGGAAAGTTTGGACGCACCAATACAGTCATGACTATAAAAGAATATAAAAAAAGGGGAAGTCGTGCGACAAAAGTGACAATTTTCTTCAGCCAGGTGCACCGCTTTCCGTGAGTTAATAGTCTCCTTTTCCGAGTACCCCGTGCGAATTCGCGCACGAAAGGGTACCGCTTTCCTTGCGCTTTGTTTGTTGGGTACATTCAACAATGTATTAATGCTATTTATCCAAGTAGGCGCGTATTTCTGATTTTAAATTGGTTTGTTTCTAAAATATTTATATTTTTGAAAGGTTTGTTTCTATTCTGTTGCAGCACCCCATCAGGTTTCATTTTTTTGTTCAATATGAATCATCTGTATATATTGATTTGTGACAAAACCTTCTAAAAATACTTAACGACTAAGATTTATGTACTATTTAAAGTGTTTATACACTTTTAGTTTAGCAAGTTCTAAAAATTAAAAGCTGTCGTCAATAGAGCAAATTTAAATGACTCGATAATATCTTACTTACATTCAATTGGGGTATTTTTGAAGAACTCCTTTCTCCCTCAAATTGGCTCTTAGGTCTCATAGCAAAACCACAATGTTTTCTTCTAAGACCTCTTACACAACATATGCCTCATTAGTGTACCCTAATTGGAGCAGGGTTCATATATTTTGCACAATCTTCGTTCTTCAATTGTTAGCTAGTTAAATTTTTATGATTTCTAATAAATTAGAAACATTTTTACCTTTAATTGTCAAGCTTATTAAATTAGCCGATTTTACTAAATCATTTGTGTACACAAATACAAGACAAGTATGTTGAACTATAGTTAACCCTGGCCTTTCAAAATAATTAATTTAATTAATTTTTAATTTTCAGAAATCTTCCAGACCTGATAAACATGCCAGGCAGATTAAATAGTGATTTTGTCAACTTCTTTTTTGTTGGTGTCAGTGGAATTGCAAAAATGTTGTAGTAGGGCAAAGTAGTATAACTTCATAAAAGTTGCTTCTTGTGTAATCAACAATTCAAAAAATTGAAGGCAATTGTTAAAACTGCATCCGATTTTTTGTTTGTTTCTCGTATAGGATAGTTATGTAAGGTAATGCCTTTTTGGATAGAGGATAGTTTTGTAAAGTAATAACCCCGAGCACTCGCATCTAAACATTATCTCAGCTACAGTCCGCGAAATCGAGGACTTATTTTCTGAAGTTTTGCATGAATCCGCTTGTCTTAGAAAAACCAGATATTTCATACAACAAGATGGTTGATTCTCTGTCTTAAAGTGTAAAGCACAATAGAAGAAGCTCCAATTCAAAGCTTAACTCGCACCGCAAGTCAATAAAAAAATTAAAAAATAATTCGAGTGAGATAAACGTACTTTGCCTATCAAACAATCGTCAATTCAATATAAATTTGATCAAACGTTCCGGGAATACTCTTTTTGAAATTTTCGATTATTAGCAGAGCCTTCTAGAGTATAGAGCCATAATCATTATGACGTATTTTTTAGAAGCTTTTTTAGTGGTATAACTTTCCACTGATTTCCATAGGAATCCATAGTAAAAATGGTGTTTTTTAGCTTCAAGTTTTTCAATGAAAACAGCAAAAATATTACAAAGTGTTTATACAAAAGTTTTCTACATATCTTAAGCAGCAATATACAAGAAGGGTATATTGGTATTAAGTAAATATTAATTGCAGAAATTTTAAAATTAAATTATTCCTAAAATATATTTTTCAAATTTTCATTTTGAAAAATCCATCAAAGTTAGCTCTGACAAATTAAAATAATACTTGCTAAATTTATCTCTAGTTTTACTAGTGTACGTTAGATGTCTATAATTGTTGGCAGAGAAATACAAAAAAAATTATTTAATCACACAATTATGACACGTTCTTAATATTTTGTGAATTTGTTTTGCTTTTCTTACAATTTTTGAACTCAAATTTCTCCAGGTCGCAATTTTTGCTGCGATTTTTCAAAATGTTTACTACCCACTGCCATCTATGTATATTGACTTAATGCACACGATTTGTAGTAAGCTTTTCTTTTTAATTTGACCAGAATGCTGTTGTTATGAACTTTTTTTTATATTTTGGTTTAAATAAATCAATTATTACAAGAAAATGAAAACGATTTACTTAAACGACATTTATATAAAATGAAATTCAAACATTTATGAAAATATTTCAGAAATCATAATTAAGAATTTGTAACGTTTTCATTGACAAATTTGTCTTAAGAAAAAAAGTGATTTCCCATATGTTTTATGTGTTTTACCAAAGCAACCTTGATTATACAAGCCATAATCTAAAAAACGAAGCTTTTTTAAGGGAATTAGAAACGACGAAAAAATCAAAATTTCCATAGTAAAACGCATAAAACATATGGGAAATCATTTTTTTTCCTAAGACAAATTTGTAAATGAAAACGTTGCAAATTCTTAATTATGATTTCTGAAATATTTTCATAAATGTTTGAATTTCAACATATATAAATGTCGTTTAAGTAAATCGTTTTCATTTTCTTGTAATAATTGATTTATTTAAACCAAAATTTAAAAAAAAGTTCATAACAACAGCATTCTGGTCAAATAAAAAAGAAAAGCTTACTACAAATTGTGTGCATTAAGTCAATATACATTACATAGATGGCAGTGATGGCAGTACAAATTTTTTAAAAATCGTACAAAAAATTGCCACCTGGGGAAATTTTAAGTTCAAAAATTGTAGGAAAAGCAAAACAAATTCTCAAAATATTATGTACGTGTGATAATTTTGAGATTAAACAATTTTTTTTCGTATTTTTCTGTATAAACCTGAGACATCTAATGTACACTAGTAAAACTAAAGATTAATAGCAAGTATTATTTTAATTCGTCAGAGCCAACTTTGATGTATTTTTCAAAATGAAAGTTCCAAAAATATATTTTAGAAATAATTTAATTTTAATATTTCTGCAATTAATATTTACTTAATACCAATATACCCTTCTTGTATATTGTTGCTAAAGATATGTAGAACACTTTTGTATAAAAACTTTGTAACATTTTTGCTTTTTTCAATGAAAAACTTGAAGCTAAAAAACACCGTTTTTACTATGGATTCCTATGGAAATCAGTGAAAAGTTATACCACTAAAAAAGCTTCTAAAAAATACGTCATAATGATTATGGCTCTATACTCTAGAAGGCTCTGGTTTTACTATGGAATTTTGATTTTTTCGTCGTTTCTAATTCCCTTAAAAAAGCTACGTTTTTTAGATTATGGCTTGTATAATCAAGGTTGCTTTGTTATTAGTCAAATATGGCTCAGGGAATTAAATCCGCTGATATTAATTAATTTTTAATTATGAATAATTTCGCTAGATCAATTTTTTTAAAAACAGAATTAAATCCACACGAAATTAGTTCACTTTTTGGTGGAGACTTAATTCATTTTGAATTATAATTTAAGTTTGCAATGGAAAACAATGAAAACAAAATGTTATTTGTTGGCTTTATTTGTACTAGTTTATTAGTACTTTTTCATGAAGGTATTAAATAAGTGATCCCATTAGGCTTTGATATATTGTAACTAATGCGTTTTCAAATAATCATTTTCTATATACCTGTAAATACCTATCACAATTCATGGGGATGGGCTGAAATTTCCTGTATTGACACGTAAATGGTGGGTTGAGTATGAAATCTTGCATTACACAATCTTGCAACACAAAATCTTGCATACTAAATCTAGCATTACAATATCTTGCAATTACAAAATCGTGCAATTACAAAATCTTGCATTACAAAATCCTGCATTACAAAATCTTGCATTATAAAATCTTGCATTACAAAATCTTGCATAACAATTTCTCGTACGTTTATAGAATCGCGCGCGCGATTCTATAAATGTACGGGAAATTGTTATGCAAGATTTTGTAATGCAAGATTACAAATCAGTGGTGATTCAATTCTACTGTATTGCGATAATTGCCACTGTACTAAAAGTAACAATAAAATGAAATCAAAGTTCCCTTTCTTCCACATACATATTCATAATCAGAAACAGAATAAAATATATTAACAAACAAAAATTGCTCTATTAATATACAAGTAAGGACGGTTTATGATAATTTTGAATAATGCATATTAAAATTACATAATAATATTATTTATAGAAATGAATATGAGTATTTCTACAGTGGTTTCCAATAAAGGAAAAGACAAATTAATCATTGACGGATTTGGCTTCCACCTAGCCCGTAAAACTAAAAATCATAAATTGGATGTGTAGCCAGCAGAAGAAATGTTCATGCAATACGTGTGTAGTAACACATTTAATAAATGAAAAACACGAAATTATTAAGGCACCATTTGTGCATTCCCATGCACCTATAACGCACGAAAAAACTATTTGTGAAACTAACCATATTTTGAAAACCACAGCTAAAAAATGTGATATTACGCCATCTCGTATTATTACTGACTCAATTGTGAATACACCTAGCATTTCGCGGGTTTACTTACCAAGCAAAGAATCTCAAAAAAATAAGATCCATCGTGCGCGTGCCCACAAGACAACAAAGGAGCCAAACAGTTTGGAGGCAATTAATATACCTGAAGAAATACGCTACATGGAAGGAGAGTTGTTCGTTCTGTCTGAAGATTGTTGCGAGGGAGAAAAAATTATTTTACTCGATACTAAATCCTCTTTCGAGGAACGTTCGATGTAGTTCCTTCCACAATGCGACAACTGTTTTCTATACATGGAAACGTTGAAGGGGAGATAGTACCACTGGATTTTTGTATAATGAGCAAAATATCCAGAAAGTGCTACGATCAATTATTTTTCGAATTGAGGAAAATTTGAAGGCATATTACGAATTGAGTCTTAATCCAGAAAGAATATTATGCGATTTTGAAAAGGCTATTGTTTCGTCCACCAAAGATTTTTTCCCTCAATCAATTTTCAAAGGCTGCCAGTTTCATTTTGGACAAATAATTTGGCGGAAGGTCCAAAAAATAGATTAGCCGCAAAATATGGGAATTCAGAAGAATTCTCTCTAAAAATCCGGATGATTAAAAGTCTCTCATTCGTACCATAAGACGAAGTCGCCAATTACTATTTGAGCTTAAGCAGCACGTATAAGGACAACGATTTAAAAAAGATAGGGAGCTGGTTCAAAAAAAATTATATTGGTGATTTGAATGTGCGCCCCAAATATAATCCCAAATTTCGGACAGTTGGGAACGCAGAAACAGGTACGGAGTGTTTTCCGCGGACCCAAAATAGTGTCGAGGCATGGCACCAGAGATTAAAAGTGGTTGTTGGAAAACGATATACAGGCTTATATAAATTGATCAAAGATCTATCGAACGAATTAATTGTGGTGTGGCCAAACATCGTTACCAAAATTATGGTTTGGTAACTTTTGTTTGATGTTTCTCATTCAATGAGTTGAATTCCGGTCGTTTAGGATACTTTGAGTGTGATACTGAGTAATTGCCAGCACAGTCGATACATTCAGTGCCGGCTCTAGAACACTTTGCGCCCTATGCAAGTTCTTCTTAGGTGCCCTTTTTATAATTCAGGTACAAAAATTTAGCTTTTCTTGCCTTTAAAGTAGTAAATTTATCAATCATTTGACTTAAATCGATTTTGTCACCAATTTCTTTTTCACTTGCTATACTCGATAATCCAACCAACCTTTCCTGAGATATACTTGATCTCAAGTAGTTTTTGATTATTTTCAGTTTTGAATATAATCATTCACCATTTGCTACGGAAACTAGAAGACTTAGAAGTATCCGTAAAGCAATCGTTACGTTCACAAATATATTGTCTAGTGCAGTGCTTCTCAAACTATGGGCCACAGCCCACTAGGGAGGCGAGGAGCTGTTGCCAGGGAGCTTTAAAACATCGCCTTAATATTATAGATATAAACCGCACAACCGCACGCATCGCACACAAATTTCTAAATTTGCCTATTATCAATGACTGTAACCGATCTTTTTGGCGGCCAATACGTTTTTAACTAATTGGATAGTCTTCAGTGGCATTAGGGAGGTTCTTTGCCGCCAAACGTATTAATGATCGAACAAAACCTTTACGTGTTGAACGAAATGAAAACAAAAATGTACAACATGCTCGCGCTCATCTGACTTCATCAGTTCAGCATCATCATCAAAATAAAAAAATTAATCTTCCATTTTACTTTAATTTATTAGGCACAATTCAATAACTTCATATTATATGCACACAAAACGATATATGTAAATCAAAAAAAATTAAAAAATCTATAAAAATTACAAAAAAAAAAAAATATCGTACAAGATTATGCTGGGAGCACATTTACGCGAAATTACCAAACCAAATAAATATAAATAAACTCACCATACATTCGCCAAGAGTACTCTCTGCTGTCTATATGGAAGCTGAAAAAAATGATTTTAAATTATATGCTCCTTGCATATGTTGCACAATTTAGCACTAAACTAATTTTTTTGCACTTAAAATTTAAAATTGACATCTACACGTAATTAACATAATTGTACATGTATGCACTTATTTCTAACATATTTTCTTTCTTTAAAATATATAATTTACTATATTCAATTCACTAAAAAAACTCAAGCAAAACAAATAATAAATTTGTGCAATTTTCGACACCACTATTTAGTAACTTAAACTTTACTATTTTCACTATTTTTTATATATATGTTAAATAAATCCGTTGTTCTGTAGTAATAGGTCATCAGAAAAATTTCCGGGTTGTTGTTCCCGTTAGAAGTATAATGTATGGTATCAATTATCCGTTGTCAGTTTAATTGATGAGGCCCCACTAACACTAAAACGGAAACCCTCTTAATATACCTATATCCAAAACTGAGAAAGAAAACAAAACTTACCCGCTAATGCAGCGGTCCTATACCTCGTAGACATAGAATATCCAATCTATTCTTTCGTTTATTTTATGCTTGTACAATCTACATGAAAACCGAAAATTAAGTATTCCTCATGAGAAATAAACAAAATCTATTAAGAGCTTACCTTAAACGAATAAATTAGACAAACATCCATATGATAACGTATCACCACAAAACAGTTGAAATTTATATTTAAGATAATTTATCAGGGCAAGGAGGGAAACAAAAAAATTATCTTGCCACAAAAATTTCTCAAAATTATTTACTTTTAGAATTTCAAAAAAATTAAATTTTAATTATAAATACCCGAACAAGGTTTACTTGCGGTAGCCTCAATAATAATGATCCATAAAATTGTTTTGCATTTTCGAGAATATGTTATATATTATGTAAAGATTTACCTTATATACTTTAGCATCTATGTATATATAAGCACATTTTTACCCATGTGTAAAACTGCCTAGAACAATCCGTGTATACATATACTTAGTATTTGCATACCAATATTTCACCACAATAAATGGCAACATACACATTTGGTAAAACATGTACATAATATGTAATATATAATTCATCTCCATCGACTACGATGTCGTTTTAAACCATATACATAGAAAACACGCAAAATGCATTTATTCCATGGCATCTAAATGAGTCACTCGTCATCATCAAAAAAAAAAATATAAATAAGCTGAGATACTTAATATACACATAAACAAAATAAGAGTTCAATGAACTATACATTAAAAAAAATTCAATACATTATACATATTTGCTCTAAAGGACATCGGACACTACCATTTTTTTTTTTAATCGTTCGTATCTCATTTGGTCAGCAAGAAATTTGTTTTGAATGGCCGTAACATGACCACTACGGGTTTCTATGCTGTTAATCCTTAACGGCCACACCTCAGCCAGGCCACATAGCGGCCACATGGGGTAACTCATTACTCCACGCTGAAATACCTAGTTGTAAAGACATATGGGTGTTTTAAGACTTCCAACCGATTGTTTCATGTTTGTTGAAGAGTTCTTCAACATTTCTAATGATTTTTATCGATAAATTTATAGATGGCGTTCTAAAAACTGAGCATATATGTGAAAATTTACCAAAAATGTTTTTTTTCAGAAAAAAATTCATTACTACGCCATTTTTCAATATTAAGGGCTAAAATTTTAGGATTGTACGCACAACTTATACCACTACCATAAAAAATAACAGTATCTGCTGATCATTCAAAAAGTATATTTATTTTGCAAAATTACTGGAGGGAAAAATGAAAAAAATTACAAATCATAAAATTTGCTATTTTTGTGTTTTATTAGATTCTAAATACGGGAACCGATGTTCATCGCAAACCGGTCTTCTACAGGCCGAACAGCCAACACACGTTTTTTGTCCTTATTTCAGTCGCACAGTACGCACCTCTGCACCTCCGAAAAAAATAACTTCTTCCATGTCGCCCATTTTTTGGTTGTTTTCAATTTTTAGGATGCTCTTGATGACCATCTGTAGCTCTTTCCGAAGAAATGGCATCGGGATACAAATTTAGGTTTATAGGCATAGAGGTAAAGAAACGAGGGTCAATACGGTTGTTAAAAATACTGGTGTGGAGGCCCCTAGATTTATTCAATAAACAATATCATATGAAAATGAAACTGAATTATTTCACATGAACAGACAAGATTCCATAACGACTACATAGGATTGAAACATTTTTTTTTTTACTAGAATATCAAAAACTTACCTTTATTTTGTCTATTGACATCACAAACAAGTCGATTTGAAAAAAAAAAGATCTGTGCCGACCAACGGTTGCAGCCACACGGGAGTAACTAGTTACCCCACGTCGAGAAAACGAACGCCCAAAGCGCCGCCACGTGTTTTTTCGGCTTCCTATGTAATGAAGTCACATCTCACACTTGTTTACTACCGGAAGATGTCGTTATTTGTTTCAATTTCAAAGGTTTTAGACCTCTAATTTCACTTTTTCGGAGCCTGGGGTAACTAGTTACCCCGTGTGGCCGCTAAGTGTTAATGGTTTTTGTAAGATATCTCATGTGAATATCAATTCCACAATCATGGGGATTTTGATAGGTAAGTTCTTATTCTACAATGAACATGGTCAGAAATTTCAGATCGCAAACCTTGATCTGCGGGACGAAAAAATCACGGTTAAAATTGAGTCCTTTTATGAAGTAACAACATTTTTAAATCAGAGGTCGATATCCGAAATTCTCGGAAATTTTGGAGCTAACTTTAAACTAAAAACTATACGAACTTATGTAGGTCTATGAAAATTTGAGAAATTGGATATTGAAAATGTACGTATTTAGTATGTATGTATTATTAAAAAGTTATTCGTACTTTAATTTTATTTGAAATTTCAAATGGCAGCTTGTCAAATTTGGCTTCAACTGTTTCAATTTGATTAAATTAGTTAGTGTTGAGAACTGCAAATCGAAAATTCCAGGATTCTACTGCCAAGCTTTACTTTGGTTTTACCCATAACATTGTAATATTCGTCAATGATGTCATTATAATTTTCAAACCTACCAAATCTAAAGAGAATTCAATTAATCCGATCAATTTATCATGAAATTTGACAAAAAGTAGGCACCAGGTATGGATAATAAAACCCTTTACTATTAAACGCGGCATAGTTGAATAGAATTATAAAATACGTAGTAGTTTTGTTTAAGTAAACAATTACGAGGGATTCTTTTTAGTTAGTCTGGCAACACTTTTTAACTATAAAACTAACTTCCGTGGAATCGAAAGTGCCTTTTCGGCTGTAGAGCAGTTTTGTACAAAATGTAAATTTTTGCTTAGAATAATATGTAATCATAACTATTGATAAGCCTCAAAATCACCATATAAAATTTAAATTAAACGTTTATATTCATTTCTAGCGCATGCAGACCTTAATAAAATAATGGGGTCAGTCAGTTTTGTAAAAATTAAGAACCAAAGTTTGTGCATCAAATTACTAAAATGAACAATGAAAAAATTGAGCTTTCAATTCTGGAAAATTATGTGCTCACTTAGAATTTATAAGGGAAGTCGGAATATTCTTTAATTTTGTTCTAGAATAGTCAATTATTCGGAAGCAAGCATGCTAACAACTGTGCCACCGGGGCGGCGATTAAGATTCTGTTTACTTATAAATATTCAATTTTTAGCAAAAGTACCATTATGTTACTCTTATCAACTTTCAGCACATTAAATTCGACGTGTTCATTTAAAAATTGCTTTGCCTTTTGAGTCGCTCGAATCTGTTAGATTTCTTCAATATTCACAAATGAGTTACCCAAATAATTGTCTGATTTAAAATTTGCCAATATATTTACAAATCTGTTTCTTCTATGTTTCTCAACCACTCTCGACATTCACTATTAAATATTATATTAAACAATCTCGTTTTTTAAAGGTAAACAAAACTTATTACCTAACTTTAGAATTTGTATGATGTACACAGGATATTTGCATGGTTAATATCCATTCCTTCAATATAACCATGAGTTGGTTGAATCTCTCAGTTGGGTTGCTGTATTTTTTTTTTTTTTTTTTTTTTTTTTTTTTCGCTGGCGCTACATCCCATGGAGGGATTTGGCCGCTTCATTTTGAAGTTTCGTAATCATTTTGTTAACGGATAATGAGTGATTAATTCATTGATACTACCCTTAACCAGCCGTGATTTTTCATCACCCGCCGGGAATCGAACCCGGGACCTCCGGAGCGTAAAGCAAGCATGCTAACTACTGTGCCACCAGGGCGGCTGTATTGGTTTCGACGAAACTGGCATTTCACAAACCGCGGGGCACAACATATTCAACAAATTTTTAATGTCTCGTTTTTTAATTTCTTCATACACCAAATCAAAACGGATCGATTCATTATTAATAAAATCCGTGTATGCTTCTTCCGTAAATTTTATAAGGAGTCGAAAAATCATTAGTTTTATAGCCGAGCTAGAGGTTAATTAAACTGACAAACAAAAGTTAATCGAGTATAAAGTTAGTAGTTGTGCTTTGTCTGAATATTTCATATTAGAAAAAAAAAACATAAACGCTGCATACCCTTCGCAATTTTAATTTTATTGTTTGTTTATGTGTATTGTGTATATTATATAAATGGCACACGAACCATTTCTAAAGAGCTCAATGAGAACAAACAATAAAAAAAAAATTATAAAATAAAGCTTTTAAACTTATGGATTTCCAGTTCGCTTGTGCAAAGAAAAGCTGAAATTAAAATCTGCATTACGATATATTTATATACTGTGGTATATATGTTGTATAAACACATACCAAATTTGAACTTTAGTATTTTCTTTTGCATCCCCTAAGTAGATATATTATCTATTTATAAAATATACATATACATACAATATAACAGAAAACCAGAAAAACATAAAGAAATAAAAGCTTTCAAATACCAAAAAATAAAAAGTTTAATCCTTTAAAAGATAAATAAATTCCCCAACGAAACGGAAAACTTTTGAATTTTTATTTTTTATTTTTTTTTGTTGTACATATTTATTTATTTTTAAAATAAAAAATAAATAAAAATTTGACGAAGATATTATATTGAAATGTGTTTAAGAAGGAAATACGAATTCATGAATTTGGTGTTTCTTGTAAAAAAGTCAGGAACATTTTTTGCGGAAAGTTAAACAAAGGGAAGAATCAAAAATTTGTTTCTTTAGCTTAAAAACGAAGTTTTATCTTTATATGTACACAAGTATAAGGCGAAATTTTTGTAAAAAGAGTTTTATACGGATATATTCAAAATGGGCGGCGTATTATAAAAGCATGGTACGCATATCTAATATTAAGTGCATAATATCACAAGTCAATTTGTCTTTATATAAAGCTTCTAAATTTTAAAAATATCTTACATTGGATCTAAAGACAACTTATCGTTTTCTTTTTATTGTTTAAAATAAAAAGTCACTTTTAATATTATCTCAATTGCTATCTTATCTTCCTCAAAGTAAACAACAAGAATTTAATTTTGCATACGTAGTAGAAGGAAATAGAAATACAAACAACATAAAAGATTTTCTATTTACAAAATTATTTGAATATTCAATAAGATTCGATTTTATTGTTTTTTTATATTTGTCAATATTGTTGACAATTCGAGAAGCCTGGTGAAAGCACAAAAATATAAAATTTAGCTGTATATAATAAAGTATAATATATACTTATAATATTTATAGGGGTGATTCAAGGTCAGGCAAACAAAGCCCATAAAGCTCTTTAGAAGTGTTATTTACGAAGTGAAATGTGCGGGAAAATTAAAAAAAAAAAAAATGCTTGTCCTTTAGATAAATTCACACAAACTCGTACACATATCGTAATAAAATGTCATTTATATTCAAGTATGTACACGAAATAATGTTTGTTTATTACATAAAAAGTAATGTTTATATTATGAAAGGTTATTATTATTATTTACGAGATGAAAATATACGAAAATGGTATACTCGAAGGGTGGAAATTATTTTAAATTTTATTTTTATGTCGATATTATCAATTATTTTTTGTATAGGTTTTTATTATGTCTTTGGTCTTGAATACGCCTACAATATTCTATAATTAAAACTGTTTTCATTTGGTGAAATTATATATTGTACAAATAACTTCGGCAAAGAAAACAGCCCACCCAATACAAGGCTGTGCTTTATAGTGAAATTAGGCGTCACATCGATCGGTGGTGGAGTTTGTGTGATCTTAATTTGCGAACTAGGTGACAAAAGACACAAATAATTTGCTGCTTGTAAAATCGATATACTTTCCAATCGCCCCATCACAATTGCCAAATTTATTTGATTTGTCGTCTATGCAGAATAATGTAGTAACACCACGCTCTTATCGTCGTTACAAAAATTACACAATGTTTCTTGTTTCATTTAATTGAGAACAACTGAACATTTTCTTCAATTTTTATTACCATTTACTAATATTAACTCTTTTAGTAGTCTGTGTGTCCTCTATTTCCTAAAATTAAATGGAATATTTGATTTTCCATCGATTTATAGAAAAACTCTAAAAGTCTTAAAGAAATTTGATTCCAAGCATCTTTGATGGCTTCAACATCCCTCTTTGCCTCAAATTGCCTGCCGCCTTCATAGACCTAACGAACTAACTAACCCCAAACATTTTATATGATTTTTAAATCTTGCGAATATGGTGGCCATAACAAGAAATCTACATTTTGCCTAGCAGTCCAGACTTTGGTAGTAACTCTCGGATTTACGAAAAAGGCCGATTTAGAATATTATGATAGGAAATTGCATTCATTTTAGTACTTAGGAACGCCAGATCAAACGCTCCGTATAGTACGAAATAGCTCCTCAGACTATTACCTCACCTTCTCTGCTGTGCCTCTTATTGAGAAAAACTTCTTCCTTTCTTACATCATGACAATAGTAGTTGTATCCATTTGACTTCAATTTTCTTTCATCAGAAAACACAACCGTTTATCCTTACGCAACGCGTTTAACGTTGTTTTTTTTTTTTGTAATTTTCGACTTACGAGATAATCGGAATTCTATTTCACACGATGTATGGTACTTTTGAACGGGCCGACCCTAATTTTAGCTACTGATAAGGCCTAACTAGATATTTCACGAAGAATCACGTGTCTGTCTTCAGCTGTACTAGCAATACCACTCCTTCTTTTCTATTTTCCCATAGTTCTATTTATATTACAGATGGGTGCCTACTGCTGTCTTACCCCTCCCAATTTTTGGCGCAATATAACGGTAACTTCCACCTTCATCGTTGTATACGTTGATTTTAATTTTTTCAACGACAAATAAATTTTTTCCAGAACCAATTTTTTTTTCTAAACGTACAACATTTCATAAAAATGGTTAAACGTAAGTGAGAACTTACTAATAGAATGCTTACTACTTTAAATATCGGAAAAGCACAAAAAGATTGTGTATTTTTTGAGCGGGATTTTTTTTCGTACGATGTTTTCGTAAACTTTGCATTCATTATATGAACTTACATTTAAGTTACTCTAACGGGAAACAGGAGAAAACGGCAAAGTCTCTTAAAACAATAGTGTCCGTAATCAAGTGAAGCGGTGATATAGTTATTTGTACAAATATATACGTCAACTGGACCACCCGTCTGCCCAAAAATTGGTGCTCCGGTTAATCGAATAATATCACCTAGCAATTCTCATTATGTATGTTCTCAAGTTCGCTGATTGGGAATTCACATATGCTTCTATACCCCATAATCCTTTAACTGATGCTTCAAAAGTATATAGCTCCTTGATCTAACCTCGTAAAACCTAGGGCATCCTCTAACGCAAGCTTTAAAACTTAAAAGCTCAAATAACAAAACTTTCGAAACGTAATACATATACCCGTAGCATAAACCAATAAGCTTTTTATATCCCATTGACCCTTTACCTAACCTTAGAAATTCCTTAGCGGCTCAACCTAACCACAAAAATTCTTAAATATTCTATCTTATATAAATTATTATATTCTGTTGACCCTTTATCAAACTTTAAAAATCCCATAACGCCTAGCCTAAAAACTCATAAAGTAAACTTTTAGACTTTAAACTCAACAATAGTTTTGAAATCAAATACTCCCTCGACTTGGGGTATTAAATATCTGAACGTAAACTAATAAGCACCAGAACTCTATCGTACTTTAATTATAATTACAAAATAGGTACACGCATTTAGAACTTCCAGATTGATAATTTTTGAAATATTTTGTGTAGCTAATGGTATTATGACTCTCCCTTTTTTTGCGACTTTTTAAGCGCTGCAAGAGTATCGCGAAAAAGGGAGCAAAATAAGTATAGAAAATTATCGAATGCATGAGTGTATACACTATATAGGGGTAGAAATTATAATTACCCAATTCATTCCCTAACTGCGGAACGCTTTTCTTATATTTCTAATTTACATATGAAAATATTATAACTGAGTAGCATAATTGATAGAGGTGTTGACGCGTTAACAAATTCGAAAAGAAAAAGTTGCGAGTTCGATCCTCACCAAAGTTTGTATTAATTTTATTCTATTTTTATTTCATAACGGCATTACATTTTGGCATACGAAATGAAAAACAAAATTTTGTGTTACTACAAATTGAAAATATAACATTTTCTATTAAACCATAAATATAAAAAATAATAAAAAATATGTACAACGGGTAATCAACATTTAGGATTATACAGAATAAAGCATAAAGATGGCAGTACTAGACATTTAACGTTTTTTTTAAACATTTTTTTCTATCGAAACAAAAAAGTTAACCAAAGCAACCAACACGAATAAAAATGACAACTAGGTAGGCATAATTTGTTTGAATTATTTACGTGTTTACAGATTTCTTCGAAGTGATTACAATAATAATCAGGAAGAAATATAATCAGGAATTTTACAGGAAATACAGGTGATTATTAATTTCTCATAATCAAATTTATTAAAATATCATTTTCGTGTACATAAATTATTACTTTGAACTAAAATTTAAATATAGATTAAACTAAAAATAAATCAATGGACCAATAGGAAGATCCGATTGCGAGAAGACGACGAAAGGCTAACGAACGAAAGGCGAGATGGTTGGCAAAGCAAAGTCAAAGGTCTTTAGCGAGCATTCGTGAAAAGAATGCAGAATCTCTGTCATTCGTCGCACTGCTCGTGCTTCTTATCATTTGAGGTATATCGATCGCCAAAATTCCGATCGTGCGTCAGCCCGTCGTGTATCAAACTTGACTTCATCGGGCTGGAAACTTAGCTTCTCATCGTTTGACTCAAATACACCAAAGTCAAGCTATTCGAGACGAGGCAGTAAATTTCGATGACACCAAAGTTGAAGAGCATTATTGCGGTCCATTTATGTCATTTGCCAATTTCGTAGAGCAAAACATTATCGCGCTGAACTTCCAACAGATCAGAAGTTCACAGACTGCTGCAGAAAAGGTAAGCTAATGCTGCCTAAACCGAAGGATATAGACGGCAACGAACTTAGCTATCCAGAATTCCTTGAAAAGCTACTCTCAGATGTGAATCATCCTTATCGTACACATTTTCGCGATCAAATTATATCATATAACAGTGCTGTTTCCTTCGCTTCGATGGGTGCGAAAATTATCAATTTGCCAGGACGAGGCCCTTATGTATTTAGAATACACGGACAAACGTATCATCGTACTTCGCATATGGAACCAATTGACAATCAGGCACCTCAATATGCACAATTATATGTGATTGATAGCTGACATTCTTGACGAGCTGGACCGTTTCTTTCGTGTAAACAACCGACTGGCTCAAAGTTATCAATTAATGAGAGATGTAGAGGCACAAGAGGCTGCGCGCGCTGATGAATCAGGTGAACTAATTCCGATTGTGAGTATGGCATTTAGACGCGATAGACATTCTGATCAACGCCGATATAATGCTCCGACCTCAAATGAAGTGGCTATGATATTTGTTAACGAAGACGGCGAGCCTCCTTTCCATCGAGACATCCATGTTTATTCGAGAAATCCAGAAGATCCTAATAAACAGTTTATAAGCCTTAGCGTTCTGAGTCCCAATTTGGACCCGATGACTTACGGACTCGCCTTTCCTTATGGTGAACCCGGCTGGCAGCCAAATTGGCAATGTGAAAGTTATGCAGGAGCTGTATTTAATCGAGTGCGAAACAACATCATTATGCTTCAATTTAAAACTGCATCACTAACAGCTATTTGAGACGCCTTCAATCCGATTATGAGTTCAGGTAAGCTGACACAACAATGGTTAGTCGACTCATATCTACAAGTTGAAGTCAACAATCTCAATTACATCCGCCAAAATCAGCACCATTTGAGTGCTAAATAGTGGAAAATATGGGTCAAAACGAGAACTTGGCCGCCGGTGTTACGGTTATTCTGCCATCAAGTTTTGAAGGATCGCCACGAAACATGCGAGAAAGGTGCTGCGATGCAATGTCAATTTTTGCAAAGTTCGGCGTTCCAGATCTTTTTATAACGTTCACTGCAAATCCAGGTTGGCGTGAAATTGCTGAAAATTTGAGACCTGGGTAGATATCTTCAGATCGACCGGATTTATTGGCGCGAGTTTTTAAAATTAAACTCAACTCCCTAATTGATGATATTACGAAGCACGGAATTTTTGGAATGTCCATTGCACATGTCTACAGCATTGAATTCCAAAAGCGAGGCCTTCCTCACGCACACATTCTCGTGACCTTAAGAGCCGACGACAAATTCACAACAGTCCAAAGAGTGGATCAATTTATCAGTGCTGAAATTCCATCAGAAACGAGGCCAAAGCTTCTAAAAATTGTACTCAAATTTATGACACATGGCCCCTGTGGCCTTAGGTATCCAAACGCGCCTTGCATGAAGGACGGTCAATGCTCAAAACAATTTCCGAAATGCTTCAATGATATTACCATTATAAATGTCAATGGTTATCCATCGTATAGACGTCGCGCTGATGGGCAGGCTTCGGTCAGAGGTGAACGCATAGACAATCGATTCATCGTTCCATACAACCCTTACTTATTACTGAAGTACAATGCACACATAAATGTAGAAGTCGCTACATCTCTTCGATTTTTAAAGTACATTTACAAATATATATTTAAGGGATCGATTGTGCGAATATTACCATCACTTCAAACGGTCAGCCGGAACTACGTATGAATGAAATTTCTAACTTTATTGATTGCCGTTATGTGAGCGCTCCGGAAGCAATCTGGCGTCTGAGAGAATCAAAAATGCACGATCGCTCACATGCCGTCATGAGGCTTCCAGTTCACCTGCCAAAACAACAACAAATTATCTTCGAGGCAGGTCACGAAGAAGATGCATTGCTCGCAGCTCAAACAAACAAGACTAAATTAGAGTCTTGGTTTGAATTGAACACAATCGATGAAGATGCTCGACAACATCTCTACACGGATATTCCATATAATTTTGTTTATGTGCATGGTAAATGGAATAAACGGCGAAGAGGCGCCAGAAAAATTGTTACCTGCATGTATACGATGAGTGTCAAAGACGAAGAGCGCTTCTACTTACGAATTCTACTTCTTCATGTGTCTGGTGCAATCAACTTCGAATCGTTAAGAACAGTAAATGAAGTAGTTTATCAAAATTTTAAGGTAGCAGCAATATCGCGAGGACTGCTTGAATCAGACGACGAGTGGGAGCATTGTTTAACTGATGGCGGAACTTACTTGATGCCTAAGCAATTACGTGAAATGTTCACATACATATGCATATTTTGTCAACCTGCTCAGCCTCTCAAACTTTGGCAAGATCATTTAGACAATTTGACACTTGACTATATGCGTTCATACGATAAAGCTACATCAATCAACAAGGCGCTTCATGACATAAATTTTGTTCTCAATCAACATGGAATGTCGTGTTCAACTGTTGGATTACCAGTGCCGCAAGGAACTCCTCTTGAGGAAGAAGTCTATGATCAAGCTGAAGAAGCTCGGCAAGCAAATGAACACATCATGAAGCTCAATGAGGCTCAAACCAATGCATTTACCAAGCTAACAGTAGCAGTAGAAAACATGCATGAAAAGCAGAAGCTGTTTTATCTTGACGGTCCCGGTGGCTCAGGAAAGACGTTCCTTTACATAACACTGATGGCCTACTTCAGAGGCAAAGGCAAAATCGTTTTGCCATTTGCAACAACGGGAATTGCTGCCACATTACTTAAAGGAGGACGTACTGTTCATAGTGGATTCAAATTACCCGTGCCTCTGCTCGATACATCTACGTCTTCAATGCGCATGAACTCACCGGAAGCAAACGTTTTACGAGAAACTGCTTTGATTGTAATTGACGAAATTACAATGCTGCCCAAACATGGACTTGTGGCGACTTTCGTCAGACATTGCCAGTAGTGCCAAGAGGTACGCGCACAGAAATCATTGAGTGTTGTATTAAATCTAGCGCATTGTGGAGGCTCTTCGATCAATTGACTCTTACCATCAATATGCGTAGCGAAGGACAGGCTGAGCACAACCAATGGCTATTGGATGTGATCATGCGATCACTATCAACAAGTCGCAAGGCCAGACCTTTGATCGCGTTGGAATTCATTTAAAGGAAGCCGTGTTCGCGCATGGCCAACTTTACGTTGCTCTCTCAAGATCACGACTTGCGAGCCAAGTCAAGGTTTATATTGAAGCAAATCCGCAGCAAGGACCATTACTTGATGATGTAAGACAATTTACTCGCAATATTGTATATACCGAAATAATTCATAAATAAATATTATTGTTACATTGTAATATTATTGCTACATTGTATGAACATTCAAAAAGCGGATTTTATTTTTAAAATCAGCTCATATACGGTGAATATTGCGAAATTTATTAATATGTGGTATAGCACCAAGTGGTGTCAATGTGTCCATCATTAGGATTCCTGTAAAAAAATTAAAGGTTTTTTAAACAAATTCCGTCCTAGGACGGGTTAATTACCCCTAGTAGACAAATATAAAGCAAAAATCAATATCTCATTTAAACAGCAGTTATCCTAGACACAATTCTAGCAAAAAAGAATTATGGCACAGTATTTTTCAGCGCTTGTTGTATACTTTTTGCGGACATATCAACAATTCAATAGTTTATTATTTTTATTTTATCAGTACGCCATTTTAAAAATGTCTAATTATTTGACTTTTGTAAATAAAACAATGTTGTCTCTTTCTACCTCACTATTTCTGTACTGGTCACCCATTGCTTATTTTTATTGCGCTTTTTTCAAGCCAATGTCATAATGGCTTAAGTAGGTCTTAACTTTTTCTCGTTTTTGTATTTTAGCAAACTATGGCACGTCAACTTCTTATAATACTGAAAATAGTATAAAAAATACTTTAACGCCTAGGATTAAAAGTGTACCCTAGCTTTATAATCGTACCAAAGAAGCCAACTTTAATACCCAATAATAGTTTTACTACTTTTAAGGAAAACAAATTACTTTTGGGCCTATCCACACGAATATTTTTAACAACACATCATTCTGTATTCACACTGGTTGTTATTCTTCTTTATACATGTATGTGTAAATTTACTTCATTTTTTCATCCTGCAGAAAATATTGTCCTGCCACAAAATATGATGAAACTAAACATTCTAATGAACTTGATGATAGCAGTAATCTTTCAGACTCTCAGTACTTTTAGATGAAAACAATTGCTCTTCATCAAACAAGAAATTACGTCTTTCTAGAGAAGAAGATTTAGAACAGATGCTAGATGGAATGAAATCCCGATTTTCAAGTTAAACTTTCAATGATCCTATGCGCATCATGATTTTCACGATTGCTCCGGTTTGATGGTCAATAAGATAAACCGCAAGAAAGTTTCAACACCAATTTCGAAAACTTGCAAAATATTATGACAAAACATTGTGAATCAAGGTTTAAGTTTTTATGAGGATGATGAAGCTAGTCGAATGATGCTAAATAAAAAAGACATTATTACAATTAAACTGAATACCACAAAAGAGATCAAGCAAAAACGCTTCCTAATTTCTGATGTAAAGAGTCTTCATGTTCAGTTCAAAGAAAAATATCCCTAATATTTAATAGGAGTCACCAAATTTGCGGAGCTCAAACCAAAGTGGTGCGTACTTGCTGGATCAAGTGGCACACATTATGTATGCGTTGGTACCGTTCACTAGAACTTTAAAACAATGTTCGATGCTATACATCTAGTAAAGCTAACGGAATATTCAGAAACTCCATAATGAGGAAATATCAAGATTGCTCTAAATTTGTTTTGTGCAATAATCCATCATCGTCTTGTAACTTGTTATCCTCGAGAATGTTCATCTTGCCCAAACATTCAAGTTTCTTCTGATTATCTTTCTTTATTACTTGAAAAAAAAAATGCATATTACAAGTTATCTAATATATTAAAGAAAGAGTATATCTATCTCCAGAATTTTTTCAAGAAGAATTTTGCACTTGTTTAGAAAAACTACTACCTCATGAATTTTCTGCTAAAAATCAATCTTCATATATTAAAAATGTCAAAAAAAGTTTAAAAAGTGGTGATGTTCTGGTACATACAGATTTTCGGAAAATTGTGCGTTCGTTGTTCAATATGCAGCGCAAGGTTTCGATTATAACAACAATCAATGTACAGTCCACTCTGTAAGTCTGTACTTTATACATGACGCTGTTGCAGTTTATATTATGCAACAGATATTGATACCAGTAATACAAAAAAACATGTCCTTCAGTCAAAAAGATTATATACATCAGTGATGGCGCGAAACAACATACAGACAATGTCAAGCAATTATCGGACTGACACAACAAGGGAATGATGTTCCCAATTTATTGTCCGATAAAATTATATCTGACACAAATATTCCAATAGTTGTCAAGAAAAAAAATCGTGATTATCATCGATATTGACTCGCTGTTTTGAATGTTCTGCACTTTTAGCATATTCTAAATTTTCAATATTATAGTCAGATGAGTCAATGCTGTGAACCTTACTAGTATCAATTTCAAGGACTTTATAAGGTTTGATTGGATTGACACATCTATTGTATTGTTAGATGCTTCAGTCTGAATATTATCTTTGCAATGAGATTGAAAATGTTTTTAAAAAAAAAATTTAAATTTAAAAAATTTATTTGTGGAGTACAATATGCATGAGTAAAAATTTACGAGTATGATGTAATTTTACATGAGTTTTATTAAAACTTTTCATTTGGTATGTTTGTCTCGCAAAGGCGCAAATATTACATTTTTTCTTATTATTAGTTGGCGATTTCTCCAATGAAATCTTTGACTGTTTAGTGGTTTCTGTCTTAGATGGTTTTGATTTTGTAGATTAAAGATTGCAAAAATGTCCAAATTAATTGGGATTGACATGGATAATTTGAAACAAATATTTATGCAGGTTATATGATTCTCGGCGTTATAAACAGTATTATTGACGATATTGTAAGAAGCAACGACATTTCCAGTAAAATATTATTAATTAAGATACAAAATAAAACTACATAGAACCAATATTTTAATATTTAGCGAATCTCCTACAAACAATATGGCTGGTTGAAAGGTTTTAGTTTTTTCCAATAATTCTGTCTTAATTGATTCAATTGTTTCTTTAAATTTATGCGAATCGTAGAAAAATCCAATAATAAAATTTAAAATACAATTTGTTTTACATTATACCAACCTCTAAATGTATATAAAAAAGCATTTGAAATTAACTTTTTTGAATATTTGATTCTAGCTCCAGTTTTCCGTTTCCGACTTAAGCTATATTCAATGAGTGTGGTAATAAAACAATGCCTCGTAACTCAAAATCAAATGCTACATTAATTTTTGATGTGAAAACATCTTTAGCGGCAGGAGCAAGTAAAAAATTGTATAGAACCAGAGCCTTCTAGAGTATAGAGCCATAATCATTATGACGTATTTTTTTGAAGCTTTTTTAGTGGTATAACTTTTCACTGATTTTCCATAGGAATCCATAGTAAAAACAATGTTTTATAGCTTCAAGTTTTTCAATGAAAACAGCAAAAATGTTACAAAATGTTTATACAAAAGTGTTCTACATATATTTAGCAGCAATATACAAGAAGGGTATATTGGTATTAAGTAAATATTAATTGCAGAAATATTAAAATTAAATTATTTCTAAAATATATTTTTCGAACTTACATTTTGAAAATACATCAAAGTTGGCTCTGACGAATTAAAATAATACTTGCTAAATTTATCTTTAGTTTTACTAGTGTACGTTAGATGTCTCAGATTTATACAGAAAAATACGAAAAAGATTGTTTATGCTGTGTGCCTGACACCGATTTTTTTGGCTAAATTGTTGACTTTTCTAAATTGTCGACTAGTTCGTACCAGTCGTTCATAGATGGCATAAGGGTCAATAAGACAGGCTGTGCCTGACTTTTCATTATTCTAAATTACGACTTTTGGAATGTCAACCGAATGTTATTACTGTTTGACTGAAATAACTAGGAATACTGCTTGAATGTTCGTTCCTTTTCATTTTGGCTCGCGCGCAAGAAGAAAATCTAAAGAATTGCAAAGTCGTTGATGAGTTCGATAACACCGGACAGAATACTTTAGCGTTGGTAAACTAAAGATGATCTCTTTTTTGACCCAAAAGTTTCTCCAATCCGTGTTGCCTACAGACGATCTGACACCATATAATTCCTAACAGAAAGTTGAAATTAAAATCTTACGTACAAAAATATATAAACTTTAATTAAATATGACAACAATTTTAATTTTCTTGAATAATTTGATTAATTTTGATAATTTTTGAAAAATTTCGGAATGAATGAAACCTTCTCTAATTTAAGTGAAACTATTTCTAAAATTAATGAAAATTATTCCGAATTGAATAAACCCTTTTACGAAAAGAAGGAAACTAATTTCGAGTGGAATGAAACTTTTTCCAAATTAAATGAAACCAAATTAAATAAATTTAAAAGCAAACATTGTATCACTAAAACTTATAAATTATAACAGTAGTTAAATAAAAAAACGTACTGGTTATCTTGTAACAGCAAGGAGTGTCATCTTCGTGTCTAAGATAAAATTGGCCCAATCTGATGCTGTGCCTGTTTCAATTCTGTATTTGATTACGCCTTCTAGATTCGGATTCTCTTAGTTCTTAATAAGTTTCTTGCATGTCCTTCGACATTTGTGAAGGCCGTGTCCTATCGGACGGACATTTGCAGATTAAAACCACCTTTTCCAATTAAAGGTTAAATAATTAAAATGATTTTAAATTGGGAAAACATTAATTGAACCTGCTGAACTGAACATAAACTGAGAGAATCGGATTTGTCCCTTAAAACTGACGTTCAGTTGCTACCTGAACCGTATTTTAATTTTCTTTAGTATCCAAAAATGAATTGATTCAAAATCGTTTATTTTAATTCGGAACAAGTTTCATTTATTTGAGGAATAGTTTCGCTGATAGATTAACCGTCGTAAGGTTTCTTGATTCAGAACGCAATCACAGAGAGCTCAATGGAATATTATTTGCATAAATCTGGTAAGTCCCTTCATCCTAAAATTGTTCATTTGCTGGCCGTTTTACTAATCGTTATACCATTTCAAGCCACGATCACGGCACTGACAGTAAGACAATATTAATCAAATCAATATTTTAAAATAAAAATTGAATAAAAACCGTCAAATTCAAATACATATATACAATAAAAACTCGTATCGTACGTATAACCAATAATCGGTACCAACTTGTGGCACTAATTAAATTCGTTGATAATGAAAAGTACTTAATCCAAGCACTCTCTCAATAAAAATGACAACTAAATTGAAAAGCAACCTCGCGAGGAGACTTTTCGTTAGCCGTCTGGTGGTTAATAGCATAATGTAGCATAATTTAGTTTAGTCAGAAATTTAGTCGAAAAAATCGGTGTCAGGCACACAGCATTAATCACAAAATTATGACACGTTCATAAATATTTTGTGAATTTGCTTTGCTATCCCTACAACTTTTGAACTCAAATTTCCCCAAGTGGCAATTTTTGGTACGATTTTTCAAAATGTTTACTGCCCACTGCCATCTATGTATATTGACTTAATGCACTCGATTTGTAGTAAGCTTTTCTGTTTAATTTGACCAGAATGCTGTTGTTATGAACTTTTTTTTATATTTTGGTTTAAATAAATCAATTATTACAAGAAAATGAAAACAATTTACTTAAACAATATTCATATATGTTGAAATTCAAACATTTATGAACATATTTCAGAAATCATAATTAAGAATTTGCAACGTTTTCATTTACAAATTTGTCTTAGGAAAAAAAGTGATTTCCCATATGTTTTATGTGTTTTACTATGGAAATTTTGGTCTTTTCGTCGTTTCTAATTCCCTTATAAAAGCTTCGTTTTTTAGATTATGGCTTGTATAATCAAGGTTGCTTTGGTATTAATCGACAAGAACAATAAATAAATAAAACGTAAAATCAACGAAAAATCTACGCATAGACATGCAATATACAACCACAATATACAACATCATCCGGCATTTTAAAAACATCGTGAGCCGAATACAAATAAAAATTAAAAAAAATCAGCCTTCTTTAATTAATTTAATTGAAAAGAACCACAAATTATGCTTGTGTGTTGTGTAGTGTAATGCACAAACGGCAAACCGGCATGCATTTCAAACCGTCAAATCAAATATAATTCGTGATTCGTAAATTTTTTTATTAAAATTGATTTAATTTCATTCAAAAACTCCAATTTTACGGATTTTTGCTTGACGGCTGGCAAAACATAAAATTGGGGATTTTGAATAAAATTAAATTAATTTTAATAAAATTTTCTTAGAATAAGGTGGAACTTATAGATAAGAACTCTTTGTTAATAATTTTCATATTGCAAAGTGAAGCAGCTTAGCCAAAAATTGAGTTTGACGGTTTTAAATGCCGGTTTTCCGTTTTGCATGCGAGTCAATGTCTTAAGTGACTCAAAAAAATTAAATGGAAATAGCGAGCTGTGAAAACTGCATATATACCTGGGGCATTTGCATTTAAATCTCACATAAAAAAATTTAAAATATAATTTTTGAATCATAATTTAATTAATTTTTGAATTAAAGAAAATTTAAAATATAATTATTAAATCATATTTCTTGTTCTTTTAAATCTGGGCGTGACCAGATTTGTGTTTTGCATTTTTTTTAATAATCTTTTGTGCTATTTTTAATTTTTCTGTCATGAACGTTACCTAAAAATACGTTATTACGTTATTTTTAAAATTATTAATTTGAAAATACAAATGATAATATACCATTTGGAAGTAGACATATCAACAATGTGAATAAACGTCGATAAATTAAATTTATATTTTTGAATTTCACAATTTATTTACAACAAATAAAGTAACGTTCATGACAAAAAAACTCGTTTTTTTAAAAATAAAAGCCCAAAATAATTTAAAAAAATACATTTTCATAAATGTCTGTATTGTGATCAAATACTTAACTTATACCCGTTAAAAATTATCTGTAAAATGCTAAGGGGACAAAAAAAATGCTTGGGGAAAAAATCATGTGAGATTTAAATGCAAATGCCCCACCTAGGTACATTGTGCATAATAAAATAATAATTTTAAAATTGTTTAATCAGTACGCTTTTTTATTAGTGTTTTGCCCTACCGCCTTTATAATTGCTATGAATTTACGGTCAACATTTTGCCCTAATAGAACCGCTTTAGTTAATTTATTTTAAATTGATCAATGACAAAGTGATGCATATTTGCTTTGTTCAGCGGGTTTGCCGTGACCATTCACTAATATGGACTCTTGAACAAGATTGCCGTGTATGCGAGTAGGTATTGATATATTTTAAAGCGTAGATGGCAGGTTTAGGTGGTTAACTTAACAGAATTGTACTTTGCTCATGTTCAATTAATGTCATTAAGGTTCGTCCTCCAAATTCAAAATCGAATAACTTATTGACTTTTTGAACCAAAAATGTAACTTAGCTTATACACTGAGCGAACATCAGCCGTCTTTATGCAGGGGTTTCTCGGTCTCATCGAAATGGCTTGAAATGATTCAATAGATATTTATACATAAAAGTTTTCACATAAATCTTTTGCGAGTTGAGGGTGAACTCGCTCGTTGTTTTTTTTTCTGCGCGCAATTTCTTTAATTTTTTCATTCAATATAGGCCAAATGTTCGTAAAATTAGTTTTGGTGTCCGGATAAGGTTATTAAAAACTTCGCGTAGTAAAAAATGTCCGCGAGTGGTCCTATCAATGGCGGAAATAAATTGTAATACTAATTTATAGTTATAGGCTTGTGGTGGTCTTCCAATGCATAAACACTAAATAAATCGGCTCTGAATACGATTTTAAAAACGCGATTTCATCAGGTTGTATTTCAACAGTCGGATTGGCACTGAATTTGAAAGTAAAGTTAATAAAATTGTTTTCTTTAAGTAATTGTAGACCGCATATAATTTTTCGGAAGCAAGTTTATTTGTATATTTATTATCAGAAACATAATAAATTTCCTTTATTCCATTCGGAAATAAATTAATTATTTCATCGATCATTCGATATTTGGTGACGTGCGGCTAATTCTGTATTTATGAGTAAATTAGCCAATGTGTTGCGCCGAGCTTTGTTTAAATTTTTTTATTTGTTATAATGTTGCTTAATAATAGTGCCATTTGCACAATCCAAAATATCCTGTATAATTTAACAGTTGCACTTGAAGTTGTAGGAGTAATGGTCGCGGCCGCCTGTAAGCAGATCTAATATTTATAACCAATTTAATTTTTTTTTATGAAAAATTGAATTGAAAGTATTGATTACCGAATAACAGAAATTGTGTAAATCTGTTTCAAAAGAAATAGGAATTGTCGTATATACAGCTGTCGGAAAGGAAGCTTCTCAACTGATAAGCAACTTTCGAAAGTTCTCTGTTTTACTATATGAATGATTATTAAAAAACAGAAAATTTTGAAAAACGCTCTAATTTCGATTAATGCTGAACTTTAATAAATCGCCAAAGCGGTGGTTTGGGGTGGTAGTTAATTGTAATTTATTACAGGAAACTTCCATCCAAACTCCTATAAACTTAGTGTTCGTAGAAATGCTTTATTTACAATATTAGTTTGGGCTAAACTGTAGTTTCAAGTTCCGACGGTGACCAATATTGACCATTATGAGAACTTGTTGTAATAAAGTAGACTTAGAATAATTAGATTTAGACACCGCTTAATCATATTGCAACAAAAAAGGTCGTGAGACAGGTTCTGGAAGCTGAAGCACCCAAGTGAAACAGACACTAATATGAACATTAACGTTGTTTGTAGCACTTAAAAAATTAATTCGTAACAGGTTTATAGAAATCAAATAAAGTTTAATGAATACTTAGTTGTTTGAGAGTATGATTAGTTATTTAAAAATCAAGCAATCAATTAAAAACGGCCGGAGGAAGTAAGTTGGGGGGTAATATATAAGGGTTAATTGATGACTAATAAGTAATACTGACTTTAGGATGCCTAAAAATGTAGTAAAGTAATCATTAGAAAAAAAAGTAACTATACTAACAGTTGACTGCCAAGGTGTTTGTAACCGGGTCGATCTTATTCATATACTAACAATCCTATCCAATCATTCCAAGTAAATGTATAAAAGGGTGTACGGTGGGCCCGGCGTCAACAATTCTTAGAATTATAATATACTTGGTCATACATTCAAAATCAATCAATCAATCAATCAAAGCGGAGGTTTGGTGTGGTAGCACTCCTCTCCTCTAAGGTATAACATGAATTAAAAAAGTTTCAAAAATTTGTTAAAATTTAAAAACTTGCTTCTCATTGGGTGTTTTCATCCTATATGGTGTTTATGTCAGCCAATCTCGGGAATTCGTTAACACGAACGTTTGACGGATTACATACAGGAAATTTCACTATATGTCGAGATAAGTAGCCATTTTATTATTTACCTTACTTATATTGATCACAAGAACCTTAAAACAAATTAACAAGTGGTAAATTTATTTTGACTTATGTGCATATTGTATGAATGTTATTATCTCGAAACAAATAGTCGATACTGATTTAAAATTCTAAATATGATACTTATGAACTTTATAAATCATAAGCCTTCAATTTATAAATTTAGTTTCAAAGGAAAACGTAGTTCAAATGATGAAATTGAAAAACCGAGAAGACCGTTCAAGCGCAGTTGTTGTTGAATTAACTAAACGGTTACAGTGGCTGGGGCTTTGTATCTTTACTGCCCACCCTTGAAGAAGAGTGATTTACAAGGAAAATTATTATACCGCCATTATAGATTGATTCGATCAAAAATCTTGATAAAAGTGTGATAAATCTTCACCTATACTACCACTATACATGAATCAACCTCAATGATATTCAAAAATTTCAGTATTTGAAAGGACTTCCTTTTAGAGAAGCGGCTGCATTACTCCGACACATAAATATAACTGAGAAGAACTACATTGGTGCCCTTAACAATAACTTGAAGGAAAGATATGACCGAAAAAATTTGTCATCAATACTTGCATTCGAACGTTCGCCGCAGACAACATGAAACGTTTACTAGACACATCTGATGAGGGAATTTGTGTGCTTTATGCGCTTGGTGTTGTAGCCAGAGATCCACGACTTATTTATGTCTTTAAAAGAAGCAGAAATTGATAATCCAGGTTTTCCCAAGCTCCTCGAATTTTTGAGTCGTCGTATATATACACTTGGGCCGTAAGTGAATTATTTCTAAAAATGAAGTAAGCAGTTATGTCGCTTTGGCTGAATCAGCGGCAATAATTTGGGTTAGACCACAGCGACCCAATCAGTCACCAAATTCCAAAATGGAATGTGCCAGGGCATAGTGACAACCATGGTTTCTCAAAACGCGTACCCGGGTCCCGTTTCTATCTCAAAAGTTTGACTGGGAAATTCCGGGATTTCCCGGTTTTCGATTTTTTTATAATATGTATACACACTTAAGTAACAGCATAGGAATAATATATTATAGTAAAACCTCGGTTTATAAACCTATGGGGTTTGGCCTGTCTTCATCCCATATAGAAGTTTGTTTATCCAATAGCATTTTCTAGTCAAATTCAGATCGATAAGGAGTGTACTTTTTCATTTATAAACAGATTATGATGAAATTCAATTTGTACGAGGAATGGGATTCTAGAATGACTTTTACATGAAGCTATGAAATACGGCCAAGTTTGATTAAATAGGGCCAAGTCTGGCTGAAGTATATAGTAAGTGATCTTCTGTGACAATTCGAGTAGCAAAGGGCGACTGATTTTTTTTTTGAGTCCTCGGAATTTCCCCCACGTTCTCTGCATCTTTGGTATTACCGAAGAAAAATCATAAATGTCTAATTGGAAGGACAAAATTAGTAACTATTATTATGCATTGTATTGTTCCTGCGAGTGTTAGTGACCTAGTTGATGTTGTTTTCAGGTGCGATTACAATGTTGTTGTACATATAATTTAATTGGCATGATATCCGAAGAAAAACAAATTTTGAAAGTCTATTTTAGTATTTTCTATGCAAAATGGATCAACTAACTCTAAATCATTTGGTGTTTTCCTATTTAGTGTACCATACCGTACTCGTTCGATTCGATATCTCAAATCAAACCTCAAGAGATCTATTCGAAATCGCGGTCTGTACACTATAGAGCTTTATACTTTCTGTGAGTTGTAAAAAATTTTTAAATTCTAGTCGACTACTGTCAGAGCCTTCTAGAGTATAGAGCCATAATCATTATGACGTATTTTTTCAAAGCTTTTTTAGTGGTATAACTTTTCGCTGATTTCTATAGGAATCCATAGTAAAAACGGTGTTTTTTAGCTTCAAGTTTTTCAATGAAAACAGCAAAAATGTTACAAAATATTTATACAAAAGTGTTTTACATATCTTTAGCAGCAATATACAAGAAGGGTATATTAGTATTAAGTAAATATTAATTGCAGAAATATTAAAATTAAATTATTTCTAAAATATATTTTTCGAAATTTGATTTTGAAAAATATATCAAAGTTGGCTCTGACAAATTAAAATAATACTTGCTAAATTTATCTCTAGTTTTACTAGTGTACGTTAGATGTCTATAATTGTTGGCAGAGAAATACGAAAAAAAATTATTTAATCACACAATTATGACACGTTCTTAATATTTTCTGAATTTGTTTTGCTTTTTCTACAATTTTTGAACTCAAATTTTCCTAGGTCGCAATTTTTGCTACGATTTTTCAAAATGTTTGCTACCCACTGCCATCTATGTATATTGACTTAATGCACACGTTTTGTAGTAAGCTTTTCTTTTTTAATTTGACCAGAAAGCTGTTGTTATGAACTTTTTTTGTATTTTGGTTTAAATAAATCAATTATTACAAGAAAATGAAAATGATTTACTTAAACGACATTTATATATGTTGAAATTCAAACATTTATGAAAATATTCCAGAAATCATAATTAAGAATTTGCAACATTTTCATTTACAAATTTGTCTTAGGAAAAAAAGTGATTTCCCATATGTTTTATGCGTTTTACTATGGAAATTTTGGTTTTTTCGTCGTTTCTAATTCCCTTATAAAAGATTCGTTTTTTAGATTATGGCTTGTATAATCAAGGTTGCTTTGCTACTATTTAATTAAATAAATAAATGTTATCGACAAACATGTCATAAACACACAAACCTAAATAAAAACAATTTTTGGACACCCTATTTATTATCTTACACTTTGTTTTTCGTTTGATGAAGGTTTACTTGCGGGGCATCTATATTAAACAATAATAGAAAAAAAAAAATTCTAAAAATAACAAATAATTTTGCGTGACTTTAACCTAACAAAATAATCCAGTAATCTCAAGTTTCATATAACTGTACGGATATATGTGTTTTTTTATGATATACACACAAAACAAATACCATCTATTCTCTACACAGTTTATAGACAATTCCCAAATTGTTACTAAAAATAATAATTTCCAACTCACATCGGAAAACACAATTTAAAAGCTCACAAACCAACAAAAAAAATATTTATAAAGCTTTCGGCACATGAAAAATTTTGCTGCAAAACAAATAAAATTAACAGAGTTTTTTGTAAATTGTGTCTCATGAATAATAAAATAAAAGGAACCAGCACACAATGTAATCGCTCCATTAAACAGTATAACATCTGATAAATTTCACATACATATGAATGTACCCTTATGTAATTATTTGTACCATATACATATGTAGATGTAGGCCTGTGTAAAATTGTACATTTGAGATTCTATATTGTGCGTATAATTAACATTATCGGTTACTTCTAGTTAATCCAAGTTGAATATATCCACAAAATACATTAATCTTTTATTGTTGAGACATACTTTGGTATAACAGCCCCTTTTGTATTGATGTTAGAATTTATGGAAAGTGTTTTTTTTAAATGCTTTCTAAAACTCTACGTTTATGAGATGAGTATATTGCGTACACGTGTATGTGAATAAATTATTAATCAAAATTCAAAATAAATCAAATTCTTTTATAAATTACATTATACATCATGATGTGTGTGCTCAGCTTAGCTTCAATTTTACGGTACCTAGGTACTTTGTTTCTCGAAGAAACACAAAATAAAATTATATTGAATTTCCAAATCCTACGTAAAGTAAACATACGAAGCATTATAAAACGTTGAATACACAGACTATGGCAGCACACAAACTTTTGGTGCAGAAATGAGAAATGATACTAAATTGAATTAAATTATTGAATTTTTATATATGTATTTTTGGGGATGGGTTGTTTTGTTGATTGATTTTTAGAAATTTCAAACTCACGTTTATAATTTTTTTTTTTTTCAAGGCAAACTGAAAAATGAAAAAAAAAAAATTGTCGGTGTTCTTTTTCGGAATATAATATAATGTTAAAACATGGGTGATGATGCCTTGCAGCTTTCGTATTGAAATATTATCTGTATTATTTGTCGTTATTAGGATATTATTGAGTTGGCAAAATAATTTAATTTGTTGTGTAATTGTCAATGGAAATAATTGTTTAATAGATGAGTAGCATTCGATCAGTAGAGGAAAGCTAACTGTGTTGCCAAGAGAGAGAGGAGGGGGGCAGGGAGGCTATTGGTTTTGAAATACAATTTCGATATTTCATTTTCTTGCTTATTCATCCCTTAAAGCTCTGAAACATGTATTGCTTAAGACAGATTAAACTTTATAATTTAATATTCAAGGTTTTTTCTGTAAAGAATACCTACCATACAATTACCGAGAAATTTTATTAACAAAAAATCTTAAAAGAAAACTTAAAACAAAAATTAATTGAACATTAATCAATGGATCAAAAGGATTACTGAAGAAATTCTTTAAAATTACAGACACATTTTATTAATAAAAAAAATTAAATCAAAAACTAATTAAAGATTAAAAAAATAAATTAAATGATTAATAATTTACGGTAAATTGCTAAGACATTTTATTATCAAAAAAAAGCTTTAAGAAACTTTAAATAAAAATTAGTTGAACATGAAAAATTAAAAGCAAAGAAAGTCGAAAAAGCCAATAAAAATACCAAGACATTTTATTAACAAAGAAACCATTAAAAAGCTTTAATAAACTTTAAAACAAAAGTTAGTTGGAAATGAAAAATTAAAACGTAAGAAAACCTAAAAAATTCTATCAAATTAACAAGAAATTTTATTAACAAAGAAACTTAAAAAAAATTAATTGAAGATGAAAAAATGAATCGGAAGGACTATCACAGGGAGTCCTGGGAAATTATTGAGAAATTTAAATAATGAAAATACTTTAAAACAATTAAATCAAAAATTAATTTAATATGATAAATTAAATTAAAGACGAAGATTACCAGAGAAAGTTCATAAAATTACGGAGAATTTTATTATTTAAAAAAATTAAATCAAAAACTAATCAAAAATTTACTTTATTATCAAAAAAGTTTTAAGAAGCTTTAAAACAAAAATTAGAAGATGAAAAATTAAAACCCAAGATAACCGAAAATGTCAATAAAATTACCAAGCCAAGCATAAATTAAATGATTAATAATACATATACCAAATAACATATACCAAATAAAACTTAAAAAAAAAATATACAAACAATTAATTATAGGCTAATACATAAAATTAAAGACATTTTAAGAGGAATAAACTTACAGGAATATTTAAAAATAAAAATTAATTAGTGACTTTCCCAAATATAATTGCAACGCTTGCTGACTGGCGGCTAAAATATTTCGTATGTAGTTTTATATGGTCAAAATGTGTCTTGAATGTCTCATTAAATTATTAATTTCGACTAAATTAATTTTAAAATTTGATATTTATTACTAATCGCAACATACTCAATTTTATTAATCATAAAAAAAGGTAGGGGGACATCCACTAATTTAGACAAGAAACTTGTATTTGTAAACATGATTTTACTTATTTTTACATGTAAAAAAAGAAAACAAATAGTCAGCGCTGCCCAAGCGAGGGAACAAATAAACTAAAATCGATATTGGGCAAGTCCCTCAATAAGAATGGAAAAATGGTTTTAACACTAGAAGTACCAACCGGTCAAAATGACCGGTTTATTGAACTCATTTATTTTTATTGCTATGTAAATATTGTTTCGGAAATGTATGATGATGATGACTATTAATATAATTACATATAATTACTTTGTTGTCATATTAAGAGTCATCTTGAATTTCCGAAACAATACTTACATAATAATAAAATAAAATGATTTAAATAAATGCACAACCGGTCATTTTGACCGGTCGGTACTTCTAGTGTTAATGTATTACCGAAGGAAATTCACAGAATTACCGAGAAGTCTTTTTAAAGGAAAAATTTAAAAACAAATTAAAACAAAAATTAATAGAAGATTAAAAAATGATTCAAAAGGACTACCGAAGAAATTCCATAAAATTACCGAAAAATGTTATTAATACAACAAGCTATATCAAAAAGTAATTAAAGGTTAAAAAAAAAATTAAAGAACTAGAGACATAATTCAGTTAAATTACTAAAACATTTCATTACCAAGAAAACTTTAAAAATCTGCAAAAACAAAAATTAATGAAACCAAAGGAAAGCAATTAAATCAAAAATAAATTGATGATGAGAAATTAAATCAGAGACAGAGACTACCGGAGAAAATCCATAAAATTACGAAAAATAATTTATTAATAAACACATTAAATCAAAAACCAATTAAATATTACAAAAGAAATTAAACGATTAATAATTATACGTTAAATTACTAAGACATCTTATTATCAAGAACGCTTTAAGAAATTTTAAAACATTAATTAATTGAAGATGAAAAAACAAAACGAAAGGATTATCATAGGGAGTCTTTGGGAATTACTGAGAAATTTAATTAATAAAAAAAAAAATAAACCAACAATTAATTAAAGATGACAAATTAAATTAAACCAAATATTACTGGAGAAAGTTCATAAAATTTCGGAGATACTTTATTCATAAAAAAATTAAATCAAAAACTAATTAAAGATTAAAAAATTAAAATGGATGCTGCAAAAAGTCCGTTAAATTACTAAGACATTTTATTATCAAAAAATATCAGGAAACTTTAAAACCAAAATTATTATTATTTATAAATGAAAAATTTAAACCATAGAAAACCCAAAAAAGACAATAAATTACTAAGATATTTTATTAACAAAGAAACTTAAAATTAAATGAAGATGACAAATTAAACTGAAACCAAAGATCACCGGAGAAAGTTCATAAGATTTCGAAAAAATTTGATTAATAAAAAATTCAACCAAAATCTAAATAAGGTTTAAAAAATGAAATTAAATGATTACTGAAAAAGACCGTTATATTATTAACAGATTTTGTTATCAAGAAAGCTTTAAAATACATTAAAATTAGAAGATGAATAATTAAAACCCAACATGAAGAAAGAAAGTCCATAAAATTAACAAGACATTTTATTACCAAAAAAAAATTAATTTGGAATTTTTAAATAAAAATTAATTGAGAATGGAAAATCAGAACTTGGATTACGAAAGTCCATAAAATTATTGAGAAAATATTAAGAAAATTTAAACTTTTTATAAAGTAATCTCAATTAATTTATCAGATGATTTATTTTTTATTTATTTAAAATATATTTAATTCAAACTATTTTGTAAATAATAATCTTCATATTCTTAAACTTACCTTTTTCTAATTTCTTAAAACCAATTTTTTATTTTGACTTAGTTAATTTACACTTGACCTGTAAATGTAAAAGATTTTGAAATAAAAACAAAATAAAGTGAACGAACTAACAGAATGTCTTTAAGAAAAACTATATCGTTTTTCATTATTTGTCTCGTATTTAAGGTGTTGAAAGTAAAGGGTTGTTTCCGGGAATTCCCGGGACAAATTTCCTGGGAAAATTGGTACATTTATACAAACCCGATTCCCGAGATTTTCATCATAAATCCCGGGAATTTTTAATTTATCTTTTTCTCAAAATTTATTCAATTTACAATATATTTACAATAACTGAATAATTTTAAAATTTGTATGATGAACTTTAATCTCAAAATTCCTCTTTGTCAAAGGGAAAGCTACATACTATCCAAAAATGTATCCATCTTTTCTATCACACAGACATAATAAGGAAATTGTTTTGTACAAAATTTTAAGGCTATGGAGAGTTTTTTTTAATGCAACTCACACAACAATTTCTAAATACATCCATAGAGGATACATAGTACATTTATAGGCCAATGAATAATTTTACAAAACTCGACAAGATGGAAAAGGACCAAAGCTGTAATCACTTTATTGTAAAAAGACATGTAAGATTTGAAAACCTGTGGTGTTGGTGGGGATGGAGTATTGGATACGTTTTCCAAGTGATTGTTCCAAGAAGCTGGCACCATACTCGCTGTTGGGTGTTTTGCTGGGAAGAAACCGCAATTGTCGAGACTACTTTTAGGGATTTAGATTTTGATCCAGGATATTATACAGAAAACTAAAGAATGTTTTAACGTCGTATGTAATTATAAACAATATAGAATCATTAGAAAAACGAATTTCAATTTTCGAAGAGAAGAAATTGTTAAGAGTTGTGCAATTTAATTTCGATATGCGGCAATTATGATAAACAAATAATTATTTAATCATCTCATCAGGCCATAGCGTCTGATCTGCTAACTAATTACTCGTACTTATTACTTAGTTTTCACAATGCTTGCAGATCGAAACTGAATTACATAACCCTTAGCAATTTCTCCTTTTCGTAAAATATTTATCAAACTAGAAAATACCAGAATAAATTAATGCTTGAAAGTAAAAATTTATTTAAAAAAATGATGTTTCCGTATATTTTATTGATTTCCAGGATTTTTAGTTAATTTTCCGGGATCCCAGGAAATTCGGGTTTATTAATCTCAGCTCCCGGAATTTTAAAAACAGTCGGGAAAGCAACCCTCTAGTTGAAAGTTTCTTGGAATGGTCGGCGGCTCGATTATTTTCTACAGTATTCTTCCTTTGATTACTAAGCAAATTAGCATAATCTGCATCCAATGGTGGTTTCATTACAAGACTGAATCACAAACAGGCCAAACTATCATAAATAGTTTCCTTGGTTATTTACCATTCAACAAGTATTTTCGGCAAGTCTGTTGTAAACAACAATTTCTTGTATTCTCTATCTGTAAATTGTAAAACAATTAGAATTAATGCTCGCTTGCTAAAGTTTTTTATTCCATCAGGTTTTTTTCACCATTTTATAGGGGTCAATGAAAATATATTTCCAAAAAACATCAAACAGCAGCAATCGACAAAATGTTTACACAAATAAAGTTTTTCCAAAAAAAAAAAAAATAGATAAATCCATTTTTTGGAAGGAAGAAAAATGCAAACATATAAAACACCAAGGGAAAGCTGAAATAGCGATCGATTCTTTTTTTTTAAAGAGTGGTCTCCAAAATTAATTTATAACCATCCAATTACAGGAGAAGAAAATTGAAAATATAAGAATTAAACATTTTATAATTCCTCACTGGTTACATTTTATAATTAATCACTGGTTACAGAGGTCTTCGAAGAGTTCAACGATAATTAAAACTGGATTGGAGGTGGAGCGTATAAATTCACAACAGTTTCTTTTCTTATCTGGTGTCTACGTACTTCAAGTTGTTCAAAACAACTCTTAAATTATTTTCAATATTTACCCTAGAAACCCTAATTGTCAATTAATGGCTTCCATCTTTCAGTCTTTAAAATCTGTGAACAGTTCATTAAAATGTTGTTAGTTAAATACCAGTTTTGTACATTACTGTGATTTAGAATTTCGTTTAGCCCATAGAGACACCTCTACGAGTCTACGATTACCTAGGATTGAAATGGATAGCCCGTCCTTCTGTCTGTTTATAATTTGCGCTAATTTTGAAAATCTATTTAACCGTGGTGGTTTTATGCTATAGTTTTTTTACTATAAGTGGATTCCACGGTGAAAAAACTTGATCGATTTTGACGCGATTTTTAACTTTTTCGTATGATTTGAAATGTTCGTCCACTAAGTCAAGCTATATTGAACAAAACAAGTATTATTCGGAAGGAGCAGTGCCTAGTGAGTATGCCAACCAAGTGACTAATTTAATTAGGTTTCGCTACATATAGTCGAACATTATCGTTTTGGAAAATCACTTTGCTTGACTTATTGGCAACTGATAACGTAAACCGTCAACAGTTTAACCTGTTTCAAGAGCCCATAATAAACCATATCTTTTTCATCCCACCAAATACACCGCAAGATACATATATGTTTTCCTTGAATATTCCATTTTACTTTGTGATGTTGTTCGTTGGCAATAGTTGATTTTTATTATTATTATTATTATAGTAGGTAATGGAAGACACCTATTGAAGCAATTTTCGACGTCCTTTTTTTTAATCCAGGAGCAAGCCATTTTTCATCCTTTTGAATCTTTTCCATAGTATGTAAGCATTTGCTAACAGTAGCTTGTGTAACATTTACCTATTACTGCTGCACGTTAAGTCAATAATGCTTGTGTTCACCCAATAATGCTTAAAAATCAGCCTGTGTGCAGTTTAAGTATTAATAATGCTTGCAAATCGTCTGTTTTGAATTTTCTCGGTTGACCTGGGTGTTCTTTGTTTTTGACTTAAAAATCATCACTTTTATTTCATCTGAACCATTCCTTACAAGTAAAACCAAATTTCCACAATAATTCTATAAGCTGCTGTTTTTTTGCTATTTTAATGATTATTAAACCAATATTCTGTTGTTCAAAAATATTCTTAGTGTTAACAGGTTAAAAATTGAGTGCAGCAAAGATGATTAAATATTATCGACAATGATCTTTGCTGCACTCCATTGTGTTATTACTGTAAATATTTTTTAACAACTGAATTCAAATATGCAAAATCAGTAAGAAGGTCTAAAATTTGGCATACAACAATTGCCAGTTTAATATTTTATTTTAATTTATAAACTAGAGCCATTTATATGTCATATGAGGAAATTAAGTTGCATACCTAATAGATACTGTTAAATTTGTGTGAGTTTGTAATGGTCAAACATTTCGGAATCTTAAAATCTTTCAAAATATTTTAAATCATAAAACGAAAAGATGATTTTATTTTTTTTAAATTGGAATCTAATTTCATAAAATAAATCCTTTATTCCTAATTTTTGTGATTTTGAAATTTTAAAGAAATTTCAGGGAAATTAAAAACTTTAGAGACGAGTATAAGTAAAACTTTTCACGTAGATTTATGATTTTACCAAATTTTGAGAATTTTAAGAAATTTGAGAATTTTTTAACTATACGAATTTTAATGGTTTCAGTACTTACATTAATTACAACATTATGTTTGAAAATTATCATCAACAACGATGTTTGGTGTTATTTCAAAAATTCCGTTTATCCAACAATTATTTGATTTAATATTTAGTTACATAATATGCGTAATTCCAAACCGGCAACAAATAAAAAAACAAATCTCATGACAAAATGAAGCTTTTGCGAAAGCTTTACAAGTGCATAATGCATATTTTACTACAACAAACGGTTTCTCAACAGACGAAATTCAAAACAAATTCAATACTACCTGCACCTAAAGATAAAATAAAAAAAAGTTAATTGACACCAACAACAATACACTAATAATGACAACAACAACATTACAAGCATTTTGATAATTTCAAAGATATTTTAATTTTATTAAAATAATTATGTTTTTTGATTTTATTTAGAAAAGTAACTTTCTCCAACATTGCTCCAGCTTTGCGATAGCTTTTAATATAGGAATTGCATATTGTATCAACAAAGTGGTATATTAAGTAAAAGGAAATCGAACAGACAAAAACAACTTGACAACAACAACGATATTTTGATTTTATTGAAAAAATTTAGTTTCATTAAAATTTATTTGATTACTAGTTTGCTTATTTACAAATCGGCAACAAGTAAAAGCAATTCCAAACAAAAATTAGTTTTAACAGCTTTAGGGACTTAGTAACGGTGGATGTGGAAACAAACTCAATACTATCTTCTTATGCAACTGAAACAAAGGAAACTTAAATATGCCGTTGTCAACAATATTATAAATATTGTGCAACAATTTTGCGATATTTTAATTTATCCAACATTTTCCAACAACAAATAAAATTATTTTTGAGCTTTTGAAATCTGAAATCTGAAAAATTTAAGTTTTCAACTATGAATATAGGAGACTGTTTCTTGATCTTAGCTCTTAAAGTAAGCAAATTATCATTTCAGTGGGATATAGTCGCCTATGAAATTCCAAGCCACATAAGGTGAATTTATTTTTCCGTAAAATTGTTTGCACGCTGATTTCAAGAAAAGAATCACCATTTAGTTGTCTTTCCAATTATGTTGATAAAATGCGATTATCAAAAACGCATTTTCAAAGGATAATTTATATCTGACTTTGGACCAAACTGCATATTTGAGTAATAAAAAACATTGTTATAATGCTATCAAATAAAAAAATTAAAATGCTTAATTTTAGCACGGTTGACGATTAATGTCCACGTAAATTAAATGTAAAATGTTTTTATAATTTTTTTTAGTGAATTTCAGAAATTGGTGTTTTTTGAACTGTTCTGGTAGAAAAAAATTACTTTTTATTTTACAAATTCAAACATCACTTTCAAATCACATACAATTTTCTTGTATCATTTCATCCAGCAGTGCACATTATCTCCAGAATCTGATGCTGTAAACTTTTAGTTATTTATCAACCGTTGGTTTATACTGACATTATGTATACACACAGTAAAATGTGTACTGTTAGCGCAAGCAAGATTTGAAGAAACATTTAATTGATTCTTTTAGCGTTAACCATAGATACACGCACTACCTAAATAATCGCATATTCCACATTATCTAGTTATTTTTCTCAATTTGCCGCTATACGATCTTAGCAAAACAGGATTATCACGATTCATAGCTCGATAATCAAAATCTAGCTGCAGAAACACGATAAACATGAAATGCAAGAAGGGTATAATTTAGGTATAATTTACCTATATTGATATTAAATCAACACTTTAGCTTTAATCTTAAAACCAAATAAAGTTTGGTAAGAATGAAGACTGCTAAAATATTATTTATAATCGGGGTTACGTGTCTTTATAATTTGTCGATCGTGATAGCGAAAGCGAAATCCTGAGCGTACATAAATGCTATAACGTTTGTGTGTATCTATGGTATTAGGCTTAGATTTGAATGTAAATTCCTTTGATAAAATCATTGAAAAAATAATAAACAATCGCTTAAGGAATTTTTTAAATAGTTATAGGGAGGGCGCAGGTACAGAGATGGCTCTAGTAGAAAAGACACATATGCTTTTGTTCAGAAGGAATACGTGAAAACTCAGAACATTCTTTCTTAATCTCAAGAAAGCGTTTGACACAGTTGACCACGAATTACTCTCGATAAATTGCATTGTTATAGATTTCGAGGGATATCATATACATTTTTATCGATAGTTACTTGATCGACTAAAATACGTTTTGATTGATGGAATCAGTAGAAGTATTCGTAACGTGAATTGTGGGGTTCCTCATGATAGCGTATTAGGGTCATTATTGTTCCTGATACCGTAAATATTCACTTATTGCGTACTCATACGACGCTAAGATCAAGCTTAGAAATTGCAGAAATGTGGCAAATTACATAAATTATTTATAAAAAGGGGATTAGTTTACATTGCAGCATCTCCTTTAAGTGCTGCCGCGCCATCTAAAAATTTAAATGGCTTCAAGTCACTAGTAGATTTAGATACGGCATCTCAATCTATCGGGAAATTAGCAACAATGATTCAAAATACTTCCTCTAATACAACAATTGGCATTAAAGGCAGCATAAGAGGTTTAGTCGAAAAACGACAAACGAGATCTAAGTCTTCATTGATTACAACATTACAATTGTCAGCTGTCATTTAAATAATTTTAAGGTGTGGATCAATTTTTATTTCTATTATCAAATTTTGATTTTATTTTTTAGTTTCTTTATTACCATCAATTTGTTCATTTTTTATTAGAATTGGTCTTATCATTAATTTCTATTGATGACTTACTATAAGAGGCACGTAATACGTTACAATAATGGTTTTATAAATGTTATCAAAGTAATCTATTTTTAAGAAATTTAGATTAACAAAATTTATTTTAGCTATAGGATTTACAATGACCAATATTCTAGGTAACAATACTTCAGAAATTAAATTAATTTAATTGATTTTTATTAGTGTGCTGCTTTTGGTTGGTACGTAGATGATGATGGAATTTCCATTAAATTTATAGAACTTATTTTTTGTTTCATTGAGTCCTACTGACTTCACGGCTTCAACAGTGTTATTATGACCTCCACTTTCCCTTCTATTTGGAAACACTTCAAGATTCTACCTATTCCGAAAAAAACCTTGTAATACATTTTCTGATTTTCAACCGATTAGTTTACTAGCTGGATTATTTAAAGTTTGTGCTCTTACAATAATGTAGACCATTTAATCTTTTATTGAGGTTTTCAATTGTATTGATGCTATTATTTTTTCTGTTGAATTTATTAGTTTTGGGTATAATAAAGAGTAATATGCGAGTAATAAATCGTACTTATAATTATGTAAATCAAAAAAAAATATTACATTTTTAATTAATTGAGTAAATCTATAATTTTATATTCTAATAAAAAAAGTTAGTAATTATATTTGTTGAAATAAATAAATAAACAAAAAAATACCTTCAGCAAATTTAATTTCGTAAAATATAATTTGGTCGAATTTAAAGTTCTAAAAGTTCGCAATTTTAAACATACTGAAATTCATTAAGTAGATTGCGGTGGGTTTTACCAACGAGTAAAATTTATATGAATTTTTGTTTAGAAATCGAATTTACTATTATGCAATTTACAAAAATTTAAATTTGATTAATCTACATTTCAATCCGACTTTCGAATTTATTAAATTGTCATTTAAATGGCAGAAATTATAAATTAAGCATCTCAAATAATTTTAATAATTTCTTGTCGATCTTCTATATTATTACTTTAGGTCAAGATATTAAATAAGCTTCAATTATTTCAGAATTTTTAAAAATCATTAAGAAAGCTTTAATAACGATGAAAGACATATTTTTTAAATGTCCTTGTATTCTAACTGACGTATGTCAGCCACCATCTTGAACATCCAAAAAGGCCATAAAGCTTTAGTATAAGTCCAAAAAGATTTTTTTAAGTTTAGGCAAATTTTGGGTAGATATTGTGGCCCAGTTGACGTGAAATGCTTCATATACCTACATACATTAGGGTGGTTCATGCTTATATGGCGAAAAAAAAACTGCAAGTAAAAGTCACACCACCCCTACTTTTATTACTTCTATCATTTCTATTAAGTATTCAAAATTTAAGCCGTCTATCTTATACAGAACGGGGTGCTCATTGACTTTGAAATCTGAATTTTATGAAAAAATCCTTAAAAAGGACTCGTAAACTGATTAAGTAAAAAGCGTAAACTGTGTATCAAAAGTAACGCACAAAATGTTATAATCAAAGAAATAGTTCGTTAGTACTTTTTTGGATGTTTTGTCTTTTTTCTGTTCTGTTTAACCTTCCTATTGTGTTCATATTAATGTTACACTTTTTGCGTTTCGGGTCTATATGACCCGAATTATTATGGAATTGAACGAACGGTTCAAATGTTTATAAAATCAAACAAAATTAATTAATATAATAATCAAAACTTAAATATTCATTTATTTATTGTAATTTAACTCATTTAATATGTACATTTAAAACTAATTCAGCCAGAGATAAGATAACATACAAAAAAAAAATTAGAATATATAAAACAAGTTATTTGATGCCGTCGCATGTTGGACAAAAATTTCGCACATGTGCTTTGAAATTTAGCAGCATTTTCACAGCGGGGCATAGTTGATCGGTTTTTAATATGTGGTTCTACAAGAGCTGTACCCAACTCCTCTAGAAATATTCGCCGCTTGGTTAGTTTTCTAGATTGCCATTCCGGGTTTATTTGGCACCAAAGCACAAAGGCGTTATAAGCTGATACTTCAATAATGTTGTAGAACACTGTCATCGGCCACCTTTTGGATTGTCTCCTGCATGTATAGGTGAGGGTAAGTTTATCCAATGTGTCTACTGCACCTTTCGTTTTATTATAATCGAGTATCATATTGGGTTTCTTGTCATTTCTGGTGCTGATTGAAGCATCTCGGTGCATTGTACTCAATAAAGTAACTGCTTTGTTTTTCTTCGGAATATATGAAACAACCGTTAAATTGTCCGAAAAATAAAATTTTGATGATAAAACTTCCTTTTTATTGTCTATAATAGATACAGGTAATTCCGGTTTATTTTTCCGGATCGTGCTTAACATTGTCAATTGCCTTTTTAGCAACATTTGTCTTAATGTGTAAGATGTAAAAAAAAACAACCAGCGATTTCACCCTCAACTCGCAAAAGATTTACGTGAAAACTTTTTTGTATAACTATTGAATCATTTCGAGCCAATTCGTTAAGGATCAGAAACCCCTCCATAAAGACGGATGTAGTTGGCTCAGTATTTAAACTAAGTTACATTTTTGGTTCAGAAAGTCAGTAAGTTATAATTCTATTTTGAATTTGGAGGACGAACCTTACTGACAATTAAGCATGATCAAAGTACAGTTCTGTTAAGTTAATCACCTAAACCTCCATAGTAGTAAATGGTCACGGCAAACTCACTGAACAAAGCAAAATCAGGTTACACGTATGTTAAATGATCGTTACAGTACTCGTTTAAAATTCTCAAATAAACATCGAACTCGTACTGTAACAACTCATTTACCGCCCTTGTGACGTAAATAACTATTACACTTCACAAGCATAATGTGGCCCTTTTAATCGTATGTAATTTTCATTTTCAAAAACACTTGCTGCTGCGGCCATATATAGCAGATATTTACACAACAAAATAAATTAAAGTAGGCGGTTTTTTTTTAGATTTTTTTTTGTATTCGGCTCACGATGTTTTTGAAATGCCGGATGATGTTGTATATTGCATGAGTATGCGTAGATTTTGCATTGATTTTACGTTTTTTTTATTTTTTTGTTCTTATTGATATCCACACATACCAGCAATATTTTTTGTTCGGCATTTTCGTTTCCGTAACCCGACTTCTATACAATTTTTTACTTACTCCTGCCGCTAAAGATGTTTTCCATCAAAAATTATCACATGTGATGTTATAACCTTTTGTCAATCCAGTCGTAAGGTCCAGTACCACTCTCAATCGTTGATTTTTTCTGTTGCTGCTCCTGGCTCTTTGCCTTTATAAATTTGCATTTTATATGCACCAATATTATATGCATAGGCATTTGTTGAATCACACAGTGCCCATGTTTGTATCCCGTATTTAGCTGGTTTACTGGGAATATATTGACGAAAAGGACAACGTCCTCGAAACGGAACCAACTGTTCATCTACAGTCAAGTTTTCCGTAGGATTATAGAAAATAGGTAAAATTTCTACCCACTTGTCCCATATTTCACGAATGGCTGCTAATTTGTCTTTTTGGCGGCTTTGAGGTCTTGATGTTTTATCGTCAAATCGAACCATCCTTGAAATATCATGAAACCTTTGTAAAGACATAATCGCTCTGAATATAGCTCGACCAGTATGTGAATTCCACAAGCTGGCAGTTGCTTCATTGCGGGATCGATACACATCAGCCAGCAGTAAGACATCAATATAGGCTAAAAATTCTTCCTCTGTGATTATTTTCCATTCCTTACCATATACTGGTTCTCCTTCTTTATTTGACATTTTTATTATTGTGAGTAATATATTTCGTCCAAAAAATATCATAAAACTAGTCTTTATATCCTTTATCATTGAAAATGCATACCTGGTTGGTCCCGGTGGTACATTTATTATATTATTAGTTGAACGTCGTCCTTGTTGGTTAGGGGCGAATTTTTTCCATTGAATCGCGCCATTTTTCGATAAAACAAATTCATCCATCCTTTCCGAAGTATCAACATTTTCTCCACTATCAGTATATTCCTCTTCACTGAGGAAAACTGATAGGTTATCTTCGTTTTCGGAAACAATACTATCATCACTATCAGACATGTACAAAGGATCATCTAATTCACTACTCATTACGCCGAGTTTGAACTAACAATTAGTTACAACTTTACACACCAATATTATATATTCGTTCTAATAACAGCACCGTTCGCTGCTTCAACAAAAGACATACTGATTTGTAAAAATTCAAAAACAATTTACTCAATCCAAAAGTTAACGGGACAAGAATTTAGGAGAAAAACCATAAAATAAATTGTGAATTGAACTAGTTTGAACATGTTTTACAAATATATGAGTAGAAATACTAAGAGGTGAGAAGTACTACTACTATTTATCAATAAGCAAGATGAACCATGTTTCTGATTTTGTATATACGCTGACATATATAATCGGGTCATATTGACCCGGACACCAAATTTGTAACTAACATGTATTTAGCAGTGACTAAATTGAGAAATCAATTTTTTTTCTTATGCTAATCGTTAATTACCAAATTTAATGAAAATTCGCCAAGCTTCAATTGTATTGTGTTATTACTAAACATATTACATGCAACCAAAATGCAAGACGGGTCATATAGACCCGAAACACAATAGGAAGGTTAACGATATGAAGTAAAATTTATTTTTTCCTCATTCTGAGTGAGTGTCGCAAGTCACATTCTACAGATGCACATAAAGTAACATTGTATTAGATTAAATTATCTACCAATTGTTTTCTGAGAAATCAAACATGTTTTTAATATCAAAAATGCTAACATTACATACCATAAGTTTTCTTAGAATTAAATATGTTCAATATGTAATAGTTTGTAAATGAATATTCTTTCACATAAAAAAGGTAGATGGAGAACCAATATAAACATAAGAAATTGTAATCAAGAAGGAGAGTTGATAACTGGCACTCCAAAGAGATGCATCAAAGTTTGTAACTTCGTAGAGTTAATAATTGGCACTCTATTGTAAAACCTTAAAAGATCCTCCAAAGAGTGATCGCATAAATAAATAAAAATAAAATATTAAAACAATAAATTGTTCTAAAAGAACGTTGCGTTTTAATATCAGTTTTGGCGCAGTTGATAATTTTCTCTTCCGAAGAAGAGAAAATAATGTAAAAGAACATCAAAATAGTGAAGTGAAAAGATACATAGAAAAAATAAGAAAAATCGATTTTTCGAAGAAATAAAAATCATTTCACCTAAATAATTAAACAGTTACTTTAAAGAAAGTAAATTAATTTCGAGTTAAATAGTTAACGTAAAATAAAAAAATACTATAAACTTATGAAAAATAATGCTAATATTTGTAATAAAAAGTAGATGTTTATTAAAAGTGAACAATTTAAAAGAATACTCTCAAGATTGCGAGTAAAAGAAGTAAAATCTTCAATTTAAATCGACAACAAAAAATTACAATAAAAATGAATCCAGAACAAGTCGAACAACAGTTATTGCAGCAGCAACAACAATTACAAAATCAATTGAATGAGTTGCAACAACAGCTGGTAAACTAGGAAACAATAATGCAAGGCATTAAAACCACCCGGCTTGATCTAAGTCCATATCAAATTATACGAAACTTTAATGAGATTCAAGCTTTTTCAGGGAAGATACGTACAAACTAAAATCTTTCCTGAAAAGCATCATAGATACCGAAAGTATATGCGCGGTAATAATAACAAAGAACTCAAGCAAGACTGCTTGAGGAAGCTGAGAGGAACCATCATGGAAATACCTGAGATTCAACGCACCTGGGAAAACGTCATCAGGCAGCAGAAATAACGTTATTTGATCTTGAAGACATTTTTAATAAACTAAACAAATTCAAGAGTGAGTGTAGTGAGATATGTGATTTTGACGACGAGGATAATTTCACTTACTACTCAATAGATAGGGAATTAGCACAGATATTAAAATCAAAAATAATTCCTCTAGTTCAATTACAAATAGATACAATGAAATCGTTATTTGAACTAGACAATATTCTTTGCAAATAGGAAATATACCTGTCAGAGGATATACTTAAAACCGAATTTAGAATAAATCGAAATAAAGAATTTAATTTTGGAACAAATAATAAAACATATTTTCCAAACAAAAACCCTTATATAGAATCAATAATATCAACAGTAGCTATAACCAGGAATTTAGAAATAGTAATGGCTATAATAATAATAACAATAGGTCAGGACAGTTTAGAACGCAGAAACAGAGAAATCATAATAACTCAGGACAGTTTAGGCGACAATTTGATGATAATAGAACTGGACAATATAGAAGCAATACTCAACAACCAGCACCAATGGAAGTTGATAATATAAATCAAGTAAATCCCTTAAATCAGAAGGTACATTTTATGAACCCCACACCATCAACCAGCTACCTATAATAAAATTAACTTTCAACAATGATAAACCTATCAATTGTTTAATAGACCTTGGTTTGGATACCAGCCTCTTAAAATCAAATACTCTTAATTTTAAAACTCTAGATTTAGACACTCCTATAATGTACGATTCATTAGGAGGCCCCAATTTTGTAACAAAAAAAGTAATCACGCCAATTCCAAAGGTACTAGTAAAACCTGGTCCACTAGAATGGAAAATGTTTCCTCTAAGGAGCGAAAAATACGACACGATTAGCGAAATAAATTTTGTAATTCCCTTTCAAGCGGAAGTTGATATAAAGAAAGAATATCTGAAGAGATTTAATCAGCATAAAATCCGTTTGGAAATAATTGGATATCCCTGTGATCTTACCGAAGTAAATCACTTAAAACCAATTGTTTCACAAGAGGAAATCTTCTCTAAAATACACCAAAATAGTTTAAACAGTGAAAAAAAAGAAACATTTTTTATCAGAAAATAAAGATTTATTTTATGAAGAGGGTGACTCACGAAATTTAACTAACAAACGAGAATCCTATATATTGTAAACTATACAGATACCCGCAAATACACGAAACGGAAATCGAAAAACAAATCAAGGAGATGTTAAAACAAAGAATTATTGAGGAACCGAATTCGCTCTATAATTCTCACCTTTGGATTGTGCCGAAGAAAATGGACAATTCAAATAAAAAGATATGGAAAATTGTCATTGATTATAGGAAGATAAATGAAATTACGAACAATGATAAGTTTCCAATATCTAATATAGGCAATATATTAGATAAATTGGGTAGAGCCGAATACTTTACAACTTTGGAACTAGCGAAGGGATTTCATCAAATGCTAGTAAGCAAAAAAAGACCAAGATAAAACAGGGATTTCCACACTATTCGGACACTACACATACGTTCGAATGCCATTTGGATTGAAAAACGCTCCTGCCACCTTTCAAATATTAATAAATTCAGTACTAAGGTAACATATAAATAAAATATGTGTTGTGTAGTCTATCTTGATTAATATTTAGCACTTCTCTTAGGAAATTTAAAAAAGCAAACTTTAAAATCCAAATAGGGAAATGCTACTTCTTTTGTAAAGAGACTGAGCATATAGGTCATTTGCTAACGACAGAAGGTGTGAAACCAAATTCAAAGAAAATAGATGATATAACACAATTAAAACTGCTAGTAACTCAAAAACAAATTAAGTCATTTTTAGGGATCACAGGATACTATAGAAAATTTAACAAAGGCTATGCCAAAATAGCACAGCCTATGATGAAATACCTGAAAAATAACAGTAAAATAAACAAATTAACCCATCATACATTTATGGCTTCGAGCAATTAAAATCATTATTTAACCGAATACACAAATATCCAGATCTCAATAAACTGATCGTATTGAATACAAACGCAAGTCAATTCGCACTTGGTGCAGTTCTACTTCAAGAAAATCATCCCATAGCATTAGCTAGCCGTACTCTAAATGACCACGACACTAGATATGGCACCACAGAAAAAGTACTATTGGCAGTCGTATGGTCAATAAACTATTTTAGGCCTTACATATGGGAAAGAATTTGAGCTAAAGACACAACACCAAGTCTTAAATACATAACAGAGTAGAATAAATAAAGACAAAAAATAGAATACAGTAGAATAAATAAAGACAAACATGAAATAAACAAAATAAGTGGAAGTTTTGGAATCATTGAGATGTTCTAAGCTAACGAAGGTAGAAGCAATGACATACAAGACTTCCAATATGAAGTTAACAACTAAGAAACAATAAACGAAAACCAAGACAATATATCCATGCAAGCAATAATACATTCACAAGAAGAAAATTTAAACGGCGAGAATTTCTAGACACCATAGTAAACCGATTTAGTAAACAAATAATCGAACTTGAAAATACGTAAAAAAAGTTAGCCCAGACTTTCATCCCAGAAAAATCGAAAATATACATCAAGCAACACTACGATACTATCATGACATATATTCAAAAAAATAAGTAGATAAAATAAGTTATAATTTACAAGTGACTTAAATATTATTTTAGAATTAATAAGAATTTTATCACTTTCATAAAAATCTTACACAGACGCAATATTTATTAAATGTAAAAATTAGTGAATACTACACAATTTAAAAAGTTTTGGTTCCGATTTATACATATTAAAAATTATTGAATATCAATATCTCGGGAAATCATTAATATTATAGTAAATTATGTCAGCCCAGAAAATAACTATCACGATACTAGATATTTTGCATCAGCCCAGAAAAGTATACTCAATATTTATAACATGAAAATGTTGAAAATGTTTACAATGTATTTTTTATGAAATTGATTAAAATTGAATTTTCTTAATTTTATTATGCAAATGTAAATATTTTGACATAATTTAATTTTAACTTATAAAATTCTTCGAATAAAAACTAAATAAATCCTTCCAACAATGCGATTAAAAGCCGAATTTCACATATCTTATAACATTTTATCTTGTACTGATTATATTCAATAGAAAAGGGTTTAATTAGTCTTTCTAAATGTATGTGTATGTCTCATTTAATAAGAAAAAGTTGGGCTCGGTTGACGATTTTCCCAATATTTATAAAATTGTCAAAAATTGTATGCGGAACCGCTTTGATAAAAAATCGAATCTCAAGAATCTCAGAGATTTCCTCGTATAGTGACTATATACAATAGAAAGGGGTTTAATGGGGCTTCGTGAATATGTTTGTCCCATTCGATAAAAAAGAGTTGGGCTCGGTTGACGATTTTCCCAATATTTATAAAATTGTCAAAAATTGTATGTGGAACCGCTTTGATAGAAAATCGAATCTCAAGAATCTCAGAGATTTCCTCGTATAGTGACTATATACAATAGAAAGAGGTTTAATAGGGCTTCGTGAATATGTTTGTCCCATTCGATAAAAAAGAGTTGGGCTCGGTTGACGATTTTCCCAATATTTATAAAATTGTCAAAAATTGCATGTGGAACCGCTTTGATAGAAAATCGAATCTCAAGAATCTCAGAGATTTCCTCGTATAGTGACTATATACAATAGAAAGGGGTTTAATAGGGCTTCGTGAATATGTTTGTCCCATTCGATAAAAAAGAGTTGGGCTCGGTTGACGATTTTCCCAATATTTATAAAATTGTCAAAAATTGCATGTGGAACCGCTTTGATAGAAAATCGAATCTCAAGAATCTCAGAGATTTCCTCGTATAGTGACTATATACAATAGAAAGAGGTTTAATAGGACTTCGTGAATATGTTTGTCCCATTCGATAAAAAAGAGTTGGGCTCGGTTGACGATTTTCCCAATATTTATAAAATTGTCAAAAATTGTATGCGGAACCGCTTTGATAAAAAATCGAATCTCAAGAATCTCAGAGATTTCCTCGTATAGTGACTATATACAATAGAAAGGGGTTTAATAGGGCTTCGTGAATATGTTTGTCCCATTCGATAAAAAAGAGTTGGGCTCGGTTGACGATTTTCCCAATATTTATAAAATTGTCAAAAATTGCATGTGGAACCGCTTTGATAGAAAATCGAATCTCAAGAATCTCAGAGATTTCCTCGTATAGTGACTATATACAATAGAAAGAGGTTTAATAGGACTTCGTGAATATGTTTGTCCCATTCGATAAAAAAGAGTTGGGCTCGGTTGACGATTTTCCCAATATTTATAAAATTGTCAAAAATTGTATGTGGAACCGCTTTGATAGAAAATCGAATCTCAAGAATCTCAGAGATTTCCTCGTATAGTGACTATATACAATAGAAAGAGGTTTAATAGGGCTTCGTGAATATGTTTGTCCCATTCGATAAAAAAGAGTTGGGCTCCGTTGACGATTTTCCCAATATTTATAAAATTGTCAAAAATTGCATGTGGACCCGCTTTGATAGAAAATCGAATCTCAAGAATCTCAGAGATTTCCTCGTATAGTAACTATATACAATAGAAAGAAGTTTAATAGGGCTTCATGAATATGTTTGTCCCATTCGATAAAAAAGAGTTGGGCTCGGTTGACGATTTTCCCAATATTTATAAAATTGTCAAAAATTGTATGTGGAACCGCTTTGATAGAAAATCGAATCTCAAGAATCTCAGAGATTTCCTCGTATAGTGACTATATACAATAGAAAGAGGTTTAATAGGGCTTCGTGAATATGTTTGTCCCATTCGATAAAAAAGAGTTGGGCTCGGTTGACGATTTTCCCAATATTTATAAAATTGTCAAAAATTGTATGTGGAACCGCTTTGATAGAAAATTGAATCTCAAGAATCTCAGAGATTTCCTCGTATAGTGACTATATACAATAGAAAGGGGTTTAATGGGGCTTCGTGAATATGTTTGTCCCATTCGATAAAAAAGAGTTGGGCTCGGTTGACAATTTTCCCAATATTTATAAAATTGTCAAAAATTGTATGTGGAACCGCTTTGATAGAAAATCGAATCTCAAGAATCTCAGAGATTTCCTCGTATAGTGACTATATACAATAGAAAGGGGTTTAATAGGGCTTCGTGAATATGTTTGTCCCATTCGATAAAAAAGAGTTGGGCTCGGTTGACGATTTTCCCAATATTTATAAAATTGTCAAAAATTGTATGTGGAACCGCTTTGATAGAAAATTGAATCTCAAGAATCTCAGAGATTTCCTCGTATAGTGACTATATACAATAGAAAGGGGTTTAATGGGGCTTCGTGAATATGTTTGTCCCATTCGATAAAAAAGAGTTGGGCTCGGTTGACGATTTTCCCAATATTTATAAAATTGTCAAAAATTGCATGTGGAACCGCTTTGATAGAAAATCGAATCTCAAGAATCTCAGAGATTTCCTCGTATAGTGACTATATACAATAGAAAGAGGTTTAATAGGACTTCGTGAATATGTTTGTCCCATTCGATAAAAAAGAGTTGGGCTCGGTTGACGATTTTCCCAATATTTATAAAATTGTCAAAAATTGCATGTGGAACCGCTTTGATAGAAAATCGAATCTCAAGAATCTCAGAGATTTCCTCGTATAGTGACTATATACAATAGAAAGAAGTTTAATAGGGCTTCATGAATATGTTTGTCCCATTCGATAAAAAAGAGTTGGGCTCGGTTGACGATTTTCCCAATATTTATAAAATTGTCAAAAATTGTATGTGGAACCGCTTTGATAGAAAATCGAATCTCAAGAATCTCAGAGATTTCCTCGTATAGTGACTATATACAATAGAAAGGGGTTTAATGGGGCTTCGTGAATATGTTTGTCCCATTCGATAAAAAAGAGTTGGGCTCGGTTGACGATTTTCCCAATATTTATAAAATTGTCAAAAATTGCATGTGGAACCGCTTTGATAAAAAATCGAATCTCAAGAATCTCAGAGATTTCCTCGTATAGTGACTATATACAATAGAAAGGGGTTTAATGGGGCTTCGTGAATATGTTTGTCCCATTCGATAAAAAAGAGTTGGGCTCGGTTGACGATTTTCCCAATATTTATAAAATTGTCAAAAATTGCATGTGGAACCGCTTTGATAGAAAATCGAATCTCAAGAATCTCAGAGATTTCCTCGTATAGTGACTATATACAATAGAAAGGGGTTTAATAGGACTTCGTGAATATGTTTGTCCCATTCGATAAAAAAGAGTTGGGCTCGGTTGACGATTTTCCCAATATTTATAAAATTGTCAAAAATTGTATGTGGAACCGCTTTGATAGAAAATCGAATCTCAAGAATCTCAGAGATTTCCTCGTATAGTGACTATATACAATAGAAAGGGGTTTAATGGGGCTTCGTGAATATGTTTGTCCCATTCGATAAAAAAGAGTTGGGCTCGGTTGACGATTTTCCCAATATTTATAAAATTGTCAAAAATTGTATGTGGAACCGCTTTGATAGAAAATCGAATCTCAAGAATCTCAGAGATTTCCTCGTATAGTGACTATATACAATAGAAAGGGGTTTAATAGGGCTTCGTGAATATGTTTGTCCCATTCGATAAAAAAGAGTTGGGCTCGGTTGACGATTTTCCCAATATTTATAAAATTGTCAAAAATTGTATGTGGAACCGCTTTGATAGAAAATCGAATCTCAAGAATCTCAGAGATTTCCTCGTATAGTGACTATATACAATAGAAAGGGGTTTAATGGGGCTTCGTGAATATGTTTGTCCCATTCGATAAAAAAGAGTTGGGCTCGGTTGACGATTTTCCCAATATTTATAAAATTGTCAAAAATTGCATGTGGAACCGCTTTGATAGAAAATCGAATCTCAAGAATCTCAGAGATTTCCTCGTATAGTGACTATATACAATAGAAAGAGGTTTAATAGGACTTCGTGAATATGTTTGTCCCATTCGATAAAAAAGAGTTGGGCTCGGTTGACGATTTTCCCAATATTTATAAAATTGTCAAAAATTGTATGTGGAACCGCTTTGATAGAAAATCGAATCTCAAGAATCTCAGAGATTTCCTCGTATAGTGACTATATACAATAGAAAGAGGTTTAATAGGGCTTCGTGAATATGTTTGTCCCATTCGATAAAAAAGAGTTGGGCTCGGTTGACGATTTTCCCAATATTTATAAAATTGTCAAAAATTGTATGTGGAACCGCTCTGATACAAAATCGAATCTCAAGAATCTCAGAGATTTCCTCGTATAGTGACTATGTACAATAGAAAGGGGTTTAATGGGGCTTCGTAAATATGTTTGTCCCATTCGATAAAAAAGAGTTGGGCTCGGTTGACGATTTTCCCAATATTTATAAAATTGTCAAAAATTGTATGTGGAACCGCTTTGATAAAAAATCGAATCTCAAGAATCTCAGAGATTTCCTCGTATAGTGACTATATACAATAGAAAGGGGTTTAATAGGGCTTCGTGAATATGTTTGTCCCATTCGATAAAAAAGAGTTGGGCTCGGTTGACGATTTTCCCAATATTTATAAAATTGTCAAAAATTGCATGTGGAACCGCTTTGATAGAAAATCGAATCTCAAGAATCTCAGAGATTTCCTCGTATAGTGACTATATACAATAGAAAGAAGTTTAATAGGGCTTCATGAATATGTTTGTCCCATTCGATAAAAAAGAGTTGGGCTCGGTTGACGATTTTCCCAATATTTATAAAATTGTCAAAAATTGTATGTGGAACCGCTTTGATAGAAAATCGAATCTCAAGAATCTCAGAGATTTCCTCGTATAGTGACTATATACAATAGAAAGGGGTTTAATGGGGCTTCGTGAATATGTTTGTCCCATTCGATAAAAAAGAGTTGGGCTCGGTTGACGATTTTCCCAATATTTATAAAATTGTCAAAAATTGTATGTGGAACCGCTTTGATAGAAAATCGAATCTCAAGAATCTCAGAGATTTCCTCGTATAGTGACTATATACAATAGAAAGAGGTTTAATAGGACTTCGTGAATATGTTTGTCCCATTCGATAAAAAAGAGTTGGGCTCGGTTGACGATTTTCCCAATATTTATAAAATTGTCAAAAATTGTATGTGGAACCGCTTTGATAGAAAATCGAATCTCAAGAATCTCAGAGATTTCCTCGTATAGTGACTATATACAATAGAAAGAGGTTTAATAGGGCTTCGTGAATATGTTTGTCCCATTCGATAAAAAAAAGTTGGGCTCGGTTGACGATTTTCCCAATATTTATAAAATTGTCAAAAATTGTATGTGGAACCGCTCTGATACAAAATCGAATCTCAAGAATCTCAGAGATTTCCTCGTATAGTGACTATGTACAATAGAAAGGGGTTTAATGGGGCTTCGTAAATATGTTTGTCCCATTCGATAAAAAAGAGTTGGGCTCGGTTGACGATTTTCCCAATATTTATAAAATTGTCAAAAATTGTATGTGGAACCGCTTTGATAGAAAATCGAATCTCAAGAATCTCAGAGATTTCCTCGTATAGTGACTATATACAATAGAAAGAGGTTTAATAGGACTTCGTGAATATGTTTGTCCCATTCGATAAAAAAGAGTTGGGCTCGGTTGACGATTTTCCCAATATTTATAAAATTGTCAAAAATTGTATGTGGAACCGCTTTGATAGAAAATCGAATCTCAAGAATCTCAGAGATTTCCTCGTATAGTGACTATATACAATAGAAAGAGGTTTAATAGGGCTTCGTGAATATGTTTGTCCCATTCGATAAAAAAAAGTTGGGCTCGGTTGACGATTTTCCCAATATTTATAAAATTGTCAAAAATTGTATGTGGAACCGCTCTGATACAAAATCGAATCTCAAGAATCTCAGAGATTTCCTCGTATAGTGACTATGTACAATAGAAAGGGGTTTAATGGGGCTTCGTAAATATGTTTGTCCCATTCGATAAAAAAGAGTTGGGCTCGGTTGACGATTTTTTAAAGTTAACACAATCAGCACAAAATTAATAAAAGGATAATTTTTATTTTTATAAAAACTAAAAGAAAGAGAAAAAAAGTTTGTTATTTTAGTATATAAGGAATTTTTTTTCGGTTATGTGTTTCACAATTTTTTCAGTTTTCTATCTGTTCGCTTCGTTGTGTCATATTTTTGTGTTTTCTGTTTCTATTTTTTGTGAATTATAAAAGTTTTTTTTAAAACTACTGACTCTCGCTTTCTTCTCTGGACTCTCTTTAAAACCGTTTTTGATTGTTTGATTGATTTATTTATTTTTGACCATAGCTTTTACCCGGATATTCTATTGTACCATTTTTAGTTAACCGTTTTCGTTAACGTAAATTTTGTTTTTCATTAATTTTTAGTTTCGTTTTCTTTTAATTAGCTATGTCGTTAAAATATAATTATAAGGCACAACGAAAACCAATTAATGTAACAAATCTAGTTGTGGCCTTAACTAAATTGAATTTATTCAATTTTAATGATTTTGATTTTGGCAAAGGCTCAAACTGCCAATTAATTGTTGATCTTTGTCGTGAATTAAACATAAATAATAATAAAAATAATCGCTGTAGGGTTGTTTACTTTTTAAATAAAAACAGACTTTTAATATTTGATCGTCTCAACAAATCACAGCCTTTGAATACTAACGATCTTGATAGTCACCAAAACTCTCTTAACGACAATATTCATGAAATTGTTGATACTGATAAAAATTATTTTGATTTGGATTTTGAAACTCATGATGCAAACAATTCAGATGAAATATTTGAACCCAAAAGAAAGATACGGCCTTTCAAAAAACCTAAATTAGTACAACATTCTGATTATAATGTATATATTGGTGAATTAGAATTGGATATAAACCGTTGGTCTGAATTGTACTGCAAACAGACCAAAAAATTAAATTCGTTAAAATATCCCAGTATTATATCCGATTTATTAAGTAACAAAACCGGATGCTTAATAAATATTAAATCTGCTGATTACTTAAAATCATCTCTTAACATTCGAGCTTACTGTGGTCATCATGATTGTAGAAAATATAAATTGATAAATAGTAATTTAAACTATGGAACTTTGATGATATACAGTACAACAGAAAAACAATGCCACGAAACCATGAAAACTCGTCAGTTAAGAGGATCTGAAAGGGAAAGTGTAAAAAAAGAAATTTCAACAAAAACGGCTGAAGAGGTTTACGAAGCTATGGTTCAAAATGAAGATCCAGTATTCTTAACCAAATTTAATACATGTAAAGTAAAATCTATGAATGTTTTAAGACAAGTCCGTTCGGATGCATTGAAACAGCAGGACAATCATTCTGAAGATTTTCTAGATTTACAAAAGGAAATGGTAGTAAATCCGACTCTTTTTCAAAAATTTTCTATTAAACCGTTTTTTGTTGTTTCCTATAATGATACGCAAATAGCAATGCTTAAATTGTTATTAAAAGAAAAGCCAAAAGAAAATCTAATTGCTTACTTAGATGCAACAGGTGGGTTAATAAGGCCGCCGGAAAATCATATATCTAGTGTACTATACTACGCATTAGTTATACCGATAAAAGTTAATGACTCAGATCCGTCAGATCCATTCCCTTTAACAGATATGGTTAGTTCTAGCCATAATATAGATACAATAGGAGCATGGTTAAGAGCGTACCGAATAGAATTGGAACATAAACAAAGGATTTGGCCAATTTTTGAATCAGTTGTTACTGACTGCAGCTTTGCTGAAATAAATGCAATTATGGATTCATTCAATAAAATTGATATAATCCAATATTTAAAATTAGCTTATTCGAGTTTACTTAAGAACTCGGAAATTGTTGGCGTAGTAAAACTACACTTATGTGTCTCGCATTTAATTCATAATATGACAGCAGATATAAATAAAGCTTTTACAAAAAAAACTAAGGACACAAAAATAATAAAAGAAATATTGGCTTCATTATTTTTATTAAATGATTTTGAAACAATAAAATTAGTTTGGAAATATTTTGCTCAGTTAATAAAATCTAAATATTTAACGTCAGCGGCATTGAATTCACTAGATGAAATTACGAAGCTTAGCAATATCGATATTAATTTATATTTTGAAGTTCCAAACAACACAAATGACACGAGTTGGATAGATGAAGAAAATTCCGACGATGTTAGGAAGTTTAACAAGACGCTTTACTCTCAAAGTCCTTTTTACGAAATATTTAAATCAATTTCTGAAAATATTGAATCGGAATCATGTTCTTCAGCAAATGAGAAACCTCTAAATGTATATTTTAATCCTCCGTTGCTTGAGACGATCCTCAAAAAGTACCTTACTTTTCTCCCGTTCTGGTCGGGTATTTTTCATTCCCGAAGGCTTAGTAATAGCCACATTGAAAATTATTTTGGTACCATCAAAAGACGAGTTAACCGGAATGCTGCATTGGGGAAGTTACCAACCAAAACTTTAAGATTTTTAAAAGAAATTAATATTCGAAATGAATTTGTATTAAAACGGTTTACATTAAAAATTCCAAAGCAACACGTGAAATCTAGAGTAAGTGAAATTAAAAAAGAAAATGTTAGTGATAACAAAGAAGAAACCCCTTATGTTTCAATTTTAAGTTTGGAAGAAAATTGGAAAAAACGAAATAGCACTTCGAAAAAATCTACCACCCATTTTGATCGACCCATCTTAGTATCTTTAAACTCTATGACGGAACAAGAACGAAAAAGTTCTCTTATTCAAACATTAACTGTCAATAAAAAGTTTAACGAGGAATCAATTAAAACAGAGAAATATAAAAGTAAAAAACTAAAGATCCAAAGTCCGTATCTTTCATATTTACGTAATGGTTCAATTACCGGAGAGAATTACTTTAACACGTGTGCTTTTGATTCATTTACCACCTGCATTCTGAATTTGAAGACATTAACCCATTTTACTTCTGAAAATGACTTTATAAATTTAATAAAAAAATTGAGAGAAGATAATATACCCAACGCAGAGCAACACCGATTCTCAATTTTGGCACAAATATTTGGCATTGAAAGAGATTGTACTAGCAATATAACAAAAGTGTCAACATTTGTGCTCAAACTATTAAATTATCACAGTGCTCAATCGGTTTTAAAATGCTTAATTTGCGATGAGACAGTAATAGATTGGTTAAATTATATTCCCATAAACCTTTTTAAATTGGACAGACTAGGGCTAAAAAATTTTGTCGACTGTTTGGAGGATACTAATTTGTTGGTATGCCCAATTTGTCATAATGAATACAACAGACAAATTTTTACAAGTGAAGTCGCTTTTATTTATGTAGAACCCTCAATAAATCCGTGTGCAATTTCAATTGTTGACATTCCCCTTGAAATAACAATCTTTACTGAAAAGTTTAAAATTAGTTCATTTGTGAATTATATACCAACTAGTTCTACTGTCTTTGTTCCACATTACACATCTTACTGTCGTCGAGAAGATCGTTGGGAGATTTATGATGACATGAAGGAACTAGTTTCTCAAAGACTTGCATTATCGCATAGAGTTCTACCTCATTTAATTTTATATGAGAAAGTAAAGTAAATTAAATATTTACACATTCACGATTTTAAATTACACAAAATATATATGTGCTCACAAATAAAAATAGCACAAGTTTTAAAATCTAATTATCAAATTCTCTTTGAGTTTATCCGTTTTTGATAAATCCAATTGTAGATAGCACATTCACCGATCGATGACGATTATCAAATTCTCTTTGAGTTTATCCGTTTTTGATAAATTCAATTGTAGATAGCACATTCACCGATCGATGACGATTATCAAATTCTCTTTGAGTTTATCCGTTTTTGATAAATCCAATTGTAGATAGCATATACATCACCGATCAATGACAATTATCAAATTCTCTTTGAGTTTATCCGTTTTTGATAAATCCAATTGTAGATAGCATATACATCACCGATCAATGACAATTATCAAATTCTCTTTGAGTTTATCCGTTTTTGATAAATCCAATTGTAGATAGCATATACATCACCGATCAATGACAATTATCAAATTCTCTTTGAGTTTATCCGTTTTTGATAAATCCAATTGTAGATAGCATATACATCACCGATCAATGACAATTATCAAATTCTCTTTGAGTTTATCCGTTTTTGATAAATCCAATTGTAGATAGCATATACATCACCGATCAATGACAATTATCAAATTCTCTTTGAGTTTATCCGTTTTTGATAAATCCAATTGTAGATAGCACATTCACCGATCGATGACGATTATCAAATTCTCTTTGAGTTTATCCGTTTTTGATAAATCCAATTGTAGATAGCACATTCACCGATCGATGACGATTATCAAATTCTCTTTCGAGTATAAATATTGGGAAAATCGTCAACCGAGCCCAACTCTTTTTTATCGAATGGGACAAACATATTCACGAAGCCCTATTAAACCTCTTTCTATTGTATATAGTCACTATACGAGGAAATCTCTGAGATTCTTGAGATTCGATTTTCTATCAAAGCGGTTCCACATGCAATTTTTGACAATTTTATAAATATTGGGAAAATCGTCAACCGAGCCCAACTCTTTTTTATCGAATGGGACAAACATATTCATGAAGCCCTATTAAACCTCTTTCTATTGTATATAGTCACTATACGAGGAAATCTCTGAGATTCTTGAGATTCGATTTTCTATCAAAGCGGTTCCACATGCAATTTTTGACAATTTTATAAATATTGGGAAAATCGTCAACCGAGCCCAACTCTTTTTTATCGAATGGGACAAACATATTCACGAAGCCCTATTAAACCTCTTTCTATTGTATATAGTCACTATACGAGGAAATCTCTGAGATTCTTGAGATTCGATTTTCTATCAAAGCGGTTCCACATGCAATTTTTGACAATTTTATAAATATTGGGAAAATCGTCAACCGAGCCCAACTCTTTTTTATCGAATGGGACAAACATATTCATGAAGCCCTATTAAACTTCTTTCTATTGTATATAGTCACTATACGAGGAAATCTCTGAGATTCTTGAGATTCGATTTTGTATCAGAGCGGTTCCACATACAATTTTTGACAATTTTATAAATATTGGGAAAATCGTCAACCGAGCCCAACTCTTTTTTATCGAATGGGACAAACATATTCACGAAGCCCTATTAAACCTCTTTCTATTGTATATAGTCACTATACGAGGAAATCTCTGAGATTCTTGAGATTCGATTTTCTATCAAAGCGGTTCCACATGCAATTTTTGACAATTTTATAAATATTGGGAAAATCGTCAACCGAGCCCAACTCTTTTTTATCGAATGGGACAAACATATTCATGAAGCCCTATTAAACCTCTTTCTATTGTATATAGTCACTATACGAGGAAATCTCTGAGATTCTTGAGATTCGATTTTCTATCAGAGCGGTTCCACATACAATTTTTGACAATTTTATAAATATTGGGAAAATCGTCAACCGAGCCCAACTCTTTTTTATCGAATGGGACAAACATATTCACGAAGCCCTATTAAACCTCTTTCTATTGTATATAGTCACTATACGAGGAAATCTCTGAGATTCTTGAGATTCGATTTTCTATCAAAGCGGTTCCACATGCAATTTTTGACAATTTTATAAATATTGGGAAAATCGTCAACCGAGCCCAACTCTTTTTTATCGAATGGGACAAACATATTCATGAAGCCCTATTAAACCTCTTTCTATTGTATATAGTCACTATACGAGGAAATCTCTGAGATTCTTGAGATTCGATTTTCTATCAAAGCGGTTCCACATGCAATTTTTGACAATTTTATAAATATTGGGAAAATCGTCAACCGAGCCCAACTCTTTTTTATCGAATGGGACAAACATATTCATGAAGCCCTATTAAACCTCTTTCTATTGTATATAGTCACTATACGAGGAAATCTCTGAGATTCTTGAGATTCGATTTTCTATCAGAGCGGTTCCACATACAATTTTTGACAATTTTATAAATATTGGGAAAATCGTCAACCGAGCCCAACTCTTTTTTATCGAATGGGACAAACATATTCACGAAGCCCTATTAAACCTCTTTCTATTGTATATAGTCACTATACGAGGAAATCTCTGAGATTCTTGAGATTCGATTTTCTATCAAAGCGGTTCCACATGCAATTTTTGACAATTTTATAAATATTGGGAAAATCGTCAACCGAGCCCAACTCTTTTTTATCGAATGGGACAAACATATTCATGAAGCCCTATTAAACCTCTTTCTATTGTATATAGTCACTATACGAGGAAATCTCTGAGATTCTTGAGATTCGATTTTCTATCAAAGCGGTTCCACATGCAATTTTTGACAATTTTATAAATATTGGGAAAATCGTCAACCGAGCCCAACTCTTTTTTATCGAATGGGACAAACATATTCATGAAGCCCTATTAAACCTCTTTCTATTGTATATAGTCACTATACGAGGAAATCTCTGAGATTCTTGAGATTCGATTTTCTATCAAAGCGGTTCCACATGCAATTTTTGACAATTTTATAAATATTGGGAAAATCGTCAACCGAGCCCAACTCTTTTTTATCGAATGGGACAAACATATTCATGAAGCCCTATTAAACCTCTTTCTATTGTATATAGTCACTATACGAGGAAATCTCTGAGATTCTTGAGATTCGATTTTCTATCAAAGCGGTTCCACATGCAATTTTTGACAATTTTATAAATATTGGGAAAATCGTCAACCGAGCCCAACTCTTTTTTATCGAATGGGACAAACATATTCATGAAGCCCTATTAAACCTCTTTCTATTGTATATAGTCACTATACGAGGAAATCTCTGAGATTCTTGAGATTCGATTTTCTATCAAAGCGGTTCCACATGCAATTTTTGACAATTTTATAAATATTGGGAAAATCGTCAACCGAGCCCAACTCTTTTTTATCGAATGGGACAAACATATTCATGAAGCCCTATTAAACTTCTTTCTATTGTATATAGTCACTATACGAGGAAATCTCTGAGATTCTTGAGATTCGATTTTGTATCAGAGCGGTTCCACATACAATTTTTGACAATTTTATAAATATTGGGAAAATCGTCAACCGAGCCCAACTCTTTTTTATCGAATGGGACAAACATATTCACGAAGCCCTATTAAACCTCTTTCTATTGTATATAGTCACTATACGAGGAAATCTCTGAGATTCTTGAGATTCGATTTTCTATCAAAGCGGTTCCACATGCAATTTTTGACAATTTTATAAATATTGGGAAAATCGTCAACCGAGCCCAACTCTTTTTTATCGAATGGGACAAACATATTCATGAAGCCCTATTAAACCTCTTTCTATTGTATATAGTCACTATACGAGGAAATCTCTGAGATTCTTGAGATTCGATTTTCTATCAAAGCGGTTCCACATGCAATTTTTGACAATTTTATAAATATTGGGAAAATCGTCAACCGAGCCCAACTCTTTTTTATCGAATGGGACAAACATATTCATGAAGCCCTATTAAACCTCTTTCTATTGTATATAGTCACTATACGAGGAAATCTCTGAGATTCTTGAGATTCGATTTTCTATCAAAGCGGTTCCACATGCAATTTTTGACAATTTTATAAATATTGGGAAAATCGTCAACCGAGCCCAACTCTTTTTTATCGAATGGGACAAACATATTCACGAAGCCCTATTAAACCCCTTTCTATTGTATATAGTCACTATACGAGGAAATCTCTGAGATTCTTGAGATTCGATTTTTTATCAAAGCGGTTCCGCATACAATTTTTGACAATTTTATAAATATTGGGAAAATCGTCAACCGAGCCCAACTTTTTCTTATTAAATGAGACATACACATACATTTAGAAAGACTAATTAAACCCTTTTCTATTGAATATAATCAGTACAAGATAAAATGTTATAAGATATGTGAAATTCGGCTTTTAATCGCATTGTTGGAAGGATTTATTTAGTTTTTATTCGAAGAATTTTATAAGTTAAAATTAAATTATGTCAAAATATTTACATTTGCATAATAAAATTAAGAAAATTCAATTTTAATCAATTTCATAAAAAAATACATTGTAAACATTTTCAACATTTTCATGTTATAAATATTGAGTATACTTTTCTGGGCTGATGCAAAATATCTAGTATCGTGATAGTTATTTTCTGGGCTGACACAATATACTATAACTTAAAAAAAATATAATGAATAATGATTTCCTGGGATGATAGAGATTTCCTGGGCTGATAGTAATTTGCTGGGATGACAGTTTGTGTCGCGATAGTTATGGTGTTACCATATCTTTTTTCTGGGATGAATCCTGGGCTAACTTTATATGCATCTTGAAAATATATTAGGAAATCGTCGAATTTACATAAATCCAAATATAAACCACACAGAACTAATTAGTAAACTTAAAACATATATATTGTCAACAAAAGTAGCCATATATTACGAAATATCTGATCATGATTTCCAAGTAATTTTACAGGTATTAATCAAAAAATTTCCAAAAACCAAATTCGTTAAATGCAGACATTTTGAACAAGACGTAGAAATAGAAGAAGACTCAATTAAGACCTTATCTTTACAATACAAAAAACCAAATTCATCCAGGTATCATAGCAGATAGCACTATATGAAAATTTAAAACTTAAATATACAGCAAAAACTTAAAAATCACAATAAAAAAAATCATGAACAATAATTGTAATATTTGCAGTAGGAATAAATATGGTAGAAACCCTATTAAACATAAATTTCAAAAAACCGACCTACCCACAGATAAAAATCAAATATTTCATATAGATACGTATGTTAGTAGAAAGCAATTATTTTTAAAACTTTTATAGACAAATTCACAAAATTTCCGACATTATAATCCTTAGAGAATATAACTCATGTAGAACTCATAGAAAAATTAAAAATATATTTTGATCTTAATAATCCAATAAAATTAATAGCAGAAAACGAATTCAAACATGTTAATATCAAAGAATTTCTCAATCAAGAAAATATTGAGTTACATCTATCAAAATCAAATAGCCATACAGAAAACTCAGATATAGAACGTTTAAATAATTCCTTAACGGAAAAATTACGAATTTTAAATTTAAAACAATTAATCCTAATACATAATCAAATGCTAGGAGCTATTAATAATAGCCAAGCTTAAGAAGATCTAAACAAAGTGGAAATTTAGAACAATTTAGAGATAGCACAAAGAAACAGACTACAAAAACAAAATAAAGATAGAGAAGAATATACAGAAAATAGAGAACAGGGATACATAAAAACTACAAATTATTAAGGCATAAAGAAGAAACTAAATATAGAAAATATAGTTTAAACAATATATGTATGTACATCCAATAAACATTAAAAGACAATTAAAATTTACATATAAAGACGATAACGACGATAGTCGACTAATGACGACATTAACAATAACTCAAGCCCAATTACAAGTGGACAAAATAGAATCTTAGACAGGATAATACAATTTTACAGGAGACAGAACAATTAATACCGAATCGACGTACAATAATTATACTACGTTTTTAAAGAACTAATATTAACTGTATCACAGTTTAGTAAAAATGACAGTTACTTGATAATTTTGTACCATAAGATAGCTTGTCGGAAAACAAGGCAAAGGCAATTAGCTCATCAGACAAGTGACGAAGAAGAAGAAATTTTTAATTGTATAAATGATGATGTAGCAGACGAAGAATTTATTTCGGCTACACGAATTAAAAAAGGCTGAATTAAAAAAGGTTGAATTAAAAATGGTGATTTTGTATGAATTTGTATGAACATCTGTTACCTTTTTTAATTCATTTTTTTCTGAAATAAAAATGGTATTCCTTTTTCATACAAAATTCGCCTTTTTTATTTCATTAATGAACACCTTTTTTAATTCAGCCTTTTTTAATTCGTGTAGCCATTTATTTCTCTTCCTTCGACAACGAGTAGACACAATATCTACTGACATCGTGGATGTATTACCTGGGTAACCAGGTGTAGATACAAGGGTTAAAGTAGATTCGGTTAACTTAGCACCCATATCTGCCTTGTACCAAAAAATCAAGATCAAGTATTTTTCACAAAAATTTCAAAAACATCACTCGATTAAGAACCCTGAAATTATACAATGTTATTGCTATGGATATATATTACAAATTTGCGGGGTGACCAAATTGAAAACCAAAAAAAAAACCGCAAATCGAACAATATTCTAACAGTACATGAATTACCGGGGATACAGACATCCAGGCATTCAGAAAGGCAGATATCCGGTGGCTCAGAAACCCAAACAGACGGATGGACATTTTTTTGGTTATTTTGGACTTGAGATCTTGGAATCGTCGAGGAAGTCATAGTCCTTACAGACCAAAGTAAACTTATAATTGAAACTTTAATTGCCAATCACATTTTTTCGATGTTCTTATCTTTTTTTATGTTTTGTATTTTTTTTGATTAGATCTGTAATAGAAATGTATTCAATTCTGCAATGAGAAATTTTCGGATTTTGCGTATTCGACCTCTCTCATCGAATCTAAGCTGATCAAAGTTTCATAAACATCCGAGGAGGGTAATTGACCCCTCGACACGTGAAAGTCACTTATTGCAAATTTTACGTTGGTAATTTTTGAGCTTACATCGTAGTAGATTGCCTAGCTAAAGGGATTATGCTTTTGAAAATGATCCCGAAGTGGGATTGAAAGCTCAAGTACTAATAAATAAAAATAAAAATAAAGAGCCCTATATACCAATAAAATAATTGTTTACATATCATGATAAAGAAACGAAAAAACATTTTGTAACTTGTGAACAATAAAGTTTTGTCGTTTTTAAAATTGATTTTAAATTGTTTTAAAAATTTTTAAAAAATCGTTTTAAATTATAATGCTATTTTGTAGTTTGTAATTTTAATTAAAATTTATGTGATGGAAATTAATTATTTTAATTTAAAATAAATTATCTGCAACAAGTTCTGTACGCACAAATTGACACTAGAATGGCTCCGATCAGATGATGCATTCTCCCATTACAGAGTTCTCAAGCTTTGTAAGTCACCATTTTGTAGATTTTAATTTTAATTAAAATTTATATGGAGAATAATTATTTTAATTAACAATAAGTTAACTGCCACAGTTTCTTTATTCACAAATTGACACTAGAATCACTCCGGCCAGATTAGGGATTCTCATGGTTGATTGTAAATAGCTGTTTTGTACTTTTGTAATTTTAATTAAAAATCATGTGGAGATTAATTATTTTAATTTAAAATAAATTATCTGCCACAGTATAAGCACAAATGAATACTCGCATTACTCCGATCTGATGAGGCATTCTCCCGCTATGGTGACCTCAATCTCTGTAAATCGCTATTTTATAATTTGAATTTTTAATTAAAATTTACATGGAGATTAATTAATTTAATTTAACATAAATTAACCACTACCGGTTTTTTACGCAAAAATTGACACCATCGGATCTCCGATCGGATGAGCCATTCTCTCGCTACACTGGTTCAAGCATTTAAATAGGTCAAAATCAGAGGTTTGCGGCGCGGGTTCTGATGACGTCATTGCGATAATATTATGCGTGACACATAAAGCCGAAGGACCAATCTAAACAATCATATCTTTAAATTAAAGGTAATGCTTATAGTTGATGAGTAATTACCCCCGACCAAGGGCTAAAGTTCGGGTCAGTTTTCTGAACATGCGGTGTAAAACGTTATCACGTCTAAATTGGACCACCCTAACATACATATTTATACCAAATTTTATTTAAAAAAAAAATCAATCCGTTTTTTTTAGTAGTTGTGGTTCCTCTCTAACCTAATATTTTGTATATTCCAGCTTTCGGAAATTTGGACGACAAGTAACTTAGGAATAGTGTCTTGCGTCCCTACAAGTAAATTTCTACAAAATTTGATTTAAAAAAAATCATTAATCTGGCCAAAGGTCGTACCGAAGTCTTTTGTAAGTAGTTAGGGATCCTTTCAAACGAATAAATATAACAATATGAAAAATCTAGACGGTAAGTGACATAGGATAGGAGTTTTGCATTCTTATAGATCATTCCAAATTTGAGTTTAAAAAGTTTGGTAATATAGTCCAAGTATCGTAACCAAGTGGCCACATATTTCCTTAAGTAGTTCGGGTTCGGAATAGTCCCTACCGAAAAGTTATAGGAACTTTCGATGATCTGGACCATAAATCACTTAGGACAGGCGTGTTGCTTCCCTTCATTTTGGTTTAGACGAAATTTTATTTTAGAAAATTTGTGAATAAGGCCCAAAGATCGTACCATTATGGCCGCCTAATTTCTTTAATAACTGAGGATCTTCTTTATCTAAAAAATATAACTACATAAGTACAATCGTGTTCCATCCCTACATAAAGATTTTTGTAAGTTGTTATATTTTTTGCTTAGATCTCTACTATCCATAAAAGTATACGACCACTTGGGCTGTATTGATAATTTTTTTTAATGGAACTTCTTATAAACTTATACGAGATTAAAATTAGATGGAGCATGCCTGTACTAAGTTTTATAGTCTAAATTTTTAGAAGTTGTTATTTTTTGGCTAAAAAGGTTCCTCGACTACCTGTCAAAATATGTAGCTATTTGGGAAAGTTCTTTAGGCCAGATTGGCCAATTTTTTAAAACAAATTTCGCATGAACCTAAATACATAGGCGGTGCACATCCGACCTAATATACTCTAGACACACTTCGGTATAATAAATCCGATTTAGCTAAACTCGTTCAAACACTTTTTGCAAAACAAATCGATTATCTAAAATTGAGATTGACATACTGCTATAAATCACTTAACGTCTGGATTTTTAGATGTTATCATATTTTTTGGTTAGAAATGGACCTTAACTATCTGTAAAAATATGTGGCTACTTGAGTTCGATCTTTAAAGCTGTTATATTTTTAGGTTAGAAAGGATCCTCGGATACCCTTAAAAATATGTGGCTATTACGGGTATGATCTTTGGGCTATAGATTGGGAAATTTTTAAAAATCAAATTTCGTATGAAATCACATATTGGGACGGAATACACCTGTACTTGTCATCTAGATTTGTAGAAGTTGTTATTTTTTTGTTATCGAGGGTTCTCGACTACCCAAAAAAAATTCTTGGGTAAGGAATTTGGGTCAGATTGACAACTTTTTTAAAGCCATAAAAAATACTTTGTGGCCGAACACGCCTAGCCTTATAGAGCCCAAATTAGATTCAGTAGCTTAAATATTTTATCGGTTTAACCGAATTTCATACATATTATGTACTATTTTTACTAATTCTTTGAAATTAAGACACACTTAACACCTTTGTGTAGACGAATCAAATTTGTCCTACATTTTGTTTTTGTAATTTTAATGCAGATTTAGGATAAACTTCATGTTTTATGGAAAGTGCATATAAGTAATGTTCACAATACATATTTTGTTAAACTCAATTATACATGTTACGAAGATTTTATCTTTAATTAAAGTTCTTAAAATGTTTTACTATACAATGATCAAGTCACAACTTCAAAATGGCATTATATGTTGGGGTGTACTTCAAGTGCTCTATAAATCTCAGTTCCTCGAGTCTTGAAATTTTAATATGCAAAGTTCCAATATATTCTTTAAGGTGATTGTAGTCTATTGAAAATTACATCAGAAGTAACTTTGCCGATTAGTGATTAAAATTATTTTGAAGTGTTATTTATTTTAGAACTTTACAGTTAATTTTAATTAGCAAAACGTAAGTATACTTCTAGTAATGTGTTGCTCTAACATACGAAATACTTTTGGGAAAATTAGGAAAACAAAACAAATTATATTGTGGTTCGGAAAATATTACAAATTTCCTACTTATACATGTAAATTTTATACAGGTCTGCTTTTAGACATTTTGACGCTTTATGTTTATATTTTAAAACGTTAACGCTATAGAGAAAATAGTACAAAAGCACACATTTTGTTGATTATGCGTGAGTTGATTTATTTCAATAAAATAAACTTCATAAATATTTACTCCTCCTCTATTTGTACATTAAAGATTTTATGTTAAACATTTTTGCCATAACTGTTTTTAATGCCTTCAGTACGAGTAGGTACGTATGTACATTGTAAACTTAAAAGCGACAAGTATAACAACAACAAAACGATGTTTTACTTTGTTCAAATAACAAAATATTTTTCTGTGTATACATCAAAGCTTTTACAAAAATATCAAATATTTATAAAGCAAAAAATGTAAGACAACAATAAACACACAACTTAATTAAGTATTTATATAAAATATGTTTTATGCTGTGTGTTACAAATCATAACATATGCGCAAAGTAATGAAACTAACTAAATTTGATCAAATCATTGTTAGTTTGTACACATAATAATTTGCTATCCTTAATCATAAACATACGTACATATCCTTTCAACATAAATTATGATATATATCCTTAACATATTTTATGTAATAATCATAAAATACACGAGTCTAACACAATACATATACCTAACCTATATATTATGTATATACCCAGTATTCCATTCCATATTGATATTACTATACGAGTAATATAAAACACTAAAGCTTTATAAATTATCATAAAAGTTTATTATTTGTGAATATAATATGATGTGTATATACTACGCCTGCAGCTTTTTAGTATGATTTATATAAGTATTTGAATTTTCGATCAATAAAGGAAAAACTTTTAAACAATAAAATTAGTCGCACACATATTATTTTGGTCCTTTATAAACAACCTTGTTGTTATGCAAACTAGTTTGAACTACTCAGTTTGTCATGGTGTCCGCAGACGGCAAATTATAATTTAATTAAACTTGAAATAAAAAACAATTGAATTCAAAGGCGTCTTGCTTTGACCGTGTCTAACATTTTATACGACTAACGCATCAAAAACAGAGATGAGTTTTTTGTATTTTGTGAAATAACTGAACCATTCCGATGACCTAGTTTGCGTAAATCATTAATTTTATTGGTCCCTCATAAACAATTATAAAAAAATGAATCAAAACTATTTTTTATTACGTAATTTTAACTTCAAATATATTTTATCCTTGGAACGATATTTTCCACATTCATAACTCGACAATGATTAAAAAAAAAAAAAACGAAGTATAGAGACTACGCAATAAAAAATAGTTTTGATTAACATTTTTTATTGTGCCAAAGATGTTGCTATCTTCGAAAGTGTGTTTGCGCATTTAGTGAATATTCTAAAGTTTGTATATTATGTAGAGTGTCGTATTCAGGCAGGAATTCCAATTAAAATTGTTAATTTTTTTCTTGTTTTATTTCAAATAGCGCTTAAAAGCTTTCGCCATTTAAATTTTTTTTGTTAGGCAACGTTCATTTATTTATAGTATTAAGACAATTAACGATATGAATAATTCAACCAAACATTTTATTTTTATTTTATAGAGATGTTGTAGCATTTTCTGCGCGAGTACGATGTGAAAATAATTCGTTGATTAGAATAATTTAGCTATGTAGATGGTGTATATGTAGGCAAATTATGTAAAACAAAATGAATTCAAAAATTCAAAACGATTCTAGATATGAAAAGCAAGAATTATATGAATTAAATTAAATTCAAATCGTTTAAATTATAGGCTTGGTAAATAATTGTTAATTATTTAAATTAAACTAATAGTTGCTGATTTGATTTTCCTTTACCCGATGTTTGACAGTTTAATTTAATAAAAGGTTTTTAATTTAAATTTGTGTTATTAACAGTGCTTCATGTTGTCTAGCCAAATACTCCGTTCAAAAATTTCAAATTCGGTAGAATTGAAAAAAATGAATACAATTTCAATTTTCTAGGGTTTTTTATTAGTCTAAACAAAGCTTACTCTTACTACGAGTTCTTGCTTCCATGATTGTAAATATTTTACCATTCGACGACATGAGACTTTAAAATTGCGGTTAAAATAAAATGATTCAATTATTAAATGTAAGGTTGTGACATGAAATTCGCAAACCCATGCCAAAAGTCCCCCTTCACGAACAAAATCGTTGCTCTGGATACTTGTCGTGTCAATATAGTGATATGTGCTATTAGCCATTTCTTGATAAAGGAAGTAATATGTTCGCATTATATGCAACTCGACTCAATTATAGTCGGCCCAAGCGGCAAAACGTACATTTTTTACCGGAAGCAAAATACTGGGTAAAACATATTTGCCTGGAAACTGGGGCAAAGATATGTTTTTTCTTATCTGTACTTAAAATAAAAATCATTTTGAAAACCTCCATTCACCTAAATTTATCTCGTTTACGAATTATAAAACAAATAAATATTTTTAGGTTTTTTGGAGAAAGCTGGCTGTTATACCATTGGATTGTGCCCTTTGTACTTTTCTTCTACTATGATAGATAAAACATAAAAATAAAATAACCACCTATATTTTCGGTAATTTGTTCTACCAATTGTTAATAGTATAATATTCTAAATCGTTAATGTCCTACTTCGTCTTTATCGTCAGCTTCTGATAAAGCATCAGCCATAGCCTTATTTGTCTTTAAGTTTAGGTAGTGCATAGTATGTATATTCATTTGAAATGATTTTTTATCACACATTTGCTTTAAGTCCTTTAATGTGTTTTTCATTGATTGGTAATTTGCCCGTTATAAACAATTTTAGGTTCACTAATGATCGTTCGGAAAGACACCTCATGTTCAATGTTTATCAATAGTAAATATTGCACTATTTTTTTGCACCATTCCATTCCACTCGTACACGGTAAATAAAAATTCACTAGATGTGAGCATACTAGACAGTCTAGTTGAATCAAGTAAAATTAAAAATACTAGATTTCTGGTTGTAATAAAATACGGTTTTTTAATTAGATTTCAAGTAAAATCAAATACTAGATTTTCTCGCAAAACTATAAGATTTCCTGTATTTATTCTACTAAAGTTCTAGTAAAATAACCGGAAAAACTATATACTTTAGCAGAATACTAGTTAATCCTATGTCATCATTTATTACTAGTTTATACTTTGATTATACTAGATTTTCGTCGAAATAAATTTGAAATAATAAAAAAACGTTTATGGATTTTATTTTAAATATAGATATTTTTTATTTTAGAGATTCAAATACAAACAAACAAAAATTTTTGCAGTTAACTAGTTTCTCAAAAAAACCACTGTTGCAAATTTTCGTATGACCTCTCTGTCAAATAAACTCGGTCATTTTGATTGTTTACATGTTGCTCAATGTGGAATGAAACCTTACCATAGAAGACGAAGCAAATCCTTTGCTCTATCCGGTCTATTTTTTTCGGTTCTGGAGTAAGATCGTGTGCCTTTTTTAAATTTCAAAGGCGTTAATCCAAGCTCATGTTTCAGAATGTGTTGCATCGTTTCTTTGGATATGTTCAGCTCAGCAGCCATTTTTTTACTAGGGATTTGTATGCGGCCAGTATCGTTGTAACGAGGAATGGTGCGCGACACAAAACATTTATGTACTTTGAGACGGCTTAGCTCTCGAACAATTTGAACTTGTGCCTTTCCAGACAAATATAGCGCAATAACATTGTTGCAATAAAATTATTATAATAATTGTACTGTATGGAACACATTTATTATAGTGCTGATCGTCTAAAAATAGGGGTATCAATTATGCTAATGAGAAATATTAATTCCTCGTTAAGTATATGTAATGGGAAGCGTCTAGTTGTAAAAGCATTAAACCACAGATTTATTGAAGCAGAAATTATACCCGGCACGCGTTTGGGCAATCGAATATTTATGCTAAGGATAACAATGAAGCCTTGAAATTCTTGCCTGTTTTTCTTATGTTACGATTAGAGACGCACAGTCAGGGTTTCATAATGTTTTGGTTGGCCAATGGAGAAAACTAAACTTAGCCATATTTTCCAAAATCCATTTTGAATCTTCCTTTGAATTATTCAGGATTTCGCATCCAAATACTCCAACCCTGTAAGTACTTTACGGTTGTACAGTTTCCAAAAATATTGTATTGTGCATCGACATGCGAAATAGAGAAGGATCAAGCGATGGTTAAAAAAATAAACAAAATAAATGAGATAAAGGTGAACGACTGCATGATGGGGAAGAGAATATTTTCGGCTTTTGGTTGAATAACAACTCGGGTAATAGGAAAAAACGTGATGGTGTGTTTCAAATAAAAAATAAAAAATGTGCACAACATAGTGGTGGCTTAAAAATCTTGGATAACACGAATGAATCTATTGTTTGTTCATCCGTTTGTTTAAGGGAAATCAGGATTTGGTCACAGAAGTGAAAAAAAAAAACAGAAATAAAATCAAGCCATATATCTAGAAGAAGTGTGTGTTAAATGTACAGTTTCTGCAGTGATATGGTGTGCTCAGTAAATTGTACTAATTTAAAATTTTGTTGTCTGCCTGTGTTTAATAAAAAAAAAAAAAAAATTAGGGACGATGAAATTGGTCAGGTGAAAACAAGTAAAAAACAGTGCATAAATCGCTTGGAAACTACTATAAAATGGTGAGTGAAGTGAAGTGTTGTAAAATTTTATGGTGTTTTACGTTTGTTGTTTACAAGCTTCGTGTTATAAGCTTCGATCATTCCGCAGAACGAGTTACAAATTGGAACCACAACTGGTAAGTCCCCTCAAATTAAATTGTTTACTTAAAATATTCATTCGGCAATCCAAGGGATTCTCTTCCCCGTAACATACGCCAGAGTGGACTGGTCAACTGGTCAAGCACGAGCTTCCACTAACGGGCTGGCAGGCTCAATTAATTTTTGTCACTAACAAGTTATATTTGCATTTGGGTAGGAGCACGTTACTAAGAATTAATTGAAATGATAGAATTGATTTTAGGGATTTAATTTTCCAACTTTAAAGAATTTGTATAAAAGAATTTACATAATATAAAGCAGCTTTAATCTCTGGAGGAGAAGTTTAAAGTTTTTAAAATTATCAAATTAAAAAAAAAATTAAAATTGTTTAATGAAATTAAAGAACTCGACAAATTAACAGAAATCAAACCATATAGGATTGAACCGGTTTGGAATTAGAAAGATTATTGAAAGAAAATAAAAATTTAAAGATTTTGTAGAATTTCTAGAATTCTTAAGTATAAAAGGGTGTTGTAAAGGGAATTGAAAAATTTTAAAATTTTCGAAATTCTAAACTTAAATGTATTGAGTTTACAGAATTTTAAAAAAATGTTGAGACCTAATTTATAAAATTTCTAAATTAACAGAATTTATTGAATAATTAGGAATCAAGGAATTAAATAAATTGGAAGGATTTGAAGAAGATTAGAGATTTTGTAGAATAGGTAGAATATTAAACAATTATAGAATTTGAAATTATCCAATTGATTATAAATAACCTAAAGAATTTTTGGAATTTAAAATTTTACTTAAGCTGTAGGGCATGTAACTGGGTCAATGTCATGAAATTTAATGCACTAAAATTGTACCTGACTCTCTTGTGGTTTAAAAACTAAATTTCACTTTTAAATAATATTTTTTTTTGTCGATTGGCAAGTTTTTCCTTATATTACTTAGACAAAATTCAATCCTTCCATTCGCTTTTTTGGCATATCCAAAATGATCCCTTTGGATTAAACCATAAACTCTAAAATAAAATGTTTTCATTAAATGTTGATAAAACTATGATGTATTTGTAACTTACATAAATGGGCAAGCCATTAGGATACATGTTAGCTGTGGGTAACAATTAACAACGGCCTTCGCACAATTTATTTTGTCAGTAGATTGAGGATAACTATAATAAAGGTTGATTGTAAAATGTTTTAATATAGTTTGTATAAAAATATTAATGCACTGAATTCTTTCCACACTTGAATATTAAGTTATCTACAGCTATTCGTGTTAAATCTAAAGAATCGGTATTATTTAGATGATGATTGTTCTCCAATTTTCTCTGTAGTGCAAAATTTTTGATTTGCAAACATGCTTTTAAATCAGTTTCCTTTAGAAATAATAATTGAATTTATTTCTGCATATGGTCGATAAAAATATTTTTACTGAGCTATAAATTCCAGAAGTAGGTGTTCCCAGAAAGTCGATAAATTCTATGGATAATATATTTGCTTCGCTACGTAATGAATCAATCTCCGGAGGATAATTACTGCACTATAATTGTGGGGCCACTAAAATTTGTAGTGCATCCAGTTTTTTACGTGGTCCTATTTTAATTTACATCTCTGCAAAATCCGTGTAATTTAGACAGATAAATGCAGATTCATCGATTTGTTGATCTATTCAGTAAAATCAAAAAAATTTAAATAATATTTACACACAAATTCACACGCAAAACCACACTATCTATAATATAGTGTTTTATTTTAATACCCTCAAACCTGTTTCTCTGTGGTGGATAGCTAGGTACCGCATAAAAAATCGCTCAAAAAAAAAAATTCGAAACTTCACAAGTATGTACATACATACATATGCAATTTGATAATCAATTACATTTGGACATTTAGGCACCTTATGTACAGTTGATCGACATTTTTGTTCCATCCGCATAAAAAAAAAAATTAGCAAAATAAATAATCGCACAAAAAAATCGCACAAGAAAGAACCGCACAAAAATAGGTTTGAGCAGTGTACTTTGTTGTTGATAAAATTTATTTCAGCTATTGATTGGCAACAATAATTCAATTTGGCCAAAAATGTAATTATGTAAATTATGTTTAAATGTACGGCAGTATAGCTGTTGCATAAAATATTAAAACTACGTGTTTGTAATATTTCAATACTCAAGCGTAATTTACACGTATCGAACAAAATTTTTGCTCGATGCCCAACAATTTTTGTTAAAAACTTAGAGCTACTATACTATACTATAATTTTTTGGCGGAATAAAATCGACGATGCAATATTTTTGACGAATAGGGCGAAGATTCTACTTTGATTATCAATATTACCACTTTTTCCCAAAAATTGAAACTTTTCGAACGTAAATTTTAGTTTAGAATTAAAATTTTTAAAAAATATAATTAAAGTGCTATAAAAATTTCACAAATCGCCATTTTGATTGTTTTGTTTCCATAGTTCAATTTTTGCTGTTTATAGTAACAAATGTAAAAAATAAGAAGAAAACGCCTAACAAAATTTTGTTCGACATCGAGCAAAATTTTGTTTGTTTATGTTTTATCCCTCTCTGGCAAAAGAAAATCATGATATACTATCTTTTTATTTTTTGCTAGGCATCGAACACAAATTTTGTTCGCTACGTATAAATCACGCTTCACTTTAGTTATTTTAAAATTGCACAATTTTTTTTTTATTTCACCACAACACACCACGTAATTCAAGGTTTTACTGATACTGAATAACAGACAACGAAAATGAAATTAATACGCGAGCAAACAGCTAAATTTACTAGAATTCTAGTAATATTTTAATGTATGTTAAAATTGACTAGAATATTGCTAGAATCTGTTTAATTTACTAGAAATTCCTTGTACGAGCAAACAGGAATTATCTTGTATTTAATTTAATTTATTTAAAATTTTACTAGATTTCAGGTAACTACATTAAAAAATATGGCGATGCTAAAATTTAACTGGAATTCAAGTAATTTTTATTATTACTGGAAATCTGGTAACAAAATTTCCGAGATTCTCATTTAATTTACTAGATATTGCGTTTTAAAAAGTAAAACTAACCATCCAGTATTTTTCTAGTAATTTTTTATGTTAGATTATTACTAGAATTCCAGTATAATTTAAAATATTACTGGAAATTAACTAGAAAAAAGTCCAAATCTGGTTTTGATTGCAATTTCACTAGAAATCCGTTAAATCCATTTTTAAATTTTAATACAAAATTCATTTTTCTTGATTTTTAACAAGAAATTCACTGGATTTTCACTAGAATTTGCAAAACCAAAAAACAAGTACGTACTTACCGAATTTTGTAATGAGCGTGAAGAAATAAAAAAAGTTTTGGGAAACAACGTCAGACGGTTTCGGATTTTTCCATGCATTCCTGATAATAATAGTTGACCATTCCCGAACAAAACCAAACTGGTTTATTTTTAATCGATTTTTCGATTACTGCATGCTTCTAGTCCACAGGCATATACGTGTGACCACTAACCAATAACATCAGTATACGTGGGCAGTTATCACAGTAAAAAAACGTTTCAATGTTTGTCCTACCATCAACTTCTTTAATAAATTTGTACAAACGTCCAAAAGTAGCCCTCTATATTTTGACCAGTTCCCTAAATTGACCACTTTATACCACTATCTGAAATATTACGAATAATTTTTTGGTACAATTGAAGGAAATTTTTCTTTTTCAGCTGACTTTGGATTTTCAAATTTTTACGTTGTTGTATTCCTTAAACTAACCACCTCCTGAGAGCAACATTTCTGAGTCCCTTGAATAGTGACTTTAGAGAAGTTCCCCTGCAGGGTATATATGGTATACATTTTTTTAGTATCTAAAAGACAGACTATAATTACAAAAAATTATGTTGAATTAAATTAAATTAGTGTGACAAATAGAAATTCATTAATTCCGGAATTAGTGTTTTCAAATCCGGTAAGTGTTTTGAGTTAAGATAAAGTTAGAATCACACAACAATGAAATAATCTAATAATTAACACTTTATGTGATTCATACATTACATAGTTGGTAAAATTATTCATTTTACATCAATTTTAAATAAAACAGAACGGCATTTTGTTGTTGTCAAAATTCTGAATTAAACATTGTTGTGATCAAATAAATCTATTGAAATTGAAATATTTTGTGATTTTGAAGGTAGGCGCATTTTATTTGACCATTTGCAAAAAAATTGCTTGTATCCAATATCATTTTAGTATTCGTGAATACCTGCTGTGTAGGTACTTGGTTTTCAAAAATCCAATAGTATTTTTTAGTAGGGACGCGATTCCGAAATGAATACCAATTTTGAATTTGGCTAATAAAATAGGCCTAGTAATAACATTTTAGTGACAGAAAACTGTGAAGAGCTTTTTTAGCTCTTGAGAACCACACAACAATTAAATTATAAATATTAAGCAACATTTTTAGATTACAACAGTTTGTTAAAATATTTATTTATTTTGGTGTTGACAAAATTCGGAATAAAACATTGTTTTCTAAATCTACTGAAATTGATTTTGATTTTGTGATTTTGAAGGTTGCGTTGAATTTTCGTGTGATATTTGATTTTAATAGTAATAAGCTTTTTCAGCTTCCGAGTTATGATAAAGCTGGAACCAAACAAAAATGTAATTAAGGTAAGTAACAGTTTTTGAAATTCATGTTTAGATTACAACAATTTCATTCTTTGTTAATCGGGAGCAGCCGAAATCAGGCCTGTTATAGAGGAATAATTGGTTCAATTAGTCAAATAATTTAGTGGAAATGTGATTTTTGTTTTCACTAATTTCCAATTCTCAGTTTGTTTAGTACTAGCATAGACATTCATAATAGATATCTCATTTGACTAAAAACACAAAAAAAATAAAAATTTTCCATTCAAATGTTATCGATGTATTGCATATACGTATTATATTTGCAACGCATTCTAAAATCATTGCCTTATAAAATACACAACACAACGATACATTGGAATTATCAGAAGTTTTTGTTTTTTTCCTTTAGTTACTATGAAATGAGAAATCTAGTATGAATGTCTATGGTACTAGTTCTAAATCAAATACCATGTCGAAAATGGAAATTTTCACTCGTAAATTTTTTTGTAATTTGGTTTGCTGCGTATAATATTTAATTATAAGTTTAATTTTAATAATTTTAACTTAAACTACCTATAAAGATGGTTAGATCAATTGCATTACATTTTTAAATATCATCATTTTCTTTGTGACATATTTTAAATAACGGCTGGCTTAATATTTTGTAAACAAATATTAATAAGATAATCTACACTTAAAGTTCGCTCCCTTTTTAATATTTCATATGCATCAAATTTATACAACTAGACTGCGATAATCAAATTATGAAACTGGGAAATTCTAAACGTATTAAAATCGTGTTGTGACACACTGAAAAAATAACTACCAACACTCAAATTAGCGAATATGCAGCTTGTGCCTGTCGGGCGTAATAGACAACTAAGGCGACTAACGTGTTGTAGCGAACCTCTTATAAAACTTGAGAATTTAAAAACCATTCCAGCACATAATAATTAATTTTTTTGTTTTAGCTATTTGGTAATGTTAAAAATAAAATTAAAAAATTTGATTTGATTGTTTTATGTATCGTGCTAAAAATTAAGTTTATTTGTAAATGTGTAAAAGTAATTTTAATTTTTACTAGTAGAATATTATAAGACAAGACATATACCATTTGTGTTCCCCTTAGTTTCTCGTGTTAACTTTTCCTGCTAATTTGGCTGTTTACTGGTCCTAAAATTTTGTTACTGATCTGTTAGTATCCATCGTTACAAGTATCTGATTTACTAATGACTATATGTTACTAGTTTCAAACAAACTTGCAAACAGTTCTTTCAAAAATCGAGTACCCAATGCCCGACAACAAATTTCATTCTTCAGTGAAGAAGAAATCATAACCAAGATAAAGGTTTATGTTTTACAGAATATTCGATGTCCCGCAAGCTTGAATTTTTTTCTAAATTTGTCAGGAGGCAGTTGATTCATTCGATGACTGTATTTAGGATTCTACCTTAATATTGATAATGGGAAAATATTGGTTTCTGATTTGTCTCCTCTGTATTCAACAATTATAGCAAACCGTAGTCGTCAGCTGTTTCCTCCCGAGACATTTTATTTATAAAATTTTAAATAAACGAACGTATAACGCAGGAAGCCAAAAAAAGGAAACGAAAATGTTATACTTAAAAACATTAGTATTCGTTCCATGCGATTCCCCAAAGTAAGAAAATGTAAAATCTCCATTTCAAAAAAGGAAAATATATTGTGTGGTATACAGTGAGATGAATGAAAATATCAAAACTTCAAAAATTATAATTGCAAATGTTTTTGTTTTGATTTGTTTTTATTACACTTTAAAAAATCAGGAATTTTCCCATTTCCCACAAAATAAAATAAAATAATAAAAAATAAAAGAACGACCGGAGCGAGACGAGAAAAGATACCATTTACATTATTTAATTTTATACAAAGGATACACTGAAGCGAAAAAAAATACCTTTAACCTTTTTATTTCTTGTGTTCCCGAATTTTGATCATTTTTGTATGTTGCTTGTGTGTGGACGTTGATTTTAACTATTCGATATATTTTTACATAGCACAAAAATTTCAAAATAATTAAACAAAGCACAAATGCGAATACTGTTAAAGTTAGCCGAAAGTTGGCAGCCGAAAGTGAAAAATCGATAATGCAGATTGTACTATTCCAGCCGAAAGTTTCCAGCCGAAAGTAAAAAACGGTAATGCAGATTGCGTTATCCCAGCCGAAAGTAAAAAATAATCGGTATTGCAGATTGTGTTAAACCAGCCGAAAATAAAAAATTAAGTTAATATCGATCGGTAATGTTTAGCCTAAAACCTACTAAGGAATGTAAGGATGTGTGATTATCATTGAATACCTTTGTTATTATTCTTATATAGCAAAACCTGGCTGCAGTTCCTCGTGGAAAATTATGGAAAATTCGAGAAACCCAAAAAAATATTTTAATTGGAATAAAAACCGCCTCTAGAAAGTTACGTCTGGAGATGTATTTTATTGATGTAACTTGTCAATAGCTATCGCAGGAAAAAAATTCAGTTCAACTTTTCCGTGGAAAATTTCGAAAAATTTGAAAAACGTTCCAGCCGAAAGTAAAAAATAAATGTCAGCCTCTAGAGTGTTATGTCTGGAGATGTATTTCATTGATGTGACTTGTCAATAGCTATCGCAAGGAAAAAATTCAGTTCAAGTTTCCCGTCAGAAATCGCGGAAAATTGGAAAAACGTTCCAGCCGAAAGTAAAAAATAAACGTCAGCCTCTAGAGTCTTATGTCTGGAGATGTATTTTATTGGTGTGACTTGTCAATAGCTATCGCAGGGAAAAAATTCAGTTCAAATTTCCCGTCAGAAATCGCGGAAAATTGGAAAAACGTTCCAGCCGAAAGTAAAAAATAAACGTCAGCCTCTAGAATGTTATGTCTGGAGATGTATTTCATTGATGTGACTAGTCAATAGCTATAGCAGGGAAAAAATTCAGTTCAAGTTTCCCGTCAGAAATCGCGGAAAACTCGATTTTCCAAAAATCATTAGAAAATGTATATAAAATCAGCCTCTAGAGTGTTATGTCTGGAGATATATTTTATTGGTGTGACTTGTCAATAGCTATCGCAAGGAAAAAATTCAGTTCAAGTTTCCCGTCAGAAATCGCGGAAAATTGGAAAATCGTTCCAGCCGAAAGTAAAAAATAAATGTCAGCCTCTAGAGTGTTATGTCTGGAGATGTATTTTATTGATGTGACTTGTCAATAGCTATCACAGGGAAAAAATTCAGTTCAAATTTCCCGTCAGAAATCGCGGAAAATTCGACTGTCCAAAAATCATTAGAAAATGTATATAAAATCAGCCTCTAGAGTGTTATGTCTGGAGATGTATTTCATTGATGCGACTTGTCAATAGCTATCGCAGGGAAAAAATTCAGTTCAAATTTCCCGTCAGAAATCGCGGAAAATTCGATTTTCCAAAAATCATTAGAAAATGTATATAAAATCAGCCTCTAGAGTGTTATGTCTGGAGATGTATTTTATTGGTGTGACTTGTCAAAAGCTTTCGCAGGGAAAAAATTCAGTTCAAGTTTCCCGTCAGAAATCGCGGAAAATTGGAAAAACGTTCCAGCCGAAAGTAAAAAATAAATGTCAGCCTCTAGAGTGTTATGTCTGGAGATGTATTTTATTGATGTGACTTGTCAATAGCTATCACAGGGAAAAAATTCAGTTCAAATTTCCCGTCAGAAATCGCGGAAAATTCAATTTTCCAAAAATCATTAGAAAATGTATATAAAATCAGCCTCTAGAGTGTTATGTCTGGAGATGTATTTCATTGATGCGACTTGTCAATAGCTATCGCAGGGAAAAAATTCAGTTCAAGTTTCCCGTCAGAAATCGCGGAAAATTCGATTTTCCAAAAATCATTAGAAAATTTATATAAAATCAGCCTCTAGAGTGTTATGTCTGGAGATGTATTTCATTGATGCGACTTGTCAATAGCTATCGCAGTGAAAAAATTCAGTTCAAATTTCCCGTCAGAAATCGCGGAAAATTCGATTTTCCAAAAATCATTAGAAACTGTATATAAAATCAGCCTCTAGAGTGTTATGTCTGGAGATGTATTTTATTGGTGTGACTTGTCAATAGCTATCGCAGGGAAAAAATTCAGTTCAAGTTTCCCGTCAGAAATCGCGGAAAATTCGATTTTCCAAAAATCATTAGAAAATTTATATAAAATCAGCCTCTAGAGTGTTATGTCTGGAGATGTATTTTATTGGTGTGACTTGTCAATAACTATCGCAGGGAAAAAATTCAGTTCAAGTTTCCCGTCAGAAATCGCGGAAAATTGGAAAAACGTTCCAGCCGAAAGTAAAAAATAAATGTCAGCCTCTAGAGTGTTATGTCTGGAGATGTATTTCATTGATGCGACTTGTCAATAGCTATCGCAGGGAAAAAATTCAGTTCAAATTTCCCGTCAGAAATCGCGGAAAATTCGATTTTCCAAAAATCATTTGAAAATGTATATAAAATCAGCCTCTAGAGTGTTATGTCTGGAGATGTATTTTATTGGTGTGACTTGTCAATAGCTATCGCAGGGAAAAAATTCAGTTCAAGTTTCCCGTCAGAAATCTAAAAATTTATATAAAATCAGCCTCTAGAGTGTTATGTCTGGAGATGTATTTCATTGATGCGACTTGTCAATAGCTATCACAGGGAAAAAATTCAGTTCAAATTTCCCGTCAGAAATCGCGGGAAATTCGATTTTCCAAAAATCATTAGAAAATGTATATAAAATCAGCCTCTAGAGTGTTATGTCTGGAGATGTATTTCATTGATGTGACTTGTCAATAGCTATCGCAAGAAAAAAATTCAGTTCAAGTTTCCCGTCAGAAATCGCGGAAAATTGGAAAATCGTTCCAGCCGAATATAAAAAATAAATGTCAGCCTCTAGAGTGTTATGTCTGGAGATGTATTTTATTGATGTGACTTGTCAATAGCTATCACAGGGAAAAAATTCAGTTCAAATTTCCCGTCAGAAATCGCGGAAAATTCAATTTTCCAAAAATCATTAGAAAATGTATATAAAATCAGCCTCTAGAGTGTTATGTCTGGAGATGTATTTCATTGATGCGACTTGTCAATAGCTATCGCTGTGAAAAAATTCAGTTCAAATTTCCCGTCAGAAATCGCGGAAAATTCGATTTTCCAAAAATCATTAGAAAATGTATATAAAATCAGCCTCTAGAGTGTCATGTTTGGAGGTGCATTTCATTGATGCGACTTGTCAATAGCTATCGCAGGGAAAAAATTCAGTTCAAGTTTCCCGTCAGAAATCGCGGAAAATTCGATTTTCCAAAAATCATTAGAAAATGTATATAAAATCAGCCTCTAGAGTGTTATGTCTGGAGATGTATTTCATTAATGTGACTTGTCAATAGCTATCGCAGGGAAAAAATTCAGTTCAAGTTTCCCGTCAGAAATCGCGGAAAATTGGAAAATCGTTCCAGCCGAACGTAAAAAAATAAATGTCAGCCTCTAGAGTGTTATGTCTGGAGATGTATTTTGTTGATGTGACTTGTCAATAGCAATCGCAGGGAAAAAATTCAGTTCAAGTTTCCCGTCAGAAATCGCGGAAAATTGGAAAAACGTTCAAGCCGAAAGTAAAAAATAAATGTCAGCCTCTAGAGTGTTATGTCTGGAGATGTATTTGATTGATGTGACTTGTCAATAGCTATCGCTGGGAAAAAATTCAGTTCAAATTTCCCGTCAGAAATCGCGGAAAATCGAATTTTCCGCGATTTCTGACAGGAAACTTGAACTGAATTTTTTCCCTGCTATAGCTATTGACAAGTCACACCAATAAAATACATCTCCAGACATAACACTCTAGAGGCTGACATTTATTTTTTACTTTCGGCTGGAACTTTTTTCCAATTTTCCGCGATTTCTGACGGGAAACTTGAACTGAATTTTTTCCCTGCGATAGCTATTGACAAGTCACACCAATAAAATACATCTCCAGACATAACACTCTAGAGGCTGATTTTATATACATTTTCTAATGATTTTTGGAAAATCGAATTTTCCGCGATTTCTGACGGGAAATTTGAACTGAATTTTTTCCCTGCGATAGCTATTGACAAGTCACACCAATAAAATACATCTCCAGACATAACACTCTAGAGGCTGATTTTATATACATTTTCTAATGATTTTTGGAAAATCGAATTTTCCGCGATTTCTGACGGGAAACATGAACTGAATTTTTTCCCTGCGATAGCTATTATGTGTACCGAATGAAATTTGTGATTCCCAAATTTATATTATCTCATAGGTTACTACGCAAAAGAAAAAAACTGGTACCGTTACTTTGTAGAAAAACAATTTAAAAAAACGAATAAACGTCAAATTGGGCATTTGTTTTATTTGTTTCGAAATGGACGCATCATAAAGAGAAAAATGTGATTTAATAATTAGATTGTGCAATGATCATCCCGAGTATACCAATAAAAAAATTGGTAAATTGGCCGGTGTTTCCAATAATACGGTAACAAATGTAAAAAAAAATGTCAAATCAATCTTTCTGTATCACGCAAGCCCAGATCCGGAGAAAAATCAGGTGCTCCAAATAAAATGTTGGATCAGAAAATTGTAAGAGTCATTTCGAAACATCCCTCGATGTCTGTGCGAGATTTGGCCAGAAAAACCAAAACAACCAAATCGATTGTGGAACGAGCTAAAACCAGAAATAATCTACGAACATACAAGAAGTCAAAAATCCCCAAAAGAAGTGTTGAACTATTTAATAGAGGGATCGATCGAGCAAAGAAACACAACAAATGGTTGAACGAAAGAAAAGATTCTTGTTTCGTAATGAACGACGAGACCTACGTCAAAATGGATTTCTCGACACTTCCAGGTCCCCAATATTACATCAAAAAGAAAGGTAAAGAACTGGACGGAGCAATTACTACCATAGCTGTTGAAAAATTTGGCAAAAAAAAATATGGTTTGGCAAGCAGTTTGCCAATGCGGCTTAAGATCGCATCCATATATAATAAATGGGATTATGAAAAGGTGAATGTTCGCCGTAAAATGAACAAAAAGTTTGAATGAATACGATTATTTAAAAACTGTACAATATGTGCAATAGAACAAGTACAGAAAAATAATGATTATATATGGTCGTTTAGTTTTAATTCTTCATGTACAAATCACAAATTTCATTCGGTACACATAATATTGACAAGTCGCATCAATAAAATACATCTCCAGACATAACACTCTAGAGGCTGATTTTATATACATTTTCTAATGATTATTGGAAAATCGAATTTTCCGAGATTTCTGACGGGAAATTTGAACTGAATTTTTTCCCTGCGAAAGCTATTGACAAGTCACACCAATAAAATACATCTCCAGACATAACACTCTAGAGGCTGATTTTATATAAATTTTCTAATGATTTTTGGAAAATCGATTTTCCGCGATTTCTGACGGGAAACTTGAACTGAATTTTTTTCCAGCGATAGCTATTGACAAGTCATATCAATGAAATACATCTCCAGACATAACACTCTAGAGGCTGACATTTATTTTTTACTTTCGGCTGGAACGTTTTTCCAATTTTCCGCGATTTCTGACGGGAAACTTGAACTGAATTTTTTTCCTGCGATGGCTATTGACAAATCCAATAAAAACGATTCAACTTCAGATATACACTCTACAGGTTGATTTTATTCCAATTTTGTGGATTTTTCTGATTTTCAAATGTTTTCCGCGATTAGATTAAACGAAGTTTTCCACGTAAGACTATTTACAAAATTGTTTATGACAAGCGTATCCTATTTACTTTCGGCTGTTAACCACAAGATTTTTTATTTTCGGCTGGAATGTTAATAAGGTAATCTGCATTATCGACTTTTTACTTTCGGCTGGAAACTTTCGGCTAACTTTAACAGGGTCAAATGCGACATATTCCATTATCTAGTCTCATGATGGTATTTTTGAATTTTTGTATATAAAATATACATATAGACGTATAATAATAATACTACACACAGTTTTTAAATAGAATAATTGGTTTAGTGTATATTTTAATTTGAACGTGACAGTTCTTGTGTTCTCTCTCGAATGGTTTATTCTGAATTGAATTTCATAGCTACTTTTTTGATTTATGCACATCAAATAGAAAATTTTTGAATTGTTAATAACACTTTTAGCAAACAGTACGTGAGATGAAATTTATATTTTCTAGTTTTTAGTTCTTTTAATATGTAAAAACTAACAGAAGGTATTAGCATAAACTATACATATATGTTAATTTTTTAAATATGTTTTTGCTTTATCCACTAAAATGTAGGATAAGGCGTAGAGCAAAACATTTAACTGTAATTTTTTGAAACGTTTCAAAAAAATAACACAATATCATACTTGTGTTTGCTCTTCACGCACTGCCAACACCTTTACTATTATTTGGGAGATGTTAAACTGCACAGCTATAGCAGTGTCCTAGAATTCGCCTAGTACTTTGTATAAATACATTGTGAGGACACATATTAGAGAGAAACCATTTTGGTTCAGTCCACCGCTTTAGCTGCGCGTCATTTGGGTGAAAGGGACAACCAACTGAGAGGATTTCCTGATTGCGAAATGAAAATTAATGATCATTAACGTGTCTTTTATATTGCACATTTTACGTAGATTAAAAGAAAACGTTTTCTAAGAACTTTATGTTAGCATTTTAGATCAAAACCAAAAGTGCTGAAAAATAATTTCGTGCATGAAACCGATATTAGAGAAAATCTTTTTACTACTTATTGTATCTATAAAAAATGAAAAAGTCGTTTATTTCCTTTACATATTTTCAACCAAAAATGCTAGGTGTGCTAAAGTGTGCTAAATTAATTAAGTCAAGAGCATTTTCTGTTTATTGAAGGTAAACAAATGTCTCACTTTTCTTTATAATTTTATACTAATAAGCCATTCAGTGTATTCACAATGAAAAAAACTTTTTACTTTTTACTTACTGGTTTGTTTGAATTTCTAACATAACGAGCAACAATTTTTGCTTGTTAAGTTGAAATTTCTTACAAACCTGCAAGTAAAAAGTAAAAACTTTTGTCATTGTGAATGTTCTGTTACTTATAGGGAAACAGAATACTGACAAAAAGACAATTTGGAACCTTGTTGTCGAAAATTTGAATTCCGTTGGACTCTTTAAACTTTCGCGAATAAATAAAATTATTTGTGCACCTGCTGGGATAAACGGTAATTTTTTACACTAGTTCGAAAATTTGAAACACTTCAAAATTTAAAAATGAGTCAAAATTAAAATCGACCGTTGTTTTACTGGAACTGGGACGTAGAGATAAAATGTCTGCATATCATAAATTAACTATATTTAATTGATACATGGAAGCATAATAGGTCAAGCGACTTTTTAATCGCGCAAACTAAAAGTATCCGCGTCTTATCTTTATGCTACAACAATTTTGTCAAAACCTTAAAATATTTTTTAAACATAGCAAAACGAATAAAAATTGCACATTAGTCTGCTGTCAAAAAAATTAAAAATTGAACGCACGTTTTCCTAGTCAGCAATAAATGTATTTCGAGTTTTTTTCGCAAAAATTTAGCACTTGGTTCCTATGCAGATTTAAAAATTGCGAATGAACAAATTAGCCATTATATTCAGATAAAAGTACCTACTAGGTTCGAGCATTTTCAGAATATTGTGTTCTTTGGTAATAATTGATTTTATCAATGAAATAAGAGCTAAATTCAGTGTGTGCAATATTTATTTAGCGTTGTAAATGAAACAGTCACATGATAGATGGCCCACAAAGAAAAATGCTCATACCGAAATATGAGCACAATGCATATAGATCATGCTAACCCCTGTGCCACCCCGGTGGCATTACTAGAAAACGTTGAGCACAAGAGAAATGAGACAAAAATAAAAATAACGATCGACCGAATCGATGAAAGTTGATTACAATATATTATACAAGGCATTTAGAAGGGGTAATTTGCACCAGAAATTATGTGAATAACATATCTGGACTTGACATATTTTTACTTATGAGCTGTTCTCAGGGCATCCATAAAAACACCTTGAAATAAGGAGGAAAACAAAACCCAAACTTTTCAAGAAATTGAGTATAACCATAAATCCATAAATTTATACAGGGTGTAAAATATGTACCGGGACGGCCGAATATTTTGAATGGTACACACCACATCGAAAAACAAAATAATACGTGTTTAATATTTTTGAAAAAGCTATTAAACAACACTAAACGCGACCTCCACTTCACCCCCTGTGGGTGGGTGCGGGTACAACTTTGATATCTCAAATGGAAACCCCCATTTTTTAATACAGATTCGGATTGTACGTCAAAAAATTCGTAAATTTTGTTTGAAATATTTTTCTGTTTTCGGTGCAGATGGCGCTGTAATTGATATTGGAAAAAGGGAGAATTCGAACAACTAATCCTAAAAATCTAGAACGACTAATCCTAAAAAAAACGCTATTGTTTCCCGTTTTTTATTGTTTCCCGTTAAAGCAAATTAATTTAGAACAGAAATCATAGTTTCTCTTGCGAGAAACGCAAAAACATACAAAAAAATTTGTGCACATTGCAATTTTTTTTTTTCTATTCGAACAGCAATTACAGCGCCATCTGCACCGAAAACAAAAAAATATTTCAAACAAAATTTACGAATTTTTTGACGTACAATCCGAATCTGTATTAAAAAATGGGGGTTTCCATTTTAGATATCAAAGTTGCTCCTAACCCCACCCACAGGAGGTGGAGTGGGGGTCACGTTTAGTGTTGCAGCTTTTTCAAAAATATTAAACACGTATTATTTTGTTTTTCGATGCGGTGTGTACCATATTTAAAGAAAATGCAAAATAAAATAATCTTCAAAACATTTGTTATGTTTAATAAACTTGCTGAGTTACTAGTATTATTTTTATTCAAAAAATAGCTTAAATGTGTATTCAAATATTCTTGATTGTGCATTTTTGTCTTGTGAGGATTTATATAGGGGGCATTCTCTGTCAAATCGGCCACCCCCTTGCACATTTTATATTTTGAGATAAATAAACTTTTTTGGGCTTAAATTTTTGCTTAGAATGTCTACTTTTTAATGCCGTATGGCGTTTTTATGGCCTTTTTGAATTTTCAAAATGGCGGACCATATCTGCAAAGGAAGTCTATAATTTTTAATAAAATTGAAATAAAAACGTAATTTTAACTCCGTTAATTTACTCAAAAGTGTTTTTGGTGTCATAGATTACACATTTTTTATTATTTTTTTACAATTCCAAGATGGCGGATCCAAGATAGCCGCCAAAATTGGCAAATTTTTCGTCGTTCATAAAGATTGTTAGGAGCATGTCCTAGAAGGTTTTCGGGGTCGCTGATCACGAATTTGAGGTCAGAATTTTAATATTCAAGATGGCGGACACAAGATGGTGGTCGAATGGCCGAAAGAAGGCTAATTTTTCGACGGTTATAGAAATCAATAAAAACTCGCTTTTCAGTATACCAAACGCTTGTTCGATAATTTTCCGCTTTTTTCTACGGAAATTTTTATAATTTTCTTCCTGAGGTATTGATAATACCTATAATTGGAGTCATCAGCCAATGTTCTAGCGGATAATCGTCACCCAATAGCCAAGTATTTTCTGGTAAATCATCAGCATGAAGAAAGCTAAAAAGTGATGAACTTTTATATATATATGTGTACCGTGATTCGATCCAGGCCTTCTGACTACTATATCCGTGAATATGGCATTTGATTCACATACTTAAAAAAAAATTAATATGAATGGGTACATGAAAAAAAATTTAAGAATAATTTATATAACTGACTTTTTGTGCATTAATTGAGTAGTAGGATTTCCGGTTGAAAAAGGCATATGTATCCCAAGCTAGTTTTTGGATGGCAATATGTGTCCCGTGGTTTGCACCATTGACATTTGGAAAACCATAGGTGCTGTAAAATCTAAGTTTACGCGTTTTTTCATTTTTGTGATTAAAAACAACAGAAATTCAGCAAAAATTTTACTAATCGCAGATTACCCCAAACTGTGGTATAACATTTGGCCATTAACAAATTGAGAATTTTCAGTGGCCAGTATATTAAAAGATGTTGAAACCTGTGAATATTTACAATTTTAAATAAGCATTTTATTTAGTTTATTAAAATATAAAGTAAACATACAATTAAATAAGGAGGAAATGCTTTGCTTCTATTAGTGGGCCTTTTCAAATGAACGTCCAATAATTCATTTATAATGAACCAAGCTGAGCTTTTGGAAAATCGATATCGCACAAAAAAAATGTTTTCATCGCAGTCAAATGGATCATCACGATCACGAAATATTTTCCTTTGAAGTCGTGCGTTTCACCTGGGTCATTGAATTAATTCCATTTTCGAAATATTAATCTTAAACTAATAAATTTGTCTTTACTATTAGAATTTCCAAACGTAAATAGGGAAACGTCAACATTTTTATAAATTTTCAGGTTATGTACGGTATTAAGTATTTTTACTATACGTCGAAATCGCAGCACTTAAACTACGAGATAAATGATTGCAATAAGAGTGAAGGGAATAAATTCTGTGCCACCTCAATTTACTTAACATATGTAGATAATTTACTGAATTTTTAGGCTTTGTAGAATTCATAGAATTTATTTAAGATTTACAGAATATTTTGAATTTATAGAACTGACAGACTTGAGTAATTTATAGAACTCTATGGGTTCTACAACAATTCTACAACATTTAAAGAATTTATAAAATTTATAGAATTTATAGGTTTTAAAAACGGGATACTATCATATTCCCGAATGGAAAAATCCCATAAAAATACAGAAAAATACAAAGTAAACTGTCCCATCGGAAGGGAAGACCCCAATAATTTTTTGATAAATAAAATATGAAAACAAAAGGAATCTACATAATTTTATGTCATCCTTGCGCGGAAAGGACCAATGCTTAGCGTTTTTTTTTTGTTTTTTTTTATTAATTTTTTAATTGGGTGCAGAGCGGACTTATTAACGGTCCTAGCTCCTTGTAACTGTCAGAGCTTCTGCACCCAATGCGCGATCCTGCAAGTAAAGATTAATAGCTACCTTAAATTTATTCATTTTATATTCCTTCGGAAATTTGAAATTTAATAGCGAATTCCACTTTTTTGATGTTCGGTATATAAATTCGCGCTTGATTTCTTCAGTTCGAGGTTTCGGGAGCTTCACCGTAAACCTATGTGCATTGGTTGTTCCTCTTTTACTCTTGTTGTTGTAACGAATGGTGATATTTTCTCCGATAGTTCTGCAGAACATTTACCATGTAAGCATCTGTAGAAGACGCAGAGTTCTGCAAAATCTCTGCGATGCTGTAAGCTGTCTAGTTTTTGAGTAAGTCTGGGATTCCGTATTATTCTGATAGCGCGGCGTTGAACCCTGTCCAATAAGTGGAGGGTGGTATAAAGGTTTTATATATCTGGAGAACTTGATGCGATTTGAAAAACCTTCTGCATCGATTCAGGAACCCGAGTTTTTTTGAAGCTGATTTAGCCAATGCAACAATGTGTTCATTCTATTTGAGTTTGTTACTTATTTGAACACCAAGCAGTCGAATTGAGTCGCATACCACAAGGATATGGTTTTTTACCACAAATGGGTAGTCGTTCCGACTTTTTTACGTGAGAATGTGCATATTTGTGTCTTTTTTTCGTTAAATTGTACTAAGTTGTTGTTACCCCACTCAAATATTGTACTTAAATCGGAATTAAGAGAAGTTACGACTTCTGATCGTTTATTATTTAGATCTGTAATACTAGGCTCCGCCTCGAATGAAATAGAAGAATGCAATGTGGCATCATCCGCAAAGCTATGGATAGGGCTTACAGTGCTATCCAGCAAATCGTTGATCCCTGGTGATCCCTGAGGGACTCCGGCATTTGGGGAGTGCGTTGATGATGATCTCCCATTAAGCACGATGCTGATTTTTCGGTCATTGAGATAGCTTTTAATCAACCTGGTGGTCATCGAGTCCATCCCGTATGCCACAAGTTTACAAATAAGATTCTCATGTCATACCTTATCATTTTAGAATGTGAAATACAAACGTTTTTACAAATGTTAATATTTTTGAAATTTTTCTGACATTTTTCCGTCATCCCTTGCGCAAAGGGTCCAATGCTAAGCGGCTTTGGGGAGTTCCCTATTTTAGTATGAGAATTATTATCAAAAAATACAAATTTTTCAAAAATTGTTCAATCACTATGAATTTTAGAGTTTCAAAAAATCATCAGGGCGGGGGTTTGGGGGCGGCAGCCACATCCTCCAAGGTATAAAACGAATTAAAATAACATTTCAAAAATTTGTTATTTTTAAAACACTTGTTTTTTGGGATTTTTTTATTTTGGATAAAGATACCAACCCTAGAATTATTCATAGAATTTATTAAATTTATAAAATTTATAGAAATTATTGAATTTATAGAATTATTAAAGTTTATAGCATTTATCGAAATTTTTTAATTTATAAAATTTAGAGAATTTATAAAAATTATGGAATTTTTAAAATAAGTAAAATATGGGTGTGTATAATTTTTAGAACTGACAAACTTGAAATAATTCCTAGAACCCTTCAATCTATGAAATTGAATTCTTCGAATTTATTCAAATTTATAAAATTTATAGAGTTTATAAACATATTAGGATTTATAACATTTGTAAACGTTGTAGAATTTAGAGAATTTGTAAAATTTGTTAAAACAAAAGATTTGTTGAATTTAAAGCACTTATTGAATTTTTACAGAATTGTTAGAGTTTATTGGATTTTTCAAAACTTTTATATTTATAAAACAAATAAAATTCGAATTTGTAGGATTTATAAAACAGATACTCTTGAAACAATTAATAGAACACCTACAAAATTTAAAGAATTTATATTATTGATAAAATTTATAGAATTTATAAATTTTATAGAATTTGTAGATTTTATAGAATTGATAAAATTCATAAAATTTAAAAATATACAGTTAATATAGATAGGTAGACATATTAAAACTTATATAAGTTATAGAATTTATTGGATTTATCAAATTTACAGAATTTATAGGATTTATAGAATTTGTAACATTTAAGAAACTTACTGGATTTTTAGACTTTATAGAATTCATAGAATTTATAGGATTTACAGAATTTACTGAATTTATAGCATTCAAAGAATTTATAAAATTTTAAGATTTTATAAGTTTTAAAAACATATTAGAATTTATAATATTTAAAGACTTAAAATTTATAAAGTTTATTGGACTTTTAAGATTTATAGAATTTATCGAATTTACAAAATTTAATTCAAAATCAGTTCTTAAACTGAAGAATTTATGAGAATTGCAGAATGCAAAGAACTTACTGAATTCTAAAACTTTAGAATTCAGTAAGTTCTTTACGTTCTCCGGTTTTTCCTTTGCATAGGATTTATAGAATTATTCATAGAATTTACAGAACTTATAAAATTTATAGAAATTTTTAAATTTACAGAATTGCTAAAGTTTATAGGAATTTTCGAAATTTTTCTATAAAATAAGTAAATTTGAGTTTGTAGAATTTATAAAACAGTATAATGGAACACAAAGAATCTACAAAATTTAAAGAATTTGTATAATTGATTTTTATTTATTCAAAGGATGTTTTTTACTCAAAGTCTCAACATGAACAGATCGATATATTATATTTCATTGTATTACAATTACTACGACACTTTACACTACTTTTATAGTACAAATTTATTTTCAAATAAATTGTCTAGGCTGTGCGTTTCTATGATAAATGGGTTTATTAAGGCATCTTTGCAAAATTTAAAATTTGTATAAAAGAAATAATTTTGATATAAGGTTTTCATAACGCTTTTGAGAATGATTCCGAATAGGAATCGAAAGCTAAAGCTGTAATTAAGTATTTTAAAATAAAAAGAGCCCTAAACCAGTATTTTAAAAATTTGTTTTAATTTTAAATCATTGGCTCAATAAAATAAAACTAATTACAATTACTGTTAATTATTAATCGATGCAAGTACTGACTTGACCATAATTTAGAAGTTTACAAAATTGTTAATTAATCTTCATTATATAACATTTCCTTCCTTAAGGCTGTATGGTACCCAAAAAAAATTTCTGTTTTTGTATCGATATTTAAATGTCCAAAAATGTGTCTCAGCTAAAAAAAATATCGTTTTGTTTTTTGTTTTATTTTGTTGCAAAATAAATGTAGTGTCTTAGGTACTATTTCGGTTATTTATTTTCATTGTTTCTATGGCAACTCAGTATGTTTAAATATATACGTATTATGTAGGTACTATCTCTTTCTTCATTATATTTTCGCAAGTGGTTATTACCGTAGACAGACACAAAGTTAATCGCGATTTTCATTTATCCCGATTGTCAAAAATCGCGTTATGAAAACGAAATAATCCGGTTTTTGTGAAAATCGTGTAATGACAGACAGGCAAAAATAAGGAAAATTGAAATAGAATTGTATTTACTCTAAATCGCATTAGACACACCACACACGTAAAGTATCCTAGGTTGCTCTTGTGGCGGGTTGCTGAAAATAAAAATTGTTTGCTACTACCACACTCGCTTACTCCCAACCAATGCCAATTTAACGTTACACTATAATTGATTTGATTTCAATTCCAATTTGTTTTATCAATTAATTACAAACTTTCCTTACTAAATAGTATTTAATAAACTACTGGAAACTCAAAGAAATTTTAACCAGACAAAAAAATTACTATACAAATTTATGTAACATACATAATATATTGTGTATATAAAAAATGTATGGTATATAGGGCGTAATATATTCTTAAACTATTAAGATCACTACACAACCGATCCACTAAAAAAACACTAAATTTTTTATAGAATACCCAAATCCCACGCTTATCCAAATAAAACATTACATCAAGCGGATTTTTATGAATTTTCGGTAATCTGTTTTATTTTTGTGCGTACTATTTTGCCTCCATCCAAAAAAAATAAGAAGGCCCGTTAAGGCTTTATGGTACTCATTTTACCAAAAAAAGGGTATCGCTAAACTCCGGTATTACTTCGGTCTAAAAAGACCAAAGTATTGAAATCCTGTCAAAAATGACGAAAAATTTGGTTGGTCCAAAACCACTTTTCTCGACGTTTTGAAAGTCCCTGAGTTTGAAAATGCAAAACAAAAAAAAATGTCCGTCCGTCTGTCTGGATGTCTGTGTGTCTGGACCCATGTGTGTCACTACATAGCCATCATGTAATATATACAAACCTCAAAGCAATAGCAAGAGCAGATCCACACAAAAACTCAAGTTCATTGAACTGAAGAGAAAATTACATACAAGTATGATTTGCGATATACCATCATTCCAACAACAACAATAAACGAAATATACTAAATAAAAAGATCGTAGAAGCGCACCCCTACAACAATTTGAAATGACAAGCGCTGCACCACAAGATACAAATTTTATTTTTATTTTTTTAGTAGGCAGCCGTAACACTCCTCATGTTTCATTTACAAATGTGCTCTGTTTTATGTTTTATACTAGATTTATGAAATTTAAAACAAATTTACAATTTTTAATTTGTTTTTTAAAATAATTATAAAATGTAAACGAGAAAAATTGAAACTTGGTATGTTTTATTAAATACTTTTAAATAAAAAATTTACAAATTTTACAAATTTAAGCGAGTAGTATCTTCTTTATTAATCAAAAATTGAATCAAAATTATTATCTGCGCATTGAGGGTAATCTCGTAGCATCATTCCTCTTTTATAGCGACTGTCCACTATTTCTAAAAGTAAGGAATTAAAATAAAACTTTAAAAGAATAGGAAGCATTTCTTTTTCAAAAAAATCAGCATCATGCGGTATTTTTAAAAATATCATCCCCTTCAAACTCCAGATAACGAAAAAACAAATTTTTCTTTTTGTTATTTCCATTTGTCCTTGCATTTGGTAATAATACGGGTGTGCTTTATTAATCACAAACGTATCATTTTCACTGTCGTATTTTACGTATTTAATTTTTTTTAGTTTAATAGCATCTAAAGGATGCAACTCCCGGGAATTATATGGGCACTTTGCTTCGACAACCGCATCAGTATCTATTATACCATCCGGACTGGCAGATAAACATGGGTATTTGTCATATATAAAAAGACCACATTTTTCAACTTTAAACTGAGTTTCCTGCTCAAATGCAGCTATAGCATCTTCTTCGTGGTCCCTACCCCAAACTACTGCTTTCGCGAATGATGCGGACTCCAAATTGTAAAGGATTTGCTTTACTTTATTTGGAAAACTTTGCTCATTCCGAGACCGACAAACTACACCAAAATTGGAACTTGATAATCTCTTAAGTCGCATCTCATGCCATAATGTACTCTGCGATTGATCGATAGTTTTTATTTGTATATTGTGCCGATCGTCCCTTTCGCATTTTAATTTCAAAATGACATTTTGTTTCGACTCTAAAAGCTCAGCCTCAGTCATGTCCGGCCGTTCACATGTTTCATTTCCATAGTGAGCGTCTTCTCCTCTAGAGGCTGTTCTATGTTTTTTGCGCATACTATCTAGAAATGAATATATTATCATATAAAATTGTATCATTTTATTTAATACTTTAAATTACCTTTGTCAAGCCTTTTTTTAGCAAATCCTTTTCTTTTTCTTTCAATGGAAATAATTCGTTTTTTAGGACTTCTTTTCAGCAAACATTTTTCATACCAGTAATGGGCACTTTTTGTATTATGCTGTAATACAGCAAATTTTGCACGAGAAGTGTACGATTGTCCACGAGAAAAGTTTATGCGTTTTCCACCAACTGTTTTGCATATGATTGAGTGGAACTGTTCAACAGCATTGGACTCTACGTCATAAATCAAACTACTTGAATTATATTTTAATCTTTTAAATAGATCGGTTATATTAGTGATCATTCCCGATTTTTCAAATTTCTTGAAAGTTTCTGAAACTTCACTTTTTTGTTGGTCGCAAAAATAGGTGGCACAATCAGCATGTTTTCCATAAACATGATACGGAACATTTTTAATGTCATTTGCGAGATACTTAATTTTTTCTGCGGTAGAAGTATTTTGTACCTTTCGATATTTGATTGCAGATCGAACTCCAACACAACACCGTAAAAGTCCGTTTGTAAACAGCTTCCGAATAGATGGATGGAATTTAGTATTTGCAGCAAGTTCCCTTGCATGTTTACGAAACACTCGCATAAGGTGATTTCGGCATTCAATTTTTTCAATATGAGTACTCGCATATGGTCTGGCCTTTAATATATTAGCATAAACGCTTGCATCGCCATCTGCAATAACTTTGTTATAGCGTATTCCATAAAGTTGCTCGCTTTTGCAAAAACCCTCAACTATTGCGGACGTTTCAATACAGGTTGATGGACCACAATAATTTTGATTACAGTCATGCTCTTTTACGACTGTGTTTTGATTCTTAGCGTTTTGGCAAATGCAGCAATATTTATTGCGGACCGTACTCCAAATTACCTTTTTGGTGGAGTGTGCTACTATTGTACCTACTCCAGATAGAGAAGAATAGTTGCTTCCAACTCCATAAGTCCTCTTGGAGTAACAGCCATCTGCTTGTACGGTGATTAGTGGGACACCGTCTTCAGCTACATCGCCTTGTTCTATAGCTATTTGCTTTGCCTCCATTGCTGCTTCAAACATATCTGCATCACTTATTTTTTTTATGTCTTCCTGAACACGTTTTTGAACATTTTGGTAGGTCCGAGATGACATGTATGGTATGTTCAACACTCCAAAGAACTCCTCTGTTTGCGAATATCCAATTCCTGTTGACACTCCTCCTAATATGCTCTGATAATTCAAATTGTCCAGTGATTTAGAGTCATTATTATTTTGGGTTGATACATTTAATTTCATATTGCACATATTACATCGAAAATATAACTTAGCAGCTAGCCCCATTTTTTTTTCACCAATAATTTTCAAGTTTTTCAATGTACATCCGAAAGCATTGCTATGTTCGCTTATTGTTACTAAACTTTGAAAAAAAAAGTCAATATTTACAATTCTGTTCCCTTCTAATTTCATATTGGAACTATTAGGAACATTTAGTTCTTCGGTTAAAATATCACTGTCATCTATTTCAATTGAATTAGTTGCATTATTATTATTACTGTCAATACAGTCAGTTGAATTTTGGTCATTGATAATTATTACATCTACGTAACCGCCATCATTATTGTCTTCTTCAGTTGTGAATAAATCTGCCTGATTTACTGTTACCTCCGCTAAACTAGCTGAATCAATACAATTTTGATTGTCAACACCCACATTATTGGATAATTCAATATTTCTTCCCCAGCGTTTTCTGTCGCAGAACATAAATATATGTACATATAATGAAAATATAATATGTAATTAAATAATATATGTACGTACCCAATTCGTGTTCTGTTACGAAAATTCCGTTTTTTTGTACCAAAATTCAATTTTTGTTTCATGTTTTATTGTAATGTATAACAATTAAACTATGGCTATCAATTAATATTTTATTATGAATGTTATTATTAAAATTGTTATTATAAAAACTTGTCACTACCGTTATTTCTAATATTTAAAAACTAAATTTACATACGGTCTTTATAACCAAAATGTAACTATTATTTTTCAGATTTCAAATTTTTTGTCTTTTCCACACTAAGAAAATATTTATTTGTTTTGCTGTACTGGCTACAACAATAACAACGAATGGAACAAAACATAATTAATGTTTTGTTTCATCATTTTTATTATAAAACGATAATATCCTGGGCATTTACCATTTTTTATGGTAGCCATCTCGTAGAGTAAAATGAAATCAAAAATTAGCCGAGATTTTAACAATAAAAAATATATTTATCGATACTCAATTTTTTCGTATCGATAAATATATCGATATTCTTAGTATTTTGATTATATCTTTCTTATTTTAATATTAATCTTTATAATCATGAATTAATCCCTCAAAAATATCTTTCTGCATAGGCCAATATAAAAGATATATATGGTTTAGTGAGAAAAAGTTAAGAAAATTGAATTTTCCGTAAGCACCTTTATCCAAAATTTGGTCAACTTTGAATTTTTATTACGGATAAACTATAAATAATTTTTAAATAATCCTGTATTATTCCCTCAAAAATACCTTAAGCTTTATCAATAAACAAAAAATATGTCAATTGGTAAATATTTGTAGCCACAAATTGATTTTTACGATACCCTTATTTTGGTAAAATGAGTACCATACAGCCTTAAGAAAATTTAATTCTAAATCAATTATACAGACATTTTTAATTTCTTCAAATTTTTTTTTTTCTTTTTACATGTTTTTCTTAACGTATTTACATTGGGAACCTCCTTGGTACTCTAATCTCTCTTTTAGGTCGTTGCATCCTTGGTTCACTCACTTTTTGCTTTTGTTCTAAATTTAATTCCAAAGATGTTGTTGCGCTTGGATCAACTTTGATTTTAATACCTTCATATTCTAAGTTACTGCTCATTCTTTCCTCTGGAAAAATTATTCTTTCTCGCTGTGTAAATCTCTTCTTTATTTGATCAATATGAATATCATTTTTGCTGCTAACCATTTAACATAACTATTTAGATTTGTTTTGTACCAAACTTTCGTTCTAATTGTATAACCTACATTTCTATTATTTAATCTACATAATCTTATAATCTTCAATTTTCAAGGTCTGGTCTTAATTTTATAAAATTCAACTCGTGGGTTATGTTTAAAATTTAACTCGGCTGGTGTAGTTTGGACTGCCGTACTAAAACTATTTCTGTTTCTAAAAAGAAATTTGTCTATTAATTCATCAATATTTTTGTTTGAATATTTAACATCCACACAAAATTTTCTTAAACATCATTTCACTGTGTGTACTGCTCTCCCTCACTGCTAAACCATTTGATTCCGGATGGTACGGTGGCGAATGAATAATTTTTATTCCGAATTTACTTCCAAATTTCTGAAACTCAAACCCGTTGAATGGAGGTCCGTTATCCGATACTATAATGCTTAGTCTTCCAAACACACAAAATATATTTTCTAAAATATTTATTAATTTAAATGCATTAGTACCTGTCATTCTTTTTATTTCTATCCATTTTGTATAACTATCTACTAAAATTAAAAATACTTTCGCACCAAATTAAATAAATTCTAAATGAATTCTTTGGAAAGACATCCTTGAACAAATGTTTCTATATCGCTATTAATCCCCTGCCAAAAGACATATTTTCTTGCTAGTTGCTTCATTTTAACTACGTTCTCAGAACTACTATGTAACATTCGCAATATACAGGTTTTTAATCTTTCCGGAATTACTAAACGATTTAAATATAAAATTGCTCCACCCTGTAAAGACAAAAGCTTATTGTTCTGAAAATAATGTTTAAATGCCTTGTCAATTCGATATTCCTTCCATCCAAATTTTATAAAATCATACAATTTATTTAAAAACGTATCTCCTTGAGTCCCTTCTTTCACATTTTTAAAATCTATATTTAATTCTTCCGTTAGTACATTAATATCGCTTTCTTCTTCGAAATTTATTTTTGTTTCTTCTTTTATAGGCAACCTAGATAAGAAATCTGCAGTAACAATTTTTTCCATGCTGAAACTTTATATCATAATCATAATTTGAAAGAATGTAGGCATACTTTTGAAGCCTAGCCGAAATTAATGGTGGTACGCCTTTTTTCATTTGAAAAATACTGCATAAGTGCTTATTATCACAAAATATTGTAAACTTATTACCGAATATATATTTGTGAAATTTTTTTATTGCTAAAGCTTCTCGATGCAGATTAGGATAATTTTGTTCTGGTTGAGAGAGAGTGCTCGATACAAAAAATATGGGTTTCTATTCCATTTAAACTAGCATCCACCAAAATACCTAAAGGTTTATTTGCATCATAATGTGCCAAAATATTATTGTTTAATAACAATTGTTTTGACTCTTCGAAAACCATTGAATGCTCCTTTGTCCAAATAAATCTACTATTTTTCTTCAACAGTTCATATAAAGAATGTAATTTTGGTGACAAATTTGGAACAAATTTTGAGTAGTAATTTACCATACCCAAGTAAGCTTTCAGTTGTGTAACATTATTTGGTTGCGGCCCTTCTAATAATCGCTTCTATTTTCTTTATTTATGGTTCAATTCCTTTTTCACTTATTACATGTCCAAGATATTCAATTTTCATAACAAAAAGCTCACATTTCTCAAAATTCACTTTTAATTTCATTTTTACATCCTCCAAACTCGATCCACCTTATATCATCTAAAAAATAATTTACTTTGGATATATCCCCTAAAATATTATCCATTATACCTTCAAAAATACTAGCTGAGTTTGAAATTCCGAAAGGTAATCTTAAAAAAGTAAATAAACCTTTATGGGTGTTCACCGTGACAAACTTTTGTGATTCTTCAGAAATTTTGTTAAATCTAATTTACAAAAATATTTACAATCTCCTACATTTGCTAACAAGTCATTAATATTGAGAAGTGGATAATGCTCTGTCTTGATCACTTTATTAATGGATACTTTGCAATCGATACACAATCTAATCGAACCATCGTTTTTTGATACTACAACTATTGGTGAAGCCCATTCACTAAACTTCGCAGGTCTAATAATATTTTCATCTGTTAGTCTTTGCAACTCTTGCAACTTTTTCTCTTAATTGGTACTTGATACGCCTTACAAAATATTGGCCTTGCATCTTCTTTAATATGTATCTCGGCCACGAAATCCGAATTTGAAGCCACAAAATATTGGCAATATAATTTAAAACAAAATAACATTATTTGCGGTACATTAAATAAAGCAAATAATGGTTTGCTGAATCATTAATGTTCCTTGTTTACAACATTACGGAATCAATTATTAAATACGGATAATTACCATCCTATATACAACTGTTACAATTGATCTTGGGAAAATTACGAGGATTATCTTACTACTGCGAGGATTATTTTTGTTTTCATCGGCAGTTACAATTAGTGAAGCACATTCCAGCAAAAATTTGAGTTCATTCAAATCATTTTGGGGTTTTTAAAAACAACTAAAACAACTGTCCTGAAGTTCAACTAAACCACATGTTTCATTGATGATTATGAAACGGTATTTTTGGTAACAAATTTTTAATTAACCTTTTAATTTTACTATTTATTTATTAAATCCAATACATAAATACATCATAATTTTAAATTAAATGTTGTGAATATTCGTGCGTTCTAGATTTTGGATTGTGTTAAATTCTTCTTTTACTAAAATTGTTTTTTCTTCGTTTAAATTATTCTTTTCGTGTTGAATTTGTATATCTCTAATTTCGTAATGGGTTTAGATGATGATAATAAAGTGATTAGCGATAGTGTTAAAAGTGAAGTTGATGCAATTTCGATTAAGTTGTCGCCATTTTGGTCTAGTTCACCAATCACATGGTTTATTCATGTTGAATCACAGTTTTCCTTAGCGCGTATTAACTCTGATGCTAATAAATATCATCATGTAATTGCTGCTCTACCACAAAGTGCGATCGATTCCGTTTTATATTTTATAGAGAAACCACCAGAATCTGATCTTTATATAGGATTAAAAAAGAAATTAATTGAACGGCATTCTTTGAGTGAAGAGCGTAGGATCGAAGAACTGTTATCCAACGCACAATTAGGAGATAAAAGGCCATCCGATTTGTATAGATATATGAAGCAATTAGCCGGTGTGTCAAATACGTTCGGTGATAATTTAATTACAAAATTATGGTTTAGACGATTACCTTCCTCAATAAATATTGCGCTAATACCATTGGTTAAGGATCAGAAAGATGTATCTGAATTAACTGATCTAGCAGATAAAATTCACGATGCTACTTATATGTACATCAGCAAATGTGTCTTCGATTGGTTCTATTCCATCTACTAATGTAACGACACTTAAAGTAGACCGACTTGAAAAAGAGATCAGTGAACTCAAATCTATGGTACGAAGTTATTTTAATAATCAAAACCATAGAAATCAGGGTCAGTCACGATCGCGAAATTCTAGTCGTTCGCATAGCCGAAATCGTACACGTAACTTGCAACGGAGACCACTTTGTTGGTATCATTTTAAATTCGGTGATAAAGCCCACAAGTGCGACAAACCTTGCAATTTTCAATCAAATAATGAATCAAATGCAACTAGTTCCCATCAAAAAAACCAGTAAATTCCTCTGTTATTGCGGCTAATAGTGGAAACAACAACCATCGCCGCCTATTTATTAGAGATTTAAGAAATAAATTGACATTTTTAGTAGATACTGGAGCGGATCTTTCAGTTGTCCCATATACATTGTTCGGTCAATGTGTAAAAGATCCAGAATATTTTTTGTCAGCTGCAAATGGTTCAACAATAAGTACTTTTGGCAAAAAGTTGTTCCATCTCGATTTAGGGTTAAGACGAAGTTTTATTCACCCGTTTGTACTAGCATCCGTTAGTAGACCAATAATTGGTGCCGATTGTTTAACTAAATTTGGCTTATTGGTCGACCTACAAGGGAAACGTTTGGTTGATAGGGAAACTAACATGGTAGTTGGTGCTATTAGCAGGTACGACCCACTTACGCCTTCGCCAGTGAAACATAATATCGTCCATTACATTGAGACAAAAGGTCCATTACCATTTTGTACTCTCCGAAGATTGGACTCAGTGAAATATAAAGCTGCAAAATTAGAGTTTCATCATATGGTGCAGTTGGGAATTTGCCGCCATTCTTCATCGTGTGTTTCCTCTCCGCTTCACCTGGTAACCAAAAAAGACAGTAACGACTGGCGACCCTGCGCAGATTACCGCCGACTGAATGCTATTACAATCCCGGATAGGTATCCTATACCTCATTTGCATAATTTTGCGATGAATCTATATGGTTGTGAAGTATTTTCAAAAATAGATTTAGTCAAAGCGTACCACCACATACCAGTCGCTCAAGAAGACATTTACAAGACAGCGATAACTACTCCATTCGGTCTTTTTGAGTTTAATCGAATGCCGTTTGGTTTACGAAATGCTAGTCAAACCTTTCAAAGATTTATGAACTTAGTGGTAAATGGTTTAGACTTCGTATTTACGTATATAGATGACATCTTAGTATTTAGCAAAACTGAAGAAGAGCATAAAACACATTTAAGACAATTGTTTAGTCGTTTATCTGAATTTGGGTTAAACATCAAATCGTCAAAATGTATTTTTGGAGTTTCATCGTTGGATTTTCTGGGACATACAATTTCAAAGCAAGAAATTAGTCCATCACAATCTAGAGTTGAAGTAATCTCTAATTATCCGTCACCATCTTCTATTAGGCAGTTACAAAAATTTATTGGAATGATCAACTATTACAGTCGATTTATTCAGAACAGTGCTCACCTGTTGGCACCATTACATTCTCACCTAGCCTCCATGATAAAAATCAAATCAAAGAAAAATACATTTACATGGCCAGAAGAGTGTGAAGAGTGGTTTAAAAAATGTAAAGACGCGCTAGACTCTTGTACATTATTGGCTCATTCAAAAGATGATACATCTCTAAATATTACCACAGATGCTTCTAATTGGGCAATTGGCGCTGTACTCGAACAGTATAATGACGGTCATTGGGAACCCTTAGCTTTCTATTCGAAAAAGCTCTCTCCAACTGAAATTAAGTATTCCACGTTTGACAGAGAATTACTTGGCATCTATCTAGCCCTTAAGCATTTTAGGTATCACATCGAAAGTAGAGAATTCACGATATATACGGATCACAAACCATTGACGAGCGCAATTACCTCTAAAACAGAACGTAGTCCGCGTCAATCTAGACACTTAGATTATATTGCCCAATTCACCAGCGATATAAGACATATTAGTGGAAAAAATAATGTGATCGCAGATTGTCTTTCCCGATTAGGTAGCCCAAGTAAATCTACTGTCAATATCGATGCAATGGATTCTATTGTTCAAGCTATTCTTGATTTACAAGTGTCGGATGATGAACTAAAAATTCTTGTTTCTTCCCAACATAGGAAGCCGAATTCAAAATTAAAATTAGAATTAACCGATTTACCGTTTACCAAAGAACGATTATGGTGTGATACTTCAACTGGAAAGCAACGTCCATTTGTTCCATCATCTGTGAGAAGAAGCGTTTTTGAGCAGTTACACAAATTGTCTCATCCAGGAATACGTGCATCACGAAAATTGGTAGCATCCAGATATTTTTGGCCAAACTTAAATAAAGATTGTACTGAATGGACGAAATCTTGGTCCATGGTACGTTTAATATTCCTCAAGCAAGATTTCACACATCCATTTGGGTTTGGTTGGTCCTCTTCCAACATCAAATGGATGTTCATATATTTTTACCATTGTTGACCGATATACTAGATGGCCCGAGGCCTATCCAATACCAGACATGTCTGCTCGTACTGTAGCTAAAACGTTCGTTTCCCAGTACATACCGAGGTTTGGTATTCCATTAGAGATAACTACGGATCAAGGTTCTCAGTTTGAATCGAAACTGTTCTCCGAACTAACCTGCTTCCTTGGATGCCACCGTATCCGCACAACAGCCTACCATCCACAATCGAATGGAATGGTAGAGCGATTTCACAGAGTTCTTAAATCCTCTCTCATGGCTCGTGGAAATACAGTAGATTGGTATGACGAAATTCCTTGGGTATTATTGGGTATTCGAGTTACTATCAAAGAAGACATCAAACATTCACCCGCAGAACTTGTGTATGGCGAAACTTTAAAAATTCCAGGAGAATTCTTTTCATCAAACATCGAACCAACTCCTGATCGAAACAATTTCGTCAGTATTCTACGAGAACGAATACAAAAAGTTAAGTTTTCTCAACCTAGGCAATCTAAACAAACAGTTTATGTTCCAGATGATCTTCAGTCAAATGAATATGTTTTCGTGAGGGTTGATAAAATTAGAACGGGTTTAAATCCACCTTACGATGTACCATATAAAATCTTAAAGCGTCTTCGAAAACATTTTGTGGTGGATATCAAAGGGAAAAATACATCCATTTCAATCGACAGGCTTAAGCCAGCATATATATCGGAAATCTCTGTTAACATGAATCAATCACGTTCACGTAAAGTTTCCTTCCAGACAATTTAAATCAAGTTGATATCGCTTCACTGGAGAGGGAGTGATGTAGCGATCGGTGGTCGTATTGTTTTTATCGGTACTTTAACACAAGAACATAATCTAATTCGAACGAAAATATTTTATTTGTAATGTTGATATATTTTCTTATACTACATAGTTGTGTTATATACAAAATTATATTTACATAGAAACATTATATACATAGTAATTAGCTAGTACATAAAATTGATCATTGTATTGTACATATTTAAAATAAATAATTGTTTTCTGTATATAGCATTGTATGTAAGTGCATATTATATAAATGCATCGTCTACAGCTCAAGATGAGTTGCCAAATAATCGTCGATCAGTAAAGATCATTTAAATAAATAAATTATATTTTTTTGTAAAAATAAATTAAAATTAAAACTTTGTATTTTTATTGTGGTTAATTGTGCGAAGTAAAATTCATTTCAATAAGTATCCCAAACTACGAACGAAACGCCTCAACAGCTCTTCACAATTTTCTGTCACACTGTTAAAATCAAATGTGATGCAAAAATTAAACTCAACCTTCAAAAACATCAAATATTTCAATTTGAATAGATTTGACAACAACAATGTTTTATTCAGAATTTTGACAACAACAAAATATCATGTGTTTCATTGAAAATTGATACAAAATAAATATGTTTACAAACTGTTGTAATATTTAAATGAATTACTTAAAGTGTTACTTAAGATTATTTAATTGTTGGGTGGTTCTTGCATTATCTAAATTCAGCTCAAAAACTTCTGTACGATATTCTATATCTAGAAAGTTATTACTGTTAACACAAAATATGGCGTAAACAATGTTACATCCAGGATTCTGACAACAACCAAATGTCGCACTAGTTTCATTGGAAATGTGATGTAAAATAAATATTTCAAGCAAATATTGTAATAAGAAAATAAATTAGTTGAAGTGTTTCTTAAGATAACGACATTTATTTATTCTTAAATTTAATCTCAAATAAAGTCAGGCATGCATACCTCAATATTTTGTACTAGAAATAATATGGAATTTTGTATTGTTCAAAATTCACTATTAGTTAATTCTGGAAAGTTGCCGCTACTTTATGATCTTGAAAAAAAGGAATATTTCTTGATTTCTCTGGATTCGACATTTGTTTGTTTAACTCTTTCTTATATTTAAGGAACCGGCTTGGTCTGCTTATTCCATAAGCATCGTAGTCATAATCTCATCAAAATGTACACTGTCATAGCAATATGTTATATATTCAAATGTACATCTCGCCATTTCACACTTAAATATGGATTGTTTCACAACTTCATCATTATTGGGAAAAGCATAAAAATATCTACATTTCATTTTCATCAATCTACATAAAAGCGGCAACCCAAAGAATACATTCCTAAGTTTATATTGTTAACAAAACCCGGATTATTTTTTTTTTTAATATTGAAAAGCATATTTTATACCACATTCAGTTAACGAACAAGTTTTGAAATCATTTTTATCCTACGTTCTAAAGAAAAAAATTAAACTTTGAACACCATACTAGAAAATACGGTTCTATGCGAATGAACATTTTTCCAATGTTTGATGGCTTCAAGTTTAAAGATAAAAAACAATATTCAACGAAACTTTTCAATTTAATTTTAACACAAAAAAATTTTAATTTCCATGAGATTTTGTTTTTGTCGGTTAGAAAAAAAAAGTGCACGAGAGTTTACAATTTTCATTCTTTTTCATAACGCTATTATAAGCGTTTCAATTCATAAAATAACAAAAACAATATTTTCATGCTTTTCACTATAAGTTTAGCTGTGCGATAATTGAAAAAATTCTAAAAGCTCATTTAACCTTTGGTGTATAATTTGTTTTCTCTAGAATTCATTGTTATTATTATCACGACTACAATTTGGACGAGAACATAATTATTTTTTTTTTTCTTTTCAATTTCCCACTCATCAATCTGACATCTGCGTTCTAGTTTCATTGCTGCGAAGTAATTTTTTGTTGTGCCGCATATTGATTACTTTTCATAAGCATCGTACTGCTCCATGTTATTGCAACTGCCATTGTAAAAACGTTTTTTTGTGCGGTTTTGCAATTTTTATTTCATTTCTTTGGTTTTATGGTTTTTTTAAACATTATTTTGTACAAGAATGGAATATATCGCTTATTGTTATTTTTACGAATGGTCAGTAGATAAGTTTATTGTTTTTTTTTTGTTAAGACTATATGTGCAATAATTTTTGTTTATAGCCGATGAGATTGCATTGTGAAAATTCTCGAGCTACGTTTTTATTATTGTGTTCTACATAGGTATATCGTCAACAAAATACCAATTAATATTAAGCTTTTTTCATTTTCTAAGGAATTAGACCAACCCGCCCCGGTGGCACAGTGGTTAGCATACTTGCTTTACGCTCCGGAGGTCCCGGGTTCGATTCCCGGCGGGTGATGAAAAAATCACGGCTAGTTTTAAGGGTAGGATCAATGAATTAATCACTCATTATCCATTAATAAAGATGATTAAGAAACTTCAAAATGAAGCGGCCAAATCCCTATATGGGATGTAGCGCCAGCGAAGAAAAAAAAAATTAGACCAACAGGCTCAAATATTTAGACCAATAAACTGTTCAATTGTTTAATTACATGATGACGATCAAAATCAAAGTGACATAAAAAACAGACAAACTGTTTTTGAATTTTTTTTGAATGATCGGTGATCCGAATAAAAATCCATAATACATCAAAATCACTTTGACGATTTTACTATCTAGGTATTAAAGTGTATCACACATTTGTTTGGCTACATTTTTGACTTTTTTCATTTAAAATACTTTAGAAAATAAAAACCATTTTTTTTAAAACTGCTCTAATTGAAATAAAAGCTTGAAGAAAACATTTGGTAAAACCGTACCAAAAATTACCACCTGGGGAAATTTCAAGTTCAAAAATTGTATTAAAATCAAAACAAATTCACAAAATATAAAGAACGTATGATAATTTTGTGAGTAAATATTTTTTCTCGTATTTTTCTGTAAATATCTTAGACATCTGACGTACACTAGTAGAACTGAAGATAATTTTAGCAAATTTTAATTCGCCAGAGCAAACTTTGATGTATTTTTTCAAAATGAAAATTCGAAAAAAATAAATTAGAAAATTTATACCAATATAGCCTTTTTGTGTATTGTTGGTAAAGATACACTCCGCTTCGCTTGATTGCGGACGCTATTTTTTTTTTAGGGACTCTGCCGTTCTCTCGTATTTCCCGTTACGGTAACGTAAATTTAAGTACAAATATTGCATGCGTCCATGCAGAATAACGTAGTAACATCACGTTGTCCTCGTCGTTACAAAAAATACACAATGCTTTTTGTTTCATTAATTTGTGGACAGCTGCAAAACTCATTGTTTTTTCGATATTTAAAGCAGTAAGCATAATTATATTAATTTGTTACTTACATTTGACCATTTCATAATGTTTTACAAAAAAATTGTTACTGGAAAAGATTTATCCGTACTTGAAAAATCTCCAACTCGACGAATGCCATTATGAAGATCGAAATCGCCGTTATATTGCGCAACAAATTGGAAGGGGTAAGACAGCAGTAGGCGTAAATCTGCAAAATAAAGAGAACTATGGGAAACATCGAAAAGGATGAGTTGCTCTAGCCCAACAGAGATGGGCGATTTTTTTGTGAACGATTTAATTCGGTCCTATCAGTAGCAACATTGAAGCTAAAACTTGGGTCAGCGCGTCCAAAGATACCGTACGTAGCGTGAGATAGGATTCCGATTATCTCGTTCGTCGAAAATTAAAAAAAAACACCATTAAACCCGCAGCGTAATGAGAAACGGCTTCAATTCGCAAGAGATGCATTTTCTGATGAAAAAACAAATTAATTTAGATGAACCGGATGCATACAACTACTATTTTTATGATGTAAGAAAGGAAGAAGTTATCTCAGTAAGCGGCACAGAAAAGAAGGTGGGGAAATGATCTGGGGAACTATTTCGTACTACAGAGCATTTGATCTGGCTTTTTCAAGTACCAAAATGAATGCAATTTCTTATCAGGATATTTTAAATGAGACTTTTCCGGAAATCCTAGAATTATTTGGTAAAATGCGTTAGACTTTCCAACAGGATAAAGCTCCAATACACAATGCTAGGACCACTAAAGCCTGGATTGTTTGGCAGAATGTACAAGAGAAGTGTAGTGTACTGTCAAGCGGACTGTATGTAGAATACTTTTATATAAACGTTTTATAATATTTTTGCTTTTTTCATTAAAAAGCTTGAAGCTAAAAAACGCCATTTTTACCATATCATTCCCATAGAAATCTTGGAAAAGTTATACCACTAAAAAAGCTTCTAAAACATGGTGATTATGGCTCTTTATTCTAGAAGCCTCTGGTTACTATTCAATCAAGTTTTCATTTATAATGAGGCTGCGTGGATTTAGAATAATGTAAAATTTAAATTTGCGCCACGAGTGTTTTACGATATACTAAAGTAATAATGGTTTAATATTAGCATGAAAAATATTGCTATTTGGAAGTCTAAACAATTTAAAGCTTTTAAACAAACTGGTGACAAAATTGCTAAACGAAAGTACCGTGATCTGTGTAAGGAGTTTAAATTTCGAAACCTGAGACCTGTAATTGTCATATAAACGGCCATTTGGATCGGTTGAATATTTCTACAAGTTCCGTGGAAAATTGAATTTTTTGAAAATCAACTGAACTATAGCCTACAAATTCAGAGCCACAAAATTCGAAAATCTGCAAATGTGCTCCGATTTCGATGATTGATACCTCTGTCAATAGGCGTTGGAACCTGTAATTGTCATACAAACGGTCATTTGGATCGGTTGAATATTTCTACACGTTTCATGGAAAATTCAATTTTTTGAAAATCAACTGAACTATAGCCCACAAATTCAGAGCCACCAAATTCGAAAATATGCAAATGTGCTACGATTTCGATGATTGGTACCTCTGTGAATAGGCGTTGAGACCTGTAATTGTCATACAAATGGCCATTTGGATCGGTCGAATATTTCAAAACGTTCCATGGAAAATTCAATTTTTTTGAAAATCAACCGAAGCCCACAAATTCAGAGCCGCAAAATTCGAAAATCTGCAAATGTGCTCCGATTTCGATGATTGATACCTCTGTCAATAGGCGTTGGGACCTGTAATTGTCATATAAACGGCCATTTGGATCGGTTGAATATTTCTACACGTTTCGTGGAAAATTGAATTTTTTTGAAAATCAACTGAACTAAAGCCCACAAATTCAGAGCCACAAAATTCGAAAATCTGCAAATGTGCTCCGATTTCGATGATTGATACCTCTGTCAATAGGCGTTGAGACCTGTAATTGTCATACAAACGGTCATTTGGATCGGTCGAATATTTCTACACGTTTCATGAAAAATTCAATTTTTTTGAAAATCAACTGAACTATAGCCCACAAATTCAGAGCCACAAAATTCGAAAATCTGCAAATGTGCTCCGATTTCGATGATTGATACCTCTGTCAATAGGCGTTGGGACCTGTAATTGTCATACAAACGGTCATTTGGATCGGTCGAATATTTCTACACGTTTCATGGAAAATTCAATTTTTTGAAAATCAACTGAAGCCCACAAATTCAGAGCCACAAAATTCGAAAATCTGCAAATGTGCTCCGATTTCGATTATTGATACCTCTGTCAATAGGCGTTGGGACCTGTAATTGTCATACAAACGGCCATTTGGATCGGTTGAATATTTCTACACGTTTCGTGGAAAATTGAATTTTTTTGAAAATCAACTGAACTAAAGCCCACAAATTCAGAGCCACAAAATTCGAAAATCTGCAAATGTGCTCCGATTTCGATGATTGATACCTCTGTCAATAGGCGTTGAGACCTGTAATTGTCATATAAACGGCCATTTGGGTTCGGTTGAATATTTCTACACGTTTCGTGGAAAATTCAATTTTTTTGAAAATCAACTGAACTATAGCCCACAAATTCAGAACCACAAAATTCGAAAATGTGCAAATGTGCTCCGATTTCGATGATTGATACCTCTGTCAATAGGCGTTGAGACCTGTAATTGTCATATAAACGGCCATTTGGATTCGGTTGAATATTTCTACACGTTTCGTGGAAAATTCAATTTTTTTGAAAATCAACTGCACTATTGCCCACAAATTCAGAGCCGCAAAATTAGAAAATCTGCAAATGTGCTCCGATTTCGATTATTGATACCTCTGTCAATAGGAGTTGAGACCTGTAATTGTCATACAAACGGCAATTTGGATCAGTCGAATATTTCTACAAGTTCCGTGGAAAATTGAATTTTTTGAAAATCAACTGAACTATAGCCCACAAATTCAGAGCAACCAAATTCGAAAATCTGCAAATGTGCTCCGATTTCGATGATTGATACCTCTGTCAATAGGCGTTGAGACCTGTAATTGTCATACAAACGGCCATTTGGATCGGTCGAATATTTCTACACGTTTCGTGGAAAATTCAATTTTTTTGAAAATCAACTGAACAATAGCCCACAAATTCAGAGCCACAAAATTCGAAAATCTGCAAATGTGCTCCGATTTCGATGATTGATACATCTACCAATAGGCGTTGAGACCTGTAATTGTCATATAAATGGCCATTTGGATCGATCGAATATTTCTACACGTTTCGTGGAAAATTCAATTTTTTTGAAAATCAACTGAACTATAGCCCACAAATTCAGAGCCATAAAATTCGAAAATCTGCAAATGTGCTCCGATTTCGATGATTGATACATCTACCAATAGGCGTTGATATCTGTAATTGTCATACAAACGGCCATTTGGATCGGTCGAATATTTCTACACGTTTCGTGGAAAATTGAATTTTTTTGAAAATCAACTGAACAATAGCCCACAAATTCAGAGCCACAAAATTCGAAAATCTGCAAATGTGCTCCGATTTCGATGATTGATACATCTACCAATAGGCGTTGAGACCTGTAATTGTCATATAAATGGCCATTTGGATCGATCGAATATTTCTACACGTTTCGTGGAAAATTCAATTTTTTTGAAAATCAACTGAACTATAGCCCACAAATTCAGAGCCATAAAATTCGAAAATCTGCAAATGTGCTCCGATTTCGATGATTGATACATCTACCAATAGGCGTTGATATCTGTAATTGTCATACAAACGGCCATTTGGATCGGTCGAATATTTCTACACGTTTCGTGGAAAATTGAATTTTTTTGAAAATCAACTGAACAATAGCCCACAAATTCAGAGCCACAAAATTCGAAAATCTGCAAATGTGCTCCGATTTCGATGATTGATACCTCTATCAATAGGCGTTGATATCTGTAATTGTCATACAAACGGCCATTTGGATCGGTCGAATATTTCTACACGTTTCGTGGAAAATTGAATTTTTTTGAAAATCAACTGAAGAATAGCCCACAAATTCAGAGCCACAAAATTCGAAAATCTGCAAATGTGCTCCGATTTCGATGATTGATACATCTACCAATAGGCGTTGAGACCTGTAATTGTCATATAAATGGCCATTTGGATCGATCGAATATTTCTACACGTTTCGTGGAAAATTCAATTTTTTTGAAAATCAACTGAACTATAGCCCACAAATTCAGAGCCATAAAATTCGAAAATCTGCAAATGTGCTCCGATTTCGAAGATTGGTACCTCTATCAATAGGCGTTGAGACCTGTAACTATCATACAAATGGCCATTTGGATCGGTCGAATATTTCTACACGTTTCGTGGAAAATTCAATTTTTTTGCAAATCAACGGAACTATAGCCCACAAATTCAGAGCCACAAAATTCGAAAATCTGCAAATGTGCTCCGATTTCGAAGATTGGTACCTCTATCAATAGGCGTTGAGACCTCTAATTGTCATACAAATGGCCATTTGGATCGATCGAATATTTCTACACGTTTCGTAGAAAATTCAATTTTTTTGAAAATCAACGGAACTATAGCCAACTAACTCAGAGCCACAAAATTCTAAAATCTGCAAATGTGCTCCGATTTCGATGATTGATACCTCTATCAATATTCGTTGAGCCCTGTAATTGTCATACAAACGGCCATTTGGATCGGTTGAATATTTCTACACGTTTCGTGGGAAATTCAATTTTTTTGAAAATCAACTGAACTATAGCCCACAAATTCAGAACCACAAAATTCGAAAATCTGCAAATGTGCTCCGATTTCGATGATTGATACCTCTGCCAATAGGGGTTGATACCTGTAATTGTCATACAAATGGCCATTTGGATCGGTCGAATATTTCTACACGTTTCGTGGAAAATTCAATTTTTTTGAAAATCAACTGCACTATTGCCCACAAATTCAGAGCCACAAAATTCGAAAATCTGCAAATGTGCTTTGATTTCGATGATTGATACCTCTATCAAAAGGCGTTGAGACCTGTAATTATCATACAAACGGCCATTTGGATCGGTCGAATATTTCTACACGTTTCGTGGAAAATTCAATTTTTTTGAAAATCAACTGAACTATAGCCCACAAATTCAGAGCCACAAAATTCGAAAATCTGCAAATGTGCTCCGATTTCGATGATTGATACCTCTATCAATAGGCGTTGAGACCTGTAATTGTCATACAAACGGCCATTTGGATCGGTTGAATATTTCTACACGTTTCGTGGAAAATTCAATTTTTTTGAAAATCAACTGAACTATAGCCCACAAATTCAGAGCCACAAAATTCGAAAATCTGCAAATGTGCTCCGATTTAGATGATTGATACCTCTATCAATAGGTGTTGAGACATGTAATTGTCATACAAACGGCCATTTGGATCGGTCGAATATTTCTACACGTTTCGTGGAAAATTCAATTTTTTTGAAAATCAACTGAACTATAGCCCACAAATTCAGAGCCACAAAATTCGAAAATCTGCAAATGTGCTCCGATTTCGATGATTGATACCTCTATCAATAGGCGTTGAGACCTGTAATTGTCATACAAACGGCCATTTGGATTCGGTTGAATATTTCTACACGTTCCGTGGAAAATTCATTTTTTTTGAAAATCAACTGAACTATAGCCCACAAATTCAGAGCCACAAAATTCGAAAATCTGCAAATGTGCTCCGATTTAGATGATTGATACCTCTATCAATAGGTGTTGAGACATGTAATTGTCATACAAACGGCCATTTGGATCGGTTGAATATTTCTACACGTTTCGTGAAAAATTCAATTTTTTTGAAAATCAACTGCACTATTGCCCACAAATTCAGAGCCACAAAATTCGAAAATCTGCAAATGTGCTTTGATTTCGATGATTGATACCTCTATCAATAGGCGTTGAGACCTGTAATTGTCATACAAACGGCCATTTGGATCGGTCGAATATTTCTACACGTTTCGTGGAAAATTCAATTTTTTTGAAAATCAACTGAACAATAGCCCACAAATTCAGAGCCACAAAATTCGAAAATCTGCAAATGTGCTCCGATTTCGAAGATTGGTACCTCTATCAATAGGCGTTGAGACCTGTAATTATCATACAAATGGCCATTTGGATCGGTCGAATATTTCTACACGTTTAGTGGAAAATTCAATTTTTTTGCAAATCAACGGAACTATAGCCCACAAATTCAGAGCCACAAAATTCGAAAATCTGCAAATGTGCTCCGATTTCGAAGATTGGTACCTCTATCAATAGGCGTTGAGACCTTTAATTGTCATACAAATGGCCATTTGGATCGGTCGAATATTTCTACACGTTTCGTGGAAAATTCAATTTTTTTGAAAATCAACTGAACTATAGCCCACAAATTCAGAACCACAAAATTCGAAAATCTGCAAATGTGCTCCGATTTCGATGATTGATACCTCTGTCAATAGGCGTTGAGACCTGTAATTGTCATACAAACGGCCATTTGGATCGGTCGAATATTTCTACACGTTTCGTGGAAAATTGAATTTTTTTGAAAATCAACTGAACAATAGCCCACAAATTCAGAGCCACAAAATTCGAAAATCTGCAAATGTGCTCCGATTTCGATGATTGATACATCTACCAATAGGCGTTGAGACCTTTAATTGTCATATAAATGGCCATTTGGATTCGGTTGAATATTTCTACACGTTTCGTGGAAAATTCAATTTTTTTGAAAATCAACTGAACAATAGCCCACAAATTCAGAGCCACAAAATTCGAAAATCTGCAAATGTGCTCCGATTTCGATGATTGATACCTTTGTCAATAGGCGTTGAGGCCTGTAATTGTCATACAAACGGCCATTTGGATCGGTTGAATATTTCTACACGTTTCGGGGAAAATTCAATTTTTTTGAAAATCAACTGAACTATAGCCCACAAATTCAGGGCCACAAAATTCGAAAATCTGCAAATGTGCTCCGATTTCGATGATTGATACCTCTGCCAATAGGGGTTGAGACCTGTAATTGTCATACAAATGGCCATTTGGATCGGTCGAATATTTCTACACGTTTCGTGGAAAATTCAATTTTTTTGAAAATCAACTGAACTATAGCCCACAAATTCAGAACCACAAAATTCGAAAATCTGCAAATGTGCTCCGATTTCGATGATTGATACCTCTATCAATAGGCGTTGAGACCTGTAATTGTCATACAAACGGCCATTTGGATCGGTCGAATATTTCTACACGTTTCGTGGAAAATTCATTTTTTTTGAAAATCAACAGAACTATAGCCCACAAATTCAGAGCCACAAAATTCGAAAATCTGCAAATGTGCTCAGATTTTGATAATTGATACCTCTATCAATAGGCGTTGAGACCTGTAATTGTCATACAAACGGCCATTTGGATCGGTCGAATATTTCTACACGTTTCGTGGAAAATTCAATTTTTTTGAAAATCAACTGAACTATAGCCCACAAATTCAGAGCCACAAAATTCGAAATCTGCAAATGTGATCCGATTTCGATAATTGATACCTCTATCAATAGGCGTTTAGACCTGTAATTGTCATACAAACGGCCATTTGGATCGGTCGAATATTTCTACACGTTTCGTGGAAAATTCAATTTTTTTGAAAACCTACTGAACTATAGCCCACAAATTCAGAGCCACAAAAATCGAAAATCTGCAAATGTGCTCCGATTTCGATAATTGATACCTCTATCAATAGGCGTTGAGATCTGTAATTGTCATACAAACGGCCATTTGGATCGGTCGAATATTTCTACACGTTTCGTGGAAAATTCAATTTTTTTGAAAACCTACTGAACTATAGCCCACAAATTCAGAGCCGCAAAATTCGAAAATCTGCAAATGTGCTCCGATTTCGATAATTGATACTCTACCAATAGGCGTTGAGACCTGTAATTGTCATACAAACGGCCATTTGGATCGGTCAAATATTTCTACATGTTCCGTGGAAAATTGAATTTTTTTGAAATCGACTGAACTATAGCCCACAAATTCAGAGCCACAAAATTCGAAATCTGCAAATGTGATCCGATTTCGATAATTGATACCTCTATCAATAGGCGTTTAGACCTGTAACTGTCATTCAAACGGCTATTTGGATCGGTCGAATATTTCTACATGTTCCATGAAAAATTGAATTTTTTTGAAAATCTACTGAACTATAGCCCACAAATTCAGAGCCACAAAATTCGAAATCTGCAAATGTGATCCGATTTCGATAATTGATACCTCTATCAATAGGCGTTGAGACCTGTAATTGTCATACAAACGGCCATTTGGATCGGTCGAATATTTCTACACGTTTCGTGGAAAATTCAATTTTTTTGAAAATCAACTGAACTATAGCCCACAAATTCAGAGCCACAAAATTCGAAATCTGCAAATGTGATCCGATTTCGATAATTGATACCTCTATCAATAGGCGTTTAGACCTGTAATTGTCATACAAACGGCCATTTGGATCGGTCGAATATTTCTACACGTTTCGTGGAAAATTCAATTTTTTTGAAAACCTACTGAACTATAGCCCACAAATTCAGAGCCACAAAAATCGAAAATCTGCAAATGTGCTCCGATTTCGATAATTGATACCTCTACCAATAGGCGTTGAGACCTGTAATTGTCATACAAACGGCCACTTGGATCGGTCAAATATTTCTACATGTTCCGTGGAAAATTGGATTTTTTTGAAATCGACTGAACTATAGCCCACAAATTCAGAGCCACAAAATTCGAAATCTGCAAATGTGATCCGATTTCGATAATTGATACCTCTATCAATAGGCGTTTAGACCTGTAATTGTCATACAAACGGCCATTTGGATCGGTCGAATATTTCTACACGTTTCGTGGAAAATTGGATTTTTTTGAAAACCTACTGAACTATAGCCCACAAATTCAGAGCCACAAAAATCGAAAATCTGCAAATGTGCTCCGATTTCGATAATTGATACCTCTATCAATAGGCGTTGAGACCTGTAATTGTCATACAAATGGCCATTTGGATCGGTCAAATATTTCTACATGTTCCGTGGAAAATTGAATTTTTTTAAAAATCAACTGAACTATAGCCCACAAATTCAGAGCCACAAAATTCGAAAATCTGCAAATGTGGTACGATTTCGATTATTGATACCTCCATCAATAGGCGTTGAGACCTGTAATTGTCATATAAACGGCCATTTGGATTCGATTGAATATTTCTACACGTTTCGTGGAAAATTCAATTTTTTTGAAAACCTACTGAACTATAGCCCACAAATTCAGAACCACAAAATTCGAAAATCTGCAAATGTGCTCCGATTTCGATAATTGATACCTCTACCAATAGGCGTTGAGACCTGTAATTGTCATACAAACGGCCATTTGGATCGGTCAAATATTTCTACATGTTCCGTGGAAAATTGAATTTTTTTGAAATCGACTGAACTATAGCCCACAAATTCAGAGCCACAAAATTCGAAATCTGCAAATGTGATCCGATTTCGATAATTGATACCTCTATCAATAGGCGTTGAGATCTGTAATTGTCATACAAACGGCCATTTGGATCGGTCGAATATTTCTACACGTTTCGTGGAAAATTCAATTTTTTTGAAAACCTACTGAACTATAGCCCACAAATTCAGAGCCGCAAAATTCGAAAATCTGCAAATGTGGTACGATTTCGATTATTGATACCTCCATCAATAGGCGTTGAGACCTGTAATTGTCATATAAACGGCCATTTGGATTCGATTGAATATTTCTACACGTTTCGTGGAAAATTCAATTTTTTTGAAAACCTACTGAACTATAGCCCACAAATTCAGAACCACAAAATTCGAAAATCTGCAAATGTGCTCCGATTTCGATAATTGATACTCTACCAATAGGCGTTGAGACCTGTAATTGTCATACAAACGGCCATTTGGATCGGTCAAATATTTCTACATGTTCCGTGGAAAATTCAATTTTTTTGAAATCGACTGAACTATAGCCCACAAATTCAGAGCCACAAAATTCGAAATCTGCAAATGTGATCCGATTTCGATAATTGATACCTCTATCAATAGGCGTTTAGACCTGTAACTGTCATTCAAACGGCTATTTGGATCGGTCGAATATTTCTACATGTTCCATGAAAAATTGAATTTTTTTGAAAATCTACTGAACTATAGCCCACAAATTCAGAGCCACAAAATTCGAAATCTGCAAATGTGATCCGATTTCGATAATTGATACCTCTATCAATAGGCGTTTAGACCTGTAATTGTCATACAAACGGCCATTTGGATCGGTCGAATATTTCTACATGTTCCGTGGAAAATTGGATTTTTTTGAAATCGACTGAACTATAGCCCACAAATTCAGAGCCACAAAATTCGAAATCTGCAAATGTGATCCGATTTCGATAATTGATACCTCTATCAATAGGCGTTGAGATCTGTAATTGTCATACAAACGGCCATTTGGATCGGTCGAATATTTCTACACGTTTCGTGGAAAATTCAATTTTTTTGAAAACCTACTGAACTATAGCCCACAAATTCAGAGCCGCAAAATTCGAAAATCTGCAAATGTGCTCCGATTTCGATAATTGATACTCTACCAATAGGCGTTGAGACCTGTAATTGTCATACAAACGGCCATTTGGATTCGGTTGAATATTTCTACACGTTCCGTGGAAAATTCATTTTTTTTGAAAATCAACTGAACTATAGCCCACAAATTCAGAGCCACAAAATTCGAAAATCTGCAAATGTGCTCCGATTTCAAATTCGAAAATCTGCAAATGTGCTCCGATTTCGATGATTGATACCTCTATCAATAGGCGTTGAGACCTGTAATTGTCATACAAACGGCCATTTGGATCGGTTGAATATTTCTACACGTTTCGTGGAAAATTCAATTTTTTTGAAAATCAACTGAACTATAGCCCACAAATTCAGAGCCACAAAATTCGAAAATCTGCAAATGTGCTCCGATTTCGATGATTGATACCTCTGCCAATAGGCGTTTAGACCTGTAATTGTCATACAAACGGCCATTTGGATTCGGTTGAATATTTCTACACGTTCCGTGGAAAATTCATTTTTTTTGAAAATCAACTGAACTATAGCCCACAAATTCAGAGCCACAAAATTCGAAAATCTGCAAATGTGCTCCGATTTCGATGATTGATACCTCTATCAATAGGCGTTGAGACCTGTAATTGTCATACAAACGGCCATTTGGATCGGTTGAATATTTCTACACGTTTCGTGGAAAATTCAATTTTTTTGAAAATAAACTGAACTATAGCCCACAAATTCAGAGCCACAAAATTCGAAAATCTGCAAATGTGCTCCGATTTCGATGATTGATACCTCTATCAATAGGCGTTAAGATCTGTAATTGCCATACAAATGGCCATTTGGATCGGTCGAATATTTCTACACGTTTCGTGGAAAATTGAATTTTTTTGAAAATCAACTGAACTATAGCCCACAAATTCAGAGCCACAAAATTCGAAAATCTGCAAATGTGCTCCGATTTCGATGATTGATACCTCTATCAATAGGCGTTGAGACCTGTAATTGTCATACAAACGGCCATTTGGATCGGTTGAATATATCTACATGTTTCGTGGAAAATTCAATTTTTTTGAAAATCAACTGAACTATAGCCCACAAATTCAGAGCCACAAAATTCGAAAATCTGCAAATGTGCTCCGATTTCGATGATTGATACCTCTATCAATAGGCGTTAAGACCTCTAATTGCCATACAAATGGCCATTTGGATCGGTCGAATATTTCTACACGTTTCGTGGAAAATTCAATTTTTTTGAAAATCAACTGAACTATAGCCCACAAATTCAGAGCCACAAAATTCGAAAATCTGCAAATGTGCTCCGATTTCGATGATTTATACCTCTATCAATTTATTTCGAATTTGTTAAATTTATAGGATTTATTGCATTTATACAATTGATAAATTAAACATTTATAATGTTTATAGAAAGTTTAGAGTTTATAGACCTATTAGAATTTAAAAAAATTAAAGGGCTTGTAGAGTTTAAAGAAATAACGGAATTTTTATACTTTATGTCGAATTTATAGAGAATTTGTGGCATTTATGTAATTTGTAGAGTTTATAGAATTTGTAAAATTTAAAAACTATAGAGTTTATAGAATTTGAAGGAATCATGGAATTTTTAATTAATAGAACTAATAGAACTTACAGAACTAAAACAATTTATAGGAACTCCAACTCTTCTAAAGAAAGAATCTAAACATTTTAAAAAATTTGAAGAATTTGGAGAACTAGTAGAATTAAAAAAATTATATAATTTATAAAATTCATAAAATTTATAAATTTACACAGTTTATAGGCCCAGCATAGAAATTACAAAATTCACAGAATTAGTAGAATTTTTAAAATTTGTAGAATTTATAGACTTTAAAAAATTTAGAGAATATATCGAATTTCCAGGATTTGTTAAATTTATAGAATTGACAGGATTTGCAGAGTTTAAAAAACTTTCTAAATTTTTAGACTTAATAGAATTTATAAAGAGTTTGTGAAATTTATAGAATTAAGAAAATTTAAAGAATTATAATTCATAGAGTTTATAGGGTTAGTAGAATCTATACATTTTTTAGGATTTCGTCATATCAGTGCTATCTTAGTGTAGGTCCCAATTTCCACTTTACGGGAAAACTGATAAATTTTGTTTAGACTGTACCTATAAAATAAATCACTGATATAGAAATATATTTTTCTAAACAAAATCCTACAGCATCGATTTACATTAAAATTTTCCTTAAATTGCTTTTCTTTAATTTGGAAAATTGGAAAATGTATTTTTATTTCAGTTCATTTATAGGGTACCTCCACTAAGTCATAGAAATGGTGGAGATACACTAAAATGCTGCGACTTACACTAAAACATAATTTAGAACTTAATACGCTAGTTTGTATTAATTTGTTGGAGATAGAATAAATGTGCAATTTATTTAAAGATTATGATATCATTTCATCGTTTTGCGGAATGCAGGAGTCCGACCACAAAATTGATTTGGTAATCGTAGGATTGTCTGTTAAGGCCCTCTCGATGATCTTTACTAGAGCTGACGCTGTGTTGTTTCCGGTTCTTTCGCTTAAACCTTCATGCCATATCGCGCAGTATGTGACCCTATATTTACTACAGTGACCAGTTAGATTGAATATGTTGAATTTTCTTTTAAAGAAGTAACTAGAAACATTTGCTTTTGGAAGAGCATAAACATTCTGAAGATCGTAACAAAGTACCGCAGTGCTATCGTCTACAATGTTTCGGTCGTTATCCCTCTTCCGTTTTGCCTGTTTATTAGCTATTCGATACGGGTTTTCAACATACACCTTATAAATATTGTACATTTTAGTCAAATTAAGCCCTGGAATCAAATATTTTTTCAACGTATTTGCCCGACAGTAATGTACGTGATTCCATTATAAATTGCTGGATTGCTCTCGTATACTATGCTCAATTGGGTTTCTGGTGTTTTAAATTTTATATGTTTCCCATGTGTTACATGACTTTGTTCACGTGATTTTTTTTTTTTCTAAGATATTTGAACTGCAGCTAAACGTTATTTTCTCTCTAAATCTTTTAATTGAATGATCAAGTAAATCGAGATTCTCTCACTTATACCACTGACAGACTAGGGATTAGCTAAGCGCGATTAGTGAAACGAGATTAGCTAATCCACCACAAATCCATATTCGTTAACAGACTGGGGATTCGTTTCTTGCAGAAAAATAAAATATTATTATGGTGATTCGCTGAAATATAGCTAGTAAATCAGCTGGACTCATTTTTTAACCTTCTGTCTGTGTATTGGGGTCAAATTGACCCCAGTCGATTTTAAAATGAAAAAGCTGTGTTTCTTATTATTTGAAAGGCTCATGCCCTAAAAGAAAGCCTCAACTAATATCTTATACACGCAATAGAATGCAAAGCGGGCCCAAATTACTTGTAAATTTGGTGATTACGATAGTCTGAAATAAACCAAGCGCATTTCTGTGTACTGGGGTCAAAATGACTCCAAATTATTTCCATGTAGATACCTACTATTTTCTACAATATATAAATCAAAACATGACTTAATTTTTATGTTTATGAATGTATTGTATGTCTGTGATGTTTTTTCCATTTTTTTGTTAATTAGTATGTGAGACTGTCAGATGAAGAGGAAATAGCGAACGATAATATTGATGTGGATTTTTCAAATTGTGACGAGAGGTACACATGCTGAGCCGAAAACGTTTGTGATTACGATGATGATGAGCATATTAAGCTGATAAATTTGAATGATGATGACAATTTTGAACTTTGCGCTGACGATCGAGGAAATGAACAAGGAAACGTTGAAACTCACACTTTTTAAGGATGAAGAAGCGAATACCCTGGTATATGGTATTATGCCCTAAATGGAAAATGTATCCGAAAGTGGAGCCTAAATATTGCAATTGTGACCAGACTATGCGACTTTCTACTGCTGCGGGAAATGGTAGGCTTCAAAGTGCAAACAGCAAAAAATCTAACAAATCAGTTACTAGCTTTCCAAAAAATCATCCCAGAAATATTGGTGAATATTATCGTGGCTCAGAAAAATAAAATAACAGAAAAACACCGTGCTATATACGATACTAATTCGGTGGAAATGTCTGCTTTGATCTGTATTAAATTTTCGCTGCCGCTCTTAAGAACTGGGACAATCGTTCATTTTATCGAGCTATGATATCCAATAGGAACCGCTAAAACAGCTAGATTTGCAGCATTCCGAATTGTATGGAAAATGTTCTTGGCAAATATTCGAGAACCTTATAAACCGTCAGCAAATTTAACCATTGATGAACAATTGGTTCTAACACGAGGGAGATGTTCTTCCCGACAGTTCGTACCATAAAAACCAGGGAAGTATGGAATTAAATATTTTGGTTACGCGTCGCAATTTTACCCATTGAAGGCAGAAGTGTATGTTGATGGGCAACCAAGGAGGCCTCATTTGGTTAATTACGCCTTGAATTTGTCTATCGGATATCCGCACCTTACGTCAACAAAGGAATAACAATTACTATGAACAACTTTTTCACTATTTGTACTTTAGCCGAGCTTTAGCCATTAATTGGAACAATCCTACTCTCCTACTAAGCTCTTTAGGCGATTTCCCTAAAAAGCTTGAACTTCAAAATTAGCTAATCGCGTTTTTTTGAACGAGTTTAGATAAATCGGATTTATTAAAGTATAGTCTGTCCAAGATATTAGGATTTAATATATTATTAGGACAGTTTTGTGTGTAAGCGTTTAAATTCTGTTAGAACAACTACCAATGTTAGGTGTAGCAACTGTCACATAACGTAAAAAAATATAACCATTAAAATGATACAAAGCAAAGTATCCAAAATATGAACTGGTTACCTTACTCAGAGATGTTTTTCATATGGCTTATAGAAATAATAATAGTCCCAAGCGCAGAGCTAAGCTTTAATGTAACTGAAAATAATTCAACAGTCATAAATAATACTCAATCGAATCTAACATTATGTTACGAAATTATAACGAAGTTATTCTTCTGGAAACTACTCGAAAAAGGACTCGAAGAATCGCCTTGGATTATTTCAAACATGACCTAAAATTAAATATTACCAAATGCAAATTGAACCCTGTTTTATGGTTGCTGAAAGCCACAAATTACAAAACTAAACCTAGAGAGGTACCACAATTATTGCTTAATCCTTTACGATGAGAACAATGAAGACATTCTAAACGATTAAAAATAGTTTCAATTTGTATTCCATTTGTTTTAAGTTGGTAATAAAAAAATAAATAATGTATAGTCTAGATTCTAAAAAAATGCTGTCAACCTAAACAAAACAATTAAATCTATAAATGTCATGCTTGTATTTAAGTATATAATTGACAAACAATTAAATGTGATATTCCGTTTATCTGAGTACATAAAGGAACACAATAGTTTTCTAAAGACGTATTTTTCAGCTTTGATAAAATTGTATTTAATATTTTTATACAGGGTGTTCCAAATTTAAAAGGACAAACGTTCAGGAGATGATCGTTCATCAAAAAACTAAGCTAACGTTATTACAGTTCCGCTTGGTTTACGAGAAAACGTCGAAATAAACAATCAAACGCATTCTACCGACATTCTGTTAAACATTATTCATTATGCGACATTATGTTGCAGGAAATTTAAAAACTAACAAAAACTGTAACAACGACTTTAAACAACCAACAATTAAAAAAACCAACATCAATAAAAGTTTGAAAAACGAAAAACTTTTTGGTAGTTTGTTCAAAAATTACTCACGACTATGAAAAGGGAAATGAAGAGGAAATGAGAGAAAATTAATTAAAAGCTTTTTACTGTATATTTGTTTAATTTTCTCGGAAAAAGACGTCATGTGGGTTTGGTGCGTATTTTATGGATCCCTTTAAATTTGGAATACCCTGCATCATTCAGTTACAGCCTCGTCTATTAACTCATCTTATACGGATGTGTTACATACAAATAAAATAAAATCCATTTAATATTTATTGGTTCAGAAAAAATCTAATATCCTGTTTCTTTAGCACGATCAATAAACAAAAGCTTAAATATATATATATATATATGAGCGAGCTTTTAGATATGATATTTCATTCAAAATCAGTGAATTTTTTAGGATACAAATATAAATCTATTTAGCTATTTATAACAAATATATATTTGATAATAGAAATTCATTGACCATGAAATAGATAAATTCGCCTTCGTTTCCTTATAATTTATGTGGATTTCACGTTTGCCGAATACATTTATTGTTTTTTTTGTTATATTGATTTTTACTGTAACTTTCTCACAAAATAAATCGTCTGTAAATATCTAAAAGCAAAGGTTTAAAGGCTTTTCGATATTTTAAGAAGGATTTACTAATAAATTTTCTGAAATTTAATACATTGTTACTCTTTATAGGTTCTATCTTAAATATCTGTTAAAAATTGTTAGGTTGTTACTTTAGAAATACGAGTAAGAGTGATGCCACAAAATTGTAAAGCAAAAAAGTTATAATGCAGAATGAACTTCAATATTTTTATTAAAACGACGCCAAATCCAAAGCGTAAACTAAAAATTCTGCAATCTTAAACTTTATAACTAATAACCATGACGATTTATGATAAATAAAATCGTTTTAATAACAGCCGTATTTTTTACTAAATCTGAGAGATTTTTTTATCCAGATTAAGTAGAAATTCGTTTTCCTTAATTGGGACTAATAATTTTAAAAGATGATAAGGTCAAATTAGCACAACATTTTTATCGGATATGTAGATCGAATAAAAACATATCGCGTAGTCATTGCACTGTATGGTTGTGATTTTGGATATGGTTCTTGAACCACAACTAATGCGGAATCTTTGGAGTTTCTACTGATAACCCACTTTGTGCCTGAAATGCTACAAGTCGGCTGGATCTGATGGCATTCTTCCTGTGGATATTCATCAAACTATTGACTTTTCGCTATCCTGGCCGGAAGTTATCTTCAGAGGCGAGAAAGCTTTTTTTTTAAATGTGTGTCTCGGCTAAAATTAAAGTAAATTTTTATTCCGTCTAGAAAAAATATTTAAAACTCTTAACCAAACAGTATCCCAAAATAATTGTAAAGAAATTAATTAAGATTTGATAGCATTATAGTAAACTAAATATTTATTGTTAGTTCTTTTGGACACAATTTATATTTATAGTGAAAAAACACTAAGCGTTCAATTTTAAATTTCGAGGTTTCCTGCACCGATCTCAGTGATGTCCCCGCGAAATGACGTTGCTAAATTATTTACCAATTATTACAAGTTCCAATCAACGTTTGGAATGAAATATTTTCGTTTAAAACAAACAACTATGTAGATAGTTCTCTCAAAAATCTCTTCACAATTATTGCATATTGTGGGCATAGAATCAAACAAAATACATGGAGCACTTTTAAATTAGTAAATAATAATTTGATACCAGGCAAATTTAATGTATTTAGCTCAAGTGATACTAAAGAACATTTTTTTAAAATATTTAAAAATATCTCAGACACCAAAAGGAAACAAATGAGACATATTTTATTGACGTTAGCAGAGGAACTCGTTAATAACCAAGATGCAGAGTTTGTAAAAACATCAAACGCTGTATTAGCAGTAAACTCATACACTCTTCTACTAAAAAGTAGGTCTGAGGCATTAAAAGAAAATGACACCCATGGCGATCAGTTTTTGGATATGGCCATGAAAATAAGGCAAACCGAGCCGAAAAAAGCACTGCATTCCAAAATTATATTATAATCCATTTTTCGTAATAACGTACAACCACCTGCAAAATGATGTGCTAAAAATGATGAGAAACCTAAAATGATGATAAAAATAAACGATTAACCGACTATTTAGATGCAACTGGTAGTATTACCCGGATACCTTATAATCCATGTATACGCTCCTATAATAACATTCAAAGCAATGAAAATGGTAATACTTCCCAGTTCCCGTTTACAAACTTGTTAAATTAAAGTCATGATATATACTATCGATTCTATTGGTGGATGGCTTAAATCATGTTTTGATTCAGTTGTAATTGATTTCTCATTCGCTTAAATAATTTTTTTACTTTACGCCTGTAACAATATGGACTTTGTATATTATCCCCACACAACATACGCCTGGATAATGAATAAGCCTGTAACAAAGAAAATAGATGAAATATGCAAAGTTTACTTATGCTGTTCGGCCCTTGTCACACTTTTGCCAATGATATTAACACTCATTTCCCAAAATCTAACCCACTTTAATTAAAGAGGTATTTGCGGTATCTTAAAACAAATTTGAAAAAGTTTGACCATTTTACTTTCAACAAAACTGACTGCCAGCACAGCATAGACAGAAATGGAAACGTATCTTCTCTCATTATATATAGAAATATTACTTTGAATACGAATGATAATAGTGAAGCTAAAAATTTGGAACAGCTGAAAAATGGTGCACTTTCTATTTATGTAAAAGACACTTTCTATCTAAATTTCAAAGAAGTAAGTGACGAACAACAATTTACCAAAACTTACTAGGGCAAATAGTTTATATCAACCAACATTCCTAATTTTAGCCTTAAAATAGTTCATGACTATTGCACCATTGTGAAGCGGACTACTAAATAGAGTTCAGAGGTGAACGGTTTAGCAATAGATATGTATAAAATTATTTCGCGGTTATTAAGCGAAGGATTAAAATGTCCAACAAAATGGGTAAAATTCCAATAAAAGCAGGTCGATTCTTAAGGAAAATTTGTGTAACAACTGATACCTAAACGGATGTTTAGATATCAGTTGTTTCAAAGTGGGTATGCTGATTCCTAAAACAATAGGTGATGCATCTGTCGTTAGCCCGAAAAAACCTTTCAGCCCGAAAAACATCTTTTCAGAATGTGCCTTTTCTAAAAATCAAAAGTATCTTAGCTCCCACCACGAAAAATTGAAAGCAGTACATAAAACGAAAACTCAGTCCGAAAAACTTTTAGTGAACAAAGTTTATTATAATTTAGGTTGTTTTATTAATAAACATGAACATTCAAATTTAATATAAAAATATAAAGGGCTGAAACCTCATTAAATGATCAAAACGTCGGTCTACAAAATTAAGTCTACTCCCAAATCAATCCCAAATTAAATCTCTTAAGTCAGTCTTCATATCAACCTCCAAAAACAATATTTGTGTAAAGTTTGGTTCAAATCGGTCAAGGCGTTTGGATTTGTTTAAATATCTGGCACATATACAGGTTAAACAATGGCCAATTAGGATGAAACTTATCTATTTCATAACGGATTTTAGTGAAATTTGATCCTAAAATATTTTTTGGATGAAGTTCTGGAATAGGCCAAATATGATGGAACTTGCCCATTTCTCATCCGATTATGATGAAATTCGATATCTATGTTGGAAATGGGATTCTAAAAAGATTTGTAGATGAAATTCTTGTATATGGCCGATTTGGATAGAACTTGGCTATTCCTTAATTGATTATTATGAAATTCAAGATTTGCGATGGAATGGTGGTTCTAAAATAATACTGCTAATTCTGAGACTCTACACTGTCGTTAGTAGTTTTAATTTTTCAGCGTGTGTCGGCTACACTTTTTATTTTCTTAAGTATGGCTAAACTTACAGCTCTGATAGTAAATACTCAGGAAACATATCTAACGTTTAAAACGAAGTATTGGCGAGAAAAGTTTCTAGGCAAACTTGAATATTATTTCGAAGATAATCTCGATCGCTAAGCAATTGAACTAGATGTTTGCGCTGTCTCAAAGAAATTCCAATAGCTGCATGATTTACAGAAACCTCATCAGACAACAATTTAAAAGCCATAATGACATATTCCTCACAACCTCATTCAAAAATAATTTTTGTGTCACATTTTCTTCTATTAGTTGGAAACGTCAAAATTAGGATAAAAATAGCTAAGGTATATCCTAATTGCCGATATTATAGAATTTAATCATTTAAAAATGCAGTTTCCAACCCATTTGTCCAATTTCCTCATAATCGGATAAGAAATAGGGAAGTTGTCGAATTTTACCATAATCGGTTGAAAAATAGGCAAGTTCCATCATATTTGCCATAATTCATTCTACTATCCATGCCACATTCTACTTGGACATATTTCAGAACTTCATCCAAAAATAATTTGAGAATTCCATTTCCATTGAAAATACTTTGAATTTCATCAAAATCGGATAAGATATAGAATCCCAATAAATTTTTTATTAAAAAAATCAGAAATCCTCAGTTTAACTGCTCACTCTACCCTAATCCAACCGCAACTCAGCGCTAATTCAACCCACAAACGGAACTCAACTTAACCCCTCAACTCAACCGCAAACTTTACGCCAAACTCAATCCTCAAACATATATAACAAATTGGTTAACTGCTTACTATATCTTAATCCAACCCTAACTCAACTCCAACACAACTGCAAATCAACCCGCAATTTAGCCTCTAACATTCAAATCAACTCCAAATTTAATGCCCAATTCAATAACTAAACCAGGTGTTTTGGGCCAATTCGTAATTCGAATGGCAAGTACTCCACCCCGCCGCCCCGGTGGCACAGTTGTTACCATGCTAGCTTTAAGCTCCGGAGGTCCCGGGTTCGATTCCCGGCGGGTAATGAAAAAATCACGGCTGGTTTAATAAGGATCAATGAACTAATCACTCATTATCCGTTGTAAAAATGATTACGAAACTTCAAAAATGAAGCGGCCAAATCCCTCCATGGGATGTAGCGCCAGCGAAAAAAAAAAAAAAAGTACCCCACCCTATTGACGTTCAGGTTCCAAAAGCTTTTCAAATCTTCTCCTAGACCATAGAAACACATTGGCGAAAAAAATTCCAAATCAGACAAGCCGTTCTCGAGATACCATGGATTCAGACATCCAGACAGACGGATGGACATTTTTTTTTTGCTTTTTCAGACTGATGGATTTTCAAACCGTCGAGAAAAGTGCTTTTGAACCAACCAAATTTTTCATCACTTTTGATAGGATTTCAATACTTTGGTCTTTTTAACCCGAAGTAATTGTTCAAACACTCAAGTAAGTTGTTTAAGTAGCCACATGGATTGATCTGTATAACCTGATTTTGCATAGGCATAATAGGGCCCTCAGCTATGTAAAATTACAAGCCCCATATATACCTGTGATGGCGAGAATGGTGATTTAAAGGGTTACGTTTATCGTATCTGAAATCTGACGTATAGTTCAAAAACTTTCATTTTTCAAACACTGTGCCGAAACTCACAGGGATTTATCTGTATAACCTGTACATATGATCTGTATCTGTAAAATTAGTGTCTTGTCTGTAAAGCGGTTCAATAAGAGTATCTTGCCAGTAGTTATCCCTAGACAAATTATTATTACGACAACTTTAATTTGTGTGGCCGGGAAAATTCGTTTTAATGAAACGCCCTTATCCAATTTAAAAATTTGAATATTTTTAACCTTTAAAATGGCTTATCCAGAAAGTGATTCAAGTAGTCTCCCCAGCCAATAATTAACACTAGAAAAGTTATCAGTTCTTGTAAGGACACCAACATCTTTTGTGTAAATTCCACCCTTATTGTGTCATGCTTGGAAAGTGGTTTAATAACAGTGCCTTGCTAATAGTTTTTCCAAGGAAAATTATCAGGATAAAAAATTATTTTTTGTTTTTCCCCCTTTTCAGTGTTGGTGATTTTCACAAACAGAAATAATTTAGAAAGATCGCCTTAAGCTTCATTTTTTCAAGGCATAACCAGCTTCATGTGGTCAGGTGAATCTCACCAGAACCGTTCATATTCATTTTCTGAATATATCTATTTGTACATAGCTCTTTCTTTTCCTAGCAATATAATAGCGAAATGAGTGCACCTGAAGCATGAAAAATTGAATCTTTCACATATTACATAACGTTGATTTTTGCTTGATTTTACCTCTCCCTTCCCCTTCCTGACAGATCGTAATATATTCCAAAACACCTCCTTCTCCCAGGCGTAACGTAACGTAAATGTATCAACATTTTTAAATTATTTTAATCACGCAAAAGGGAATTTTTCAATTAACAAAACGGGGTTTCAATGATATGATCTATTTTTTGAATACCACTCGTTGCATGACTCTTCGAAAATGCCAAAATAACGATGAACTTGCCTGCAAATTAGATAAATTTAAAGTAAAAACGATATTTTGAATTTGTTTCGCTTTTCATAATAAATTTCGGCAGAATCGACATAAATGCGCCTAGTTGAAGTAAGAAACTGTAGAGTTGTGTTTGTAAAATCCATATCCGTAACAAATCATGAAACTCCCCCTTCCCCAGGAATCATCGCGTAAAGTCACGAAAGTAAAAAATATTTTTTACTTCTTCTGTTTAATTATCTAAATTCTAAAGTTTCTTTGCTATTGGGGTTATCAAAGTATTTTTATGTCGCTGATTTTGAATAAGATGTCAGCTTTAGAAAATTTAAAACTCGAGAGTTAGAATGGGCCTAATAATTTGAAAAACTTAAATATCGAGTAATTTTAAAATTTTTAGTTCCATAAATTTACTTTGGGCTACTTGAGGTCAAAATCAGAAGGTTGTGCTTAATTTTAAGAACTGGTAATGAAGAGGGAAGAAATGTTAAATTGTTTTTTTTTTTAAATATTACAAATCTTTCAATGCAGTTTTAATTTTTGCTGTAATTGCGGCTTTATTTCATTTATTTTGGAAGAAGGTGAAGTTCTAAGGAGTTTGCCATTTCAGATTCGATCTGATGACGAGGATTATGAAAAATTCTCAGTTATCATATACCTTGCCATAGCAGCTAAATTGCTAATTATAAACCCTCATTTCGTCGTATACTAGAAATTATAAACTCTTAATAATTTCACCTTCTTTGTAAAAACAATTATCTAGGTCTATCTAACATTTATTAAATGTATAACTAATTTTATTAAGTAATTCGTAATACCTCCTACATAAAAATAATTAAACAAAAAAAAAATGTATAAAATTATATTTATTAAACCTTGCTAAATTCGTACTTTAATTTTTCAAACAACCAATCATTCATTTTCTCGATATTCAAGATTAGATTTAGATTATTAAGCATATGCCCAAACGAAGTGTCTGCCTGAATATTACTCATCAATCATACTTTTTTCTCTATTTAAAGTACTCAACAAAGAAAATAAAGGAATTTAGGCTTTGGAAAACTAGGTTCTTCTGTTTCCTACCCAAACCAACCAATTTAGAATATTTTTGTTATAATTTCGTTTCCCGTGCGCCGGGTTTTATTATAATATTTCTTAGTTCTAAACATTTTTTAATTTCATTATTCTTGAATATACCCATAAATTTCTCCTAAGTTTCAAAATTTTTAAATTTTATAAATTCGGAGTAAAACAATTTAAGTTCCACTGTAAATTTCCTAATTCAATAATTCCTAATTTATATTCTAATTTTAAAAATTACAAAATTATTTTTACTTTTATACTCAATTGAATTCTTCTATACTACTAAACAGTTTTGCCATTTACCTGTTCGAAAGTTTGCAGTTAGTTCAATACACTCTCTTGCTAATAAATAATTTCGATTTTCCACTGATCAAGAACTTTAAAATTTTAGCAAATTTGATAATTTCACAATTTTAGCACAACATCCCAATATCCTTTAAATTTGGCAATTAAAAAACTATACCAAATTTAGTTATTGACGATCAAAATTTCTATTAAAAGATGCTTTATATAATGAAACTATACCCTGATGCATTCTACCGTTATTGTGGGTTATTCTAAAATTTATTGCTACTAATATTTATGACAGTTTCAAACTATCAAACTTATGCTACTTATTTGATTTGAATGTAAATTGGCACAATTATAGCTTTGAATGAATAAAGATTTGGCTACAATGAAACTTACACTGCTTCTGAACAAGCCCGATGTACCATATACTCGCGTATTAAATTTCGATTTCTTTTACATAATTTATACGAATACTAGCTGACCCGGCGAACTTCTATCACCTCAGGATCAATAAATGTTGTGTTAACTTATTAGCTGAATTAAATTTAGTTTTTTATTAAGATAAAATAAATACTCAAAATAATGTAAGTTCAATAAATGTACAAAATTCAAAATGAAATGTATTTTAATTACATTGGAATAAATGTAATTCACGTGGCAGCAAGGCATTTGCTTTATTGAAGTGAATCGAAATGATTCGCGTGACATTTTTGCACTACTTTCTGTTAAACTATTTGCCGGATGGGTTGCGCTCGAGTCGATTCCCTTCGTTAAATCACCTTGTGATATACGACTATTTTCATTTTATTGTCAGGTGCGAGAACGAACAAAGCAGATGGTTTACCGACACGTGAACATGCTACGTACAATTGACCGTGAGAGAAACATTCATTTTCTAGATTCAGACCTCAAACACTCAAGGATTGGCATTATGATTTGTTGACCATCATGGTGAATGCAATACGAATCGGAAATTAAATTCGTTTAAACTCGAATGGCATATCGGTTGGGATCATCGAAATTCTCGTAATGATAACTTCTTCACCTTTGAACTTTCCTTTGAGTTTCGTCGCGTGAATCACATTGTCCACGTTACATACTTTTTGTTGGTTCATTCAGTTGTGAATTGTGCGGTGGCAAGCCAAGCAGATCCAGTGAGTTTAAAAATTCAGTTGGATAGTTGGTTGCTTCGTCTTCGTTTGTTACACAGTCGATAGATTTGAAGGAATGCAGTGGAGCAACGATTTGATTTTGAATTGTGAAGTTTAAGTGATCCATATCTTTGTTCTTTGCCGCAAGAATTATTCGTTCACTCAACCAATTGTGTTTTTTGTGGTTAGCAATGCTGTTCAGAAACACTTTATTGATGGGCTCGTCCTTCATTGAGACGAAACTGCAAAAATTCGGCAGAAACGAAATCAATCCGTTCGATTCGTCGACAGGAACATATAGCCATTACCGATAGTCAGCATTTTTCTTGGAGAAATCTTCGGCAGATAGATCGTTTAGCAATGTAACTCGGTTGTTTGCCGATCTGTTGATATGCAGCACGAAATGCTGGGCACACTACATCATTGACAGTTCGAAGTTATTCAAATGATGTCAGCCTACGAACATTCACCAGTAACAACCGCAAGTAGAAGCGTTCGTCATTCTTCGGATGAATTATGTAAATGCTGTAACAGTCACAGTTTCAGGTTTTTATCAAACTGAGAATATCACTGCTGCAGACTTCCTCTCAGTTGTTCCAGAGCAGCTTTTTCAGCCGGCTAGCGTGCAGTGACTGGGAAGGTTCTTTGCTGGTCCAATAGGAAGCTAGTAAATGCTGCTATCTACAAGGTTACGCTGAATTGAGTAACAGATGAGACCATGAATCAGTTGTTTGTTGAGCACGTTGACATTCTCCAGATGCCCCGCCAAATGTACAATAGTGGGATGATATTCATGAATGGGGAATGAGGATATACGCAAAATCGCCTCATTGCAGCTCACGCATATCGACCAACTTTATAGTGCGTGATTTCATCGTTGGTATTGGGAGTTTGAACGCCAGAAACCGCCATATTACTACCTTTTCATGACATGTTTGCAGATATATTAGATGGACTTCACTGGATTGAAATAATCCACGTTGCAATGCGACTTGAATGTTTTGGAAAGAAGTGGCGAATACGGAACAATCCAAGTTTTGTCGACTACGAAATCGTTTCCTCTCATTTTCTTTGCGTTAGTTCTACCGTTATCATCGGGTGATCGACGCCGATACAGTGGATAACCATCGTTGCCAGTGATAGTCTCTGCCGTCAAATTTCGTGGATAACGGTTGGTACACTTGCCGTCGATCAAGCACGGTGATTGGGGGTTGATGGCGCCACACGGACCGTGAAGCATGTTCGTAATTATAACATCATGCAGGGCTGGATCGGTTTCAGGATTAGAAATTTTGGCACGTATGATGTTATCTATTTGGTACAAACTATATAACCTTTTACATGTGCAATTCATCGAACTGAACTTTGTGAAATCACTTTTCACTGATGAATTTCAGAAAAAATCGTTTGGAGAGAATTAATTGAATCGAATTCAAATGAATAACCGTTGAAAACTGAATGAAAATTGGTGAAAACTCGAAAAAATGCTGGTAAATTGCGGCGTACGTGCTTTATGGTATGCAAAAGAGATATGAAATACTTGGACCAGAAACAAACGAAAACAATAACAAATTCCCATGTAACATCTTCTTTCTCAAGCGTTGTCAGTTGCAGAGATGAATATAGACAAATAATATATCGTTGGTCTTTCTTCTGTAAATAAACCATTTATTTTGTATTTTTTTAAAAAGGCTTGAATTGTCGTGAAAATTAAAAATTAACAAAAAAAAAAAATTACCGAAATCAGTTAATCCGTTCTCGAGATATCATCAAAAATGCCGTTCCATACAAAATGTATGAGAAAATGAATTTTCTTCATAAATTTTGTTTTCGTGAATTTTTCCGATGTTTTAATAGTTATTCTGCTATTCGGGGCGGAGACAAATCCAACAAATCAAAGATCATGAAAATCAGTCCAGCTGTTCTTGAGTTATATATATAGATTACACATTTTAATTATGATTGACTAGCTCAACTATGTGCATACCAAAATTAGCCTGTACAGAGCCATAGAATCACTTCATTGGAATACCAGTTAATAGGTTATGTTGACAATTTTTTATTTTATATAAAATATGTTTCGGCTGAAATATGCCGATTGGTTACTTGACTGGGATAGCCAAGGATCTCTCTTCATTATCGATATTTTTACTTTCAGCTAAGTTTAACGGTAATCTTTGCATTCAAGTAAAGTAATGTGAAATCTAAAATATAGTGTGGATTTTCACGAAACCTAATATTGTTATTGATTCGCATTATAATAACCAAGTAATTGGCTTTTTACGTTTAAAAACATTTATATTTAGAAATAATAAAATTTGCATATTTAATTACTGTAGCTGTTACTAAGCAAATTTTTATTTTTTATTTAAATTCTAGATTCACAGTGCGGTACAACAACCAGGTTTTGTCCGTGTTAAACGTGGTTACAATTCAAGAACACTACCCATACCCGTAACAACAGCACCGAGTAACAATGATTTATTTAGTACCGATCGATCTATAGGATTAATTGGTATACCACCATCCGATCCATATTTTCCTCTGCAGTGGTATTTACGGAATACGGGGCAAAACGGTGGGAAAATGCGACTTGATTTAAATGTGCAAGCGGCATGGGATCAAGGTATTACTGGGAAAAATGTAACAACAGCTATAATGGATGATGGTGAGTTAATTTTTTTTTGTTGTTTTGGCTTTGTTTGGTGATTGACATAATAATTTATGTGCACACATACAATTTATGTATAGGATTTACTGTTACCATGTTTTATCGTTATTTATGCATACAATTTAATCTATTATATCAACATACATAGCTACCAAAAAATGATTTGAAATTTATTACACATTTTATCGGTGGTGATTTGTCACATCATCGTCTCGAGTTTGATTTGATCAATACATATACTATGCCTGTATACAGATAACAAACATTGAACATTGATTAATTTGATGGATAAATATTCATATAATCCCTGTAGTAAATACTTTGTCTACAAATGAAATGTACTAATCCTTTCCAAATGGGTTACAGCATTTACTTAAAGTAGTAAATTTACATGACACTTTTTCAAATTGGATTATAATTTTTTATTTCAGGTAATTTGCATAGATTGTTCACATTTTCTTTTTATGTTTACCTAAGGATGTATGTTTTCCAAAACCAGTTGACATACATTATTAACAATAACGTAAACCTTTACCTATGTTTTGTGCGCTAATCTTTTAACGGCCAGTTTTTACTATATAACCTAGAGTGATTTGTTTTAATGGATAACACACAACTTTTCATTACAATATTTTCCACTTTATTCCGAAATCTTTAATAGGAATACGTATTTTTATTTACCTTTTGCGCTCTTTATGTTGCTATTGTAATTTTCCTGGTGTTAATATTGTTTTTATGCTTTCATGACGTTCATTCATTAGGAAAAAGTAGCATAGAACACAAACAAAAGTAAGAAAAAAATTCAAACGTAATAATCTTTCTCTGTGTATCTACTCTTGTATTCTTTTAATTAAATAAGTAGGTACTAGGTAGATGAAAATGACCTGCGATAAATATCTTTGCACTAGGTGGTAAAATACCGTGGAATTGAGTAATAAAATATAGTAAACATAGTCAAGTATTTATAAGGAAAAACTTGTTTCTCTTCTTAATTATTCAGAAGTAGAAGTGGGTAAATTTTAATTTTTAATTAGTAAATTAAGAGTTGTTAGTATTTTGCGAGCACCAGAAGAATTTAAAAGGAAACAGAACAACTTAGCTGTTTGTTTTGATGAATATTTAAATGAATTTGGCTGAAATATCTGCTTTTGTGGACTTTTGGGCACAGTTAACAAGAATGGGTTATGTAAATCAAATTGCATTACATCTAGGTCCAGCGCTATGGAAGCTATCCTTCACAAAATAATGCTAACCTTACATTAAAATAGGTTTTAATGCACAAGGCATTCATTTGTATAACAGCAATTAGATTAAATTTTAGTGCAACATTCCAATTGAATATAAGCCAAATTGTGAAAGAACTGTCAAGCAATTGAATTAAAATTTATCAAAGGCTGCATTAAACAAATATTATAGAAGCATGAAATTTTAAAGCAAGTTGCATTAAAAGATCTGTAACTTTAGCCACGAGGGTTTAATTTTAATTCCTGTTAATAAAATCTTGATAGCGTGTTTTATCTGGTGTTGGTCTTTGTTTTTGGCGTCTTGAGAGTCGAGATCTCAGAGATTCCAACTTATTTGCGTTTGGCGGGAGACCACTTTATGATCGCCCCAGGTAATAAATTATACTTAAGAATATAAAAAGTTTACCTGTAACATAATAAAGGTCGGTTTGAGTTACTGAATTTTATATAAATAACGCAAAACACGTGCTTGAATTTATAATTCATATATACAATGAAGTCCGCTGGTTGTAGCGAATTTTATCTTGGTGTAATTTTTTAATTTTTTTTAAATGGTTAAGAGTTTTATTAAAAATAACTTTTAATGCAAATGCTGCTTTGGAAATCTTCATAATTGCGTTAAAATTCATTTTAATGCAATCATTACTTTACAATTTAATAATAAGTTGCTTTATATGAGTCGTAATGCAAGGCTTGTATTTAAAGTTATGTTTTCAACTGTGTGGTTCAGTTTTTGTGAACTCGGTCTCAGTTTATCTAAATGGGGATAATTATTTAAAAATGACAACTTATTGTACCTATTGCTTAAATTTGTTTATTATAAACTCTACTAAACCATTCTGAAATCTTTCGTAATGGGATAGATTATATATAAAACCAGAATATTTATTGGTATTGCATTTTTAAATTAAATTGATTGGCTATTAGTGTTTCATTTTTAAGATGGAATTCCGCAATATCCAATTACCAAAACCAAAAGTCACAATTTGACATTAATTGTATCCTATAAATTAAAAAAAACTAAATAAGTTTTAAATTCGCAAATTACTGATTTTTTAATTTTATAAACAAATCTTTAAATAAGAACTTAACCAAAACTTAAAAAAAAATTTAAATAGTAACAATTTTCTCGCGCAATCCATCAGGTGTTGTCCCAGAATGCATTCGATCTCAAAGTTAAATTTCTACTTACATTTGTAATGGTTGCTCGAAGGGAAATATAACGGCGGCATAGCAACATATTTTGCGGAATCTTGATGACCCAACATTTCCTTTGAAATGAAAAATGTATTTGTTTTAGGTCTTCTGGTTTCATTATGTCAACAAACGAACAACGGCAGCGTGTAAATTTGCCGGTGAAAATTTGTCTCGTTATTTGAAAATGGTTTGTACCATCGCAAACTCACCCAAATATACCGGGTGAATCCTGTTCACAAAACTAGGGTTCAAAGGAAACAGAATATTAATACTTTATAGCATTGAGGGGCAAAATCGCTAGCCTTGAAAACAGAGAATGATGGGTGAACTTCGCAATTTTGGTCCTATTACTTGAATTCCAAAAGCATTTTCCTGTTTGTATTTATTACCATTACTTGCTTCAATACTTTACTGAACACGAATAGGAAGAAAAATCTGTTTCTATTTATTATTTTAATTTACCTAGTAGTCATAAACAAATTTTGCAGAGGTAATCGGCCGAAAATAATCACAATTTTAAGAGAAAAAGGATGGGAAGTAATGATGGAGGAGTCTTCACCATATCGTAAGCACCATCGTCCAGTCCGTTTTACAGATGTGAATGTAAAGAAGTTTTGTAACTTATTGATCTTTGGAAATTTTGTGTGAGTTCATATTTATCATTTCTACAGATGAAAATATACACACGATTGAAAATGCTTCCCGTTAAATTCCACCCTATTTGCCTCATCCCAATTTAAGAACTGTGGAACAGAAACACCAATTTTTACCATTAAACACAATAAAATATAAATATAGTGAATAGCAGAGAAACGAACAGTTTCAGAACCATAGTGGTTTAAAATCCTCAATCTCTTTTGCTTCTTAACATAAAACATATGCCCAACTAAACTTCATCATATAACTGGGCAACTCAATACAGAGCGAAAACCTGTCAGTTATTAGAACACCAGCATGTATGAAAATGACTAGGTTGTGTGAAATTATCCTTATCTGAATTTCCTATGTTGTGTTCTGTAAAAATTTTGTCAACCCTCTTGTTTGTTTGTCTAATAATAATGTCATACACAATTTTCGAAATGTATAATTGAATGTCTCTCTTTTAGTTCATATTTCTGTCGAACGTAATGTTCCATTTTAACACACCTTAACTTGATTTGTTGACGTTTAGCTTCGACGTGCTTTTCCATGTAAGCCTTTTATCTAAATGTAGGCCGAAATATTTAGCGTGTTGGTCAGAGATGGGCGATTATGCGTCGACTACTAATTTTTACGCGAATACGTCGACAACTCATCGACAACGTCGACTATTCGTAACTGTTTTCGAAGATTGTAGTTAATCCATATTATGAATAGTAATATAGTATACAATATATTTCAAAATAGCTTAGAAAATTTTACGTTAATTTTAGATGCAATACAAATATTTTTCTTTGTATCTTAAAACAAATAAAATTAAATATTAGTTATAAATATAAACTTTAATTAAGAATTTGCACAGTGCCATCTCTATAACAATAGAAAAACAATTTTCACGATAGTAAGTCAGTTCATGTACCAATGAGTAATTTATGAGATTTATTATCAAAATGTAACTTTTTTTTATCTCTAGGTTAATTATTCAATGGCTTATTTATTAGCGGACAGCAATATGATGAGACCGGCTAAATAAATGAGAAAATTAATCATTTCGTATAGGTTGTCGACGTTATTTACGTTGTCGACGCCAAAAACGCAAAAAATCGTGAGGTAATTACGTAATAAATTACGCGTCGACAACCGCGTGGATTACATCACGTAATCTATTTCGCCCATCTCTTGTGTTGGTGTTGTGGTAGAATAACATTGTTTAGTTTCAAAGGCGGACAATTAAGTTTGCAGTGTGTGGATTTAATGTGGGCCGCAAGTAGATATTTCGATGTCGACAATTATAGCGACGTCAATATCGACAACTATAACGAAGATAATTGGTCATTCGACGCATCAATTCATATGACCATCTAAGCAAATTTATTCGATGATCAACCTAAAACAAAAATAAAAAAAATTATTCAACAAAGAACCGTGGTTCAATAAAAATATAATAAGAAATACTTATCTAATTCACTATTTGAGGCTGGCGTATCCTAAGAATATAGAGTAAAATACCTGAAAGGAAATTGTGTTTGTTAAAAATTATAATTTAATTAAAAAATGTATTTAATTTAATTTACTTACTTGAATTGAAAATTTCTGTTAATTAAAAAACAATTTAAACGTCAAATTCTTAATAATTATTTTTAAGTTGGCAGTCAATTTTTAATCAGTACTTTTTTGTTTATTTTGTAGATGTGTAGAGTTATTAATCTAGTACTTTTTTGTAAGAATTAAATTTATGTACTCTTCGTTTTGTTTTTGAATCATTCTTTCTGTAATCTTCGTAACTAAAACACCAAACACAAAATAAAATGGTGAAATAATTTATTAAATAAAATCACATGTATTAAATCTATAGTGGCGTGTTTAGTGTTTTTTAATTTGTTTGTGCGGACATAATTTTTTCCTTTTGGAAATTGCGGCTATCGAAGATCTTCCCTTTTTTGGTGCGGCATTTTGGGAATATTAAACCCAAAAATCATACATCGCGGAAAATAGAGTGTTTAATCCGCCAATAATAGTTTTCGACGTAGACAATGAACACAATTCGTATATTCAATAAAAATATTATTTTTGTTGTTATTTTCCCTTTGTATCGAGTTATTAACTTCATCCGCTGTCTATCTAACAAAATGCTTCAAGACATAATTTGAAGTTTTTGGCCATTTGTCGTATGGCTTTGGCAATACCACGGCAAAATAAAATATAAAAGTTTCATTATTTATCTTAATTCTGTAAACCTGAGCTGCAATAGAAGTAACTTTGTATTTTCTTGGGTATATAGTACAACGTCTTTAAAAAAATTTCCCAGCGCTATCATACGTGGTCAGCAGCAAGGAATTTCAGCCATGGTTTAATTAAAAAATCCAAGCCCAGGTGAATTGGGAAAGAAATTATTCAGAGCCGGAATTCATTTTAATTTAGGATGAAATTAAAAACCTTATATGAAAAATTTAAAAATTCATCCACAAACATGATACCCAGTAACATTTTGTGGTGTTTCGCAATATTCCTTGAATTTGGCTCTTATTTTATTTAAGAAATTTGACCGCAATTGATATGGTCCAAAGAACTCTTCAAAGCGTGAATAATTCGGTGGTGGACAGGCATACTCAAAATTTAATTTTTTCGTTTCTGTTACTTTGATTTTATAAATGTTGAGCTACTTTTACCAAAAAAGAGAAACCAGTTCATTGTTCCAGATTTTTCCATCCTTTTTGAGTATTCGTTCTCATTTTAATACAAGGAATTTTACAAAAATGCATTTTTTGTCGTACATTAGTATTTTGTATTTTAAAAAAGAGCGAAAGATTAAATGTAAACCCGCTATTAGTGATACTGCATCGCTTCCGTCGTTTTAAAGAAAAAAAAAACCATGATTGGAAACAACCAAATGAAAATAAAACAAGGAACATTTCGGAACCGGACCAACCACAGGGTTAGGATATGGCCTGCCGGACGAAAATCACTGGGAAAAAATCAGAGAATTAACAGATTCATCTGCATATTTAGCAAAAAAAAACTCAAAATTAGAGTATATGTGTATGTTGGTTAGTGAGAAGAAAGGTCATAAGACGTTGTTGACTACAGGGACGACAGTGCGAAGCACCTGCCGCCTCCCGCATCTTACCAGGCAATCAACAGACGCCTAGCGACCAGGACCAATTAGTTATTATGTATTGTTTCGGTTAAATTTTTACTTATACCTACTAGTTTATACTTGTTGGTAAAGTAAACGAAATCTTTACTCTGTACTCTCTATTCAACCAAAACTCACATTATTTCCAACTCGAATCTTTCTATTGGTTATCAAACTATAGTTATTTATGGTACTAGTGAGCAAAACGAGATATTATCCACGAGAGATAAGTTTGTCCTATACGAGGTGATAGCCGAATTATAAGAATTGAACGAATATAAAATAACTAAAAATCTACATTTTTTCGTAGTAAATAATTTACCCGAGAATTCTACCGCAGCCATACTTTGGGAATTGGGTTGAGCGAGTAAACGTAAAAATAAGAATGTTTGAGTATAAGGGAAAAAAATTATTTTACGTTTATTTACGGAAATGTGTAAGATTTTATTATAGGTCTTGCATTCCAAATTCGCCTTTATCCAAATCAAATTCACCTTTATCTAAAACATATTCATTATTTTCCAAATCAAATTAAATCTTTTCCAACTCAAATTCATACTGCCAAATTCAAATTCATCATTTATGAAAATATCACAGTAAAACTTAAAACATTGGATTGAAGTTCTTTGACTCACTGATAATTTGCATTTAGACTTTTTGAGATTCTTTGTGATCAATATTTTGTAGATTATTTCGGAATTATTGAAAATTTTCAAATTATTCCAAATTATTGTTTATATAATTATTATAATTTCAAAGTTTTTGATATTGGTCTGCGGCGTAAAAATTGTTTGTGTTCAATTCAATGATGAACCAGGAATAACAATTCTGTGTACCGGTAGGCGATAGAGGAACTAAACTCGCCTGGCACTCAGTTTTTCCGTAATCCGCAACTGAATGGGAAAGGCCATCGCAGTTTCTTGTGAAATGAGTGGTTTCTAATTTTTTTCTTTTATACCAAAGAACCATATATGTAACTACAAATTGTGGGCGCCCTCGCAAACATTTGTATAGGGCCCCTAAACTTTTTTTTTGTAGATACTCATGCGACGCTTCAGATTATAAAAAATGTATTGACATTAATCTTTAAATAAAATATTTTTTTTTTTTAAATTCTTCTTAAAGAAAAATATAAAATGCCTCAACATTACAAATAAAAAGACTCAGCTTTACTTTATCATAAAAATTGACTTCTTTTTATCATTTTATTTATACGAGTATAATTCTTAACTTCATTTTATATCGCATTACAAAACCCTTAGAATAATAACAAACCGTTTTTACTTTTATTTATTTATAGCTTTAGTCTATTAATGACTCAAAATTTTCTTTTCCTACTTTTTTTAGAAGCAAATTCTTAAATTAATTCATCGGTACTCATTTGTTTTCTTGCCTCCTCCGCTTCAATTGCTATTATTGCTAGCGAACTTAACTTGCCTTGCAACATATTTGTCCTTAAATAATTTTTGGTAATTTTTAGTTTTGAGGAAGATCTATCAGCACTTGCTGATGTTACCGGAATACTAAGAAATAAAATTAGGACAAACGTAACTTCATTGAATGAAGGTACTAAATCAGGAAAACTAAAAATTACCTCAATTGAATCGTATATCGACTTCGAGTCTTTAATTTCATTTTGAAATGTCTGTTGGAATAATAAAATTTGAATTACAAAAGACTGGCTTATATCAGTTTTATACTGTTTAATTAAATTTTCTGCGAATGTTTTTATTTCCGTAATATTTAAATTAACTACTATTTGTGGCTGTAAAACTGAAAAATAGCTTGATATTGTACGCATACCTTCAAATCGCTTCTTTATTTGTCCTGAAACTAAATCTATAGATCTATAAAATATGTTAACCTTAAACATCTCAAGTGCATTACTAAATCGGTGATCTACAGAAAGCTCGTCGAAATGCCTTTTAACCGTCCTAACTCTTTTACTTTTAAAAATTGGGTTAACCCCACGATTCAGAAATAGATCTTGCTTCATACAAAAAATTGTCAAACTGTTGGCGGTACGTGTTTAGTTCAACACAAATATTTTCCAAAATATCACAGGCTCTAATTAAATCTAAATTAATTCTTTGAAACATTTTTGAAGCTAGGTTTACTTTGGAAAGTTTTTCAGTAACTAGCACTAAAATCGCTATAAAATCAAAATTTTCGATTTTATTTTTAATAACTTATGCTTGATTTTGCACTTCGCTTTTGTTGTTTTCCAAATTAATTTTAACTAACGCTTTCACAATGTCAGAAAATCTTAATTTGATTGCATTACATGATTGTAACCGACCTGACCATCGGGTAAGATTTAACTTTTTTAACGGAACAACAGACTCCCCAGTAATCTGTGATATGATATCCCAATGGTTGATGGTTTGACCGAAAAATAGATATTGTTCTTGAATTATAACAAAGAAATTCGAAATTTCTTGAATACCACTCATCATATCATTTAAAACTAAATTTAAATTATGTGCGGTACAATGAACAAACACTGTATTTTGTGATATTTCTTTAATTCTGGTTTGAACCCCAGAATATATCCCACTCATAGTACTAGCACCGTCTTAACCTTGACAACTACAATTCTTAATGTCGATATCATAACTTGGTAAAATTTCTAAAAGTTGATTCGACATACCTCTCGCTGTTTGGTCAAGTACTTCAAAAAATCCTAGATTTCTTTTATTTTAAATGAGGTTTTGTTATCATTATTATTTATTTCAACATATCTAATCACAATACTAAGTTAGTCCATTTTTGCCAATTCTTGAATAGTATCAGCAATTATGGAAAAATAAGGTGCCGACTATATTGCGTCAGTATCTAACTGACTTACTAAACTGATTTTTAATTTAATTTCCTAATATTCCAATAAGCTCATTTTGAATTTGAGCGCTTAAACACTTTGTTGTGCCTTTTAGCATGTTAATTACTTCTCGCATAACATCATCGTAATCGGCAATTAACTAAACATCAGCCAAAAAATTACCGTTGTAGATATCTGAAAAGTTTTCCATGTGGCCTCGAAATGAATATGAGTTTATTGATAATTTTAGAATTATTTTAACAATTCTTTCTAGCACTTTAACCCAAAACGATTGTTCCTTCATTATATTTTCATCTAAAATTCCATTTCCTATATTGTTCCTTAATGTAGCATGAATTTGTGTGAAATTCAGATTTAGCATGTAATTTTACTTATTTAGAGAACCCTTTCCAATCATTAATTCCTGTAACCCAACCAGAAATGTGTGAATGTCTAGAATTTTGAAACATCCAGCAGGGCTCTCAATTTAGGGGAATCACATAACCATAAATTTTCATGTTGCACTCCTGATTGTGATGGTAATTTATAATATGATGTTGAAAAACAACGGTTTTTGGAATCTCTCGGAAAAATTCCGATATCCGGTCGCCAATGTCCCATATATAAAATATATTTTTTTAAATTTATTGACAAGTCTTTTGAATAATAAGCAAAGTCTGTTGGATATTTTTGCTTATTTAAATGTTCAACGTTTACTAAATCGTCATCCAATTTATTATCATGCTCATTGATTCGTTAAGATTTACTGGATCAACATTATCTAAATCACAATTAGCTTCGTTAACAATCGCAACATCTAGATTCAAATTAAGGCCCAATTCCGCTGAATCCAAATTTTCGATAGGTAAAATCTAAAACATTAAAACAAAGTAAAAATTATGCAATAAATAACCTTTTGAAGTAGTTAGGACGCGAAAGTTGACCAGATTCTAGAACCTCATAATGTACGATTCCCTTCTAATCCCACCATACACACAGCATAACTTTATGGGGCGTCAGTCCTGTCTTTGAAGTCGTTTGTGATTCTTCACCTTTCTTTGACCATGATCTTTTTCAATGATGTGCTTTAAAAATGGATTGATCTCGTTGCGTTTTAGTCACAATTCGCTGATGGAAGTTTGGTCAACCAAATTTTTCATCGAAAATTCTTGCGGCACCCAAACATCGAGGTATTTTGCGTATCTAGCCTTACGCAAATGGTTTAAAACTGTTTTGTGATCGATATTTAATTCCTTGGCAATGTCATAGGGCTTATGAGTCGGTCTTCTTCGATTTTTTGTAAGATTTCATCGACTTTTTCAGTGATTGGTCGACCAGAGCGAGAAGCATTTTTGACATCGAAATTTAGAATTTTCCCAATTTCGAATGTGCCGTGCGTCACCTTTCATAAATGGTATTTTGTTGAGAAAAATGTAAATAAATTTAGATTTGATTAATTTTTCCCCTTTTCTTTGATATCTGCTACACTTTGATTATAATAAAGAAATTTTTGGTGCAATTGTTGTTGTAACTTTGTCCAAGAAATACGGTTATTATTGTGCGTTGCGCATAATTTTATTTAATTTTGCCAGAGTGCAGATTTTTAGATACTTTCCTTGAGTTTTTCACTTTTGGCAAACTTTTTTGGAATCCGCCGCACTGTGCGCTGTGAGTAAAGAAGATCGCGAAGATTTTTTCTGTAGTTTTATGTTAAACCGATTATTTGTTCTAAGCGGATTTTGTGGGCCCCTTACTCTCGTGCCCCCCCCCACGGTTGCGGGTGCTGCGGGTACCTAGTTACGCCACTGTGTACAAGTTGCTAAAATTAATAATTCCAAATAATACTTTATATTCTTGTATTTAATTTACAATTTTCATATTTGATAATTTTCTAAATTTCCACAATCTTAAATTAAATGTATTGTATTTAGTATTAAATGTCGAAATTAACTAATTCCTAATACAAATTCTAAATTTCAAAAATGTTGTAAAAACTCTCTAAATATCAGGATTCTTAAATTTGACGAATTTTTAAGTTTATACTAACTTTAAAAATTTAGATCTTTAAATTTCCATTTTCCATGTTTACCTTCCCAAATTCGCAATTTATTAAATTCTAATATTCCCACAATACAAAACTTCTAAATTTTCCTCAATTTCCTAATTTTTCCTAAATCACCTTACTATAGATCAGCCGATTCCCAGCCATCAAAATCCAAAATCTGCAATTGTGCTCCGATTACGGATTTTGATACCTCTAAAGATAGGTCTCGGGACGTGTATTTGTTGTACCAACGTCCAATTAGATTGCTTGATTATTTCGATTTTTTGAAAATCACCTTACTATAGATCAGCCGATTCCCGCAGCCATCAAAATACAAAATCTGCAATTGTGCTCCGATTACGGATTTTGATACCTCTTAAGAGAGGTTTCGGGACGTGTAATTGTTGTAATAACGCCCAATTAGATTGCTTGATTATTTCGATTTTTTGAAAATCACCTTACTATAGACCAGCCGATTCCCGCAGCCATCAAAATCCAAAATCTGCAATTGTGCTCCGATTACGGATTTTGATACCTCTAAAGAGAGGTTTCGGGACGTGTAATTGTTGTAATAACGCCCAATTAGATTGATTGATTATTTCGATTTTTTGAAAATCACCTTACTATAGACCAGCCGATTCCCGCAGCCATCAAAATCCAAAATCTGCAATTGTGCTCCCATTACGGATTTTGATACCTCTAAAGATAGGTCTCGGGACGTGTAATTGTTGTACCAATGCCCAATTAGATTGCTTGATTATTTCGATTTTTTGAAAATCATCTTACTATAGACCAGCCGATTCTCAGCCATCAAAATCCAAAATCTGCAATTGTGCTCCGATTACGGATTTTGATACCTCTAAAGAGAGGTTTCGGGACGTGTAATTGTTGTACCAACGCCCAATTAGATTGCTTAATTATTTCGATTTTTTGAAAATCATCTTACTATAGACCAGCCGATTCCCAGCCGTCAAAATCCAAAATCTGCAATTGTGCTCCGATTACGGATTTTGATACCTCTAAAGATAGGCTCGGGACGTGTAATTGTTGTAATAACGCCCAATTAGATTGCTTGATTATTTCGATTTTTTGAAAATCACCTTACTATAGACCAGCCGATTCCCGCAGCCGTCAAAATCCAAAATCTGCAATTGTGCTCCCATTACGGATTTTGATACCTCTAAAGATAGGTCTCGGGACGTGTAATTGTTGTACCAATGCCCAATTAGATTGCTTAATTATTTCGATTTTTTGAAAATCATCTTACTATAGACCAGCCGATTCCCAGCCGTCAAAATCCAAAATCTGCAATTGTGCTCCGATTACGGATTTTGATACCTCTAAAGATAGGTCTCGGGACGTGTAATTGTTGTACCAATGCCCAATTAGATTGCTTGATTATTTCGATTTTTTTGAAAATCATCTTACTATAGATCAGCCGATTCCCAGCCATCAAAATCCAAAATCTGCAATTGTGCTCCGATTACGGATTTTGATACCTCTAAAGATAGGTTTCGGGACGTGTAATTGTTGTACCAACGCCCAATTAGATTGCTTGATTATTTCGATTTTTTGAAAATCATCTTACTATAGACCAGCCGATTCTCAGCCATCAAAATCCAAAATCTGCAATTGTGCTCCGATTACGGATTTTGATACCTCTAAAGAGAGGTTTCGGGACGTGTAATTGTTGTACCAACGCCCAATTAAAATTTGTTCATTTCTAAAATCAATAATTCCAAATAAATGATGAATTTGAATTTAACGATTTTACAAAATTTGTAAAATCCTAAATTAATTTTTCCACTATTAAAATTTCCAAACTCCAGGATTCTTAAATTTGGTAAAATTTTTCTCTTAATATTTTCGCTTTCTAAATTCTTAGCATTTAGGGTGAATTTTAGAGTGAGGTTCATAGGGGAAGTTTTAGAGAGGGTTATTTTAGTGAATTTTAAGGTGATTTCTATAGGGTATGTTGATAATTAAAAGGTATATTTTAGAATGACTTTTATTTTGAATTTAAGAGTGAATTTTAGAGTGACTTGTAGGTTAAATTTAAGAGTGAACTATAGAATTTTGTCGTAATTTTAGGAAGCATTTTAAAGTAAATTGGGAATAATTTATGAAGAATTTGATGGAGAATTTGGATTGATTTTGGGGTGAATTTTAGGTTGAACTTTAAGGCTGGGTTGTACGATGAAGTTTAAGGCAAGTTTTAAGGTGAATTTTTAGATAGGAAGACATTATATGGTAAATTTGGGAATGCATTTTATATCGAATTTAGGTCAATTTGGGATAAATTTTACAGTAAATTTTAAGATGACATCTAAGGTGCAGTTTATAAAAATTATAGGGCGAATTTTAAGGTGAATTTCATACTTCTATTATAAATAGTAACGGTTTATTTATATTTTTATATTAACTTGTTATTTTGTATCTAGATTCCAGAATTTAAATACAGTACATATAATAAATAAAAATAAATTCTATTGGTTTTATAACGTCTACGGTTGAATTTGATTTGGAAAAGTTTGAATATCTTTTGGATACAGTTGAATTTGATTTGGAAAATATATGGAGGGCCTATAGCTGAACTGAACCAAGTCATGAAAACTAGATTACGAGATATAAAGATAACAAGTTTGTTGTGTACATGTTTTTTGTTTATAAGTACATCATTTGGTAGGTTAACAGTTTAATTAAACCACTGCAAAAAAATTGTTGGCGAAAGACTTATGGTTAGTATGGAATAATGAAATGAACAAAAAATTGTGACTTGGTTCGTTTCTGCCCTGAAATTTTTTTCAATATTGCCTTCAAAATAAAAAAAAATCAAATTTTAAACAAATTAAAAATTTATTTCATTGTAATAATTTTTTTGAAGTTCAAATTTTAAAAACCATTAAACCATAAAAAAATTTATACATTTATAAGATTTTCAAAATTATTTTGTGTCATACAAAATCTCATCATTAGCATCATTGTTATTTTCATCACAAGCTTCATCATTATCCAGTAACGGTGACTGTCTAGTCAATACTGAATTTGGCACTAGCAAATTTTTATAAAAGCTATTTTAAGGACAAGTTAGACCCCTTCCTTCCTCCCAAGGTTTTTTGGCGTAATGTTCGTAATTTAGGCCTAGGCAGATGCAAGAGTAGTTCTAGTGGGGTGTTTAAGCCCAATGATATTAATAGTTATTTTTGCTCTAGTTTGAACTCGGGCAGTAGTACCGTCGATTTGTTCTCTAATGCGTCCTCTAATTCGTTTTCGTTTTCAAATATTTCTCTCGAGGATTTACAGTCTGCCATTTGGAATGTTAAGTCGGAATCTTCTGGTCTGGATAACGTCAATTTAAAATTCGTTAAACGAGTTTTCCCTTTCGTCTCAAAATATTTGTTACATATTTTTAATTTTATTCTCACATCCTCTTCCTATCCAGATCAGTGGAAGCTAAGTAAAATCATACCCATCCCAAAGATTAGTAATCCTTCAGAGCTATCCCATTTGAGGCCAATTAGCATTTTAAGTTCTCTCTCTAAAGCTTTCGAGATAGTTGTTAAAACTCAAATTCAATCGCATCTAAATAGCAATAGTTTAATTAGTTTCTTCCAATCTGGGTTTAGAAAATATCATAGCACTTCTACTGCGTTATTAAATGTATGTGATGATATTAGGCGTAATATGAATAATAGGGAATTGACTTCTTTAACTTTGTTAGATTTTTCTAAGGCCTTTGATTCTATTAATCACAGAATTCTTTTTAACAAACTCTTATCTCAGTTTAGATTTTCGGTTTCCGCTGCCAGACTAATTTTTAACTATCTTTCTCATCGTTCTCAGGCAGTTTTTTTCGACAATTCTTTGTCTGATTTCCTTCCTGTAATTTCCGGCGTTCCTCAGGGTTCAGTGCTGGGTCCTCTATTGTTTTCTATGTACATTAATGACATAGAATCCTCTATTCACCATTGTTCATTTCACATTTTCGCTGATGACTTCCAAATTTATAAAAATAGTCGTTTAGATCAGGGTTCTATTGATAGGAATATTTCTCTGATAAATGAAGACTTAAGTAATATCGCTAGTTGGTCGGTATCTAATAGGCTCGTTTTAAATGCGAATAAATCTCAGTCGATCATAATTTATAAAAAATCGTTAGACACCTCGTCCTTTCCTGGTATTTTTCTGCAGGGTTCGCTAATTAGGTATTCAAATACTGTTAGAGATTTAGGCTTAGTTGTTAATAAAACTCTTTCTTGGGGTGACCATTTAGTTAGTATTAGTAAGAGGGTCTTTGGTATGCTTAGTTGTTTGTATAAAGTAGTAGGATTTTCTGATAGTCAGTTTAGGAAAAAAATGTTTTTGTCTTATCTTCTTCCTCATTTTATTTATGGTGACGTAGTTTTATTCGGTATGCTTCAGGAAAATATGAACGTTCTCCAAAGATGTTTCAATGCATGTACTAGGTTTATTTTTGGTATTAGGAAATTCGATCATATTTCTGCCTACTCTAGCCTTGTTTTAGGATGTAGTTTATCTACCTTTTACGAATTTCGCGTTTGTCTTTTTATTTTTAAACTTCTCAAAGCTAAGACGCCTTGTTATCTTTATAGGAAGTTACTTTTTAGCAGGTCTCATTCCTCAAACTTCCGCCTGATTCCGGCCAAAAATAGTTGTAGGTCGCTAAACAAATCGTTTTACGTTAGGGGAGTTTCTCTTTGGAATTCAATTCCATTGGAAATTAAGAGTTTAGGATCGGTCAAATTATTTAAGTCAAAATTTTTGGAGTGGCGTGATTGATGGGCAATACGTAGTTTTCTAAATTTATTTTTAATATTATTGTTATTGTTATTATTGTTAATTTTTAATATTATTTCACCTCTTGCTGTACATTTTATTGTAAATGAGCTATTGCTCAAAATAGAATGTGTATGCATGAGATGGAAATTGTTTGAAAAAATTTAAAAGGTTTTTCTGCCTAATGGAAGCAGCTTCATCATTTTATTTTTGTTCTTTTGTTCCGTTTACTCTGTTTCCATCTGTGCTTTTCCTTTTAATACTAAATTATTGTTAAAGTACAATAAATAAATAAAATAAATAAATATGGTAAACTGGGGATATGTACTTGAGCAAATCCGTCATGTCCCTTTTTTTCTACAGTTACTGGACGACGCATTGGATATAGTTCATTCTGTTTTAACATCTGAAGTGGCTTTACAGATTTTCCTGCCTTCCTCAAACGAATTTCAAAAAATTCAATTTCACCACTGAGCGTTTCTTTAAATTTTATTGAAAGTGGTGACATTCGCTCAAACAGGAGCCGGTTAATGTTAAGCCATGAAAATTGACGACCATCAATAGACTTTTTTCTGTTGATAATGTTCTCTTCCAGAATTTTTGTTGATTCTCTGCATTTGTATCACCGTATAAGTTGGCGGTTTTATTTTCGATTTCTTGACGATTTCCATCCATTCATCTGAGGAGTAAATATACTGGTGTTTTTGCTCCGATTTTCAATAACGCCAAATTCGGCATCGTTTGGTAAATATGAGTGCCCAGACGCCATAAATTTGATAACAATAATATCGGCATGAGTGGCAGTTAAGCCTATAAACTTTAGGAGTGAAAGGCTGAGCTTTATGTTTCTATTTTGCCCTCCACAGGCAATGCTGTACATTGTTATGTGCTTACAATCAGGTGGCACATTGGCTTTTAACTGCTTAATAATGCCCGCTGAGATTTCCTGAGATCCCCGACCTCCTTCGGTGTCATCCCACATGTACATGAAAGCTGTTTTGGTATTGATTACATGGATGGCAAAATTATAAATATACATATTGCGCTTGTAATATGCCACAGATGTTGAATGTTTTGGAAATGGCAACTAGTTTTGCAGATCGAAAGTACAAACGTAGTGGTCATTTGACACGACTTCACTTTTAAGTGAATCTCTAGTTTGTTGTGCTTTTCTTAAGTGCAGCTCTTGTTGTGCCACTAGTGCTGACAATTCATCACAAAACTTAATTTTCATAGCAAGCTCATATCATATTCTGCAGGTACCTTTATTCGGTGGTTTAAAATGCAAATTAAATTTGGTGCTGAATAACTTGTAGTAAAATTTTTGTCTAACCGGGGTAATCTTTTCGGTAACGTACTTTTCAACATACATGTCATACATTATACGAATGTTAAACTCTGGGTTTAAATATTTACGTTGAGGATTATATTTCCTAGTATAATGGCTCTGCTAGGTTGGAAAAGATTTGATATGCGTTTTGACACCAGTGTCATCGATTTTATTATTTTTAGGATTACATCCTCGGCTATAAACAACAAAAAATAATTCGTCTTTTACCAAGCACCGATAAACCCTACCTCAAAAAATTTGGAGAGTTTTTAGAAAAAATGTCTTACATACCTTTACATTCTTCCCTTGCACTAGTATTGAATATTCAAAAGTATTATTTTTAGGACCTCGAGTGCCATCGCGAGTACGGGTTACCTTCGTGATATTTGATTTTATTATCCCTCTTAAAAACAAATTTTACAAGTCTCCAAAATAATGTAAAAAATAATTCTCTGTCGTGCTCACTAATCTGTTCACCACATTTTTTACTGCACACGCACATACGTCTATTCATGAAAAAAAAAAAACGATTAAAAATGAATAAAACGTGTTTTGGTTCATTTTTACTCTGAACAAATTGCAAAAGTAGCGGTGTTGACTTAATTTTTTACGATTATCTCCCGAACGAAAAACCGGATTACTTTGTTTTATGCTGCACTAAAATACTTCAAAAAATGTCTAATACAAAATTTACCGAATAAGGAAAAAAGTAAAAAATGACTTGGTTCACTTCAGCTTTGCGCCCTCCATATATAAATGAGTCATTTACATTTAAATCTCACATTTTCATGTTTTTCTTAAAATATAATTTTTGAAACATATTTCTTTTTCTTTTAAATCAGGGCGTGAGCAAATTTGGGTTTTGCATTTTTTTTTTCAATAATTTGTGATATTTTAATTTTTTTGTCATGAACGTTACCTAAAAATTCGTTTTACGTTTTTTAAAATTATTAATTTGAAAATATAAAAGATTAATATACCATTTGGAAGTAGACATATTACCAATGTGAATAAACGTCGATAAATTAAATTTATGTTTTTAAATTTCACAATTTATCTAATATAAGTAAAGTAATGTTCAAGATAAAAAGCTCGTTTTTTAAAAATAAAAGTTCAACATAATTTAAAAAAATACATTTTCATAAATTTCTGTATTGTGATCGAATACTTAACTTATACCCGTTAAAAATTATCTGTAAAATGCTAAGGGGGGAAAAATCCTTGGGGACAAAAACGTGTGAGATTTAAATGCAAATGCCCCAAATAGATTTGAAAATAAACGTAAATGAAATTTGACTCTGTTTGTCGCGTGCAGGTAAGAGTAGAAAGATTTACGTTGAATCATTTATGGTTAATGGAAATTGTTTAAATACATGCTTGATTATCTAGAAACAAGAACTGCATAACGCAAATGTAATTATAACTGCACATGGATAGTGCCATTAGAGATTTTTTTGTGAATGTTATTATCTTCTGGGGAATGACAAGTACCCGGTACATATTGTAGACGAGACAACAGATCTGGCTGTGGAAAAAAATGGAGGAGGACTACGACAATCCAATAGAAAGACAGAAAGGCATTTGAATATGGAAACCGATGCATACAAACTCATACTTTAGGTTTATCATATTTTTATTAATTTAGACAGTTTTCATTCTTGGGGTGACACCACGATGTCCACACCGGGGTGTCCCCCATGCTAGCTGCACCACTGAGCCCTAAGCCAAACAATAGGAACCAATCAGCCTGAATAGAATTATATCAAATTTACAAGCCTCGGTCAAATCAAGCTAGATTAAAATGTTTACTTTTACGCATATATCACCACCTAAAATTCTCTGAAAATTTCAGATTTCATGACGAATGATAATGTCGCTGCTATGAACAATCAGTATAAATAATCTCGAATAAATGAGTATAAACATGAAAATTTTCATAAAACGTCGAACTTGAAAATCAACCTTATGTTCAACCACAAAAATATAACGATAAAATCTGCGTTGTTATTAGTTGTACGTATGGCAATTTTTTTCGTATACATATTGATTGAAATTTCGTTTTTTTTTTTTTTTGGTAATTTAGTTGGTAAATAAGCAATTTAATATTTTTTCAACGGCACTCTCTCCAAAATAAAAAAAAAAAATCAACAAAAACGTAAATAATTTAAAATTCACCACAAAATAATTTTCGTCATCAACGAAAATGTTCTTATCTTGGAAAATTCGTCATTATTCATAATTTGGTTTACATTGTATGTACGTATGTACGTTCATGTATTTTTTAGTTGCTGACGGTAAAAAGGGTAGTTAAAAAGCCGAAATATGTACACGTACATATACATAATACATTTCCGACTTTGGTTAAAAATAAAAGCTTTATATGGTTTGGTATATATAGAAGTTTCTCGCATTTCCTAATTTTATTATTTAAGACAAAATATATTCTTCCACGAATCGAATGATTTCGAAGAATTTTATGGTCTCGTAATTTACTTTAGTTGTTAGTGTTTGAAATTGTTTTGAAATTGTTTTTTCCGTTTCCTTTTTTTATTTAGGAAAATCTATTTAAGGCGAATTATTTTAGCACAATAGCACAAAATATTTTAGGAGAGATTTTTTATATCGAATTAGCGCGTGTATGCTTTAAAATGTAAAACAGCCAACAAATGTTTATGGATTTAAAACGAAAAGTTGCATGCTGATTTTTTTTTAAAACTACAGCCTTTATACACGACACACATAATTTTTATTTACGAATTTGTAAAAATAGAACACATTGCAGCCGTCATAATTTTACCCGATAACAATTCCGCCTAATTAAGCAATAAATTTATAAATAAATATTTACCATGCTCGCTCCAATCCAACTTTGTTATCGAACAATAAAATTCCATTTTTCCTGGCTGCTATCAGTTTGTTGATAAGTTTATGATATTTATAGATTTTCATTTATTATTATTATTATCAGTATTATCACTATTATTTGTAAGTTCGTTTAATTATGTAAATTAAAAAATTTAGATTGTAATAATTTGCTTTATTGACGTCATGCTTATTGTGCTTTATTAACAATAACCACATAACAGCACATGCTGATGATGAATAGTGAAATTTAATTACACACATACATATATTAGAAGACAATGGAAAATCTTAAAGGCGTATCGCACAACAAAGTATAAAACATGATTAATGTCTTATCAGAATATATAATGGTTTTGATAGCATAACTTTATATGTTATATTTTTTCGGTATATGCCTACCTAAATTAATATGGTGAAGATGATGGAGCATAGTCTTAGTTATCGCTCATCCTATACTAAGTATCAACGAAGCGATGAGATTTCAAAACCAAAACACAAAAAAAATATTTGACCACTTTCAAAAATGTCAACCCACGACATTTAGTTGAGATAAATTTCATGGAAAGAATAAACAAAGTTTTATGACGTAAAACTATTCATTGGATACCCACCATAGAAAGAACAATTATTCTAAATGTCATAAATTTATCGAGGTTTCGATTTAATTTAATTTATAAATGTTATAATATTGATTTTAACGTCAAAATCATAGAGATTCGAAAAGAATCGTTTTACTTTTAAACGAATTATTTCAATGTTGTATGTCACTCTTACGTAATCTAATTGTTTATTTTACGTTCACCAATTATATGTAAATAGCAATGTGTCTTCTAGGTACGTACACAAAATATGTGAACTATGTACGTGCAGTTTTAAAGTAAAAATACCACGCATAAGCAATAAAGTTGCTTTCGACAGTGGCTAGATTAAAGATTTAATATTCCATATTCGTCGAAGTAAAAGTAACTTTGTAAAAACAATTAAACCGACGTCATTTGCTTCAGCCTTTTTCAAGTGGTGATTCAAGTGCGTTTCTTTGGAATTTTTTCCGGTGTGAATATCTGCACTCTCTATAAAATTTTCTACAAATTTACAAATTTGCTTGAAAATCCTATAACTTTTATATTGAACGGTGAAAAAAGTGTATTGGTCGATCTTCTTGGATATTTTAAAATGTGTACTCGATTTTGCGAGGTTAATTTAATATCATACTACAGTGAAATTCACTTATAACGCCCTCGGATATAGCGACATTTCGTTTATAACGTCAAAATTTAAAAGAAAGTTTGATTTGTTCTATTTTGTCATTAGAAATCATTCGCTTAAAACGACTTCGGTTATTACGACAACTCTGATATAACGACCAATTTTCCATAGAAAAATGTAAAAATTGTTCGCTTATTACGGCCAAAAATGTGTAAAATAAAATAAAAATATTTTTTACAAATAACCAAACATATGTTATCGCTCCGGAGAGCTGCTATCGGGAGCCGTCATATAAAATGTGGCTCCCGATAGCGCTCCGTATAAATAGGTAGAACCAAATATTTTTTATAAAAAGTTTTCGCTAAACAATTAAATTAAAAATGATGGTTTGATGTTAAATAAAATTAGTTTACCAATAAATAGCGCACTAAATTTAAATTTAGGCATATAAAAATGACAGCTATCGGAAGCGAATAAAAAACACAGCTTTTTTTACTAGACTCATTTTGCTTTATACTCAAATTCCTTTTCTACATGTTTCAGTGATATACAAGTTTGTGTATGGTTTTATTTTGTATCAATTTCATTCGTGAGTTTGTTGCATTATATTCTATAAATTTAATTTTCAAGTGATTTTCAAAATTTAATTGCGTAAATAAAAAAGTAAAATAACAATTAAAACCAGTTAAATAACCATTCATCTTATTATAATTTTTAACTGAATTAAAAGTTTTATGGGACATATGTACATAAAACGAAATAATGGAACCATCAGCATCCAAAAACCGAAGAGCTTTTTCAATTAAACAAAAGGCGGCCATAATAAAAAAAATTCAATTAGGATGTTCTAACTCAGAGCAACTCAGAGGTAGCAAAACAATATGACGTATCACACTCTACGATTAGCACGATTTGGAAAAATAGAGATTCTACACAAAAGGCTTTTGAGTGTCAAAGTGGAGCTATGAATTTTTGAATTAAAAATAATGAATTGAATTTTAATAAAAATTGCTATAAAACGTACAGTGACTCTCATAATTGATCACACCTAACAATTTTTATATTAATTTATTATTGATATTTAGTTTTTTTAATTTACTAAATAATTATAAACTGTTGAATTTAAAAAGGAAAAACTAAAAAATTTAATTTTATTTTGGTGTAATAAATTATTAGCGTCTTATGAAATCGTGATCAATTATGAGAGTCACTGTATGTTTCATTATTTGTTTTAAATTGATTTATCATTAAAAAATAGCTGGTGAGAAGATTTTTTAGTTTTAACCAGTGTTTAAATTCATTTTTTCGTTCCCTTCTTTTATCTTTTTTTTCTCTCTTTGTGAAAGAAAACAAAAAATATTTTTGTTTGTTTCTTTCCCCGAGAACAAAATCGACAAAAGTAAAATATCTCTCCTCATATAAAACCCAAAAGATAAGAGAGGAGAGATATTTTATTTTGTTGGATTTCGTTCCGGAGGAAAGAAACAAAACAAAATATTTTTTCTCTTCTTTCGCAAAAAGAGAATAAATAAAGGAACGAAATTTGAATTTAAACACTGGTTTTAACACAATTCGCATATTACGACATTCGGTTATAACGACGGATTTTAATGATTTTCTCAATGTCGTTATAAGCGAATTACACTGTATTGGATAAAATGTAAAGAATTTTTTATACGGATAAGATACTATTCAAACCGCGATATTTTTTGTGTGGCCCCTAATCTATAGTTGAAGATCCGGGAAATTTTCTGAATTTTCATGACACAATTCTAGTAAATGGTCACCAGAATGGTCTATATTCTAAGTTGTCATTAGGTCTTACCTATTCGAAAAATATTCCATTTTTTGAAAAAGTGGGATCAGAATGTTTAGGGCAATAAGGTTTCACATAATTTCTTCTAATAAATCGGATATTTGTATAAATAATATTCTAAATTTTCTTGAGGATAACTGGCCGTCAAAATGGCCGGATAAGGTGAATAATAGAGTCAATAACATTTGGTTCTTTGAATATAGGTATTAAGAGCCTGAAAATGTGCACGTCTCAGTTGTCTGTACTTCCGATTTAAATTTCAAAATGAACTCCGAGGTCAAGTGGTCATATACAAATTTTATGAATGAAATCAAATGTCTAAATAGACAGTTTATAGGAGAAAAAATACATAACACAGTAAAACCTCGATTTGAGGGAGCCCGATTTAATAGCCTTCTGACTTAAGGAACACAATTGAGTTCTGACAGAATGAATTCTATAATATAGCCAATTAGGGAAGAACTTGCCTATGTATCAACCAAATATGATGAAATTCGACTTGTAAGATGGAAATGAGGTCCTACAAATATTTTTGGAAGAAACTTTGGGATATGGCCAAATAGGAAGTAACTTAATTATTTCTTAAGCGATTCTGTGGAAATTTAGCATGAACGAAGGAAAGGAACTTCATTATTTTCCCACATAGTATGATGAAAATCAGCTCAGATTTTTCGAATAAGTACTGGAATAAGCTAATTCGGAAAGAACTCGGCCATGTCTTAACTGATTATAATAAAATTCAGCATGCACAACGGAGGTGGTCTTAAATGATTGTAACAAAACACCGTTTTCATCCTATGCATCATTTGTAAATTTTTTTCAAAATTTATGTAATTGTGCTGCTAAGAATTTATAATATGTTGAGCGAATTTTGGTTCAGAGTTGATTCCGCATTTTTGAATAGTAAATTTTTCTTCATGCTTAAAATAATTTTGACTTGTAATTTATTTCAAAAATGCGATAACCTCATTTATGATACACTCGTCTACCCATTTTTCTATCAAAGGCTGGCGTGTAATCAACAATATTTCTTCTACTGGAATGTTTGAATATATATTTGTAACTTCTTGGTATCTTGACTTCCTCAATTTTGTTTACCAGTTCTAAATTATTCTTAACGCCATTGTCCATCTCAATAAAATTATTGTCATATATAGCCATTGATTTAAAGATTTGGCAATTTCGAAGGTCGGCGCTCACGTGAAATTGATTATTGGTCGCATTGGCGCATCCAGCTTATGCACCTTGAGCATACTTCGGATTACGAGATTGTTGGCTTAATTACCTTATTTTGTCAGATTTCTGTACCTCTCAAAACATGCTTTGATTTATTGATAACAGCCTTTATAATAAAGTTATACCTGACTGTTGAATCTTAGGGTCAATTCCTGAACGTCCTCTTGCTCAGTATTAGTACTGTATTTCCTCATTTCCTTTTGCCAGTTTTAATAATCACAGCATAACTTTATCCTTTATGCTGATTTCGTTGATTTTGTCGTTTTTGTTCCAAATAAACGAATAAACTTACTAAATTATATGTATGCTTGTTCTTAGTTTCAAGGTAATCAATTTGTATCGTATGGAACGGTTCGGTAAATTTGTTGTACACATTCAAAAACTCTCTTTTGTCCCTTGTTTCGGTTGATAAATAACATGAACGCTTTATCATCTTAATAGTTAGTGAGACTCCTAAATAACCTATTTCGTTCGGTATTATCGTTTAATTTTCTGTTGCAGTAATTTGGGACATGAAACAACAACTTTATTTTGATTTTTTTTAAAAAAGTCCATCACGTAAGTCGGAATAACTATCATCACCGTTTTTTGTTAAATTATTTGTAATTAATTTAATTTCGGCATCATTATACTGGAAAACAGCGAGACGTTGAGAAAGAGTTCATTCGTTAAGAATTAGTATGTTGGCCCTATAGCATCAACATGACGCATTTGAGTTTTAGGGCGATGAATTATTTTATAATAATAATTCCCGATTTCGCTTGCCTAGAGTGAACTTCATTGAATTAGAGTAAGCAATAATTATGAATTCGTAGTTACGAACCGCCTAAGCGGTTTCAGCTAAGCGGTTTCAGCTAAGCCCACGAATCGATGTATATCTCTTGTGAATTACATGGGATGGATAATCGTTTTTGAAAAAATGCCGATCAGTTGGGCAAATTCCGTTACCACTAATCTCGCCAAGAAAATGTTGCAGTACTGGTTCAGTGGTTTAATAGTGGCTTAGTAAGTCATCAATATAAATTAGTAGATCACTAGACCAAATGAGTTCTTGAAACATATCAGAGACAAACGGTTGGAATACCGAGGAATGCTTCGAATTCCAAATTTTAAATTGTACAGTAAATTTCAGACTTCAAATTCCAAATTTCAAATTTAAAATTCTTAATTTTAACTCTCAAATTTTAAATTTAAATTGTAAGTTCCAAATTTCTAATTCCAAATTCTAAATTTCAGATCTCAAATTCCAAATTCCAAACTTAAAATTCCAAATTTTAAATTTCAAAATTTCAATTTTCAATTCCAAATTTTAAATTATCAATTTCAAACTTCAAATTTAAAATTGGAAATTCCAAATCTTAAATCTCAAATTTCAAATTCTAAATTCCAAATTTCAAATTCTAATTTTTTTACAGATATCTAAATTTAAACAATTAATAATTAATATACGATGCATGTATTACATAAAATTAAAAAAAAATAACTGAAAAAATAATACATTTGAATCATAATATTAAGAATTTATAAATTGTAAATCTCAAATTCCAAATTTCAACCTTGAAATTCCAAATTTTAAATTTCAAATTCTAAATTTCAAATTTTAATTTTAAATTTTAAATTTCAAATTTCAAATTTCAAATTCCAAATTTCAAACTCCAACCTAATTTTAAATTCCAAATTATAAATTTCAAATTTTAAATTGCAAATTTCAAATCCCAAATACCAAATTCCACATTTTATCTTTCCATTTCAAATTTTAAACTATAAATTTTCTAAATTTGAAATTCTAAACTTGAAATTTTAAATTTTAAATTTCAAACTTCAAATTCCAAATTTATAATTCCAAATTTCAAATTTTAAGTTCTAAATTTTAAATCTCAAATTTCAAATTTAAAATTCTAAATTCCAAATTAGAAATTCGAAATTACAAATTTCAAATTCTAAACTTGAAATTTCAAATTTTAAATTTCAAAATTTGAATTCCAAATTTCAAATTCCAAACTGGAGTTTTCAAAGTTCAAATTTTAAATTACAAACACAAAATTCCAAATTTTATATTGCAAATTTCAAATGCCCAGCTTCAAATTCCAAATTTCAATTGTAAATTTCAAACTTCAAATTTTAAATTTCAAATCCCAAATACCAAATTTCAAATCTAAAATTTCAAATTCCATTACAAATTTCAAATTACAAATTTTATATTTCAAATTTTAAATTTCAAACATTAATTTTCAAATTTCAAATTCTAATCTTCAAATTTCAAATTTTAAATTTCAAATTAAAAATTTGAAATTACATATTCTAAATTTGAAATTACAAAACCCTAACTTCAAATTCCAAATTTCAGATTTTAAATTGTAATTTTCAAACTTCAAAATCCAAATTTAAAATTCAATTTCAAATTACAAATTTTACATACAAATTTTAAATAAAAAATTCTAAATTTTAAATTTCAAACTTCAAATTCCAAATTTCAAATATCAAATTCTAAATCTTAAATCTCAAATTTCAAATTTTAAATTTTAAATTAAAAATTTTAAATTCCAGATTACAAATTCTAAATTTAAAATACTAAACTTGAAATTCCAAATTATTTTATCTTTCCATTTCAAATTTTAAACTTTAAATTTTCTAAATTTCAAATTCTAAACTTGAAATTTTAAATTTTAAATTTCAAACTTCAAATTCCAAATTTCAAATTTTAAGTTCTAAGTTCTAAATTTTAAATCTCAAATTTCAAATTTAAAATTCTAAATTCCAAATTAGAAATTCGAAATTACAAATTTCAAATTCTAAACTTGAAATTTCAAATTTTAAATTTCAAAATTTGAATTCCAAATTTCAAATTCCAAACTGGAGTTTTCAAAGTTCAAATTTTAAATTACAAACACAAAATTCCAAATTTTATATTGCAAATTTCAAATGCCCAGCTTCAAATTCCAAATTTCAATTGTAAATTTCAAACTTCAAATTTTAAATTTCAAATCCCAAATACCAAATTTCAAATCTAAAATTTCAAATTCCATTACAAATTTCAAATTACAAATTTTATATTTCAAATTTTAAATTTCAAACATTAATTTTCAAATTTCAAATTCTAATCTTCAAATTTCAAATTTTAAATTTCAAATTAAAAATTTGAAATTACATATTCTAAATTTGAAATTACAAAACCCTAACTTCAAATTCCAAATTTCAGATTTTAAATTGTAATTTTCAAACTTCAAAATCCAAATTTAAAATTCAATTTCAAATTACAAATTTTACATACAAATTTTAAATAAAAAATTCTAAATTTTAAATTTCAAACTTCAAATTCCAAATTTCAAATATCAAATTCTAAATCTTAAATCTCAAATTTCAAATTTTAAATTTTAAATTAAAAATTTTAAATTCCAGATTACAAATTCTAAATTTAAAATACTAAACTTGAAATTCCAAATTATTTTATCTTTCCATTTCAAATTTTAAACTTTAAATTTTCTAAATTTCAAATTCTAAACTTGAAATTTTAAATTTTAAATTTCAAACTTCAAATTCCAAATTTCAAATTTTAAGTTCTAAATTTTAAATCTCAAATTTCAAATTTAAAATTCTAAATTCCAAATTAGAAATTCGAAATTACAAATTTCAAATTCTAAACTTGAAATTTCAAATTTTAAATTTCAAAATTTGAATTCCAAATTTCAAATTCCAAACTGGAGTTTTCAAAGTTCAAATTTTAAATTACAAACACAAAATTCCAAATTTTATATTGCAAATTTCAAATGCCCAGCTTCAAATTCCAAATTTCAATTGTAAATTTCAAACTTCAAATTTTAAATTTCAAATCCCAAATACCAAATTTCAAATCTAAAATTTCAAATTCCATTACAAATTTCAAATTACAAATTTTATATTTCAAATTTTAAATTTCAATCTTTGATTTCAAACTTTTATTTTCAAATTTCAAATTCTAATTTTCAAATTTCAAATTTTAAATTTCAAATTAATAATTTTAAATTACATATTCGTCGGTTTGCGAGAATAGTGACACATCTCAAAATATCATATTTTTGAGGAAATCGATTTGAATTTTTTTTTTTTGGTATAAAATAGTTGAATTCATCAAATTCAACGTCATATCTATTGAAAACTATGGGTAGTTTAGCAGTGATACTATGCCAGATAAAAGATTGTTACATTTAAAGGATTTTTTTCCTATTATCTCAAAATTGGCCATTTTTGAGATGTGTCACTGTTCTCGCAAATCGACGATTTGAAATTACAAAACCCTAACTTCAAATTCCATATTTCAGTAAATTGTAATTTTCAAACTTCAAAATCCAAATTTAAAATTTTAAATTCTAAATTTTAAATTTCAAATTTCAAATCCCAAATACCAAATTTCAAATTAAAAATTTAAAATTCAATTTCAAATTTCAAATTACAAATTTTAAGTTCAAATTTTAAATAAAAATTCTAAATTTTTAATTTTAAACTTCAAATTCCAAATTTCAAATTCTAAATTTAAAATCTCAAATTTCAAATTTTAAATTCTAAATTCAAAATTTTAAATTCCAGATTACAAATTCTAAATTTCAAATTCTAAACATGAAATTCCAAATTTTAAATTTCAAATTTTATATTCCAAATTTTAAATTCCAAACTCCAAAGTTTAAATTTTAAATTCCAAACACAAAATTCCAAATTTCAAATGTTAAATTGCCAGTTTCAAATTCCCAGCTTCAAATTCCAAATTTCAAATTGTAAATTTCAAACTTCAAATTATAAATTTCAAATCCCAAATACCAAATTTCAAATCTAAAATTTCAAATTCCCTTATAAATTTCAAATTACAAATTTTAAATCTTAAATTTTAAATTTTAAATTTTAAATTTTAAATTTTAAATTTAAAATTTAAAATTTAAAATTTAAAATTTAAAATTTAAAATTTAAAATTTAAAATTTAAAATTTAAAATTTAAAATTTAAAATTTAAAATTTAAAATTTAAAATTTAAAATTTAAAATTTAAAATTTAAAATTTAAAATTTAAAATTTAAAATTTAAAATTTAAAATTTAAAATTTAAAATTTAAAATTTAAAATTTAAAATTTAAAATTTAAAATTTAAAATTTAAAATTTAAAATTTAAAATTTAAAATTTAAAATTTAAAATTTAAAATTTAAAATTTAAAATTTAAAATTTAAAATTTAAAATTTAAAATTTAAAATTTAAAATTTAAAATTTAAAATTTAAAATTTAAAATTTAAAATTTAAAATTTAAAATTTAAAATTTAAAATTTAAAATTTAAAATTTAAAATTTAAAATTTAAAATTTAAAATTTAAAATTTTAAATTTAAAATTTTAAATTTAAAATTTAAAATTTAAAATTTAAAATTTAAAATTTAAAATTTAAAATTTAAAATTTAAAATTTAAAATTTAAAATTTAAAATTTAAAAATTAAAATTTAAAATTTAAAATTTAAAATTTAAAAAATTTTAAATTTTAAATTTTAAATTTTAAATTTTAAATTTTAAATTTTAAATTTTAAATTTTAAATTTTAAATTTTAAATTTTAAATTTTAAATTTTAAATTTTAAATTTTAAATTTTAAATTTTAAATTTTAAATTTTAAATTTTAAATTTTAAATTTTAAATTTTAAATTTTAAATTTTAAATTTTAAATTTTAAATTTAAAATTTAAAATTTAAAATTTAAAATTTAAAAAATTTTAAATTTTAAATTTTAAATTTTAAATTTTAAATTTTAAATTTTAAATTTTAAATTTTAAATTTTAAATTTTAAATTTTAAATTTTAAATTTTAAATTTTAAATTTTAAATTTTAAATTTTAAATTTTAAATTTTAAATTTTAAATTTTAAATTTTAAATTTTAAATTTTAAATTTTAAATTTTAAATTTTAAATTTTAAATTTTAAATTTTAAATTTTAAATTTTAAATTTTAAATTTTAAATTTTAAATTTTAAATTTTAAATTTTAAATTTTAAATTTTAAATTTTAAATTTTAAATTTTAAATTTTAAATTTTAAATTTTAAATTTTAAATTTTAAATTTTAAATTTTAAATTTTAAATTTTAAATTTTAAATTTTAAATTTTAAATTTTAAATTTTAAATTTTAAATTTTAAATTTTAAATTTTAAATTTTAAATTTTAAATTTTAAATTTTAAATTTTAAATTTTAAATTTTAAATTTTAAATTTTAAATTTTAAATTTTAAATTTTAAATTTTAAATTTTAAATTTTAAATTTTAAATTTTAAATTTTAAATTTTAAATTTTAAATTTTAAATTTTAAATTTTAAATTTTAAATTTTAAATTTTAAATTTTAAATTTTAAATTTTAAATTTTAAATTTTAAATTTTAAATTTTAAATTTTAAATTTTAAATTTTAAATTTTAAATTTTAAATTTTAAATTTTAAATTTTAAATTTTAAATTTTAAATTTTAAATTTTAAATTTTAAATTTTAAATTTTAAATTTCAAATTTTAAATTTCAAATCCCAAATACCAAATTTCAAATTAAAAATTTAAAATTCTAAATTTTAAATCTGAAATTTATTCTAAATTCAAAATTTTAAATTCCAGATTACAAATTCTAAATTTCAAATTCTAAACTTGAAATTCCAAATTTTAAATTTCAAATTTTGTATTTCAAATTTGAAATTGCAAATTTCAAATTCCCAGCTTCCAATTCCAAATTTCAAATTGTAAATTTCAAACTTCAAATTTTAAATTTCAAATTCCAAATACCAAATTTCAAATCAAAAATTTCAAATTCCCCTATAAATTTCAAATTTCAAATCCCAAATCCCAAATACCAAATTTCAAATTAAAAATTTAAATTTCAATTTCAAATTACAAATTTAAAATTTAAAATTTCAACTTCAAATTCCAAATTTCAAATTTTAAATTCTAATTATAAATCTCAAATTTTATTCTACAATAAATTAAAATTGAAATTCCAAATTCTAAATTTTAAATTTGAAATTCTTAACTTGAAATTTCAAATTTTAAATTTTGAATTCCTAATTTTAATATTCAAACTTCAAATTCCAAATTTAAAATTTAAAATTTTAAGTTGTAAATTTTAAATCTCAAATTTCAAATTTAAAATTCTAAATTCCAAATTTGAAATTCCAGATTACAAATTCTAAATTTCAAATTCTAAACTTGAAATTCCAAATTTTAAATTTCAAATTTTGAATTCCAAATTCCAAATTGGAGTATCCAAATTTCAAATTTTAAATTCCAAACACAAAATTCCAAATTGCAAATATCAAATGCCCAACTTAAAATTCTAAATTTAAAATTGTAAATTTCCAACCACAAATTTTAAATTTCAAATCCCAAATACCAAATTTCAAATCTAAAATTTCAAATTCCAAATTTCAAATTCCATTTCACATTTCAAATTACAAATTTTATATTTCAATTTCAAATTTTAAATTTCAATCTTTGATTTCGAACTTTCATTTTCAAATTTTAAATTTCAAATTCTAATTTCCAAATTTCAAATTAAAAATTTTAAATTACATATTCTAAATTTGAAATTACAAAACCCTAACTTCAAATTCCATTCCTTCCTTCAAATTTTAAATTTCAAATCCCAAATACCAAATTTCAAATCTAAAATTTCAAATTCCAAATATCAAGTTCCATTACAAATTTCAAATTACAAATTTTAAATTTCCAATAAGATTCTTCGGCTTTTTATAGACACAATATATTAATAATAATGGCATTCACAACATTTTCGATTTGTCAATCAGAAAAATGAAGCGGCCAGTCATTTATAATATATCTACCAAAAAAGTAGAATATCAAAATCCCCCCCCCCCCCCCCCGTACTTTAACCCTTGATTTAATACAAAATGTATTTTGACTCTAAAAATGAAAACTTTTCCTTGCGTGTTCTGTGGGTAGTTTGGTTTAATGAGTAGATCGAACTTTTTGTTTCTGATGAGTAGATCGAACTTTTTGTTTTGAGATTATCAGTACGAAACCAAACTACCAACAGAAAACGCAAGGAAAAGTTTTCAGTTTTAGAGTCAAAATACATTTTGTATTAACTCTCGGGTTAAAGTAAGGGGGGGGGGGGAATTTGATATTTCTACTTTTTGGTAGATATATAATAAATGACTGGCCTCTTCATTTTTCTGATTGACAAATCGAAAATGGTTTGAATGCCATTATTTTATATATATTGTGTCTATAAAAAGCCGAAAGAATCTTATTGATTTAATACAGACAACTAAACTTCTCTTTCTTTTAAATTTCCAATTTCAAATTTTAAATTTCAAATCCCAAATACAAGATTTTAAATTAAAAATTTCAAATTCAATTTCAAATTTCAAATTCTAAATTTCAAATTCTAAACTTGAAATTTTAAATTTTAAATTTCAAACTTCAAATTCCAAATTTATAATTCCAAAAACCACCTAACGATAAAAAATCATACAGGCCAATTTCTCTGCTGCCAATTATGTCAAAACTCTTTGAAAAATTATTACTAAAGAGACTTAAACCAATAATTGAGGACCGACAACTAATTCCTTCACATCAATTTGGATTCAGAGAAAAGCATTCTACAATTGAACAGGTCCATAGAATCACCAACATAATTGAAAGAACGTTAGAACGTAAAAAATTATGCTCAAGCATATTCCTGGACGTCGCGCAAGCATTCGATAAAGTCTGGCACAGTGGTCTGGAATACAAGCTGCATAGAGATCTACCGAGACAATTCTATGCCATACTAAGATCTTATTTATCCAATAGACACTTTCGAGTGAAATATGAGGATGAATACTCTGAGCTAAAGAAAATCTCTGCCGGTGTCCCGCAGGGGAGTGTCTTAGGACCAATCCTGTATTTACTATATACAAGGGACATACCAACCACAAATGAAGGAACCATAGCCACCTTTGCAGATGACACAGCAATTATGGCAGTTGAAAATAATGTCGCTGATGCAACGAGCAAACTCCAGAGGATGACCAATGCGGTTTGTAACTGGACAAAGCGTTGGCGAATCAAACTTAATGAGACAAAATCCACGCATATTAACTTTACTTATCAAAAGGCTTACCACCTACCTATAGAAATTAACTCGCGACTCGTGCCATATGCAAATACAGCTAAATACCTTGGCATGACCCTCGATGCCAAGCTTAAGTGGAGAGAGCATGTCAAAAAGAAAAAAGAAGAACTTAACATAAAGTTCAGAAAAATGTATTGGCTCATAGGTAGAGGCTCTGAGCTTACAATTCACAATAAGCTGCTGCTATATCGGCAAATTTTGAAGCCGATATGGACCTACGGTATACAACTCTGGGGATGTACCAAGCAAACAAACGCCAAAATGATACAGACGTTTCAAAACAAGGTTCTTCGTAGCATCGTCAATGCTCCGTGGTACGCAAGAAATGAAGACCTTCACAGGGACCTACGGATGGAATACATCAAAGAGGAAATAAAAATGCATGCCGCAAAACACGAAATAAGGCTCCAGGAACATGGAAACCCCTATATTCGCCATATGATAGATAACCCTGTCGTTGAAAGAAGACTCCAAAGAACGAGGCCACTTGACCTAGTGAACTTACCAAACTAAAATTAGTAAATAGGTTTAATTGATTATGGGGCTAACCAGTGGGTTACGCCCCAACAAACGTGAATTTTACTAGATATATAAAAATTTGTATTTGAAAGAAAAATTGCTAGATGAGCGCAGTCTCAGTCGTAATAAAATAAAATGAAAAAAAAAAAAATAATTCCAAATTTCAAATTTTAAGTTCTAAATTTTAAATCTCAAATTTAAAATTTAAAATTCTAAATTCCAAATTTGAAATTCCAAATTTTAAATTTCAAATTCTAAACTTGAAATTTCAAATTTTAAATGTCAAATTTTGAATTCCAAATTTCAAATTCCAAACTGGAGTTTTCAAAGTTCAAACTTTAAATTACAAACACAAAATTCCAAATTTTAAATTTTATATTGCAAATTTCAAATGCCCAGCTTCAAATTCCAAATTTCAATTGTAAATTTCAAACTTCAAATTTTAAATTTCAAATTACAAATTTTATATTTCAAATTTTAAATTTCAATCTTTGATTTCAAACTTTAATTTTTAAATTTCAAATTCTAAATTTCAAATTCCAAATTTTAGATTTTAAATTGTAATTTTCAAACTTCAAAATCCAAATTTATAATTTTAAATTCTAAATTTTAAATTTCAAATTTCAATATTTAAATTCTAAATTCAAATTTTTAATTATAAATTCTAAATTTCAAATTCCAAACTTGGAATTTCATATTTTAAATTTCAAATGTCAAATTCAAACCTTCAAATTCCAAATTTCAAATTGTAAATTTCAAACTTCAAATTTCAAATTGCAAATCCCAAATTTTAAATCTCAAATTTCAAATTCTAAATCCCAAATGTTTTTTTTTACTGATATCAAAATTTCAATTCTCATCTTTTTTTATTTTATTTTTATTTTAAAGCAATTGATAATTAATAAACTATGTATTACATAAAATAAAATAAAATAAATAATACAATAATAATGTATGTAATTAACTCTTGAATTATAATATTAATAATTTGAAATTCCAAATTTCAAATTCCAAACTCCAAATTCCAATTTTCAAGTTCCCAACTCCTTATATTCTGTAAACGAATTTCATCAAAATTGTTTCCAATTCATGTCCAAACATACTTTTACTTGTGAGTATTTCTGCGTACTCGTCTTATTCAACAACAAAACACTTACAAATATGTGGATGTTTTCCTACGACAGTTAAATTCTCGAAGAAAACGACAAAAACACGTCTTTCCTCTTCGAGCGTAAACGACCGACCGACTAATGGATGGATTAGAGTAATTAAATTAAAATTGGAATGAGGTATTCACCTCCCCTTCTAACTCGTCGAACACCATCTTTTCTCGAGTAGCTACTTAGACATGCAATCAGAAAAACGAAAATTTTCTCAGATTATTCACATTTAATAATCCAGATGTCGCATACCGCATTGTTCTGCGTATCGAAACATTCCTGGTGGATCTTGAGCTATTGATTTCTATCAGCTGGAGTCAAACCTCTATCAACTCTTTCCTAACTTTTCGGGTCATACATCCCATTGGCCACTGGATAGACTCACAGATAGATCGATAAATATAACGACAGACAGACCGATGAACATACCGTCATTATATGTAATCCAGACAGACAGACAGATAGTGAATTTTCATGAAATTTAGTACTTAGGACACGAATCAATGTCAATGGCTTAGAAATATAAAATTTAATATTCGATTACGGTGCATCCGGATTATCTATAAGAACTATATATAGTTTAGCAATTTTTCTATAATATAATCTCACGAGATGCTTTAACCATTATTTCTGAATAAGAATTCAACTTGTACAAATATATTTACCACTCAATATGATCATACACACCAAAAAAATAAAACTAAAATAAATAAAAGCTCTTAATCTCGTAACATACCGCATAGAACACACTTCATTTAGCCACGTATACATATACGTTCATCTCAACATACAAAAATGAATTATTCAATAAAAAATTTCATTAGTGTTATTGTTATCATAAATTGAACATATAAATTGAAATACGATTATTTCTAATTGCTTCACATTATATTCTATTTATGTAGAACGTGAACTGAATACATAGTGGAAAGACTTTTTGAAAATCTATACACACCAATAATGAAACGAAACTGTTTCCAGTTCTCTTGTTCTTCATATTAAGCAAATACATACTATAAGTATGTATATACAAATTTATAAAGAGCTTTTCAAGCATGCAACGTAGTTAAGTAAAATAAACTTTTGACCGAGCCAAAAAGAAACTTGATATGTTATACTTGTTTATAAATAAAGCGGGAAAAACTAGGTCATAAAAATGCATTTACGATTTTTTGTTGTTGTTGTTTTGTATTATGCTTTACTACACTAAGGTTCTGACTCCTATTGTTTGCACTTTAACATGAATTAAAGTGTATTTTTATGTAACACTTAATAGGCTTATTTATGTATGTATATTATGTATAGTATGATACTACTTATTATTTTTGGAAAGATGTAGGGATCTAATGTTAAAAATAGAAAGTATATTTAATATACATAATGATAAACGATAACATCTGGACCAGACGTTAAGTATGTATTAAGTGTACATATTTATGTACATTATATATATGGGAAGAATAATGGCTTTTGTTATCAAGTTGCAAAATGTAATAAAAAACTAAAAAAAAAAAAAAGTTAATCGATTTTATGTGCGGTCTTCTTGTTGGTGGCATGTTATCTTTAATGGCGCGAAAACATACATTTAAACAAAATCGTTTATATAAAATCAATCACCAGCTGGATAGTGTTTGACAAATGATTAAAATTAATAATCACTTTTTGCTGCTGCGTGCTGTTCGTGAATTTGATTAATGACGCTGAGTTTTTATTGACGTTTTCCTGGTTTTGTACTTCTTAAAGTTACTTTTCAACAAACAAGTTATTTTATACTTTTTTTTTTAAATGTAATTACTTTTTAGGGCTTTTCAATTTTTCGTGTGGATGCAAATATTAATAAAAAAAATGTTTATGTTTGATATTCATGAATCATGGTGTGTGGGAGCTAAACATAAAGTAAATATTGTATTGTTTGACCAGTCAGTTGAAAGTTTTAATTAAATCGACAATATGTAACATACACTCAGTTCTTTAACCTATTCTAGCATAGCATCAAATATATACTAACAAATCCGTTTACTTTCAATTAATAACGTTGACATATGTTTTGTCGTTTCAACGCCATAACAATAAGACAGTAAAACTTTTCCCAACTTTAGTATCATTAAAATGAAATTTTGAGATTTCATTAAACACATTCATGTGTCTGTAAAACATAATATACGAGACAAATAAAAAACTTTGCGACTATATTCCTAAAGTATTGTTACAGTCGCTCAAACAAATAATCATTATAGTAAATATTAATAAGAAATCTGTATAAAGAATCTGTAATAAGAAGTCCCTTCGTGTTGGATGTTAGGTAAGCAACAGATTTCATACCAAAAATACATTTTAATCGGTTTTTTATTTCTGTGTGTATTTTTACGGCCTATCTATTTTACCCTGCCCGTGTTGCATGCCTAATGGTGAAACAGTAACAATATATAGGTAGAACCGTATATAATATGTATTAAAGGTTAGTATAAATAATAATAAGAACATGATGGTTAATTCTTGAGGAAAAGGATACCTAGAAAGTAATTTTGTGTCTTTTTTTATAATTTTATGTTTATGTAGCAAACAAAATGATTAATAGCGGGACTATTTAATGTATATGAATTAATTAAAAGTTGAGAGTACTTTTTTTGTAGCCAACTTAAAAAAAGAAATTTTAAGGGCTCATTCAAGTGCTGTGAAATTGGTGTTAAAATTATACCTCTCGGTAAATAATATCAGGGGTACAAATTGAAAATGCGGGATTGATAACAGATGGCGTTACTAACGCTATACGCATCAGGCAGTACTGTGACTATGTTCATGTCAAAGCTACGTCTTATAGCTTTAACTTTCAGTATGTGTCAATTTGTCGCAGTGTCAAATTCATAGTTTTTTTGAGCTCTCAATATGTCGAGTTTCGTGCCAACAAAACAGCATTTGCGGGAAGTTTTAATTTACTTCTTTAATTTGAAGAAAAGTGCTGCTGAAGCACATCGATTGGTCTCCGAGACTTATCCGAGTCATGTTCCATCGGTTTCAACGTGCGAGAGATGGTTTGTGCGGTTTAGAAGTGGTGATTTTGACGTTGAGGACAAAGAGCGGCCGGGCCAAGTGAAAAAGTTTGAGAATGCTGAATTGGAGGCAATACTCAATGAAGACTCGTGTCAAACTCAACAAGAGCTCGCAGATTCATTGGGAGTGACACAACAAGCCATTTCCCATCGTATAAAAGCCCTCGGAATGATCCAAAAGCAAGGACATTGGGTGCCGTATGAGCTGAAGCCGAGAGACGTCGAGCGCCATTTTTTTGCATGCGAACTGCTGCTCGAACGGCAAAAACGGAAGGGTTTTTTGCATCGCATTGTCACTGGTGATGAAAAGTGGATCCGTTACGATAACCCGAAGCGCAAAAAATCATATGGTTACCCCGGCCATGCATCATCATCGACGGCCAAACCAAATATTCACGGCGCCAAGCTCATGCTCTGTATTTGGTGGGACCAGCTGGGTGTGGTGTATTATGAGCTATTGAAATCGAACGAAACCATCACAGGAGCACTATACCGAACTCAATTGATGCGTTTGAGCCGCGCACTCAAAGAAAAACGGCCACAATACGAGCAAAGACACGACAAAGTAATTTTGCAACATGACAACGCTCGGCCACATGTTGCAGCGCCGGTCAAAACATACCTACAAACGCTGAAATGGGAAGTCTTACCCCACCCGCCATATAGCCCAGACATTGCTCCTTCCGATTACCACCTTTTCCGATCGATGACACATGGCCTAGCTGACCAGCGCTTCCATTCTTACGAAGAAGCCCAAAAATGGGTCGATGACTGGATAGCAGCCAAGCCGGCCGAATTTTTTCGCGACGGTATCCGTAAATTGCCAGAAAGATGGGAAAAAGTTGTGGCTAGCGATGGACAATACTTTGAATAATTCATTTGTTACCATTTTTTCAGAATAAACGTTCAAAAATAGAAAAAAATCCCGCATTTTCAATTTGTACTCCTGATATATATTTTGTTTTTCTGATTAATTAATATTTAATTACGTCTAATCAGCTCACCGCTGGTCGAAAAAAACATTACTCTTTTATTGTAGTGTATACGCACGATAATAATTTTTTTTATGAGGAATGGGTGTAATTAACTGACCAAGTTAATTAAAGTTAATCGTTTTCTTAAAAATATAACGACCGATTGGAATATTGAAGCAGATTAACAATTTTGTTAACACACAATATTCGTTATGGCTCAAGATAAAAAATATAAAATAATGTAGGTAATTAATAATAACGACTGGAGTATTAATAAAATATAATTAAACCAGAAAAAGGAAGCACCAGGATGTGTTCTTCCTACTCAATTAATTAATACAATTAATTTTACACTCTATTCTAGTACCAAGGTTCTTCAGACTCTTTTCTATTTTATTTTACGCTACACCACAGCTAAATCGAGGATTTACTAAAAACTTACGGTTAACTAGCAAATATATTCATATACTCTATAAAAGATCGTCTCTCAATCATCAACATTTTCAATAAGATTCAATATAAATTTATCAAAAAAACAAAATAGAAAAATATAAACGCCTGAAACGTATGTACCAAAGAACGTATAAGGTTCTGTTATGAAAACGAGTAAGGGAAGAACCGCAATTCTGGGAATGTGCACCCTCACAACAGATTTCCCAGGAATTCCCTTATCAACACCGCCAGCAATACCAACCCCCAACTGAAATAGACTCTGAAGTCCATTTCAGATCATGCAATTGCTTTTACCCCCCTTTTTCTATTTATTGATCTACCTCTTCTCAAGCAATAGATCATTCCAATAGTAATTATCTTACTACCACCATAAAGCAAGTTTCCGACAAACAGAAAAGACGATTGAAGAGATATTGGGATGGTAGGAGAGCAATTCGGGCTGATATTTCTGAAACCTCTCTCTCTGAAGATGATGATGAACGTCATTACGCAGATGTAATTATATTAGGAACTAAATATCGTGCCCTTTTAGACACCGAATCCACTATAACTACCCTAGGAGCAGGCAGCGATTTTTTTTAAATGATCCACAATACAACGTTCATTATGTCCCATCAAACGTCAAAACTGCTTGTGGACCACGATCACCTATGGAAACAAACAAAATCGTATTAAAATATTCATCATTCCCAGGCTAAAATAGAAGTTATACCTCGGTATAGATTGCTATAAAACATTTCAGATATTTCCATTTCTCATAGCCTTATCGACTTCTAATATCACATAATTATGTACTACCACTCAAGACCTCGATAGTGATGCCAATAGGCTTATCTTAACTTCCGAGCAACAAGCCTTATTAGAAGATACTATTAAACAACTTCCATTTTTTTCTGAACTTGAACTTGGTAAAACTGATAAACTGTCTCATTCAATTAAGATTTCAGATGGAGTAACACCCATCAAACAGCGGTATTACCCTGTTAGTCCACCAGTCCAAGCAGAGTTATACAAAGAAATTGATCGCATGTTGGCCCTGAGAGGTTTGAGAAGTCAGATAGCTCTGCTACCCAACGGCAAAGTTCGTTTGTGCCTTGATGCACGACCACTTAATGCGGTAACGGTCAGGGATGCGTACCGCTTCCAATCATTGACGGACTCCTGAACCGACTGGATCAAACCAGATTCATCTCCAGTATTGATCTGAAAGATACATTCTGCCAGATCCCGTTGGATCAGGACTCCCAAGACAAGGCTGCGTTTACCGTTCCTGGCCGTCCGTTTAACCCAATTTTAAGTGATGCTGTTTTGGTTATGCAATGCGCCCCAAACGATGTGCACACTAATGCATAGAGTGATCCCCAATAAGCTACCAGACCAAGTATATGTATATTTGAATGACCTCCTCATCACCTCAGGGACCTTCGATGGCCATATTCCACTCCTCAGAAAAGTGGAAGACTTTCTAAAATATGCCAAATTAACAGTAAACCTCGAAAAGAGTAAATTTCTGCGTAAAAGCCTTCGCTATCTAGGATTTCTTGTGTCAGATGGCAACTTATGAGTTGATCCCGAAAAAGTATCAGCTGTTAGCGATTTTCCGATACCAACCACTGTCAAGAAGGTACGGAGTTTTCTTGATCTTACTGGGTGGTACCGCCGGTTTATACCGAAGTACGCTACGATCGCATCTCCTTTGTTAGACCTTTTAAAAAAGAACCAAAAAAACACGCACTATGTACTGCTCCGGTATTGGTTTATCCGAATTTTAAAAGGCCCTTCTGCATTCAATGCGATGCGAGTGTAATTGGAGTAGGGAGTATTCTGGTGAAGAACATCCAATAGCCTACATGTCTAAAAAATTAAATCGTGCACAACAGAACTACTCCATTACGACGGAGCTGGAGTGTTACGCAGCAGTTCTCAGTGTGAAGCATTTTCGAGTTTACATTAAAGGTAGTCACTTTGCTATCATCACCGATCATGCGTCACTCAAACGGTTCATACCCAACAAAAATTTTAGTGGTCGATTAGCCCGTTGGAGCTTAAACATTCAAGCGTTTAATTTCCCTATAATAGTTTATCAAGAATATACCTTGACGAGCTGAATGTCGCTAACATTAAAGGTACTGTTTTTAACGAAGTTCCTCAATTGGATCTTAATTCTCCAGCATTCAGTTCCGCTGAATATACTGAACTCGTGGTAATCATTGCGAATTCACACGAACCTATGAAGAACTTTATTGTTTAGGATGGTACAATTTTCGTTAATGTTTCTGGACATTTTAGTAACGATTGTTCTGACTTATCGCCTTGGAAGATTTACGTGCCTTCACCACTTAGGGCTAAACTGAACGTTGCATTTACTGCAACGATATTTCTATTGGCCCGGGGTGCCTTCTGATGTCCAAAACTACGTCAAGAAATGTGTTGTCCGCAAAACCTGTAAAGCAGTTAACCACTTGACGCAACCAATGATGGGGGATCAAGCCTAAATAGAACGACCTATGCAGTGCTTGTATATCGACTTTCTCGGCCCGTATCCGCGTTCGAAAAACGGAAACTGTTTCTTGTTTATAATCTTAGCTCATTTTAGTAAATACGTGTTTTTTAAACCAATGCGGAATGCTACCGCTAAGGACGTTTGCAATTTCTTGGAAAACTCCATATTTCTTCAATACTCAGTTCCGGAATCAATTATATCAGATAACGCACAACAGTTTAACTTTAAATTGTTAAGTGATTTACTTGATAAATATGGGGTGACTCACATCTACACACTACGATATAGTCCTCAATCGAATCTATCAGAACGAGTTAACCGGTCTATTCTATAGCCGCAATAAGAGCCTATACCGCTTTCAAATTCAAATTGCAAATAGTAAATAAAATAATTTTTTTATATTTAATATTATCTAACATCGGTTCAAATGTTTTATTGTTATCATTTTTTTTTAAAGTATCTTTTGAGAACCAAAATATGAATAATTACCTTCGTTTTAGTAGACTGTAGTTGTGAGGGTTCGCAGTGTAATTATGTGGATCATCAAAATTTGTAATATCTTGTCATCAAGCTAAATTCGAGCTACAGGAAAAGATGACGCGTTCCATGACCATTGAAATATCTTTATGCTAACGGGTACCTGTACCAAAAATATTGTACCACGTTACAATGGGACGATCGATGAAGAAAACAAAGAAAACAAGAGCCAAACATCCGATCGAGTTCGACATGAAAATGGAGCAAAGATTCTATCAGTACCGTTGCGCTAAGTGGAAAGAGTTCGAGGTTGGTAACGATGTGTTACTCCTACTCGGAGTTATTACGAAGAGATACGGTTTGTTAAACTATTACGTGCTAACCGAAGAAACACTAATGGGCAAACAAGAAATTAAAATCCATGCGAACCAGATGAAAAAGCGATTCACTTTCCTCGTTTACGGCAACAACATTTTGCTGGATGATTTTGATTTATCAGCGCTAGCACAACGAGTAACAGAGCCAGAGGTCTTGCCAGAGCTTGAAACAAAATCCAAGAACAAGACTTTTGAAGAGGCCAGAGATGATTCCGAAAAAGTATGATTCCGAGAGTACACTAAAAGTTAAGTAAATTTATTTGTATATAAATAAATAAATAAAAGTGACACGCAAGAGTGACACAACGCTTTGTTGATTTGTTGAGCTCTAAATCTTTTAATTTTAGTACATTGAGTTTTGTTGTTATTTCCCCAAGTTTTGAACTTTGTTTTTTTAATGGAGAAGGAGTGCTTTGATGTGGCAACACTGAGTTGTAGGGTGTTGAAGTAACAATTGATAAGTGTTGAGTACGAAAAAGAGGTCTATAGGTGGAGGTTTAATAATAAAACCGAAGGTTTAATTGAATAATCCATTGATCCAGGAATACCACAAAAAGTATCTCCGAATTTAAAAAAATCCAAATAGGTTTGCCTATCGCTAAATTAGGATTGTGCGACTTGGCAAGGAGCTGCGTGAAGTATCAAACAGTAAAAAAAAAATATTGAGACATGCTAAAAGTTCTCTGAGAAGTAATGAGGAAGTTATATAACTTATTGAAATCCTCAGTTTTCAAAGAATAAGGAATTTTTTTTTGTTTTGAAACAAATAAATACTACAGCTGTCCTGCGGCAAACGAGTTGCTCGAAACATGGTATTGCGATTCGAAATTAAGCGAGTAGACGTTCTTATTACACCATTCTTTTAGATATGAGAGTAAGTTTAAAACCAGTTTGTCATTGAGAATAATGTTCAATATCAATGAACATAAATTTGTTTCTATTTTACGAGAAGCGATGCAAAAATTACAATTGGTACAAAGAAACAACTTTTATCCATCCTAAATTCAAAACTTGTTCATTCATATTTGTTAGAATCGATAGTGTTCACGCTCCGTTACAGTAATCTTATGATGGTCATTTGCTGTGTTCCAAGGACAGGCAAATAAAATCTACATTAACACAAATATTATTATAATCTTTAAATTTTACTTACAGAAATAATTCCGCCAAGTTCCGTAAATATTTTTATTCGCAACAAAAACATGGCGTCACTATGAAATATTCATCAATGTTTTTGTTTGTTTAAATTTACACTGCACTTTAGGTTATTGCACGCATTAATTTACAATTTTTTACAATAAAAAACACTCAAATTATTTTAATAATAAATATTACAGTTATGAATAATATTAATTGTTAAGATAAATAAAATTGAAATACGCGATTCTTACTTCATCGATGCTACTAAAATGACATTTCAATGAAACAAAAACGAGTATGCATATTAAAAAAGGCCGGTTTTACGCAACACCACATAATTTTTTTGAAAGGCATTTTCTTGTATAAGATATATGTTATAATTTAGTGGTTTGAGTATCGGGTGATTATACAAATAATAGATTTTACAAGAAATAGCCTTCAATTTGTGTACTAATTTTTCTATAAGAACAAAAGCGTGCTAAATTTAATTTTGCCTCACATATAAAATTTACTTTTTTCATTACTTCTTTAGTAATCATAATCAATAATCATCGTCATTATCTCATAATGGTATCTGCTTCTTTAACTAAAAAGAGACACAGGTGACTATTCAAAGGACATCATAAGTCCGTTTTAACTTTAGGATAATTTATTAAATTCACGAAACAAATTTTGTTATAAGTCATTTTAACGGGATACCACTGATACAGACGTCCAGTCAGACGGACGGACAAATTTTTTTTTTTGCTTTTTCAAACTCAGGAGCTTTCAAAACGTCGAGAAAAGTGGTCTTGGACCATTCAAATTTTTGCTCAATTTTGACAGGATTTCAATACTTTGGTCTTTTTAGACCGAAGTAAATGTATTCTTTACAAAATAATAACCCAGTGTAATGGAGCAACTTAGGATCGACTAAGGTGGGAGTAAGACGCAACAACTCAGCCGATTGATTTGTGCTTCGCTAACAGAATTTCTCTTTGATTATAATATTGGTGACAGCAGCACGTTTACCGGCTAGGTGCAAAAGGCGGGTGTAGTTCTTGTCACCAAGTCATTGTGCTGGTTATTTGTGTTACAAACATTTATACATATATAGATGACTAATGGAACGCTTTTACTCGACTATTGTTATGCATTTTATCACTGAATGCTGTTAACTTGCAATTTACACTGAAACACTTTAAATAAATTAGGGCAGCCCCACGCCCAGGAGAAGATCTGTAAAACTCGGGCATTAATTAAAAAATAAATAAAAAGTCAACATAAAACCTAAAATAATCCCGAATCTCCTCCTGCGAAATTACGAACGAATATAGTCTGGTCCGACTAAATATTTGCAATCGAGTACGCCAATTGTAGCTTGAGTTGTTATCTTCATACACTGCTTGAAAGTTTTACAATACGACACTTTGAACAATTGATAATCGGTCAGCGGGAGAGCAAACTTCCACCTTATTATTTTCTACTAGTAAATGTTATTTACGAAGTAGTTGATACACTAACCCTTGAATAACCTTATGTGTTATCCGAAGCTAAGTAATGTGGAAAAAATTCAGTTGAAGTCTGGACGACATTCCCCGACAACTGTTATATAAAATTGCATGCGGTGGATAGTGACGATCGACCACGTGTTCGGAAACGTCAAAACTATACTTTTGAAATAGTTCAGCCAATAGCACTGATTTTAAATGTGGACCGTTATCCGAAAATAATACTTCGGGCACGCCTTGAAAATTGTTTCTTACAAAAACGCACGTATCGCGGCGGTTCAAAAATCGGAATATGAGTGTAATGATCTAGAATTATCAGCACGTATATAAATCTATTGATGGTTCTTGGTTAAGGGCCCAGGAAGTCAATGTATAGCATATAAAATGGCCTTACCGATACTTTCTTGGTTTACTGATCTTGGAAGTTTCGCGTTCATTTCCGAAATTTTTTACCTGTAGGTACTGCCAAGTCCAATAAAAACAGCGTTGTGAAATTTTCGGCGTCTTGGCAATTCTTTGCTCAGGGGTACTACCAGTTTCCATGGTAATCGTCGCAATTTTTTCCAAAGCTCTCATAATGGTTAGCACTTCTAACTCATAGCTGCAGTAACGAGATTCTTGATCCATGGTTTTCCGGCTATAGTAGCAGATGGGGTGCATTTTACTATCTATACTGTTCTTTTGCAATAAAAGTGCTTCATAATCCAATTTTTAGAGCGGGATCTGACATCAAAAATTTCTTTAATTTAACAAACGCTTCACGTTGATTTGGTGCCAAATACGAGTTGTATGACCTTCTTTAATAGTTCAGTGGATGGTCTAGCTATGAAGGCGTAATTTGGAATACATTTTCGAAGATATCCGATTACTAACCAACAAAATTGGTAAGTTGCATATTCGGAAATACTCGGTTTGATAATGCCATCTTTTAACCAATCCGCAATTTGACTTTGAACTTCTTCTCGCTCGGTCAGGCTAAGTCGGCGAGGTGGTTGTCACACTGGAATTTCGCTCCGCAAAATAATTTTTATTGAGAATGGGAATTCTTTAATTTTGTGCGGTTCAAATTCTGTAACCAATTTCATAATATTCTTGTAGATTTGTTTTTCACGTACTTCCTATAGTCGTTTTTACCTACGGTTGCTCAAATTGTTAGCACTTGAAATATTTAGGCCCTTCTGATTTCTTATAGCAAAATGTTGCCTTGTGCCCTGGCTTACAGCAATTGAAGCACAAGTCTCGTGACGTTGTCGATGCAGCTTAGGAAGGTCATTAAAATTGCGTTTGCCTAAAGGCGGACTTTACGTTATCTTGAATTGGGTAACTTTACATTATCATGAATATTTTGTTCTTTAATTTGTACATGAGTTATTCTCTTTTAAAGTACTCTCGTTGTTGTTGTAATATGTACATTTGGTCAACAACTACGAGTTGAAGTTAAAGTTTTGATATAAAATGACTAAAAATGCTTGCATTAGTGAGTTAATTCAAATTTATTCTTTAGCTCTTCAAGCTGGGTTTTTAACCCTTCATGTTCGGGTTGCAAGTTTTCATTTGTTTTTGTCAACAGCGTTATAAAACTATCTTCAAATTTTTGTAAATATTCGCTCAATGAAATATCTTTGTCGGACATATTATCAGTGCTACTCATAACTAACACACACAAATTTATTTTCAAAATAGAAAAAAAAATCTTACATGGTAAATAGACCGATATATTGAAATCTAGGTTTCCAATGATGAAAATAATAACAGCAAGTTTTGCACAGTGTATGTAGTTAGTTCACAGAAATAGCAATTTATCGGCTTCTTTTTCTTAATTATTGTATCACCGCGTTTAAATGTCTCAGCGGCTTAACTTATTATTATTATTATTTTTTTTTTTTGTGACCCTACAATTACAGCATATTGTTTCAATATCGACCTTTATCACATTAATACAATAAACAATTGTTCTAATACAGATTTTCAGTTTTACAATCACGTTATTTTACCACCGTTTTGCAATTAAATATCACGCGATTTAATTTTCGTTTAGCTAAAACGTAATTTTCACAAATTTACAACTTTGCAAGTTATTAAGGCTGAATTTTAATATTACAAATAGAAATTTTATTAGCTTAAATAGGTTTGGTTGATCTACCAAATTGTTAAATTCGATTGTACCACAAAGAAGAATATCAGAGGCTTCATACAGAACAAGGAAATGTCCAAAATCAAAAGCGCCAATTTTCTTTTAAACTATATTTTATAAGCTGCTACTGGAACCCAGCTATTATTTTTTAGTTGAAAGTAATGCCATCTATTTTTATCTAGCAAAAGAAAAACAATCAAGCTATTTAAGACTGCAACGAAATGTTCCATCGTATCAAAAATATATATTTTTTGTTATTTTTTCTAAACAACTTTTCAGTATTTAAAATCTAAAAATTTTTTCAAGTGAAGTTAAAATTATTTAATTATGTGATATTTCAACTATGTAAAATCAAAATATACAAACTTATTATTAGGAAATTATTGATTCATTTGCAATTATTAAAATCAAACACTTTTTGTTGCTTTCTTTTCTTACGTTACTGCGTTAATTTAAGTTTAAAGTTATAAAAACATACATTTATTTTGAATATGTATTTCGATCAATACGAGTCTGGTTGGAAGAATCTTGCATTCTTTTATGATAAAAACTAAAAATTTGAGTATTTGTATATCTCGTACATAAAATCATATTTTTAGGAAACTTAGATAATTTTAAATTAATTTGACTTCTGTAAAAATTTTTTTTAATGTTTTTATATCTGTACACACCACACCAACTTATACAAATTTTATTTTTGTAACCGTTAGGTGACTAATTGTTATAATTTTTTATTGTTGTTGTTTGGAGGAATTTTTGAAGTTTCTAGTTTTTTTTTTTTTAATTGATTTAATTTGGAATATACTACCTAGTTTTCTTTTTAATTACTATACAAATATTTTATTAAACATCTAATTTACATTGAAAATGGATTCAAATATGGTCAAAAGTGAAATTATGTGTGCGGTGAAAGGGTGTAATTCGTCAAAAATATGAGGAATGGATTGCTATTGTATGACTGTTATTTAAAAAGTCAGCTACAAAAAAAATTAGAAATTTGTGAACCACATTTTATTAAGGCAGTTTTTCCAAGAAGGGCTTAAGGAGGACTGTCCAAACAAAAAATTTGCTTGTTTTAATGAATAATTTGATTTCAAATGACAATACGATTACAGTTGAAACCTTACTTGACTCTTATTCCAATGATAATTGGTCAATGATACCTATATTATCAATCGATGATATTTTTGAAACCTTCGATCTGGAAATTACTTTAGGTCCAATAAGTGGTGAAATTAGTGTGATCAATAACACAAATTATATAACCCAAACCCAATTTTGAAATTAATAATGATCCACTATCCTTTTCAATCCATTTAGAAAATAAATAAAAATTCTAAAAGTTTTTGTAAAATGTTGACAAACATACGACGACTTAAAACACGGAAATGGCCTGAGGATCAGAAAATAATCGCGCAAAATATCATTATCGATCATCAAATGCAAACAGATATGCGAGAAAATTTACAATCTAATTTGCCGTCAAAGTCTTCATTAATCCGTTAGCAACCGATAACATATTTAACTCCTGGTTTTAATAAAACTGTTTTACATAAAATAAAAGACCAAGTTTCTGAAAGGACCGACGATTCAAAAGAAGCTATTTTAATGTTGGGCGAAATTTATATAAAAAGGGATTTGGTTTACAATACTTACTTCGATCAGATGATTTTGTAGATTTTGGAAGTCAGCGATAAAATATTATAGGGCAATTGATATCTTGTTTTATGGGAAGAGGAGTTTTTCTAACTGGAAATATGTTTTAAGTTCTTTCGTTTCCCATAATAGCCTTTTGGCTGATAAATTGTATTTATTTGTCCAGGAAAATATTGACAAATGCTTGGAATTAGGATTAAAAGTTAACGCTATAAATGTTTTAACATGTTGGGACTGTCTATCGAACGTCCCATATTTAATCATAAAAATCAAGAAATTGTAGACATTTTTGATGCACCTCATTTTTCTAATTCGTTTGAAAAATTAGGGTTAAATTAGTAACACAAATTTTCAGCAGAAGTGTTGCTGCAGGGATTAAAGCAACGGTTCAACATAAAAAAAATTCATCGGGAAATATGACTGCAGCGATTTTAACTTATACATTTATTGAAAAATTTGATAAGTTATTTGACTATTTAAATTCAAATACAAAATTTAACAAGAATAATTTTAAATCTTCTTACACAATTGATGGCGAAATAGATAAATTTATGATTTTCATGATAGATTACATTTAAAATACACTTGTAAATAAAAAAACTGTTTACTATTTCAACAGTTAACTTTTCACTTTGAATGGCATTAGGGAAGTCACTAAAATAATAATACAATACCGGAGAATGTACGCGTTGATTATCTATTAATTTATAGGTTCAATCAAGACGCAATTGAAAATATTTTTTCTTAAATCAAGAGCAGCCAACGGAAACAACTGAAATCCATCCATACATCAATTTAATTTTTTCAGCTGTTGCCACCATTACTAGACATATTAACACCATTAAACATAAGGCATACATTATGTTGGGTTTTATTAAGCGGAACTGTAAGGACTTCATCGACCCGATTACTCTAACATCACTGTACGGTTCTTTTGTTCATTCTATTTTGGAATATGCATCGCCGGTGTGGTCAACATTTTATCACTGTCATTCGGATAGGATAGAAAGTGTTCAGAAGCAGTTTGTTTTGTATGCACTTCGTTGTCTACCGTCTACACGGTCTGTTGAATATGTTCTTCCACCCTACCAAGATCGCTGTAACCTATTGAATCTGCATCGATTAGATTGTAGACGTGTTGCAGCATCGGCATTGTTCATTTGCGATATTTTCAGTTCTCGAATCGATTGTACTTAACTGCTTTCACGCGATGGACTGTTACTCATTAACCAGGAATCAATTAATTACGGTCTTTCGGAACCACTTTTGAGAGCATCGCGAGAGTTTAATTCAGTTTATGATGTTTTTGATTTCAATTTGTCCAGAGAGTCGTTTAAGAAAGCTTTATTTAAATTTTTATGTAATAATAACTAAATAGTCGGCGTTTTCTATCTATCTTTTATTCCTTTTGTGTTGTATATCATTTTTACAAATTAATTTTTATTTTTTTTTTAACATGTTTGTATAGCCGATTGTAATCACTGTAATGATATATATAATATAAATAAATAAATAATAATAACGTAGTTGAAATAACCACAATCAAAGTTCAAAGCAAATATTCCAATTGTGAACAGGAGATTCAAGTTTGCTGCATTTAACAAGTGACATCGGAGAAGATGTAGAACCTTTGAGTTCTGAAGCTGTAGAACAAGTCACCATCCTCATCAGATATTTCTGAATTTTTTTTTAATTGTGATGTTCCGCTTGAAAAATTCCATGCTATATTTTATATAAGATTTCTTTGCTTGTAAAATAATCCAAAAACTTAAAATTTTAAGATGCGAAAATCTTATTATTAAAAATGATTTGGAACCCCCTTCTAAATATGGTGAAGTTTGATGACGGAAAGCTTAAAGCACCAATTGACAATTTTTTTACTATTTGTGAAGAGCAAAGTGGATGACGTCGAAACAAGGAATTTTATTATTGAAAACTCATTAATGTGTTATAAAGTATAACAATATTAATTGTTTTTTAAAATAAAATGTTTTATTTAAGTTTGTTGTTTAATTTATTTAAGCACAACTAATTATAACATTAGAGCGAAAATATATTCGGGCACGATAAAGCAATTTCTTTACTTTTGTGTGACAAGAAATTTTGTTAACATCAGCATAATAAAATTTTTTAAATAATTTTTTATTATGTGTAAATATCCCCCGATTGAGTGATTTGACAATTGTGTCTAAAGATTACTTAGCTTCCAATATTTCTAATGTAGGTTTTGATAGACCATAGACCACCTTCACTTCGTCTCCCTCAGGATTTACTTGTACTTCAGGAACAATTATTATTTATTACTTACTCCAACAACTTTATCAAATAAAATAATAAAGTCTAACTAAAGCAAAATATAAATTTTGGTTACGGTATTTTCTAATTTTTTATTCGGCCTTAAATTTAGCTAATCATTATCGACTTGGTATTCATTTTCTGTATCGTCATTTGATGAAACTCTGGAGTTTGATCAATTAAGTGGTTTTGGTCGACATTGTTATTTCTTGTACTATCATTTGATCCATCAATCAATGAATTTTCCAATACTTTCGTATTCCTATGGTAAATTGGTTTAAAACCGCTAGACATTGTATAAACCATATGAAAATATATTTGTTTACTCCTAAGAAGATTAGACCTCATTTCTTAAATTTAAGAAAGAAGATTAGAAGCATGTGCACGTTTTGTGTTACAGCTATTTGTGTATGTATACCAATTTTGGAACTATTTTTTTATTCGTATTAAGACGTATCTGTAATATTACTTTAGTCTATGATATCACCCTTTTTAATTGCGGAGATACAACAACTCTTGAAAATCACAAGATAAGTTTGTGGCAGATTAAACTGTGCCCAATAATTCGGAATGATATCAAAGGGCCGAATGTCGAAGGGCCGAAATGGGTCGAAGGGCCGAATGGGTCGAAGGGCCGAATTTTTAATATTCACTAATTTACATCACTAAATCACAATGAAATTATTTTATTCGTCTAAATAGAATTTTCCTTCACTCTAACGAATATAAAATGGTCTGAAAAAAAAAAAAAAATTGGCCCTATATTTCTAAAAACAAAAAATAAATAAACAAAAAAATTCGGCCCTTCGACCCATTCGGCCCTTTGAAATTCGGCCCTTCGTACCCATTCCAATAATTCGTACTTATTCTCCGTATGTTATTTTCAAAGTTATCTAGGGTGAAATGTTGACCACAAATAAGCGTATTTCTATAATAATAAGAAATGTTTCGTTCCGGCGACAAAAATTGACCCAGAATTTCAATAATTTCTTATTTTTTGGAAAATTATTTATTTATTTAATTTAACTAAAAATTACTGGTTTTTTCATTACCACTTTTGCACCCAAACACAGTATAAATCGTTTGATTTTATTGTACATATTGGCTTTTAAATAAAACAATTATTTTTGGAAACAATATTCTTGAACTTTTCGTAATTTATTTCAGTAAATGAACAAAATGATTCAATTTCACACTTTGTTTACCATTTATATGCGTTTATGGCGTAAAATTACTCGGTAGGGGAAATTTCAATAAGACGAATACGCACATTGCTTAATCTTTATTTGTCAAAAAATTATTATTCCATAAATTCAAATTATGCATTATTATATCAACATGAATTAAGGCCTGAATTCATTCTTGAAATTCCCTAATTTAGTCATCAACATTTTCACTTATTCGTATTTCATATTTGGCATAATATAATAAAATTATTTGTGCATGCTCAATTTTTAATGTAATGTACCTAATATAAACAACTTTATAAATTTTATAGTTAATAATCTTTTTGAAAATAATAATTTCAACTTAATTAACTTATATATTCTGCTTTACATTCCGATCAAAAAAAAATATAAATCTTAATTCTAGGAAAAATTACAGTTAATTTAATAGTTTTTAACAAAATTAGTTGTGCAGGCAAATTTGTCCTCATATTTATTATTTGTGCAACATGGACAAATTAAAAAAAAAGCGGTAAACCACTTAAATTTAAAATTATTTTAAAGTGATACTAATAGTGATATAGTGATTTAGTCACTTATTTTTCTACGCATATGGTCTCTTTTGACGTGATAACGTTTTACACCGCATGTTCGAAATTTATTTTAACAAACCTATACATCGTGCCATTTCTCGCACCTCTTATAAACGTTATCATGGAAAACACCTACGGCCGTGTAGAAGACACAGCCTACCCCGATTTTTTTTGTTGCGTCTTTGTAACATTTCGCAAGTGGTTCAACAACATAATGATAAAATCACCTAAAAATTTATCCCACTCGGTTTCCTTAGGAGCCTGCTACAAATTTATAGTCTTTCTAGATCGTGAATATTTTCTATCTCAATTTAAACCATCGCAAGTTTAAATCGAAACCTTGCCCTGGCCTACACCACAACTTATATTCAAGATTTTTCAATAATTTTGTGGAAATGCCTCTTCTTATGTACGGGAGAATTACTGCGCTGAAGAGTAAATTATCAACTACTAGTGTTACTTTATGCAATAAACCGAAATCGAACATAAGCTTTGAACAGTTGTAATTAGTAAGTTATATAAATCATCAGAAACTGCCGTGTTAAGCATGTTTTACATAACTACATTTTTCGCCAAATTGAGTTATTGATGCTATTCGATAGCTAATAATAAGCTTTATCATTAGAATTTAAAAAAATAATTAAAACTAAATTGAGAAACACGTAATAAGAAAAACGGTTTTCACTTTTTTTTTGCAAAATACACTAGTTTCAAAACTTTAACATCAATTTTCTGAAAACGCATGTTCTGTGGTTATAGTAACATGTTTAGTATGGCAGTATACATATACAATTTGTTAAGGCTTAAAGCATTAAGAACTCTTGCGCAATTACTGTTTCCTTTAACTGCCTTACAAATTATAGCCAAAAGTTTAACATGCAGACTCTAAGCATTTAGTAACAACAAAATGAAGAAATTGAAGGTCAGCACAATTTTCTTTTTTCATAAAGAAGCTCTTGCTGATAAATTCCACAGCTAACTCCATTTTACACATACTCAGGTGAAAAATAGCTAAATAAAAATCAAATTTGGCGAAACTATTTATGCCAATGCATTTATATGTAGTACAATATAGAAAATGTTACTAGATGAATTGGGAATTTTATTCATATTAAAATCTATCAGGAAAAAATGAAAAAAAAAAAAAACAACAAACAAATAAAAGTAAACACAAATAATTTGTTTAGCTGTTCATTTATAGATGTCTCGTCATTATGGGTTCCAGGTTGAAGTTAATATTTGTATCACATCAAATTGGCGCGTTTATCAGCCAATTTTGAAAAACCGCAAACAGTGCTTTAGATGAGTCATCTGATATACTTATCTGTGATTGTACTACAGCGAATGTCGAAACACTTCACAATCCAATTTTAAAAGAAAGGACAAACACTTTTCTTTGCACGACTTAGTTCTTAGAAAAACAAAACAAACAAAAACCGTTCACAATAGACCAATAATTTAATTTATTAAATAATATTCTTCACAATGGTACAAATTATTATCTCGTGATGCGACTCAAAACATAAGTGATACAATATGATTGCTTTTTGACATTTTATACCCCTACTCGTTACACTTATTATGGCTGATTCGTTATAATTTAAATACGATAAACGATGCAGGGCTGCGGGCAAACTATTTATAAAGATGGTTATCAATTCCGATATGTATGTGTTTTGTATAAATAAATAAAAACTGAGAGGCCTGTCCTCTGACCCTTTACGGATAAACTTACCTTTTACAAAATATTTTAGGCTTTCTTAATGGGGATACGTGAATCTGCCCAAGTAGCAATTTTTGATTTCAAATATGTTTTGGAATCGATCCGAAACTTTGGGTTCAAAATCAAAGAGTTTCAAATTTAATAAATTTAGTATATTGCATAGCCGAGATCGCTTACAACAGAATAATATCTAATTTACGAGACAGTATTCAAATTTAGTGTGAGTAAAACATCTTTTATTAGTGCAAAAGGAAGTCCAATTTTTAGTGGCAATTATTTTCGTTAATAAAACAGCTTAGTCAAAATTTACCCTCAGCATCGCTTTTTGGTACCAACGTCTAGACAATTTTAGTGCGACGTCACATCACAAAAAATATTATTTATTACTCAACCTCTATACGGTGCTTTATCTAGCCCCTTAGGGGCCTTATCTTGTAAAAAAAACGGAAAACGTGTTTATCTCTTTTAATGAAGTTGGCTAAGATAATAATTCCATTCTTTGTATTTACGTGAAAAAATGGTTTTAAATTTAATGGTTGCGTAAAATTGGTTGGGATCGTAATATCGAATGAGTAAATTCAATTATGATTCTTGGGCTGAAGACATAAAAAATTAAACCTCGTAGTAGTTGCATGTAGTGTAAAATCGGGCTCCTGAATCATATAATTAGTATTTTAATATTTCCATTTAGGTTTTAATGGAATACACATTGGAAGCTTGTATTTCGTGGTCTAAAAGCCAAAAATGTGGGTTACCTTAAAATTAATTGTTGCTCATTCTCGATACACTGGAAAATATTTTTGTTTAAATTAAAATATAATTTTATAGATAAATGAATTTAATTTTATTCATTACGACTTTTTTCGACCGTAGACGACAAATAGAATTTAAATTCGTATACGTCTATGGAAAGGTATTAAAACAAAATTTTAAAATTTTATCATTAACAATTTATTAATAATTAAAAATATCTTTGTGTGGAAATTTACATAATTAATTTGTTTCCATTAAAAATTTTCTCTTTAACTTTATTTGGGAATAATTTTGTTTAAATGGCCACTTTGACGATATTACGGTTTACATTTCCTTTCAGGTCTCAAGGAGTAACGTAACAGCTTCTGACACACTGGTGTTGAAGAAACACGTGTATTTTGTTATTCGGCCACCCTGTTTTAAATGTGGTCAAATAAAACTTATTCTATCACCGGTGTCTTATCAAACAAATACATAATATACAAACATTATACCAAGCTATTATTTTGTTTATAAACAAACCAAATTTTTATCAAAAATAATCCAATTATGTTATTATATTTTTCAGGAGTGGATTACATGCATCCAGATTTGAAGTACAATTACGTAAGTAAATTATTTATCCAATAATAAAAATAATAAGATTTATAATGGTAATTGTTATTTTTTAAATCTTGATAATTTAAAATAAATATTTGTTTACAAAAATTTACAATTGAATAACGTCAATAAGAGGAGTGTAATAACAAGCGTCGTAAAAGAATAACAATCGAACGCAATTTTTTAAAACGTGTCTGATTTGTCGGAAAATCTTTTTTTTTTTCGATCGATCAAATATTTTCCAATTTAATTGACATAATTCCTATTTGATTAAAAAATAATTCGCAATCATAATAAATGTTTGCATTAAATTTAATTTGAAATATATTTATAAAAATGAAGCTCGTTGCATGAGGGTGCGTTATATAGTTAATCAGGATTATGCGATTTTGATTGAACCACGTTACAGCGAAATAAAGAGGGTACACCTTTATGCACGAGAATATTATATATATAGGGATTTATATTAAAAAATTAATTTCCTTGCTGTATAGTCTAGAGTGGGTGTTGACAAAGTTATGGTATAAATCTGAAACGTTGAACTCGTTTATTGATCATTTTAATTGGATTTGCAAAACCATAAATTTTTTATCTGATAAAATCAAATAAACAATTTTAGCAGGAAATTAATATTTATTCCGCTGTAAAATTGACTTGCATTGATTTTCAATGATTACTATAAAAAACGATTTTATTGCTGAAATTTATCAATAATTTATTAATTTCCCCAAAGTTCTGAACAAAAAGAAAAATTCGAACACTTTCAGACACTAGAAATCGTAAGAGAAAAAGTTTTAGGAATAATAAAAACTACACATCATTTCATCTTGATTTCTTGCAGGTAAACAGCTGCTATCGAGAGTAGTACTGCTTGAAAAAATCATGTCGAAAAAGGTCTAATATACCGAGTTCTGGATCATTAAAATCAAGATATGTAGGCTTTACGTCAGCAAATTTGTCACTATAAACTTACAGACCATAATTTAGTGGACGTTTCGACAGAAAAGTTCGTTGTTATTAAAGCAGCTCACACGGATAGTACCAGGGAATTCTAGAGTATAGAGCTATAATCGTTATGACGTATTTTTTAGAAGGTTTTCACTGATTTCAATAGGAATACCTACATAGTAAAAATTGTGTTTTATGCTTCAATTTTTTCAATGAAAAAAGCAAAAATGTCATAAAATGTTTATAAAAAAGTGTTCTACATATCTTTAGCAGCAATATACAAGCAGGGTTTATTGGTATTAAGTAAATATTAATTGCAGAAATATGAAAATTAAATTATTTCTAAAATATATTTTTCGAACTTTCACTGACGAATTAAAAAAATACTTGCTAAATTTATCTTTAGTTTTACTAGTGTACGTTAGATGTCTAAGATTTATATAGAAAAATACGAAAAAAAATTGTTTACTCACAAAATTATGACACGTTCTTAATATTTTGAGAATTTGTTTTGCTCTTCCTACAATTTTTGAACTTGAAATTTCCCCAGGTGGCAATTTTTCGTACGATTTTTCAAAATGTTTACTGCCATTACTGCCATCTATGTAATGTATATTGACTTAATGCACACGATTTGTAGTAGGCTTTTTTTTTTTAATTTGACTAGAATGCTGTTGTTATGAAGTTTTTCGTTATATTTTGGTTGACTTGAAGTTGTGTTGGAGTTGAGTTGGGGCTGGATTAAGATGTAGTGAGCAGTTAACCAATTTTTTATATATATATATATATATATACATATGTTGGTGTGGGGATTGAGTTTGGCGTAGAGTTTGCGGATGAGTTGAAGTTTTAGTTGAGTTCCGTTTGCGGATTGAATTAGGGCTAAGTTGCGGTTGGATTTGGGTTTAGTGAGCAATTTAACTGAGGATTTTTGATTTTTTTTATAAAAATTTTATTGGGATTCTATATCTTATCCGATTTTGATGAAATTCAGTATTTCCAATGGAAATGGGATTCTCAAATTATTTTTAGATGAAGTTCTGGAATATGGCCAAGTAGCATGTAACTGACGTATTTCTCAATCGATTGTTATGAAATTTGGCATGTGCGTTGGAATTGGGAATCTTAAATGATTTTTGGATGAAGTTCTGGAATATGGCGAAGTATAATGGAACTTGCCTATTTCTCAACCGATTATGATGAAATTCGACATGTGCTTTGGAAATGGGATTCCAAAATGATCTTTGGAATAATATTCTGGAATATAGCTAATGGAGATGGAAATGGCTTCTTCATAACCGGTTTTAGTGAAATATGATATCCGCGATGAAAATAAAATCCTAAAATAATTTTCGGATAAAGTTCTAGAATTGGATTTAAGAAACATATAAACGATATTAATCAATCGGAGGTCGTTATTTAGAAGCAAATAAATGATACTTCGAACAAAAAAGGTGAAATTTAAGTAAAGTTAGGTGTTAATTGGAAACATTATGGAGAGATTTACTAATAAATATTTTCAATTCCGCCAAATGAATAGATAGAATCTAGCAACGTCATCGTTGATAGTTTTGCGAAATACAGGTATATAAAATTTAAAAAGTGTGTTTCTAAAAGTTAAACTAAAGAATTTTGTGAGTTATTAAAATATTTATCGAATTTATTATAAAAAAAAATAAACTTATATATAATAATATAAATTTTTAATTGCAATTGCAAGATATGCGATTAATTAATATTAAATCTAGTTTTTATGGCAATACAAAATTATTTAACATAAATATAAATGTAAAAAATATAATAAAATCATTACTCCTAAATTAAAATAATTAAATTTTACTATTCAATAGTTAAATGGAATAAAAACAATATGGTACAGTTTAAATAATTGTGCATTAAAAGATATTAAGCGAGTCTTACATATTCTTCACAACAATGTTTTGCGTAACATTTATTTACTTATTTAATCTAAAATATGTAATTACTTCAAGAAAATACTAATTTAATTTTATATATTAACATTACGTCTCTTATAAAAACAGTATCTTGTAAAACTGTTTAATAAAAATATTATTAGTAAAATATTCATCTTATGTTTGGTTTAGTTCTTTTATCAAATTTACAATTTCACCATCCACAAAATGTTCTGTTTCATCAAATCTAGTAAAAATGTCAAAGAAAAAATATTGTTAAAAATAAAAAATTTTCTTAGATTCTAATGAATAATGTAAATTGAAGGTCAAAAATATTTTACAACAAATACCTAATGCTTGGAGAAAGTTATCACATTTATAAATAACTCCGTCATTTATTTATTTATTTATTTACCATACAGCATGTTTATGCAATTGGGTAAAAAAGTCTTAAATTACAGTATGATATAATAGGATATAATAAAATATATACATATGTAAAGATTTAAAAATTAAGTACAACATTAAAACACTATCATAAAATATAAAATACGCTCTGAACAATGAGCATCAACACAACAATAAATTATTAATTTAAAGCGATAATGCGGAGATTGATTTTTTAAAAGCGTCACGCGAAATATTAAAATCGAACCACATTGATACACTATTCAAGTCGCGTTGTATACACGCTACAGGATCAAAATACGCGTAGTTAGTGCACGCAGTCGGGATAAAAAGCAAACTACGTGGCCGTAACACAGGTTGAGGAGTGTAAAAATTGAAAAGAGATAGCAGCTCTGGGCAATCGACCTTACCACAAAGTATATCACGCGCAAATGTGGCACTTGCACACTTACGCCTAGACGACAGTGACTGTATACCTAGAAGACAACATCTATCATGCTATGGTAACAGTTTAAAATCACCCCTTCCTGTAGATGGCAATTTTCTTAGAGAAAACAATAAGAATTGCTTCTGAATGCCCTCTATTCTCTTAGTGTGAATATCGTAGAATGGATACCATATAACGCTGGCATATTCGATATGCGACCTCACAAATGATGAATATAATGATTTGAATGTCAACAAATCATGAAAATCTCTCGAGTATCGCTTAATAAAACCCAACTTTGAGTAGGCTTTATTAATGATCGCGTCAATATGGAAGTTGAACGTCGTGTCAAAGCTAAAAACCACCCTCAAGTCATTGACTGAGATAACCCGTTTTAAAATCTTATTTGTAAGAAAATACTCAAAAACTAAAGGCTGCTTAGATTTAGATATTGTCATGACTTGGCATTTCTCCACATTAAGACACATTAAGTTTCGATCAGCCCAAACACAAAAACAATTCAAATCTTGTTGGAACTTAAATCTATCCGCTTCGCACGATATGGTAGAATAAAATTTTATATCGTCCGCGAACAATAAACACTCAGCAAATTCCAATAATTTTGTGACATCATTGATAAAAAGCAGGAACAGCAATGGTCCCAAATGGCTTCCTTGTGGTACACCAGAGAGAACCGTGAAGCTATATCGGAAGATATGTCATCAATTTTAACATACATTTTACGATTTTTCAAGTAAGAACTTAGCCAATTCAGCGGTATAAAGTCGCCATTGAGTTTGCTAAGCTTATCTAACAACAAACGGTAATTTAGTTTATTGAAAGCCTTAGCAAAGTCTGTATAAACCACATCAACCTGTACTTTGGATGTTGCGGATTTTGTTATATAGCTCTGGAAAGTGCCAGATTAGTGACAGTAGACCGGCCTGGAAAAAACCCATGCTGACGTGAGCTGATCAATTGTTTGCTATGGAAAAATAGAACCTCTTTAACCATACATTCAAACACCTTCGGGGTGCAAGACATTATTGCAATGCCCCTATAATTTGTTACGTCATTGCGTGATCCGTTTTTGTGTATCGGTGTAAAGAAAGCTAATTTCCACACATCTGGGAATTTACCCTGGCCCTAACTTTTATTAAATCGTAAATGAAGGGGAGCTGACAACCCAATAGCACAACACCTTAGCAATGCCGGCGGCAGTCCATCTGGTCCAGAGCACTTGGAGATATCGAGGTTAAGAAGCGCGCTTATACGACATCTTGTTTAGAGAAGGTGATGATTGAGCTGTTTGTGCTAGATGATGACCATTGAATATTATTGGTGTCTTTGACAAATACACAGCTAAAGTAATCCGCAAAAAAAATACAAATAGTAAGAGGATCATTCGACTTTTGACCCTTGAATGACATAACTGATGGTATACCGTTAGTTTGGTTCTTCATCTTTACGAATTTCTAAAACTTCTTTGGGTTACTCCTTAAATCATCCTCCAAATCAATAATATAATTATTGTATAAAAAACGGTTAAGACAATTGAATTGTTTCCTAAATAATTTAAACTGGGAATGGTGTAACAAACAACCAGTACTCTTAAATTTAGTATGGGCTCTGTTACGTTGAACTTCGAGTTTTTTCAGATCTTTTGTGAACCATGGATTTTTACGAGCCAGCGACTGTTTCTTTTCCACTTTAGGAACAAACTTATTGATACAGGAATATAATAAATCGTTGAATAAATCAACTGCATGGTCAACATTGATATTTGACAAAACATTGCCCCAATTAACATCAGTTAAAAATTTATTCATTGAACGGACGTCCGCGCGAGGGTAGTCTAAAACCAAGATATTTTTAATAAAGTTGAGATTGTCACAAAATTCGTACGATAAATCGATCGACATTGGAATATGGAAAATACTTGTGTAGCCCGCAATATCGTCACAGGCTTCAATTTTATACGTGCTTATTAGTGTAAAAACACAGATCCAAAAAGGTACCACAACTGTTAGGGATATTGTTTATACCAATATTAGCCATATAATCACAAACCAACGCAGAAGAGTCGTTAGTGTTGAACGGGATAAATATGTTATCATCGTCACCGCCTAACTTCCAGAATAACTCTGGGAAATTAAAATCACCAAAAACCATATGGTCAGTTCCCTCGTCCAAAAAAGGTAAAACATGATTAGTGAAATTAGCTAAAATTTCGGTAATAACTGTCGGACCAGAGTTACAGGGAACATACATAACACATATGATTAAATTATATGACGCTAATTTCAATATAACTGCCAAAAATTCAAATTTTGGGTCAGATACCAAAAGTTTACATAACAAGTTTTTACTAACGGCGATCAGTACCCCACCGCCTTTTAGATTCGCACCACAGCTGTATCGGTCCCGTCTGAAAATACAGAAGTCTGATGGAAATAACTCAGATGAATTGAAATCTTTTGTCAGCCATGTTTCAGCTAGCAATATGATGTCGTAATTACACTCCAACACGCCAAGATAAAATGGTTTTGATTTCGAACGCATACCGCTACAATTATAGAAAAAAATTGATAAATTATTATCGGTACAATTGTTAGTACTGTTGCTGTTTAGAAATAAGTTAGAATTATGAATTGGGTTATTTGAATTTGTGTTAGTATTTACATTATTTAAAACTAAATTAGAGCTAACTTTAGTATTAGTAATAATATTACGAGCATCCGAATTATTCGATGGTAACACGCTATTACAATCTGGCTCCATCCAATGAGTTAAGCCAACGGTATGGGGACCACATTTTTTGAGCGTCTAACAAACTCACGAACTACAATTCCAACAGGCCATACCCCCAGGTTGTAACAGTTTAGTGAACGAGTCCGGATTCACTTCAATTTTGAAAGACACGAAATTAAGCCGTTTGATGTCCTGTTCGCCGGATACGAGTAATCTGCATTCAAAATCGCTTTCTAAAATATCCAGCTTATCCCTCAGATACTTTTTTAACGATTCAGGAGAGACCGTATTTACAAATCTTGAAGCATAAATATACTTCCTTTCCGGAACCGCTTTTATTGATCCGTCACCAACTATGCAACTACCAATAATGGAATCGGTTTGTTGAGGTTGAACATACTGCGAAACTGGAACACCCAATTCCGGGTTTGACGGTTGATCTTTAGCAACCTCAGTCTGGTTTTTTTTTTTAGATAAGCGCGTTACTCTTTTATCAGGCTTGTCACCAACAATCTCTTTAATTCCCTCGGACAATCCTTGCACCAAACCCATAATACCCTCAATATTCCGAGCCAACTTGTTAAAGATGTCGCTGCAATCATCACAGAACCATTTCAAATTGTTATTTGCAATAATTAGTGAGAACACGCTATTGCTGATTTTAATACAAGTAGCGTGAAATATCTTATTACACATTCCACTACATCTGATCAATTTGTCCGTATTCAAATTGTTGCACGAATTGATTGCACATATTTTATCCGTCATTCTGGCAAGGTTCTGTAGAATAAATTATATTGTTGGTCGATGAATGTTGTATTGTTGTAGCGGTAAAATAATATACAAGTAGAATCACGAATCTGTGCAACCGCTTGTATTTAGATTATTTATTTTTTATTTTTTAATTTATTGTTTCTCGCAGTAAATGTTCGAATTTATAAATATCACATTATCAATGCAATTAACATTTGCAAAAACAATTATCCGATGTATATTATATATTGCTGTAGCGATAACTAATATAAGAACACGAACTGCACAACCACCTATATTGAGATTATTTATATGTAAATTTCTATTTCTCGTAGTAAATGTTCGTATCTATATATTATATCACAATATCAATAGTTCAAAACACCATTATCAATAGTTGAAAAAACAATTATACACTTATAAAATCTTACAATAATTGCCAAGGTCACAATTTAAAAAACAACTTTAATAAACCTTTATGTATTATTTATGTATTGTATCACGTCTGTACTCGTCAACGTTCAACACGAGAATCCCAAATATGTAATGAAGGTTAATTTTTCGCTGTTAACCAGTTTAATTAAAAATGGCTGTAATTTTAAATTGCATTTTCCATAAAATAGTTTTTTTCTTCGATTTTAGTATTTATCTCAATAATATTGAGTCTCCTTCAATAATAATCGAATTCATTGCATCGTTTATAGTAGGAATCCAAGTTGAGCCATCTAATTTTCTAACCCGAGTTGTTGGTTTTAATAATGCACACATGCATTTCAAAATCCGAATGTATTTTTCATCTGGGAATAATAAATAAAATTTAAAATTTAATAAATTATGTGGTTAAAGCATTAAACCAACAAGAAAATGAAAAAAATATCTGCTCGTTTTATTTGCAATAACTCCAAGATGCTTACTTTACCTTAGCTAAAATCTTTTGCATCGAATGTGTACCTTACGAGCACAATAATAATTTTAATATTAAAGCCGCAAAAATTGTGGGTTTTGAAAATTGCATTTAAATTTTTTCTGTCAAACCTAGCTAATTTGGTACAGAAAAAATTTAATTTTATTTGCCAAGCAATGATAAATTTTTAAAGTTTGGAAATTAAAATTATTATTGTAAGGGTAAAATCAATTAATTCCAAATGATTTTAGCTAAAATGCAAAATGAATTATTACGAAAAACGATGCTGTTTTCTTTTGATTTTCCAGTGGGTATATTTAAAGTCTTTTTGTAAACATATTTTTTTTAAATACCTTTGCTTGACTTAGAAACTGGTGCTCTTAATTCTTAATTTTTTCGATTTAATGCGCCGTTGTAGAATTGGCTCAATTTTGTTGGCAAAACTTTCAAAATTATTAATGAGGCACAAATTTTTATCACCAAAAATAAAGAAGAAATCAATGTCAATCTGAAAATAGAAACAAAATAGGTTTTTAATACAAAATCTGAAAAATGGCTTACAAATCTATAACCACGGGAATCTGCTAAAATGGTTCAATCTTCTAGAAATTTGGATAAATTATTGTTTGTTTGAAGTTCCTTTTGTCTCCCAGTAAAAGTGGCTTTCCATTCAATCTCAACGGATTCCCACGGCACATGTACTACACAAAGCCAGTTTTTGTTTTCGTAAAAATTCGCAATGTTGATCTAATAAAATATGTGAAAAAATTAATATTATTAAAGTTTGTCCAAAGAAAGTAAGTCCAAAGTATCGGGCACATCTCTATCAGTTGTTCTTGAGGTTTTCTTTGCTGCATCACCTCCGCTTGCTATTTTAAGTTGGTTTTTATTATTCTTGAATTTATTGTACAGCTTGCCCTTTGGAGGACGCCCGTGTATATAATAAAGTTCCTTTGATTCCGAAGGAAACGTTTCTACAATTTCAGTTGTGATTGCTACGTAGTTTTCTTTAAACTAAGAAATCTTCTACAATACCGTTGATTAATTGAGTTCTTCCTCGTTCAATATTTTCATCGAAAAGTCTTCTAATTTTTTTTCCTTTCGGAGTGGCTAAATAATTTTTGAATATCTGAAATCGAGTAATTACTTTATAATAACTGAATACACAGATCGATGAAAAACTTACAAATTGTGTTGTAATATCGGATGTGTTGATTGGCGAATCGATTTGGCGGGATTCATCTATTGAATGATTACAAGACGATGTAGAATAACCCTGCAGAAAGATAAAAATATTAAGCCAAATTACGATAATTGTATTTCAACCATCTCAAGGAAAAACAAGTAGCTTGCATAAAACCAAATTGCATTAATGAATTGGAATAAGATAAAATTATTTTAATGAAAAAACTACATTATTTCAAATGTTACTTTGTAGCATAATTTTAGTAAGTGACCTAAATTCAAACGATAATAATTCTATCAAATATTTTCTGCTTCCTGAGACCTCGCAGAGTAATTTAATAATAATAATTTAGCTTGGAATAGGTTTATAAATATTTATTGCAGTTAAAGAGATAATTATTATCTTCTCCAAGCAAAATGCTTTTAAATTTGCGCGCAAAATTATTTTTATTTTGAGATCTGCTACAGCTGGAAACATAATTTCTAAATCCCGCTCATTTATTAAACATAATTCGTACTCCGTTTTAATATTGGCATCTAGGAGAAACAAATTTCGTATTAAATTAAATATAAATATTTAATAATTAAACTTATTGAAATAAGATTGAATACCTACATACTTCTAAATTTTGTTATGACTTGATGATCTAGATTCCAGGAATTTAATATTTGGTCCACAAAATTTTCAGTAGAATAATACGTGCGATATGGTTGGTCTTCTAAATTGATAAATGTATTCTCTGTAAATAAATAACATAACAGCAATGAAACCAAATTTAATTTAAAAAAAAATCGCAATACACGTCTTGGTGGTCACTGTTTTCAGTCATCTTATTTTGATAAAGGTGCTTTAATGATAAATTAAGAAAAATATTAAAGATTTCATTTGTAAATAATAATAAAATTTAAACCGCGAAAATTCCAAAGATTTTAAGAACATTTTGATAAACTTTTTAGAAGCTTAGTATAAGTCTGCTTTGAAAAACTTTTTGCCATTAGGTAATGTATGCAACAATAGAGGCTTTTCAAATAAATTTTTATTTTTAATTATAGTAGTTGATTCTTATTCGAGCCCTACATCGTAAATATTTAAAAGTTTATTGAATTTTCAAATTTCGGAAGGTTTTGTAATGAAAATTATGTTGTCACAATGGTTTCTCGGCATAATAATATCATTGATTTGCACTAACAGATTTTTCATTTTATGGAAGAGGTAATACTTTTTTTTGTACAAAGTTCCATTCAATAAAATTCGCTCTATTGAATAAAAGGCGTCTTTTTGGTTAAGAAATGTGAAAATGTAGGTATTATACGGATTTTCAACCATATTAATTTGTATTTAAATAAAAAGTTAGTAAAATTAAAACAACATTTTTTCGCAAGAGATAATTCAATATTTCTTCTTGATGATGTGATGTTTGTGTAGGATTTCATTTTTTTATAATTGCCCTCATACCACATACACCAATAACCTTTAACAGGGCCAGCATTTTTTATAACGCTTGGATAGTGAGTGAGGAAATGGTGTTTAGGTTCGAGAGTATCACTAAATATTTGTACATATCGTTCGATGTGAAATATTCGACATCATTAGAAATGGATAGTAAATCGGTATCCGAAAATGATTCTTTGAAAAGTTGTCCGATAATATTTTGAAGCAAAGCAATATACTTTAAACAAGGGTCATTCGCGCTTAATTGGTCATAAACTAAGATATTTATGTACTTTAAAAGTAAAATCGTTTATGAAACTGTCAAGTGTAATTTTTTAGATTTTAAATGAGCTTGTATAATTGGCGGCCCCACAGATCCCCTTTCAATTTCACCATAATCGAAATGTCGGAAACGATAATTAAAAGAATCAAGCGAAAAATATTTTCTTTCGGTTATCCAAATGATTAGACAATTAATTAACCCATATTTCACGACCCCTTCCAGGGCATCGTGCATAATGTCTACGCTGCAATTTTCTGTCACATGGACATTTTTGACTGTATTAGAAATAGAATTTTCAAAAATTCCAGAGTTTTCAAATGACAAGTTTTTTAAATCAAAATTATAATTTATTTTATTACGCATAAGACTGGAACTTTCTTTACCATACTTTGAAATATCAGACTTTTTTATTTTACACAGCCTGCAAAAGTGATTGTGAGAAAATGATTTGGTAAAACGCATCAAACTGTTAAGACCAAGATTGTCCCCAACAATCAAGCCTAACACAAGGTAAACCTTTTTAGTTTTACAGTGTTTATTTCTAAGCCAACTTCCTCCAACTCTTTAATTAATTTTACGAGGATATAAACCGATTTGCTATTTCCCACAGTTTTTAAAACCTTTCATTTTAAAAACAAAGCTGGAAATATTTGTTCCAATGCAGAAGATTTCACCGCCCCGGTGGCACAGTGGTTAGCATGCTTGCTTTAAGCTCCGGAGGTCCCGGGTTCAATTCCCGGCGGGTGATGAAAAAATCACGGCTGGTTAAGGATAGGATCAATGAATTAATCATTCATTATCCGTTAAAACAATGATTACGAAACTTCAATATGAAGCGGCCAAATCCCTCTATGGGATGTAGCGCCAGCGAAAAAAAAAAAAAAAAAAAAAGATTTATTTGGCAACATCGGGAAACTGTAATAAAAAGCAGCCAATGGGCTAGATACTCGATACCCAAGCAATTAAGCAGTTATTTGTTGCGAATTTGCTAGAAATGTTATACACGATAATTAAGCAAACCAAAAAATGGTATACACGATATTTTTTCTTGGTTAGCACGCACGCAAATCCTAGAGATTTTGCGAGCGTTTTAAAGTATGTGCATCTACGTAAATGTTTGTGGAAATATTTATTGATCATATTACGCAAATAAATTTACGATTCGCAAATCCGCCATATTTACCGATTTGCGAATTGCTAGAGTATCGAGTATCTGGCCCAATGACTGCATTCCAGCATGACTGATTAAAGCTGCGCCTGTTTCAAAATCGTCATAAAATAGGTTGAACGGAATAATTATTTTAGTTTTATTGTATAATATTTTTTTCTTCCATAAATCTCCTTGAATAAAATTGCTAAGGCGAGGTGGTTGGCCAGAAGTAAGATATTGCATGTGTTCCAAGGTGTCATCTAATATTCCAGGAATTTCAAAAAATTTTTTGATTTGAAATTTAATTGGTAAAATTGTTGCCTCAATAATTTTTTCCTCAAAACAAGAAACGCCATTTTTCACCACTTCGCAAGTTTGTCTGTCAATAACTATTTTGGAAGGGTTCGAAGAAAGATTTAAGTTAATTAGTTGTTTTTCTAATGAATACTGTGATTTTAGAAATGAAAATGGATTGGAGAAATAATTTAATAATTCCCGAAGCTTTGGTACATTTTCCCCTTCAAATAGCGGTATAATAATATTTTCTAACATAGTTAACATTGATGCAAGAACAATTTCGGATAAATCGGTTAAAATATTTTTTATCAAGGAAAATGTCATGTTATAATGTCCGGCCAGTCAAGATAAAAATCTTAAAATAGAATTTGAAGTATCTATCTTTATGGCATTTATATTAAAATTCGGTTTACTAATATTATTAATTGTATCTATGTTCACTTTGAGAAAAATCGTTGATCATATTTGGCACGGGTTCTACAGCTTCGTTCTACAGCAAAATATTTAACACACAAAAAGCAACTCATAATTTTTATAAAATTAAACGATACAATATATTATACTCACCAAATAATAATTCTAATTTTAATTATGCAATTTCTTTCAAAAATATATTTAATTGTTTGGCTCTAGCTCTACACCACAATTCATAATTTCACTTCTTTCACGAAACGATATAAAACACGAATATAAATGAAGGTACAATAAAATTAGAATATGTGTTGATTTAAATATTGAGCTGAGGGTTGAGTTGTCTAAGCCAGAAGGTGTTAAGTTTAGAATTGGAGGTTAGATGAAGTTGACTTCATTTACGCATGTGTTTTTTTAACCTACTGATTGAGTTAAATGTTGAGTTTGGAGTTTAGTTGAGTATTGATTTGGGAGTTGAGTGGAAAGTTCAGTTAGGGTTTAAGTTTCGGTTGAGTGAGGGTTTCAGTTGGGGAAATATTCAGGAATAAATTGGAGGGAGTTAAACGTTGAGTTTAGGGTTGCATTAAGGGTTGATTTGAATGTGGATTTGGGTTGGAAGTGGGATAGAATTAAGGATTGGGTAGAGGTTCAATCGGTGATTGCGCCGCAGTTCAGTTAGTGGTTGAGTTGTAGGTTGAGTTGGAGATTATTTTTATTTGTTTATGTAATACTACTCCCCCACTGGATTAAATGTCCTTTGCAGGAAAAACTAGTAAAACTACATTCACATACACAACACCAAATCGTGACAAACGTCTTTTTGCTAACACCCCAATAAATGAATTTTCCTAAAATTCGCCCGCTCCCATCAACTATTGCAACTTTAAACAGATCACAGAAAGATTAAAAACAATTCTTAATAATTTCTTAATCCTATTTTGGAAGAGATAAACAATGCAAATAATGGTCCAATATGGACATCAAAATTTCAAGTTGGTCTTTTCCCATGGGACATTTTCTGACAACCCCGTTGCACTGCTCACTCTAGCTTACTTAAATAGAAGTAAATTTCTCTATTCACCTCTAAAAGTGCTTGTAGTTTATAAAAAGCTGGCTACATCTTCAACATTTTTTTTTTTTTTTGGAATAACACTTTTTTTTCAACCGCCACCATCCTTTGATACTATCCGTTGAATTGATTTGTAATTTTGGTCCAAAATAAAATTTCTACAGCTTCTCTCTAATATTTTGATTGGCATATTATTGTATTTTGATGTTATATTGCCTTCGTTTCTAACTTACACCTCCACTCGCCCCAAAAAAAAAAATAATAATTTTAATCTAACTGTCTCATTTAATATATTGTAAAATAATTACAAAGCAACAAAACATCAGAATTTGTGATCATAATATTTTATAAAATTAATCATAAATCCTGAATTTGTTTAACATTACATCTCAAAAATCATACGCAGAAAAACAAAACGTTAAACAATTTTTTTTTTTTTGTTAAGAAAAATCTTTCAACTGAAAATTCCATGCTATCACGCAATTTAAACTTTCACGTTTGCAATTTAAATATGAATGGAATATGTTATGTAATGCGTTTACATTAAATATGTTTAAATTGTGAAATCATAAATTATTTTTAAATATTTACATACATAATTCGACAAAGCTAATTTAAAAGTCGTTATTAAAAAACTAATTAGAAATCTCATCTTAAATATAAAATCACGACTTTATTTTAGAAAGTAACAATAACAAAAAAAAACTCTAACGCTTAAAGGACGATTTAATATTAAAACAAATAACAGAACTTTTCTTAAAATCACAGCAATAATATAAAGTCGTAGCTAGATGAAAATCGTCATTTTATACCTCTAACTAACAAATAGATATTAAAATAAACAGTTTAAAGTTTTCCTATTTTTCTAAACAGCCAAACACAAATAAAAATAGTAATAACGTTATTTATATAAAAAAAAAAAGATTTCCCGTATAAAATAAAACTTAATTTAATTTAAAAACAAATAAACAAAAAAATAAAATAAAAATTAATTGAAAACTTTATTTAGTTTGCGATTTTTTTTATTTTTTAAATGAATATGTGGAAAATGGTTATCTGATTGACATACATACATATTACTAAATGGGAATATTGATTTTATAGTTATAAATAAATTTCCTGTAACATTGGTACGTATTTCGCGTTAAACGCGTTAAATTTAGCCGATTTTTAATGCGTTACTAAAAGTTTGTTTTCACAAACTGTAAAATTATCGCCACAGTAGACTAATTCGTTTAAAACCGGTTCGTTAGGTCCATTAATGCTGGTTTAATTTGTATTCCTTCCGTTTTTTTCAAATCCGAATTGAATCACAAAAAAAACTTAACAAATTTGCTTGTAAAATTTGACTTCGTGTTTCTACAGAACTCAGCATGATGTTCCATAAATGTCGCTTATTATTAAAAAATCTCAAATTTCGGAACAGTTTCTCAACTGTGTATATAGTGGTAAGATTACGTTTATAAATTATTGACAGTTTCAAAAAAACATTTTTAAAAATTTGTAAAGTAAATCACTTTCCGTTATTTTGTGCAGGGGCACTCCTTACCTGATGTCACGGGTTTTCATAAATTTGGTACTGACAATATAAATTTCATACTATCAAGCAACTAAAGTGTTACCCACAAAGTAATATAAAGTAATCTATATGTATGTTCTCTTACAGCAAATACGGAAAAATTGTGGGGATTTGCAAGCTGTATTAACTGTAGTAAAATAGTTCTGCGAAAAGTTCTATATTAGGTCCAATTCAACGTAAATTTTCTATTTGGCTCTTCTATATTCTTCAACGATTTCTATGAAAACTCAATTTGATTAAAAAATGATTCACACAAATTTATAAATTGCTAGGATTTAGTTTTCGTCGAAATAATAGCACAATAGACTAAAACATAAAGATGATTTACATTGAATTGGGCCTTTTATCGCGAAAAATGGTTCAACCAACTTTATTTTCTGCCTGTTTGTTAAAATCATCTCCACGGAATATTGCAATTGACTTTAAATCGTGTAAACAGAGAGATTGTCATATTTATCATGAAAATAAAAATAAAATCCTTAATACCGTTTTTGAGAAAACCTATTTAGCGGTTTTCCATTGCAGTCGCTTCTATTTTCGCATCAAATGAATGAGTTAATACAAACTGCTTATTACGAATACCTATCTTTGTGCAAAAATTCTGGCAAAACCAAACATTTTTGTGAGACTGGAAGGAAAAATCAAAACAAAATTGGTTTAACAAATATGCAAAATGTACAATTGTGCTCTGCTAATTGATCTTGATATCGATAAAGATAGATTTGGGCCCTGTAATTGTTAAACAAATGCGCATTAAGATTGCTTAACTATTTCCATAGATTTCATTGCTTTTCTTGAAAATCACCTTATATCAGCAAATTTTAACCAAAAAAATCCAAAATCTGTAATTGTGCTTCAATTGCGGTACTTCTAGCCTCTAGCGACAGGTTTTGGGACTTATAATTGTAGTGCCAACGCGTATTTAGGCTGCTTCAAAATTTCCATACATTTCATGGAAAATTAGTTTTTTTGGAAAATCGCTTTACTATAAGTCAGCAAATTCCGAGCTAAAAAATCCAAAATCTGCAATTTTGCTCCGATTGCGGTTTTGATACCTCTTAAGATCGGTCTCGGGAGCTGTAATTGTTGTGCCAATGAATCATTTAGATTGGTTGATTATTTGCTTACATTTCATAGAAATTCGATTTTTTTAAAAATCGACTTACTATAAATCAGTAAATTCTGATCCAAAATAAATCTAAAATCTGCAATTGTGCAAACTCTTTTCAGGAGTTGTAATTGTGATACCAATCAGTTCCGTAGAGAAGAAGGGTTTGCAGGGGATTATAACTCCTCCCTCATTAGCTTTACATATCATAAAATGATTGCATGGTGATGTGTCGATCCACGGACAGTAAACAAACTCGAATTAGGAAAAGAATCAATACCTTTTATAGAAGTAACCTAGTAACCTATATTTGATCCTACACTTAAAAGAAACAAAGCTTCATAATATTAGCAATGTTTTTTATAGATCTGTAGGCATACTTAGATCTTTTATCCAGATTAAGTTGAAATTAGTCTTCCAAGGCGAAAATCAGCTAGGTGCGACTAATTGGATTGGCATTATTAAATATTCACAGAGATGTGGCTTTAGCAATAAAAAGTGTCCTCGATGAATTGGCCTTAGTGTCACCCACTGAATTGGTTAACAAATTTTCTAAATTTAAAACGAATTTCTCACAAAAGTATTCCAAATTTTGCAAATTACAAATCACTGTCGATGGAGCCGTGCATGTAAAGTATCTTGTTGATCTTACTTTTTGATCTTTTGAATCTCATAAATCTTGAGAGTCCTATTAATCTTATGAATTTCATGAATATGAATCTTATGAATCATAGGAATCTTATGAATTTTAATAATTTCATGAATCTTATAAATCTTATGAATATCGTGAGTTCGTATCGAATTTTATGAATCCTATTTATCTTTAAATCTTATGAATCTTGTGAGTATAATTAATCCTATGTATCTGAAAAACTTACAAAATTTATTAATCTTGCGAATTTTGTGAATCTGATGAATCTTTCAAATTGTATCAACCGTTTGAATCTTATAAAAATTTATTAGTCTTATGAATTGTTTGAATCTAGTGAATTTACTAATTTTATTAATTTGAAATTATATGAATCTTACAAATCTTCTGAATGGTATAAATCTTATGAATTCTATGAATCTCTTGAATATTATGAATCTTATCGGTCTTACTAATCTTATAAATCTTTTGCGTCTTATGAATCAAGAATTTATGAATATCATGTATCTTGTTAATCTAACAAATCCTATGAACCTTGTGGATAAACTAAATCTTATGAATCTTTGGAATCTCAAGAATTTTTTGAATATTATGAATTTTTGAATCTTATGAACTTAAACAAATCTTTTGAAACATAGAAACCTTATGATTTTTTTAATCTTAAGAATCTTTCCAATCTTATCAATCTTACAAACCTTATGAATCGTATTAATCTTATGAATTTTATTAATTTTATGAATCTCATGGATCTTATGAATTTTAACAATTTTATGAATCTTAAGAACCTTACGAATCTTATGAGTTTTATGATTCTAATGGATCGTATGAATATCTTATGAATCCCATGAATCTTTTTAATACTATGAATCTTGTGAATCTTATGGACCCTACGAGTCTTGTGAATTTTATGGATCCTATAAATCTTATGAATATTAGGAATCTTATGAATATTATGAATCTTGTGAACTTTATGAATCTTATGAGTTTTATGAATCTTATGAAACTTACAAATCACATGAATCTCACTAATTTTATGAATGTTGTGCGTCTTACGAAACTTTTGAATCTTAAGAGTCTCATGAATCTTAGTAATCTGAAAAATCCAATGAACCTTATGGATCAACTAAATCTTGTAAACATTTTGAATTTCAAGAATATTTTGAATGTTATGAATTTAAACAAATTTTATGAATCTTACATATTTGCTGAGTGGTATAAATCTTAAGAATTCTAATCTCTTGCATATGATGAATCTTATCGATCTCACGAATCTTAAGAATCTTGTGTGTCTTACGAATCTTATGAATTTTTGAATATTATGTATCTTATTAATCTTACCTACAAATCCTATAAACCCTGTGGAAAAACTAAATCTTATGAATCTTTGGAATCTCAAGAATATTTTGAATATTATGAGTTTTTGAATTCTGTGAACTGTAACGAATCTTATGCAACATAGGGATCTTATGAATTTAGTTATATTAAGAATCTTACAGAATTTTATGAATCTTATGAACCATACGAATCTTATGAGTGGTTTGAATCTAGTGAACTTACTTGTTTTATTAATTTGATTAATTTTAAGAAATTTACGAATTCTTTGCATTCCTATAAATATTATGAATCTGATAAATTTTATGAATCTTACGAATCTTATGAATCTTATGAGTATTAGGAATCTTATGAATCATATGAATTTTATAAATCTTATGAAACATATTTATCCTAGGAAACACATGAATCTCACTAATCTTATGAATGTTGTGCAACTTACGAATCTTTTGAATCTTAAGAATCTCGTGAATCTTATTAATCTGAAGAATCCAATAAATCTTATGGATCAAATAAATCTTATGAACCTTTGGAATTACAAGAATATTTTGAATGTTATGATATGAATTTAAATAAATTATTGAATCATATGAATCTTAAGAATTTTGTTAATTTTATGAATCTCATGCACGTTATGAATCTTGTGCGTCTATCGAATCTTATGAATGTTATGACTATATAGTAAGAATCGTATAAATCTATTGGATCTTATGAACTTATTGAATCTTGTGACAGTCAAATACGGAGACAGTTTATATATTTTTTTTTGTGATTCATCTGAATGCTTTTACAATTTTTTTCTTTTTTTCTATACATTAAAACCATGTCAAAAAAAGGCGTCTTACTCTCAAAGATTAAGCTGTATGAAACTGTAAATACGACAACCTATAAGCGAAGTTAACTAAAATGTTTGAAAGATAGTCAGGTACATCTTGAACGCTTCTATTGTACCTATGATAAGAAAATTAGCACAAAATATTTGTCAGACTTTAGAAGGACTCCTAACCTGGATAATCCCTCCAATTGGAGAGTTTTAGAGCGCTTAGGCCTCTTAAAAATCACCTACGAAACACAATCGGCTAGAAGCGACTAAATAAATTGGCAATATTAAATATTCACAGAGATGTGGATATATCATTAGATGGTGTTTTCGGCTTAGTGTCACGACGAATCAATATAAAATTATAAAAAATTAATAAACCACTGAAATTAAATAAATACTCGTAAGCATTACTTCCTTATAGAAATAATTGTTTATAGCAGAACCCGCTGCCCCCCCCCCCATCCACTTAACAAATTTATCGCTACGCCACTGGTGCCAACAGCACGCAATATTTCTATAAACATTTCATATTAATTCAATTTTTTGAAAATCACCTTACAATAAATCTGCAAATTCTGGGTGAAAAAAAATCCTAAACTTTCAAATATGCTTCGTTTACGGTTCTTGATACTTCTAAAGCTTGATTTTGGGGCCTGTAACTGTTGTGCCAACGCTCATTTAGACTGCATGATTATTTCCATACATTTTACAAATCAAAAATTCTGAACAAAAAATATTTAAATCTGCAGTTGTGCAAGCTCTCTCCAGGTACCGTAATTGCCATGCCAACATATCTTTAGATCGTTTAAAAAACTCAAAATCTTTAATTAGCTCCGAATCCGGTTCATGTTACCCCTAAAGATGGGTTTCGGGACCTGTAATTGTTCCACACATTTCATAGAAAATTCAATTTTTAACGTGATGGCGTCTGACAACTGCATGTTCAGAAACTTTACGAAACATTTCAGAAACTGTAAGCATTACTTTTAATTTAAATTTATGATTCTTAGGTTGGTCCTTAGGCTTCATGTGTTACGCATAATAGTATAGCAACTGTTCTGAGAGAACGCGTTGTCATGGTTTTCCTTCTTTCGCCGAACACTTCTGGCAAACAAATGGTTGATTACCATTCAGAATTGATCGTTCTACGTTGCACGAATGCAACGTTTTGCGTGAACAACTTTTGTTGAATTTAACTCATATTAGAATACCCATACCGTCGACTGCTATTTGGTTTTTAACTCGTACGCATAGATCCAAGATTCGTCATGTGTCATGATATTATAGACATGTTTTGAAGCACCGTGACCATATTTTTAAGCATTTCTTTCGACCAATTGACACGAGTCTTTTTTTGAGTATTTGACAAATTATGTGGGATCCAACGCTAACAAATCTTTTTGACGGCCAAATATTAATGCAATATTAAATGTATGCTGGTCCCATTAATGTCCAAGGGTCCTTCAATCTCACGATAAGCAACATGACGATCTTGCAGTATCAGTTCATATAACTGATTTTGGATGACCTTCACAAAATTCGTCGTTGAGCGAACTCCGGCCACGGAGTTCATCAATGCACTGTTGTTGAGTATTGTTTGTAAAAAATAATTGCAATTAAGAATCTTATACTTAAAGCTATATTTATGTTGTGCCTTTATTTCGTGTTCATTAATACTCAAACCATTTGCATGCTGACTTGTACTAAAAGTAGAATATTAAAGATATAAACCATTGGTGACTTTTCGTGCTAACTTCACAGACATATTTTAATTAGTATATGCTTAAACTTAACTAGGGCGAAGCATCCTTTAAGAGACAATTTTAACAAATAATTCCATATACTGTGAACATTGTTAAATTACTGTTTCATGGAATCAGGTGGTGCGCTACCTTTTGACGATAGTCAAATAAACTATTTTATGGAATTAGTGAATAAAATAGTCACTACACAAATCCAATCGTTCTCGAACGATTTATCCAAAAAAAAAAATTTAGCTAACTTTACTGCAAACGCATCATTGGATGCTAGCAGCAACTATCTAACAACTGATGAAAAGTTCTAAAATAATAATCCAAGCTCAGCGGCTAAACAAAGAAATGGTAGTGATAACACAAGTAGGGCCCGTCGTAAAAGGCAGCATAATACAGACAATGATTTCGGTACTCCGGATGAGAATATTGCACGAAAGTTAAGAAGTTATTCTTCGTCTGACTCTAATAATGGAATGAAAGAGGAGCATCTCTTCAGTTTTCCAGAAACGGAAGTAGGGGGCCAATTTTGCCACCTCAGCACGGATGTGCCTGCTGAGAAAACTCATGAAGCTAGACCTGTACCGAAAGTCAGCAAACTATCGCCCATCATAATGGAGAACTACACGAGTCTGGTTAATGAGCTCAAGAAAGCTGATCTAAAATTATTCACATACACCAAAAAAAACATCGACCCAAGACGAAATAAAACATGGCATCGCTGCGAAAGGAGTCAAACTGAAAAACGTATATCCGACGAGTAGGATCATAAAGGATGACAAAGGAGTAAAGAAGCTATAGTGAAGCTGCCATTCTTTACTGTATCATTCGATCATGCTACAAAATATTCAGACATCAACTTGATAAATGGTGAGCTGGGAAAGAAAGAGAAAAATCCCTGTTTCTCATTGTCTGAAATGGCAAGCATTTGGGCATGTAGCTGTCGGCTGCTACATTCTTATGTACCGGAGAAATGCCCCAGAAACACCCGCTTGATGTTCCAGTGAAGTGCACCAACTGCGGGACACGTGGCGAGTTTCTCATTGATTCAAAGACCAGGCAACTACTTGACAGTACCAAACAATCGATGAAACTAAAGAATTTGTATCGTAGTAAGCATCGCTACTTTCCAAATATATTCAGTTCCACTCTCATCAATCGAACTACTAAGCTCACACATGAGGCAATTGTTTAGCACCGCCAGGATATAATACGTAGAAAGCTTAGAGGTATGGTCCTGACAAAAATAATTTGTATAGATACATTAGGTTAGTAAGGCCCTCCCGTTGTCCGGGCCTAGTCCTGGAGGATCAGGTTGGTCCTATAATTGACCCCAAAATTGTCTCAAAGAAGATTGCACAACATTACGAGTTGAGTTTTAGTCGAGATTTTAATACTGCTGACCCATCTGTCTCTAATGAGGTGAAAGAATTTAACCTAGCTCAGAAATTTCCTTATTAATCAAGATGGTTCCACACAAACACTAATGAAATGATATATCTCCAGGAGTTGACAATGTCTCAAATAGAGCCATTAAAAATCTCCTACTTTCTGGTATCACTCAAGACTCAACTGATGATAATTTTGAAACAACCAACTGGAATATGACAAAAATTGTGTCAATACCAAAACCGGACAAGCCAGGAACCCCTGAAAAAAACTAAGCCGATCAGCTTGTTGAGTGAACTTGGTAAGCTTATTGAAAGGATAATAGTTCAAAGGCTTTGGGAAACTATTGAACATCTTATTCCAAATGAACAATTCGGTTTTGTCCAACAAAGATCAACGACGGATGCTATAATGCGGCTATTGAATCATTTGAAATATGCGAAGTTAAGACGCAATTTATCGACTGTTGTGTTCCTCGACATTCAGAAAGAGTTTGACTCAGTGTGGCATGACGGACTTTTGTGTAAAATGATCAGATGTGGTGTTGAACCGCTTCTAATATCGTTAGTTGAATATATATATATATATATATATATATATATATATATATATATATATATATATATATATATATATATATATATATATATATATATATATATATATATATGTTGTCTGCAGCAACAACAGCAATAATTCAGAAGTTCAAAATATTGCTTCTGGTATGCCGCAGGTCTTTGTATTGGGACCACTGTTATATTTTTTTTTATGTACGATTTACCAAGGCTGAACTTGCAATTTACTGAAGTGCAGGCCAATGCAGATTATACCATCACTGCCAGTTATAGTGAATTTCAATGTTACAATGCGAATTTAAAAATATCTAGGTGCACTCTCTGCCTATTTTAATAAATGGAATGTGAAAATAAATGCTACCAAAATCTTCATTTTGAGAATAAACTGAAGAAATCAGAATAATTTATTATAGATGGGCCAGCTTTTGAGGTGGTTGATGCAGCCAAATATTTGGTATCATGTTATCCAAAAAATTAAATTTTAATAAACATATTGAAAATATCAGAAGATACGCAGCAACGGCATTTAGGGTGTTGTACCCAATTCTGACTCGTAGCAGTGAATTGGACACATCAACTAACCTGTTGGTATATAAACTATAAATCCGTCCACTGATTACTTACGCCTGTCCGGCCTGGTTTGATATGATAACCAAGACTCAGATATATGTGCTTCAGAGGATGCTAAACAAGGCACTTAGGTTTGTTTTCGATAATTGGTCGAGACCCCCAGACTTGAAATAAAAATCGAATTTGTCTTTACTCGAAATGGCCCGTATTGAAACAATTGCGGAATTCTCTGGAAGATTATTGTCAATTAAACTGAATAAACTACTTACAATTCAAAGCTCAACAGTATTGCTCATTGCTATTAAGTCCAAATGAGGCGACTGAACTGCAGTTTGTTTAACTTAGTCTGGTAGTATTAAGTACATTAATTAGTTTTTAGTTACTACTGCCTTCCCCCGAAAACAGTGTCCAGGCGTTTTAAACAAATGAACTGCCTACTCTGCGTTTTATTCAAATGCAAAGCCTACGCGTTAATTGTCGAAGAATTAATGTTTATTTCATAAACGGATTTTTTTATAAAAATTGGTGAGCAGAATCCCGGCCAAGAAGCAATAGCGATAAGTCCTAATTTCGGAAAAAGTCGTTTAAGGGGTCTTCCTTTAGGGCCATGTTCCTATTTTTTTTAATATTTTACTTTGTTTTTTTTTATTTCTTTCTTGTTTTGTAACTTTTGTTATTTTTATGGATTGTAAAACTAGTTCCGGATACGGCTCGGAGAGTCTTGATCTAAGCCATTTCTTAACCGATTTGGATCAAACTATAGGTTTGAATGATGAAAATGGGATTTCAAAATAAGTTCTGGATGTGGTTCTTGAAAATGGCCATTTGTTTGTTTTTTTTACCTAAGCATGTGTTCTAGGACATGGCCAATTTGAATGAAATTATGACATTCCTTAACCGATTGAGATCAAACACAGTTTGTACGATGAAAATGGGATTCCAATACGAGTTCCGGATGTAGCTCTAGAAAATGACTAATTTGAATGGAACTAATACAATTGTTCAACCGATTGGAATGAACCTCGGATTAAAACATGGGATCTGAAAAATGGCCAATTTGAATGAATCTAAGAAATGTCTTAGCCAATTGGGATGAAACACGGCTTTTATGATGACATTGGAATTTCAGTATGTGTTCCGGATGTTGATCTACATAAGGTCCGGATGTGTTAAAAAAATGGACAATTTTGTAGTTCTAGAAAATGACTAATTTGAATGGCACTAAACAATTACTCAACCTATTTGGATGAAAGTCGGTTTATATGATGGATGAAAATGGGATTCCAATATTCCGGATGTGATTAAAATGACCAATCTGATTCGGATGTTCAGTTTGGAGTACATTATTATTTTTGATGGTGATCTCATAACTGCTTTTGCTGATGATTTGGCCCTTAGTTACGCTAATCGTATGCCTATAAACGATGATAGTATTGGGGCATTAGTCATATTCTTGAAAAGGATGAACAACCTAAGTCAACGGTTTTTTCATAATCGGCTTATTGTTAGCGATAAATCAAAAATCATGCATTTTGGAAGAAGGGACGCCGTATCCCTAGCTCATTCTAAAACGTGTCATGTTATAACTGCGATAGAAATTTTTGCTCGCGTCAGTATTTTGTGCTTGAGTTTGTACATGAATTTAAATATCTTAACTTCATTTAATACCACTAAGAAGAGTGTAATCTGGGCCCTACAAAAGTTTTATAATCTTACCTAAATTTGTTCAAGTGTTACATTAAGGGAACTGTATCATGCCCTACTAGAATCAATAGTAATGTATGGCATATCTAGTTGGGGTGGTACTTATTTTACTAATACTGAGGATCTAGCTATTTATCGCACAAAAACGAATTGTTAAAATTATATTGGGAACTAAATTTATTGCTATTTAGATATCTCTTTATTTATAAATTATTCAAAATGTTTTTTAAAATGAAAGTAACAGTTTTCACAATGGCACTGTAAACGATTCGAGGAACGCAAATAACTTTGCCGTTGTTCGTTGTAATAGTAAACTAATGATATTAAAAGTTTCAGACTGTGCGTAAATACCAATTAAAACGTGAAATTGCCGCCCGATTGCTTGGCTTAGAAAACATTGACCAATACTTTTAGTGTTCCAATTGTTCCGGTCGTATGTTAAATATACGGCTTAAATAAAAATAAATATGAGCTTGCCAAGTGTTATGTTTCGTAACAAATGCCTATAATGAATTCAGTGCTCGTAGCGTTCTATTCGATATGGCGTTCTATTTGAATTAATTTTTACATTTTTAGAAAGTTAGGAATTTTTTTGTTCCCAAATACAATGCCTAGGCACTTTTTCCGGGGAAAACCGTTAGGTTTAAGTTGTTAATAATATTTATATGTTATATTAATTAAACAAAAAAAGCCGACGAGCTTGTGTCCGAGACACGACCTATTAACGTAGGACTACGTACATTGAGAAAACTTAATTTGTACAGTTTAAGTGAAACCAAAACTTAGAAATTACAATTTAAAAAAAAAACTTTAATTATCTAATGCTATCATCTTTATACATTATGATGTAACAGCCTAAATGGTGAACTGATTACCCATTATACAAAATTTTTTTTTTATTTTTTATATTTCTGTGGCAATATGATATAAGGGAAAAACTCTAATGCCCGTATTTTTAAATAAGGATAAATCGACGGATTAATCCATATTTTCGAAAATCCACCGATTTAGCATAGGTTACCTTTGGTAATTTTAAACGTGGATAAATCCGCGAATTTTTTGTGTCGAAATTTTGATCGATCTAAAATCGCCGATTTTCAATATCGACTTTCGAATTAAAATCTGATTGCTGGGATATTTATCAATTTTGTTGTTATCTATTTTTTTTTTATTTTTTCTGTGCAAGAAAAAACTAAAATGGAAAGCGGCGATACACGTAAGTTTTATGTAACCATTGCACACACATTGTTTAAATGTTATTATTTTACAGGTCGAAAAATATAAATGAAAAGGATAGAATATTTTTAGTGGAATTATTGGAGAATCAAAAATATACAATTGAATGTAAAATGACTGATTCAATATCTAAAAAGAAAAAATTGGAAACTTGGGAGGCAGTACGTACATTATATAATTCGCGGAGTGTTGGTGCTGGAAAAAGTACACGGCAACTAAAAGTTTCCTACAAAAATGTAAAGGAGAGTTTTAAAACCGGAGGTGGTCTTTGCTCAAAAACGGTTGAAGAAAACCCAATTTTGAGCATTGTGGGAAAGAGTATTACCCCAAATCGTAATCCTTACTACTCCAGCGCTGTACTTTTTGATGATACGGTATTATACATCCTATATGTTATATATTTATAAACTAAATTTTAAAATTTAACTCCTTTTCATATATTTATAGGAAGAATTCATCAACTACGAATTTCTTAGTAGTGAAGAAGAGTTGAATAGAAGCAGTGAAGCATCTGTTCAAAAAGAGTTGATACCGACTCAGCCAACTTCTGTCCCATCCACACCTGATATCCATTGCAGTGTTCGCGATAACCATCCATCGACGCGAAAACGCCTTATGCCACGAGAAAAAAAGAGTCCGTCGGGGGAAAGAAGTTAAGAGATGCTTAAATAGAAGCGATTCAGTCTCGAACAAAGCTTAACGCCATTAATTTGGAATTTTACAAGAAAAAAATTGAAAAGTTGTGATTATGTACCTATATATTGTAAATATTCCTATTATAAATTCATTTTGTCATTCTTTTTCTAAATAATATGATGAAATGTGTGAAATTAAATATGTGATACTTAAAATTAATGAATAAACGAATAAATTTTTTATATCAACATTTTTTCTTGGAATTTTTTGGGGTTTGTATTTTACAATTTATTCTGCTAAATTTCAGCAAATTTCATCTCTAACATCAAAATTAGCTAGAGCTTCGAAACTATTTGGAATTTTATTTTGGACATCTGGCGGATTCATTAAATTTAGTATTATCCTCCTTCAAAATAATGGCAATGTTGTGGAGAACTGCAGTTGCCACAATAATTGTTAAAGTGTTTTGTAGGTACAATTGTGGTTCTAAAGAATAAAATTGTTTAATTAACACAAATTATGAAGATAATAAAAATAATTTTTTACTTAATTATTACTTTAATTCCCGAAAGTTCTTTCTATTACAGACCTTGTTGAAGATAGGGCATGGTTGTACCTTTCCTGGCTTGCATTTGGAGGGTTTCTGTAAGGCGTTATTAAAAAAGGTTTGCATTCATATCCCGAATCACTAATCAACAGCATCTCCTGAATTCGTTCTGCTCAAATCGAGCCTTTATTTGCGAAAAATTAAATATTGTCTGGTCATATGAAGATCCAAACCACCTACACAAGGAAACAATTTTGTCTTAATACATGAATTGAATAAATTTTAATTTAATTACCTTGCAACAATATCGATAAATTTACCATCAGCATCACATATAGCTTGTGTATTAATCGAAAAATATCCTTTGCGATTACGATACAATTCTGCATCATCTCCACCAGGAGATTTGATTGGTATATGATTACCATCAATGCACCCAATACAGAGAGGTATTCCTGATTTGCTAGACAATTTTTCCTCAACCACAGGCATCTTTATAAAATATTTTTTTCGAGCTAAATCTCTTGAGACTTTATGGATTATATTCCCAGCTGTACTCTGGCTTACGCCTAGTAAATCACCAATCACAATTTGAATTGACCCTGTAGCGTAATGTCTTAAACATAACAAAATTTGTTGAATTGTGGTTAAAGAATATCCACGAAAGTCCAACGGTTCCAGATCCTCTTTGAGAATACTGGCCAAATAATGAACCCCTTCTTTAGAAAATCGGAATCGACGCCGAAACTAGCCCTTGTTGTAAAACTCTGCGTCTATCCTATTGTGAAACACTTTAGGATGTTTGGATCTTGAATAAAGGGTTATTTCGTAATCTGATTCGCCAGCCTCTGATGACGAAGACGAAGATTCATTATTTTCCATTCTTAATTTAAATTATGAAATATTAATTTAAATAATTTAAATTTGTAATTCACTATGTATATTTCCGTATATGTATTATGTATTTTGGCATATCGAAAATGATATTTTATATTTCCAAATTTTCGAAAATAGCGATATCGAGGTCTAAATCCGTGGATACATTTTTAATCCAGGTTTCAATCAGTGGATTTACCTTCGTTTACAAATACGAAAGAGGCGATAAATTCGCCGATTTATCTCTATCCTCGTTTTTTAAAATTACTGGCCTAAAATTCGTATTTTTCAGGAAAACCTTTTTAAAATTAAGAGTCGTTCAAAATGGTAACAGGTTTTTTGAATTCTTGCTTTTTTAAATGATTATTACGGTTGTTTGTATAGTTGCTGGATCGTTACAAAAAATTGATATGATATGAATTTGAATATGGAGATTTCGAATTTGAAATAATACGTAAAAGGGTATAACTTGAGTTATTCCCTTATGTCATATTGCCACAGATGTATTGTTTATACTCGTACAATACTAAATTTTATATTTCTCAATTCGTTGTACCACAATGAAATTCCATTTTAAAATACACATTAAAAATTTAGTCTATCCGGCTCCACGGACGACACTTTTCCCACAAAGCGTCCATTAAAGATCACTGAACAAAATTTATATTTTACAAACGTTTTCTGTTATTTTGGGCAGGCATTTTCTTACATTTGAAGACTTCTTCCCCAATATAATAATTGTCACGACAATATAAATCTTCTACTCTCATGCCGCCAAATCACACACCCACAAACAATCTTAGATTATTTAGAACTTACACGTGTTTTTATCTTCGACTATAATTAGATCCAGTTATACATCTCTGTATTTCTGTGTTATGGCTTTGTTGCAGTCAGGCTTTGTTGCTCAAAGCTACTCTGACGATCTTGTTATTACAGTTGCTGGAAAGCACCTGAATGTGTCATCCGGCTTAGCGCAGAATGCCTTACTTATTGTGGGGTGGTGGTTATATTATATTCAGTGGTGCGACCTTCGAGAGATCAGTGGAGATCACTGGATTTTCTTGAGAATTTGTATGAGTCGATAGTCTTCTTTTCTGGTGGGTCTCGCTCGTTTGATAATAGTTCTGGTTATGGAGTGTACTGCCCTACGTTTGATTTAAATTTTTCAGGTTGCCTGGGCTGGTACTGCACAGTTTTTTAAGCGGACCTATTTGCTCTTACGCTCTCTTAATTGAGGCATTGAATCTCGCTGTTACAAATAAAAATTTTGTTTTCTGTACAGACAGCTTTTCCCTGATGAATTTTTTGGATAATCTCTTGACTGTGTCAAAATTTGTTAAGGACTATGTATACTTTTTACATCTTCTCTGTTTTAGTAATAGAGTGACTATTATGTGGGTTCCTGCCCATTGTCGTATTGAGGGCAATGATGTCGCTGATTCTCTAGCGAAAGCAGGGGCTGATTTTAAATTCATCGGTCCCGAACTAGTTGCTTTTTTACCATTTAGTTAGGTTAAGAAGGCGATCAAAAACTGCGCTGTAAGTGAAATAAAACAGTAATGGCTTTCTACTTGTAGCTGCCGCATTGCCAAACTTTTTATTAGTGAACCTAATTTGAGGGCCACTATAGGTTTACTTTATCTCTCAGCAAGAAACATTTGAGAGTCTTGATCGCGACTCTTACTGGGCACGGTTATTTTAAGGTACAGCTTCAGCGCATGTAGCTATCTCTTGACGCTGTATGCGAGGATTGCCTTGAAGACGATGATGATTACATTCACTTTGTGTGCAGTTGTCTGGCTTTCAACAGAGTTAGATTGCAATTATTTGACTCTAGATCCATTGCTGATAATCAGCTGTATTCCTTGCCTTGGCCTAAACTACTTCGGTTTATTAAGGCTGCAGCACGCGTTCGCGAGTTAGGATAGAATCACTGGTATGAACCATGGGCCCATTGTGGCATTGAGTGCGGAACCTCGGATGGTTCCAACCATGTTTTTAATATACATCTCTAGTATTCTGTTGAAAATCCTTAATAATTTAAATTACTCCACTTAGAAAGCATCCACAATGTTCTAAACTTGTTTTCTGAAAATTTGTGCCATTCGTTCAGATCATAATATGTATTATGTGAGCAACATCAGAATTGACCGATATGATTCTTCATTCAGCACTTGGAATCACTGTAGACTATTCGAGAATTCAAAACAATAAAACACAAATAATACAGAAGGAGAATTAACGTTAATTATCTTTTTTCACCCAATCCAACCTCCTCGTCACATACGATTTCATTTTAAATATATATCTCCCGGCGCCTTTCTGCTATAGTTGCTCCACCCTAATGGCGTGATATTTAATTTGCTATTAAAGTTTATATATGACCTTATACCAAGAGAATTTATTATTCAGAAATAATACCTTTAAAGTCGATTTTATTAACAATTAACAATTAATAATGTATCGATCAACATGTCGTTGAAATTTCAATCATTAAAATGTTAATAAAACGTCACAGAAATGTCAATGTTAGAGAAATGGGAATATCTTGCTATTAGGTATTGAAAGCTTACTAGATATAATTTATTTTTAAATATTAACGATCCAAATGACGTATTAAATCAAATTAGTTTCCGGTCACTTGGAAACTTTGATGTCCCATAACTCGCAAACCTAAACATTTTTCGGCCTGATCTTCGCGATTATACATTTTTCTAGGATTGCATAGGATATACAACATATAAATTCAAAAAATGTATGCAATATTTTACATAATGAAAATAAAAAATGTTGAACTTTTTATTTTTATTTTATAGTTTTAAATCAATATGGCGTGCGGCATGTTTGATCAAGTTCATCAATATTTAATTAAAATTGAAATTAAAATACATATTAATAATTTGTTGATTTAATTTTTGTTCAATCCACAAATTTTTATTTAACTTGATTTGATTTTTACAGTTTTTAAAACATTACATTTATATTTATCCAGAGACATTGCTCTAATCAAATAAATTTCGTAATCACGTCAATTCCGTGACGCGTGTCATCACATTGAAATTTTGGTTTACCCCCATATATAATGAAAACAAAGACGAAGTCCTACGTAAAAAAGAAAACAAATTCTGGAAGAACCTATCCGACTAGGCCTTAAAATATAAACCTCAAAATAATTAAATTTAAAAACTATTATTGGGTAACTGTAGTAATAAAAATTTCAAACAACATATATTTTCTAAAAAATTTCTGTTCCAAATTAAAACATTTATTGAAATTAACGCATCTTTACAACGTAATATTTCCATAACCATTATTTTGTTTTATTGTTTATCTTAAAGAAGCATCATACTTATTTCTTGTTTTATTAATTATAAATTTGGGAAGTGTAAACAAATTTTATTCATCAAACCAAAAACAGAAAAAAATCTTTAAGACAAAAAAGGAACAGTTTGGTTAGTTTGTTTCAACAAATTAAATGTTTTATGAAAAATAATATTTTTGAAATGTGGTTTTCTTGTAGATTTTATAAATTTTCTCATCTTATACGAAAAAAGTTGGAAGCATTTTTGTTTGCATTAAAATAAATTAATTTATAATCAACCTCGAAACCCAGTAAAATAAATGTCCTTAGAATTACCACAAAAATATTCGTATAATATGTATGTACAGTATACAGGTATACTAAGTATACTTATTGTAGATGTAGAACAAATCTATTTTACCACACAAACATTTATTCATTGAAAATATTTTTAATTAAAAAAAAAAATAATTGGATGTCAAAAAGGTGAAATTTTTGAAATCTTCTTAGTATAAATCTTAAAGTAGAGCATAACATAAAAATAATAGATAACATAATAACGTTACATACATTCCTGGTATATTTACGACAAACCATAATTAATGATTTAACAGTCTATGATTTATACCGAGTAGCAACAAAAAACTATATCTACATATATACGAGTAGGTATTTCTAAAAAAAAATTCGTTGGTAACGTAGGTTTAACATTAAAGTCATTAATAATTAACGAAACACCCACAGCTCTTAGACAAGATCCTTCTTACTCGTATCTTATTTCTTAAATTTAATATGACAGACACGTAAAATAGGCGCGCAGACACAATTAAATTAAGGAGCTGTTTCATGTAATATATGTATGTTTGATTGATCTAATAAAATTTAAATTCCAAAAATTGCACTTGACATATTCTAATTTATTATCAGACGACGTTTATAAGAAAATGAAAAACAAAAATAACAAAAGTAAGTTAAAAAGCTCTCTCCATCTCATTTATAATTTTTAATAACAATTTTTATATTAATAATGTTTTAAAAATAAAATTTATGCATTTTAAATTATGATTATAATAGAATGTAATATCTACATTCTCATATTGTTTGTGACATTTTCCGTAATTTGGATTAATGAGGCAGAAGGAGCTACAAATTTGTTTTTTTTTTTGTAATTTTTTATTTTAATTTTCCTTGCTATTATATGCCATCAAATTTATCGTTTATCATTTTATCATACATAGTATGTGTGCTCGTACGAACATAAAAACATTTTTTAAGATTAGAAAGGCGTTGAAAATTAACATCATAACATTTCATAAATTTATCGCCTAAAGCATTACATTTTTATACGAGTAACTTTATATATTTCACATATTATGCTTCGTTGATAATTTTGTCTATATAACACTTTTGAGATTAATCGAATTATATGCCTCTTAACTCTATAACCATACTAAACTACTGCTGTATATTTTTCTACCATACAAACTCATTGTTGTGTTTGCATGAATGCATTATTTAAATTTAAAACACATAGAGTTTGCTGCCTTCACAACATAGCGAAGCGAAATTTGTCTCAGTTGCAACGATGAAAATTTCTAGGTCAACGGTGCTCTCTTACCTTGCCACATTTTTTGTGTTCTCGAGTTATGTGAGTTTGAAGTTGATAGTAAACTAATAATATTTAAAGGTTTCAGTAATATTTAAATTATTAAATAATTTTGATTTGTATTAGATCACAAACGTCATTTAATTGTTTAATAATGTCAAATAAAATTTCAATCGTTTTCACCAGGACTATATAGTATATGGTTTTGTTGTTGCAATCTTGTGCATCAACCTTCTTAATATCCCAATATTAAGAGAGGCAAATCATTTTTTAGTTTTGAACCCGAAAGGAGAGATATAGTTAGTTATAGTGAATTATTTTATCAAGTAACAATTTTTTACTTTAATTTGAATTAATTAATTAGTTCGTGTAATTTCTATTTTAATATGCAACCGATCCTAAGACGATTTTCATGTATTTTACAGATAACTTAGTATAATTCGCTAATACAACCTGCACAGCACGATTTTTTTTTAAATTTATTGTAAATTATCTATTGTAGTGGTGATTGGTGAACTACGTCAGTCGGCTCACAGTTTTGATCTGGTTTTAAATCGGTTCCGCTTGTTGTTGTTGATCGTTTTCTGCCAAATCCTTTGGTTCGCTCTGTATTCCTCGCAGTTTTAAATTATTTATAACATCGGCAACATATGATTTTCGATGTCCTATCTTATCACTAATTTCACCCACTGACAGCCCCTCCTTCCACATCGTGGCAATAACACTTTTTCCTTGATCACTTAGTTTAGACATTTTTATTACTTTAAGTAACGTTATTCACTTATTTAAAATAGAATCTATAATTATATCTGGACTTAAGCTTCTTATAGTTGCACTATTCTAGTGAATTAAAATAATGCAATAAAAAAAAAGAGAACGGTAAAAATACTAAGTGTAAGATTTTTTATCGGAATTTGGACTGTCCGATTTTTTTGGACCGTATTATATAAGAGTGGAGCAGTGTAGAAAAAGTAACGCATATAAAACCCTTTCTTTGGAATGGGTGCAACACAATGTTTTTTCGTAACCAATAAATAGTTTCTTAAATATTACGGTTCCTACTTCGAAGAAAGAACAATTTCAACACCCTAAACAATGTCTTAGTTGAAGTCCGCCTCGAACATTATATCTAGTTCGAATGATAAATTTTTGAGTTGTTACTAATGGTTTTAGTTTACTTATATATAGTCCGCCCCACCAAGCATTTTTATAAGCTAGACGAGACTATACAAGCGAGAAATATAAACATCTTATAGGGTTATTATTATTATCTTATTCTAAAAAGACTCCTAATACAAAGAGTAAGCTGGTTTTGTACATTGTTTACATGAATTTTAAATTTAATTCCAACGTCTAAAGTAACCTCCAGGCCCAGATATTTGAAAAACTCAACCTAATCAATTTTGATACAAATTTGGAGACAGATGCGATCGCTAAAAGTTGTATTATGACTATTTAAACAGTTAGATGAATGGCAATACAAGTTAGCTATCTGCCAAGTTCTGACGAGTTGTGTTTTGTATCTGAAAATGTTGGCTTTAGATTTATCAGTAATAACCATGAAATGACTATTAAACCAATGGCTTTGATACTTAAGTCTCGTTTCAAATGATCTACGATTTCAGACTGCGTTTTTCAACTATACACCAAAGTCAGATCTTCTGCAAATACAACAGTGGTACCCGTTAAATTAAAAAACTGAATTTATGTAAATCAAGAATAGCAGTGGCCCTAAAACAGATCCCTGAGGTACACCACAGTGAATTTGTTTAAAGGAAACCATTATACTCGTTGAATTTTATCAGTTAGATAAGAGCGAAACCATGAGTCAGTTATGCCTCAGATACCACCAAATGTTTATTTAGACAAGAGTTGGACACTCTATATAGTGTCAAAGCTTTAGACATGAGAAAAAACAGCATTTCTTTGGTTTTTCGTATATTGGACGAATCAAGGCCATCAAGGAATTTTCAGTATTAAAACCTTCACTGAATCCAAATTGTCGATCGAAGAAATTTTTTTTTTTTTTTTTTTCAAGAACGATGAAACTGTAGATTTTGCGCACTTTTCTAATATTTTTGAGAACACTAACAAGATTTAAATTGGGCGGTAATTTGAAACCAAATCGCTTTCACCTTTTTTATGAATAGGTTTGATCATAGTATATTTCTTCAACCTGTTAGGAAAATGCCAACTAATGAAACTCCAACTGATCAAGTGGCATAATGGATAAAAAATAATATAAGCAAAGTGTTTTATGACAGTGGTGCTTATGCCATGAACTCTAATAAAATCGCTAGAGGTGTTCACTTCGGAAAAATTCCAGGAAGCGGTAACATTTGAGAATACATATCTGAATATGACAGGAACAACATATTAAAAGTTACCAACAATATTCCTTGAGCGTAATTTTTAAAACAAATTAGATGAGAAACACCAGTTTTTTGTCAAATATCCCTTAAAATAATTTTTTCTTTCAAAACTGATGTACGATCAAAAATGTAGGCTGCTTTTTTTTTTTTTTTTGCACGAGAATGGATCACGGTGACATGAAAGTACAGCGGGCGAAGCGCGCTCTGCCACGGACGCACTGCAATAGATTGGTCATAACTTTTGAACAAATAATGAAAGTGAGCTCACAGAACCTTAAATGAATGCTATGGGATTTTTATACTTTCAAATATTAAAATTAATGTATAATATAGCAAAAGTACATATACATATATGAAGTCGGGACATAAAGAGATTTGCAAAAAGGCTCTACCAATTCTAAAAAATGCATGATAAAAACCTTGGTCCTTTACATTTTACTCCTGAAGTAATGTTTATAAAGACCCGATGAGTGAAAAAATCTAAAAAATTTATTTTTGAAGTTGTACATTTCAAAATTTTTAAAATTTTGTGAAAGTGATGAAATTTGTTATACATGGCGAATTCCACGTAAAATGAAACCCAAAAATTATTTACAGAAACAGCTGTAAACTCCAAAAACTACCTTTTATCGGCCCCCTTAACATTCTAAATCATTTCTTAATAGCAAATATGCAAAATAAAATTTATTTGGATGAAAGATTTGGACCAACTACTTGTTCTGAGGATATTAATAATTTACAAAAAAATTTTTCTGAATATTTGCCACAGTATGAAAAACTTATTTGTTGTGGTGATTTGAACTTTAATATGTTGTTTAGCAATAAACTAGGCGCTTGCTTGAGTTTACATAATTTATTTTATTTACCTTATAAACCGACTAGGTTGGATAGCACCCTACTGGAGTTGATAATTTTGGATGAGGCTGATAAGCATAATATTATTTCCTTTGGGCAGCAGCTTGCTGTTCCTGCTATCTCTGATCATGACTTGATTTTTGCCTACTATATGTTCAGTCGTACCAGAGATAAAATTTCTTATACAGTTGTTCCTGCTTATAAAGCAATCAATCATGAGTATTTTACAAGTTGTTTCTTTTCGTTAGACTGGTTAAATCATTATTTCTATCCTGTTATGAATGATATACTTGAGGAATTCAATTCAAATCTCTTAAAATTAGATTCTATTTGTGTGCCTCATAAAACAAGTATTAATAAATGTCCCACTGCTCCATGGTTAAATGGGTATATTTTGAGTTTAATGAAATGTAGAGATTTGGCTTACAAAAAATACAAAAGATTTTGATTAGAACACGATTTTGAATCATTTAAATATTTTAGGAATAAACCAACAAATGCTTCAATCAAGCTTAAAATACTTTTTATTTTGGAAATTTGCATAACGCTAATGGTATTATGACATTGGCTTGAAATAAGTGCAATGAAAGTAAGCAATGGGTGACTAGGACAGAAATAGTGAGGTAGAAAGAGACAACATTGTTTTATTTACAAAAGTCAAATAATTAGACATTTTTTAAATGGCCCACTGATAAATTAAAAAAAAAACTATTGAATTGTTGATGTGTCACCAAAAAGTATACAACAAGCGCTGAAAAATACTGTGTCATGAATATTTTTTGTTAGAATTGTGTCTAGGATAGCTGCTGTTAAAATGAGCTATATTTTGCCTTATATTTGTCTATACTACCCCTATATTGTGTATTCACTCATTCGTTCTATAATTTTCTATACTTATTATTTCTCCCTTTTTCGCGATACTTTTTCAGCGCTTAAAAAGTCGCAAAAAAGCGAGTGTCATAATACCATAAAACAACGTGAAGCAATTTAAAAATACTTGGTATTTCATGTAAATCAACCGAAGCAGTCATTGACTTTTCTGCTGAAGAAATTTTGGCAGGGATCAGTAAACTAAACGAATCGCTAGGTGTTTCGCCTTTACCCGATTATGATTTTATTAGTTGTGATAGTTTTGGTTTTGCTTTTGATTGTGTCGATGATCTTATGGTATTGAATGCAATTCGCACAATTAAGTCAGATTCGATGGCATATGACATGGTCAACTTCAAAGTACTAAAATTATTTATTGATTTGTTTCTGCCACAAATCACTTTTATCATTAATCAATGTTTGACGAAATCAGTATTTCCTGATGTGTGGAAGGTGGCTTCGATCATTCCCCTAACTAAGAAGGATGTAATTTCCAATATATGTGACATTAGCCCAATTAGTATTTTGCCTGCCCTGTATAAGGTCCTCGAGAAAGTTATGCAGCTACAAATTCTTGGGCACCTCAATAGATATAATTACCTATGCAAATTCCAATCTGGTTACAAATCTGGCCATATAGTACTACTACTGCACTTGTGCATATTGTTGATGATCTATCTGCTATGTTAGACAAATCTAATTCTTTTGCAGTTTTAGTCCTATTGGACTTTTCTAAAGCATTTGATTGTGTTAATCATATCTTGTTGCTTCAAAAGTTAAAGTTGTATTATAAGTTTTCCAATTCTGCTATTTTGTTGCTTCATTCTTATTTGAGTAATCGAAAATAATTTGTAAAGCTTGGCGAGGATCTTTCTGACATAAGTGATGTAGTTGCTGGAGTACCTCAAGGGTGAATTTTGGGCCCTTTACTCTTTTCCATTTACGTAAATGATCTACCTTGGCATATTTTAAATTGTCGATTTCATCTTTACGCTGATGATTTACAACTATATATTGGTGGTGACTCCAACTTAATGCAGATATTAGGTATATTTCTTTCATGGGCCAAAAATAATTCACTTTCCATTAATCCAACTAAAAGTAAAGCTTTATTGCTAACTATAAATAATTCACATAATATTGCACCTGTGCTCTTTTTAAACAATGATATAATCTCATTTGTTCCAACAGTTAGTAACCTAGGATTACTATTGAATTCAAAACTTACTTGAAATGACCATGTAAGTTCTGTGTGACAGCGTGTTAATTACGGTTTATATTCGCTCAGACTAATAAAAAAGTTTTGTCCAGTTGACTTACGAATATATGTATCTTTTTAAAAATTTAATTATACCTATTTTCAGTTATTGTGACGTGATATTTTCTAATTGTGATAGTTCCTCAAAACGTTTACTTGAGGTTACTTTTAATAATTGTGTGAGATATGTTCATGACCTTAGGAAGTTTGATCATGTTTCCGAATTTAAGGATTCAATCATTGGATGCGACTTGTTTGAATTTTACTATTATAGAACTGCTGTTTTTATTTTCCGAATAATTAAATCGCGTGTACCATTATATGTACTTGCATGATAAATTACATTTTTCTATGTCATTGAGAACTAGGAACGTTAATTTGCCTGTTAGTAGAACTAATGTTTACAATAACTCCGGATTAATAAATGCGATTATCACTTGGAACAGTTTGCCTACAGAATTAAAAAATATAAGTTCGATTAATAAATTTAAAGCACTTCGGTTAAAATTAGTTACTTATTTAGAATCAAAGTTCTTGTACATATTGTAATTATGTACATTGTTGTATACATATACATATGTTAATTATTGTTATATTGGAAATTGAAATGTTATTATTGTTAATTTTAAGTTGTTCTATACTATTGTAAATATGTGTTATGCACAAAAGCCACGGCTTGTACATTAAATAAAGCTTTATTATTATTATTATTAATCTTCACAGATTTCCCAAATTACGATTTTTTTCACTATTTTAAATAATCAAAGTGAAATGGAGATTTCGGTGGCTTTTACGGCAATATTAAAACAAATTCCAGTTGCAATACTTTCAATACAAAAATGAGGAAAAATGTTAAAACAAAAAATGTACCTGAAGTTAACTAATTTGTAATTAAACACCTTGAAGTACATAATGTATTTAAAGTTTAATGATTTATTTTCGTAAAGAATTCCTACGTGTAACTGATGTGTAATTTACGTATAATAGACGAATAACTAACATTTCCTATTTATGTTTTGAACTTGATATGTATTTCATTTCAACAAGATGTAAATATTTTTGCCTCCCGTTTGCATTTCGTTTTCTTTTTTTTTACTGTTTCTGTTACTCAGGGATCAGTCTTATTTATACTTCAAAGCTACTCAAATTTATTCCATTCGTCTGGAGTAGAACTGATTCCGGATCTACTTTTGCGACTAGGACACCTCCACCCGGAAGGCGGAAAACGGGTAACCGTCTAAGTTCCTAGGTAAAAAAGATGCCTTCATGGCAAACGTAGGGATGGAATTTACGATGTATAAATGGCGTGCTAGATCCTCTTTAATCCCTGACTCGGAGAATATTCTCAATGATCCACTTGTACCACCTGAAAAAGTTAACATAAAAAGCTCGGGTTAATGAAGCAATTTGTGAAAGCACTAGACAAAGAGGGAGCCACTTTGTGAGAAGCGAGGGGACTAACATTGAACAAGAATCCCTAATAGTGAGAGGCAAGAGGACTCATTTGAAACAAGCACTCTGAATGATGAGAGACAAATGGATTCACTTTAAAGGAGCACCCCGAATCGTGAGCTGCGCATAAAACATAAAAACACACATCCATCTCGATTATGGAAGAAAATAGAGATATTTATAGAGTTTTCTCGTATTCAGACTTAACCATTCTGGTAGAAACATTAAGCTATTGTTTTAATTTAGTGTTGTATGTATGCTTTCGAGATAAATTAGATAAATGATTATTTTTACGGAATATACCTAATAAGGATCAGTTTAACCAAGGCTTCATCGTTCTAATGGTTGTTAACTATAAAAAATGTCATACACTTTAAAGCGTGAACCACAAATTTTGATAAGAATCTGATGTTCAGCAGATGATGGATCAGGTGGCCAGTATATATGGTGACCAGATAATTAAGAGGTTCTGCCATATATTCAAAGTTGCAATGCAGTTTGTGCCTGATAAATGAATAGTCAATACACGTTAGATTGTTATTAGTAATTCTAGTCAGGCAATTTATCAATGATTCTAATCCGAAAAAAGACATCATCGAATAACATTTTTATTGGATTTATTGCTCGTAGGATATGTTCAAGATCTCATTGTTCATATCTCCAAGAACAGTTCAATTTTAAGTCCGAATTGACCCTAAGTAATGGTCAATAAAAGTTCCAGTCGAACCACAATGGAACCTATAGAAACAATAACTACTAATGTTTAATAAACACTTGTATGATTATAATGAAGGCTACGTTGGATAGATGCAACTACAACTGCAGATCTAATATTATTATTGTAGTGTTGTAGAGTAAAATTTTATTTTATGGCTGCCAAACCAAATTTCCGTTAAAAATACATATAATTTGTGGCACAGAGTTGAATGACGCTAAATTGGAAACTAGATCGGCGCCATTAGCCCGCATACTTTTAATATTTTGATGAATAATCCAAGAGGCGTTGCTTTCATTTACACTGGATTCAGAAGGTTAACTAGAAAAAAATCAGTTAAATTATTATGACCTTGAAAACTAATATTAGTAAGTATTCATATTATGTAAAATAAATAATAAAAACGAAATAAAAAAATTATCTTGACTGTGTAACTTTTCCAAGGTTACCGGTGCAAGTAATTTTAATTATAATTTTAATTAGCTTTCATTTATATACACCTTATAGTAGTATATCGATAGAACCAATTTAGAAGTGTCAAATTTATGTTTTGTTTTGGCTTGCATTTCTTTATCTTTAGTTTGTCTTTTGATGAATCTAATGTAGATAGGCAAGATTGTTTGAAATATTAATTCCCAACCCTTTGTTTAGAATACCAATAACGATATCATCCATTGTTTTATCTTCTGGAAAAGGAATATCGTGAACTTTGATTAAATACAATATTGCTCCAAGGCTTGTTCAATGGTCAACTATTGGTTGCAGTTCACCTAAGTGCTTTTCCAATGTTAAATTTTAATACCGGTTTCCGAACAAACTGGATATGCAATTAGACATGCATCATGAAAAAATGATCCTGAAATGATTTTTATATGAATTTTTGGAATATGACCAATTAGGATGGAACTTGGCTATTCCTTAACCTATTACGAAAAAATTTACCATGTGCGTTGGAAATGGGAGTCTAAAATGATCTTTGTATAAAGTTCTGGAATATAGCGAAGTAGGATCTAACTTTGCTGAGAGTTCTGGAATATGGCCAAATAAGATGGAACTTGGCTATTTCTTAACCGATTTTAGTGAAATTTGGCATGCGTGATGGAAATGGGATTATAAAATGATTTTTATATAAAGTTCTATAATATGGCCAACCAAGGGGTTTACAACTAATGCAAATTACTTTCATCGATTACAAACAACATAAAGATTGCTTAATAATTATAAGTGATTATTTGAGATTGGGTTAGATTATTTAATTACTATTCGATTATTTCTGATTGTAAATATTTAAATATATTAAAAATATCGTTTTAAAAATTTTGTTGATTAATAAGAATATTTTGAGATAAAATCTGATTATTTGGATTAAAAATAGGGTTATTCCGATTAATAATGCAGAAAATCAACATGAAGATTGGGGCTGCCAAATGGAATTGAAAGGCTGAACTGTGATCTTGGCACTATACAAAGCTGTATAGCTGTATCCCTTGCTCATAACAAAATGTATCAAAACTTATATCAAAAGTATGTTCAAAAGTATATTTAAATTTAAGTTAATAAAACAAATAAAAAATAAAGGAAATACATTTTAGGAAGACAATTCAATTTAAACTATTCATAATTTTATTAAATTATTTTTTTTTTAATTTCTGTCATTATAAGATCTTTGACGTAACCTTTCGTAGACCTTTGACGTAACTGTCGGTCGGAACTAATTTTATTATTTTGATTCGAAAATAACCAACATAGATATTGTAAATTTTCTTAGAACTTTCGTTTTGAGACAATGCCATTGTCGGTAACTTTCATTTTGCAGAACTGGGATGTAATATTGTCTGAAATATTCAAATCTGAAAAAATTAATTTTATTAGTTTTCTTTTTTTTAACATAGAAATTATGTAGTACTATAACCTACCTGCACAATCATAATTTTTAATATTCAAATTTTCAATTCCTGGAAATTTTTCAAGATCGCGTACTTCGTCATCTATTTCGTTTCGGAAGTTAATGTCTTCTTCTGCATCGCTTTCATTTTGTATACTCTGAATTTCGCGTAACACGACTCTATTCACTTGAAATACAATTTCATTGATCCCTTATTAACAAGTAATCCCTGTGTAATCAACTGTGTTTGAAATTTCTTTATCTGATGGTAAATACACCGGAGCTGGATTACCACCAATATAATCGTTAGAAAATCCTTTGTGACGCATTCGAAATGAATAATTCGCGGAAGAAATCTTATTCTTTATTTCATCTTGAATGTCAACACTCTTTATTCGAAATAAAACATCTCTCAGACTGAAATTTACTACGCTGTTCTGAGTGGTTGTCATGGATCATAAAGTTCTAAAAAAAAATTTCACATGGTTGACTACTAAATAATCATGGCTTACCAATATCTGGTAAATTGTTCGTTCTTAAAAGTTATATTACGGTAATACGTGCATGGCCATTTAACTCTATACAATTTAAGTCATGAGTGGTTGAAGGTGATATGGAACATTTTCATAATTTTACAGAAACGAGCTTCAAAGTCTCGACGATTCGTTTTAAAATACTTCTTCTTAGTTTAGTTTAGTCTTCATCCGCTTTAAATTTTTCTAGCTAACCTTGTTTTGAATTGGACAGAATGCATATATTGACATAACAACTACAGTTAGAAACATTCAGATGTATACGGCTCATATTTAGAGGGAAATTTAAAGATAAAGTTAAAAACCAAACAGAAGATATCATATTTAAAATTTTATTTTTATCAATAATGTTATCACATATATATATTTACTTCATATTTATGTATTTTTAAAATAAAAAAAGTAAGAAAAAAAAAACAAAAGTGTTTTGTTGATTTTAATTTGCCGTATACATCTGAATGTTTCTGACTGTACATTCATGTTTAAAATTAAAGAAAATGTTACATATCACCTTCATCCACTCATGTTTTCAATTGTAATCATTCGATGTTACAAAATTATCCATACTGTAGGTTTTGTTATTGATTATCCAATTTTTCCAAATTCTTAATAAAAATATCACATACCAAATTTGATGGATTCTTTGTAAGGGTGACAGTTCTTAATCTAAGAAAGAATAATCGCTATATTTCATTAACTTAAGAAATTCGATTGTGCCCTCTGATTGTATAACATTTTTAGATAACTCTAACGAAAAATTTCTGATACAAAATATTTAACCGCCTTAAAATTCATTTTGTCTGTATTGTTTATATCCGTAGAATTTAAAAGATGTTTATCTTTTGAAACATTATCTATTAGATTTCTTAAATGTTTTGGTGCTACGAATTTCCCTAAAACCAACTTTTTGTTTTCATTAACCAGCATCTTGGATGAATTGCGTTTCAGATCCAAAATCACATTTAAAAATTCTTTATAGTCCCTGTTTTCCGGTGCTACGTAGTTAGAATTAGCTGGCAGGATGCCGTTAAGTGTCATAGCACGAAGTAAACGGGAATCACCATCTGATGAAATACCTGTGGATTATTATTATATTTTAAAATTGTTAACAAAAAAAAATCCTAACCCAAATTATCAATGTTACATTTCTTCAGTTCTTGACTTAAGAATTTCTAACGTTTTATTACATCAGTCATACAGAATATATTATTTGTACCAATAAGCCAAAGATAGGACCGTCTTCCATTGAATTCGTACTAAATGTTTGAACAATCATCACATTTACAAAAGTTGAATATTCTTGAGTTTCAAACATTTTATAAATTTCTAAAGTAGCATGAAATGATAGTGACACAGGAATTCCTGTAGAGCTGTCAATCGGAAGAACAAACCCAATTATTTGATTTGATCCGTGGTCATATTCTAGTTTCTCCACAATTTTTGTAGCATCTTCACTTATCCAAACATAGCCAGAGAAATGGCACAGTGTCTATTATACTGCTCCGCTGTACTTATGCGTGTACACATAAGCGTTTCTGCGTTTCAATGAATTTATAATGTTTCTAGTAATTAAATTCATTTATAGTCGTTTGAGTGTAATTTTCTTCTGGTGTGTGTAAGCTCCTAAAGTAAGAAAACACTAGTTAAATTCATTTTGGTTCTACCTATTAGTGATTTGTTTGCCTCTGGCAGTTTTGTGAAAGATTTTTTCAAAACAGTTTTGGGGTTTTATGAACTGACATGTACGCTTTGCCTTATCTCGTACCCAGTTATGCTTCCTAAGTCGTACCAGCAGCACGACTAAAGACTTCTCTGTTTCAATGATAAATAATAAAAACTGATTGTCCAAACCAACTCAAGAAGAGGATATTGAAACTAAAGAAAATGAAAGTCTGATAGCCGACACACTTCCATCGGCCTCTAGGACAACACCTACACAAGTAGTGACAAATACAGAATTTGAAACATTTGCTGTTGATACTGTTGATATTATTGTCTCAGATTCAGTCTCCAACTTGTCACATCAGACTTTGAGTGAAACGAAGACAAATTTAAATATGCTGGCTCCAGTTCCACGTTTTAATAAAAAATCCGCAAAGGCACAACCTCATCGAAGAAATTAACTTCTTCTCCGTACGATTGACCTCAAAATTAAAGAAGATATGAAGCAAAATTCTGTTAGACATAAATTACAAAAAGAAGAATGTACAATGGAAAAGGAGAAGAATAGTGAAAACAACGATTGGTTTTGTAATATGCATAGCCGTGAAGAAAACATGATTCAATGTTTAAAATGCAAGTTTTGGATTCATAATGTATATGCCGCAGAGATACAGAAAAAATTAAAAAATATGTTTGTATTGACTGTAAATGAAGATATAGTTGTGCACCAACAAAATGTATTGCCTTGTTTTCGACGCTCAGGTTCTGTTCTTGAAAATTTCAGATTACACAATTTGGATTTTTTTGGAGCTTTATTTTGGTGGATGCGGGTAAACTAGCTCCGATGTTTAACCACCCACAACTTCCCCCAAAGTATTATCTGCAATATTTTCGTCGAGAGATTTAGAGTGTTCGGAAGTGTCGGCTGGTGATTGATTTCGTATACGATGTAATTTCTTCAAATTCATTTTCTACACAATAGAATTCAGTGGTTGAGTCAAGGTTAGTAGAAGGCATTTCCAACGACATGTGATGCCCAATTCTACTTCTGAGGTATTTAGTTGTTCTGTTTCGTTTTCTACCAAAGATCCCGTGGCGATAATAGCTTATGGTTGTTTGTTGGTTTGTGATGCTGCCAACGAGGCTGGTTTTATAAAATAACACTCTATAATTTGATTTTTTCTATAAACTTTGTTCGCCGGATCGCTTCATCAATTCTATGTTTTGCTTTTGAATTTCCACATTGGCATGCGCATTGCAGCATCTGATAAAATTCGAAATAATCCACTCAACATCACCAGAATTTGAATATTTACGCAGAATTTTTACCGGCTTCAAACATATGGCACAAGTTATGTTTGCAACGATTTAATTAAATATGTAGTTGGGTTTTCGTTTTTCATTACATGAATCCATTTATTTATAATTTTTTAAATTTTATTTTCATGATGTGATACATTTATATTTCCCGAACTCTTTATTTTATGGCCTATACGGAAAAATATAAACTGGTCCTCAGCTAAGAAAACTACGCAAGATGTACTTTTTCTTGATTTAAAAGCTAATTTTCTTATTTCTATCGAGTTTTTCTTCATGTAAGAATTGTGTTTCTTGAAATGAAGAAAAACTCAAAAGAAATAAGAAAATTTGCTTTTAAATCAAGAAAAAGTACATTTTCTTGAATTAAAAGTCCGTTTTCTTAGCTGAGGACCAGTTTATTTTTTCCGTGTAAGCCTGTGCCTGAGTAAGATAGACAAATACTCAATAAAATTTGGAAAAAGTAAATAAACCAAATGTTCCAAAATCTTACCTCTATTATGCAACTTTTCTATATGATTTTTAGTATTTCTCTCTGCGACATCATATTTTTTATCATTAGAATAATCAAGATTCTTTTGACTTAATTTTTGGCAGAAATATTCCAACATTTTTTCTTTTATCAAATTTCTCAAACTTTTGTGAAAAATTTTAAACCCACTATAAATTTTAAAATCACTGTTTTTAAAATCAATCGAAAATTAGAATTTTCAGCAAAATTTAATTTGCAATTAGTAGGTTGTTTGAGTTTATACAAAGCAACCTTGATTATACAAGCCATAATCTAAAAAACGAAGCTTTTATAAGGGAATTAGAAACCACGAAAAAATCAAAATTTCCATAGTAAAACACACAAAACATATGGGAAATCACTTTTTTTCCTAAGACAAATTTGTAAATGAAAACGTTGCAAATTCTTAATTATGATTTCTGAAATATTTTCATAAATGTTTGAATTTCAACATATATGAATATCGTTTAAGTAAATCGTGTTCATTTTCTTGTAATAATTGATTTATTTAAACCAAAATATAAAAAAAAGTTCATAACAACAGCTTTCTGGTCAAATTAAAAAGAAAAGCTTACTACAAATCGTGTGCATTAAGCCAATATACATAGATGGCAGTGGGCAGTAAACATTTTGAAAAACCGTACAAAAAATCGCCACTTGGGGAAATTTGAGTTCAAAAGTTGTAGGAAAAGCAAAACAAATTCGCAAAATATTTAAGAACGTGTCATAATTTTGTGATTAAACAATCTTTTTCGTATTTTTCTGTATAAATCTGAGACATCTAACGTACACTAGTAAAACTAAAGATAAATTTAGCAAGTATTATTTTAATTCGTCAGAGCCAACTTTGATGTATTTTTCAAAATGAAAGTTCGACAAATATATTTTAGAAATAATTTAATTTTAATATTTCTGCAATTAATATTTACTTAATACCAATATACCATTCTTGTATATTGCTGCTAAATATATGTAGAACACTTTTGTATAAAAATTTTGTAACATTTTTGCTTTTTTCATTGAAAAACTTGAAGCTAAAAAACACCATTTTTAGTATGGATTCCTATGGAAATTAGTGAAAAGTTATACCACTAAAAAAGCTTCGAAAAAATACGTCATAATGATTATGGCTCTATACTCTAGAAGGCTCTGGTTTATAGCGTTGCAAATTGATTTCCCATAGTTCTCAATTTCTTCAATGCCATTATCATCTAGTGATTGTAAAACGATGTATCCGTTTACCTTCATAAGATTTTTTAATGATTTTTTTTTTTTTTAGATCATAACTTGATTATGTTGATTATTTTCCAAGATTGATGTGACTGTGCAGATTAATTTGAGGATTATTTTGGTTTTTATTTCGATTTTGCGATTATTGTTGATTGTTTACGATTTTAAAGATTATTTAAAAGATTAAAATTATTTTAAATTTGATTTGTACACCGATTATGGAGAGTTGTGCACTCCTTGTGGCCAACTAAGATAAAACTTGGATATTTCTTACATGATTTTAGTAAAATTTGGCATGCGCGATGGAAATGGGATTCTAAAATGATTTTTAGATACATTTTTGAAATATGACCAACTAATATAGAACTAAGCTACTCCTTAACTGATTATGATAAAATTCGACTTCCATTTCATATTTCAGAACTTTATCCAAAAATAATTTTTGGGATCCCATTTCCATCGCGCATGTCAAATTTCACTAAAACCCGTTAAGGAATAGCCAAGTTTCATTTTAGTTGGCCATATTCCAGAAATGTATCTAAAAATCATTTTAGAATTCTATTTCTATCGGACATGTCGAACTGCAGTACATTCCATTGTATAGTTTTCAATATTCCACAACTTCATCTAATCCAGTCTTTTATCTAATTTTCTGTCGTCCTATAGGCGAGTATTACAAAAAAGCTCTCGTTCGTTAACGGTTAAGTAAAAGAATTCAATTAAAGCTATTAAAAATATGTAAATACGGTAAATTTATATTTTTACACTTTAGTAACGTAAACGTTCATCAATAATTTTCTTAGGGTATTATTCATAATCGATTATTAAAACTAATCTTATTTGAGTATTTTCATATTTTAAGTTTAAATAAACTCATTATTGTTATTTAATTTTGTTATAAGTTTTGTGACAAAATAAGTGGAGTATTGTTTCTCTCTCAAATCTCTGCGTCTGTGGATCAGCGATTATTAATGATTTCTAAACTTATCATAAAATATATTTAAATTTACAATATTTCAAAAAATTTATTTTTTTAATTCTTGACTTACCATCTATTCATTTCAGAATGCTGAAGCAAGCTACGATTTTAGTAGCAACGATCCATTTCCATATCCTCGTTACACCGATGACTGGTTTAATAGGTAAGTTTCATACGCAAAATGAACTATAATAAATGGCAGTTATAAAATTTAATTTACATTTTTTTTTATATGCTTAAAATGAGATATTTATGTTTTCCATTTCCGTATACATACATGTGTGCATTTGAAATAACGTAAAGCTTGATAAGAAAATAAATTTATGGCGCTAGGATTTTTTTTAATATATTTACTACTGTGCGATATGTAATATTAGAGAGAGAAAAAATTTATTACCACAATCTTAAGAATTTCTTATATAAGTTTAGTTTGGGAGGCGTTATATGTTTATAAAAGTTTTTTAATGTATACTATACGAGTATATTCATCAGATTGAACAAAGGTTATAAAGATAAGATTTATTTCGTATCTCTATAAGCTTATTAACGTAAGGGATTTCTTTTGTTTGGGGTAATTAGATTAACGTACATATATGATTATAGGAATATTATATATTAGATCTAATATTTGCATGTAGGCGTATAAAGGTTCAAATTGATTAATTCAATTTAAGTTACGTGTATCAACATTATATGCCAATAAAATCAATACAATTATTATCTATTTTTATACGAGTATTTGAGGAGATATACATATATCGATACTACCAAGGGAAATTTATTTCCTCATTTATCTGTACATTCAGAACCAGCCTACAAATTTATGGCAAACATATTATAGCAACGAAATCAAATTTAATTATGATATTTTTATATGAAAAACCCATTTATACTTATGTATGTACAATGTACATATATAAGACCATAAAATTTGAGATTTGTTAGATAAGAAAAGAAGTTTTCTCCTTATAGGCGGCGTTTTAATCAATTACTGTGAATTTTATTTTATTTATTTCACATACAGTTGAAAGCGGTTTAAAAATAACCCAGATTATACCAAAATTACTTGTTGTACCCTAATTAAAATTATCAGATAAGCTATTAAACGGGAGTTTTTTTGGAAAAAAATAATAAATAATCAAATAAATATTTGATCCTAAAGATTTTGATACTCTCGACCACTAATTGGGCTTTAATTAAATTAAAAAAAAAATATATTGTCTTCTTCATTTGAATGTTTCCAATTCCTACTTTTTTGTCCATGGATATGTCGTCGGATATGTATTGACAATTCTTTATGAAAATTTTTGTAATGATTTTGCTGCCCTCTTAATTATACAAATTTACAAAATTCTTTGAAGTTGTTTCATTTAAAATTTCTGCAAACACAAAAAATTTTGCTATCGATTTATAAATCGAAATAGATAATAAACATGAGAATACTCAGTGTTGTTGGTCTACGCCTATTTTGAGATTGTCTGCAGGCAAATGTCGACAATTGCTTAGACAATAGTTTTCGATGTAGACAATGTAGAATAATAGTAGACAATTCGTGGACAATAAAAACATTAGTGTTGATTTTGTTTTCTCTTTCTCTTTTATCGAGTTCTTAAGTTCATTTGCGAAAAAATATGTTACGCTCTTTGTTAACCACATGTTGTTGATGGTTGGTACGAAGTTGTTGAACGAAACGTCTACGATAGGCTGTGATTCGAAGTAATTTTCCGAGAGTGGAAGAGCGATTCAGTCGTTCATCGATTCCATCCGAGCTTGATGCTTCGTTTGACTGCGTGACGACCATGAAAGTGGTTCTGCATTCTTCCAATGGGATGGAGGAATCATTGATTTTGTGTGTTGGCCAAGTGTCCGAGTGTTTCGACAGCCATTCAGGACCTCTCCACCAAATATGATGATCGAGAAGCAACGCAGGGTCCATGCCGCGAGACGCACAATCTGGGGAGTTGTGTCGAGTATCAACATACCGCCATTCATTGGGTATTAGATGATCGAGAATTTGCGAAACGCGATTCGCCACGATTGTTTTCCATCGACTGGGAGAGCGGCGGAACCATCAAAGAACCACTTGCGAATCGGTCCATGCGAACTGTTGTATGTCGTTGAGATTGAGTGATTGGACGATCTTGTGCATGAGATGGGCTTGTGACACACTGACGGTTTTGGGGATGGTGATTTTTACTGAGCCATCTTTAGACGTGGTGCGAGCGATATACGACCGCAGCATATGCTTTCATTGAGGCGTCGCTGAAGCCATGTATTTGAAGATTATTGCGACATGTTTGATAATACATCCAACGAGTGATTTTGATTGTTTCCAAGAATCCCAGATTCTTCCTATAATTTGACCATCTTTCAGCGACTGATTTTGGTACTGCCTCGTCCCACGATAATCCGAGTACCCATAACTCTTGAAAGATGATTTTTGCGATGATGACACTAGGGGATAACCAGCCGAGTGTAACCTAAGTGCCTTGAACGATTCTTCCCATTTCAAATCCTGCAATGGCCGATGTTCGTGGTATTCTGATGACATTTGATCGAGTTTGGCAACCTGACGACCATTTTCGAAGCTTAAAGCCGCCACATTGGAATAATGCCACCATCTGTTGCTGGATTTCAAGCAATTCCTTGATTTCGTTTGTGTCCGCCATCAGTTCGTCTACATAGAAGTCGGCAAGAGCGACCTTCGCAGCGATGTGAAATTGCTTGGATTCGTCATGTGCCAACTGATGGAGCGTGCGTATTGCCAAATACGGAGCACAGCTGGTACCGTAGGTTACCGTGCGCAGACGATAATCTTGAATTGGGTCCTCAGGCGTTGTTCTCCAAACTATCCGTTGATAATCTTGGTGCTCAGGAGCCACCAGGATCGTTCGATACATCTGTCGGATATCTGCGATGAACACGAATTTGTGTTGTCGAAATCGAGTGAGAATCGCGAATAGATTCTGTTGAAGCTTGGGACCGATACGAAGGTTTTGATTGAACGAAACTTCGGAAGTCGTCTTATGTGAGGCGTCGAATACCACACGTAATTTTGGCTTTGAGCTATATACTCCTGCATCACGCCATAGTGTAAGAGGTAGCACGTTTGATTTGTAATTTTTTCATCGTCGACTGATACTGCTTCCATGCCATGCTGCTCGAGATAGGCTTGCATGAAATCTCGGTATTCGATGCGTAACTGCGGATTCTTCGAAAATCGACGGTCCATATGGTTCAGTCTCACGATTGCACCTTCTCGAGATGTTCCAAGTGGCAATGGCTGATCAACGAATGGGAGTTGAACGACATATCTTCCTTCCTTGTTTCTGGAATGCGTCGATTGAAAGTGCGTTTCAAATTGACTTTCATCTTCCTTAAGTTCTCGGGCTGCTGGTTCATTTTTAATCTCCCAAAATGAATTCAAAGTATTGTCAACATTGGTATAATTCTCGATGATTACAGTCGCACTTAAGGAGTGTGTGATTGAAACAAGATATGTCCCAATTTGGTTTCTTGTGCGAATGGCGAACCGCTGAAAGATTCTATGCATCCATCCATATGAAGCATTCCGAGTACATCTCTCGCAAGCAGAGCGCCGGTTTTGTGAGGACGATTGAAATGAGGATCGGTCAATTGTAGCTCGATGTATTGCGATGGCAAAATGCCAGTTATCCTTTCGACGACTACTGCTGTGATGGAAATCGAGAATCTTGAATCAACACGTGATTTAAGAACGAATTCAACGATCGATTGTGATTTGGCTGCTTCAATAGCACCGATTCTGTTACTTAAGATTGAGGCTGATTTCCTTTGTAAGCCAATTCGAGTAGTGATGTTCTCCGAAATGCGATTAATTTGGGACCCGGAGTCAAGTACGGCTCGAATGGTGAAATCTTGTTTCCCGTTTACTCCCGTTTGCGAGTAATACATCTGTCAGCGGCGATGTGATGTGATGCGAATTGGCATCTAGCAAGTTGTCTCTTGATATGTGGGCTTCTGCGTTCGAGTTAGTGTCAATTCCCATTGACGGTGAGTTTCTGGATCGAGTTTGTCGACGATGATGTTGACGAGAATTATATCCCAGGTAGCAACCGGAACGGCCAAAACCTTCAGACTTCGAACTGTGTGTGTAGAGATATCGATGATGCCCCACAATCCGTTTGCGGATTCATAAAGGGCTGCGGGCATATTTCGGAATCGATGGAGGTGACTGTCGATAATGAAACGTCGATGTTTGTATCGATTGGTGAGGCTACTTCATGCTTCTGTGTAGTTAGCATCGCTGATCTGCACCGCTTTCAATAAGGTAGCAGCTTTACCAGTTAGATTTGCCTTCAGGTAATGGAGCTTCTGCAAATCAGTCAATCTTGAATTCTTGTCGATCAAATCAGTGAACAGACTTTCGAATTCCGTCCAATTTCCATAATTGCCATCGAAGACAGGAACCTTGATGCGTCGTAACTGAATTTCGACTGATTGATGTGGTGTGCAAGCATCGACTGGAATTGCCTTGACATCATGTGTTGAAGTCGCCGAGGTAAATTTTCTCAATAATGTTTTGAGGTTTGGGCTTGCGACGAAATAATACTCCTCGATCTGTTCTCGAATGCCGAATTGTTGCTATAACTCATTTAGGATAAATGAGTTCAGAGAATCGAGAATCAACTTAAAAATTTGTATATAAAATTTCATTAAAATTGATTTAAAAACGTGCATGTTCCATTTGGTTCTGGAAATGTTGAAGAAGTTTGAACTGGTTATCCATTTAAAAAACAAATTTCGTTTTGGCAAATCCAATTTTTTGATTCATGGTTTGTATTTATGTAACAAAGTATCATTAGCAGTGTCCCGGATTATTCGTTGAATTTTGGCCATGTTTTGTTTAAGAAACTCGATCCCTGCTCCAAACGGAACTTCTAAGATGATGCACCAAATTTGATATCTGACTTAAGCAACATATTTGATGATAAATCAATTAGTTGCAGCACGTCCAAATGATGAACCAATGTGGTGGGTTTTGAAACTTTTCTAGAAGTTTCACTACAAATCTATTTTCTAACTAGCGAATGGTCGTCGCTATCAAACCAATTTGGAAACTAAAAAGCGGTCCTGGTATTTTTTAAGTCGAAATGTACAAGTGTTTCAAACTTTTTCAGGCTTCATTCAGATTTAAATATTTTAAACCTGGTCACCCTAGTAATCATTAGCTATCCTTTTTTTAACGAAAAGCAATGCAAACGTGCCTCTTAATTTGTTGTTAACAAATCCTGAACTAAAACATTAGCCGCAATGAATAAAATATCGCTTAAATCGTAAAATTTGCGATGATTTCTGGTGACTGCTGGTATTGATACTGTTGAAATGTTTTATATGGTTTGGTATGCTCAATGGAACAAAGAATTTATATTGAATTTTGGTTTAAAAATGGAGTAAAGTGTACAGCTGAATTGGAAATGTTGAATGTTTTGGAGAGTCTTCTTTGAACAAATCAAGCATCTATTAGTGGTACAAGCGTTTTAAAACAACAATGAAAACTTTGAATGTAGGTAACTATGACGAGCTTGTTGGATGCCCGAGCACACCAACAACGGATGGCATCGTCGTAAAACTGAACAAAATGGTTATGGACAATTTATGATTCATTGTCAGAGAGGTTGCTGATGATTAATATAGTATATCAATTGGCTGTGATGAAACGTGTGACAGCAAAATTGCCTCCGAAATTGTTGAATTTCGACCAAAAGCAGTGCCGAAAGTTCATTGCTCAGAAGTTACTGAATGAAATCAACGACGATCCAAAACTAGCCAAACGTGTTATAACTGGTGATAAAACAGGAGTGCATCGATAGTACGACGAACTTAACATTCAATCATCTCAATGAAAGTTTCCTGAAGAGGCAAGATCAAAAAAACTTCTGCTCACTATTATACTGTTATCTTCGATTTCAATGGTATAGTATACTATGAGTTCTTAGCACCTGAAAGTTAAACGTAGTTGGCGCGAAGCAATCCGAATGAAATACCTAGATTTGTGGCGAAGCAACTCATGGCCATTGTAACACGTTAAAGCACATGGTCACGCTCATAAATATTTATTCAAAAGCGACATCGTTATGATGCATCAGGCTCCCTCCAGAAACCGAATTTCCGAGCATACCAAAACTGTGTGAATTGACTAAATCCGCCTATATGTAAGCTACAAGTTCGAGTATGCCATTTTCCTATCATTAATTTGTTACGATTAGAAATTAAATTTGTTTGGTTAGGGTTTTAAATGTAGGTGCCTCTCTCAATCGTTTCTGTAATTACTTAGTTTGGCAGAAACCCGTTTTGCTTGGTAAATAAGAATATTCAAATCCACCTATACATCGACATAAACCATTTCCTTCATTTTCTCAAAATGGAATAATTTCTTATAGATTGTTGCTCTTTATGATAAGTACAAAGGTAACAAACGAATGTAATTTTTTGAGGTTATATACTCTACTATATAGTAAATTATGTATATCTTTGTTTATTCATTTACTAGAATTTGTAATACATAATTCATACATATACGACCTAAATAAAGCTTCGAATAATATTTGAATTATGTATGCTTTCTACCTACCTACTAAATCTATACATACATATTCACAAGAATAAAGTTGATCCAAAAATAAATACCGTAATAACTGACTTATTTAACTTTGATGTTAGTTCTACATAAATAGAAAATCAGCACAAAAATCTTTTATGAAATGTTTCGAATTTTCCGTTTTCATGAAAAGCAAATTGTTTATGTTTAAATACAAGGAGTATAAGCTAAAAGCGGTAATTGGATTTAGAACTGCATATAATAATAAAGTGATAATTAACTTTTGAAATATTTTTTTTTTTATGTGCTGTAATTTTGTGAAACAGCTTTTTTTAAGTATGATTTTCGCGTTATTACAGCTATTCAATTAATGTGGCGTTAAATAAGTGGAACTGAAAAAAGAAATTTAGAACATTGTATCATCTTTTATAAGGTTCGATATCTTTGCACAAGGATAACAGGACAATAAAGCTTTTATATTTTAAAAAATTATAGTGAAGCGTACGCAGGTACACCTAGTACGCAGTTGAATAGAAATAAAATGTTCACAAACATGTAAGATAGTAAGATATCGGACAGGAAAATATGGTTAGTCGTTTTTCTTAAAATTTTAAATCAGAAACCTCAACTTGGAAATTTATATCTATTTGAATATTTAAAATTGAATACACCTAAAATTGTTGTATCATCTTTATAGCTGATTTACATTCAACGGCATTCGACGTCCGCAAAAAAGTTGAAACACCATATGAAAAACAGAAAAGACAAAAAGAGAAAAAATAATCATCCGCTTAAAAAAGTCAATAACAAACCCAAAAGTCGTCGTCTGCTTTTTTTTGCAGATGTCGAGTTTCATCTTTTTTCTGTAAAATCATCAATGCGTGAATAAATAACTATAATAAGGTTACATAAACAAGAAAACCAATGATTTGTATTGGTTTATGACATTTTTTGTTTAAATTTTTTAATGTGTAAAGAAAACGAATTTTTGATTTGACATCTGCATCTGCAAAAATCTTTGAATGTAAATCAATCTTTATCCTCCGTGGTAATAAAAAATAAAAGGGAGCCCTGTGCTTGACTTTAAGTTGCATATCTATACTACAAAATAATCACTTATAATCCATACTTTTTACACTTTCTGCCGTAGGCACTTGGCGAAACACACTTAATACACACATTTTTAAAATTTTTTAAAAACACTTCTTAAATATTTCGCAAAATTACAAAACGTTTAAAAAATCACTCGATCGATTTCGACTTATAAGGCCATCATCAGGAGTATCTACTAAACTATAACAATAAAAATGTAGTTACATATATATATATATATAGTTGGAAAAAGCTAAAAGTGAAACCAAAATATACCAATAAAAAAATGTGGGAGTGGTAAACAATAAAATTGGTGACAGCAATAAACATTAAAAATTAAAAATTAGAAGAGGGTGAGTTAAACACAGGTATATGATTATTGATTAGTCAACGGTCGAATAACAAAATTCCAGATGTTGATTTTTGTTTTTCCCCCTCCCCCTTCTTTATTTTATTATAACCCGACGTATTAGTAATTTTATGGTATGGAATGAGTATGTGAATAAAACAATGCGGGGTCGGTAATTGGTGAGAAACGGATTTCTCTCTGTTCGTTGAGGATATTTTGGTTAAGAAATATAGCTTTCCGATTTCGTAAGATTCTAAGTTGTCTAAACGTCTGCTTTTTGGTTGTACATGTAATATTTCTAAATTGTTTAAACTGGATGTGTGATTTTCTAACGTTAAATGATTATAAAGGGATGATTCATGGCTACCAGAACCAGATAAATGTTTTTTAACTCTAACTTCAAAATTGCGCCCAGTCTGTCCGATATAAGAGGAACTACAATCATTGCAATTGATCTTATAAACGCCAGATTTAGAAAGGCGATCAATTCTTGGTTTGTTGTTAAAAATCATTTTCTTAATTGTATTATTGTTATAAAAAGCAAAGCTAATATCTGTATATTGTGTCACGATGTTACTAATCCGTTGATTAGTTTTTCCTATATACTCTAAGCGGCGCCAATTTTAGCAAATTCAAGATGTTGATATTCCACTACACTCAAAATTAGTTTCGTTTGACGTTGCTAGTCTTTTCACTTCTATTCCAATTAACATTTTGTCTCAAATAGTTTATACTTACTTAGATGGGGATGTTACAGATGGAAGCATTCGAAATGAACTGAAGCTGATATTTGAAACTTGTATTAAACAAAATTATTTTTGCTTTGATAATAAGTATTTCAGATTCACCGATGGTCTACCGATGGGCTCCCCTCTGTCACCTTTGTTAGCAGAAATTTTCATGAACTTCTTCGAACAAACGATTGTATCAAGCAATAATCCTTATTTCCGTCATATGATCTTTTGGTACAGATATGTTGATGACATACTATGTCTATGGAATGGAACTGATAGGCTATTAACCTCTTTTCTCACTTGGTTAAATTCTCAATATCCCACCATTAATTTTACGGTAGAAAAAGAAGAAAACAAATCTATTAACTTTCTAGATTTAACAATAACAAGAATTAATTCTTCATTAGAGTTCAAAAATTTATAGAAAACCCACGTATACAGACGCCATTATACCTAACTCGTCAAACCATCCCCATAATATTAAAATGTCAGCTTTCCACTCATTCTTAGATAGATTAATAAACATTCCTTTGACCATATCCAATTATAACAAAGAGCTTAATATAATTTTAGAAATAGCAGCGAATAACGGTTATGCAGCTAAGACTATATTAAAGCTATTAAACAGAAAACTGAAGCATAAAGCTTTAGCTAACATTTATCCACCTGATAGCCCAATGCCGAAAAATTTGCGCCGCTTAGAGTATATAGGAAAAACTAGTCAACGGATTAGTAACATCGTGACACAATATACAGATATTAGCTTTGCTTTTTATAACAATAATACAATTAAGAAAATGATTTTTAACAACAAACCAAGAATTGATCGCCTTTCCAAGTCTGGCGTTTATAAGATCAATTGCAATGATTGTAGTTCCTCTTATATCGGACAGACTGGGCGCAATTTTGAAGTTAGAGTTAAAGAACATTTATCTGGTAGCCATGAATCATCCCTTTATAATCATTTAACGTTAGAAAATCACACATCCAGTTTAAACAATTTAGAAATATTACATGTACAACCAAAAGGCAGACGTTTAGACAACTTAGAATCTTACGAAATCGGAAAGCTATATTTCTTAACCAAAATATCCTCAACGAACAGAGAGAAATCCGTTTCTCACCAATTGCCGACCCCGCATTGTTTTATTCACATACTCATTCCATACCATAAAATTACTAATACGTCGGGTTATAATAAAATAAAGAAGGGGGAGGGGGGAAAAAAAATCAACATCTGGAATTTTGTTATTCGACCGTTGACTAATCAATAATCATATACCTGTGTTTAACTCACCCTCTTCTAATTTTTAATTTTTAATGTTTATTGCTGTCACCAATTTTATTGTTTACCACTCCCACATTTTTTTATTGGTATATTTTGGTTTCACTTTTAGCTTTTTCCAACTATATATATATATATATGTAACTACATTTTTATTGTTATAGTTTAGTAGATACTCCTGATGATGGCCTTATAAGCCGAAAACGATCGAGTGATTTTTTAAACGTTTTGTAATTTTGCGAAATATTTAACAAGTGTTTTTAAAAATTTTAAAAATGTGTGTACTTATAATCAAATTATAATAGGGATATCGCTGTCAAAAAACAGCCAAGTGTGGTTAGAAGCAATAGATGACGGCACTAGACGTTTATCAAATTTGTTTAAGCAATTCTTTTAACAAATCCAAAATATAAACAAAGCAATCATCACGAATAAAAATGACGCCTCAATGTAAATTACAGACAAAAATTAATTTTCATTTTATGTACCTAATGTCCAAAATTCTTAAAAGTCAGTTCACGAGTTCCCTAAATGTCACTGCACTAGTAAGGATATAAATCCGTACGAGCTGAATCCGGTCCCAATGGAATTACCCAAATATTGTCATGTGACCGAAGAAAATATTTCCATACTTCTCGCTTCGAGTTAAGATTATTTCAACATTAAGCAAAATTTCCGCAGAAAAACAACATATCCATACAAAATAATAATATTATGGGCTATTTTTCCCAATATTTTTTTTTTATTTTTTTTTTTGCTTATTTCTGACGTTTTAATTTATAAAAAAAATTGTTATTTTTTTCGGTAATAAGCGTTATTCAACAATAAAAGTAATTTAAATTACAAAATTTTTTGAAAATAGCAAGTTGCACAGATTTAGATCAACACCACGGTGAATAACGGCTTTATCAAAACTGCTGTTGCGAAATATCGTACTATCTCCAATGTGTCCTGGTGCGCCAATCTCTACCAAGATAAATTTGTAATTTGCGTCGTATATGGCAAAAAGAACAATGTTATGGCTGAGCTTGTAGTTGCAGTGGGTAGAAATAAATAAACTAAAATTTAGCTCTAAGTAAAATACATAGTTACTTGTATAACCATGTGCTTCCCATTCATGACTCCTAAGCAAGAAATTCCATTGCTCTTAAAACTCATTTGCAATATCTTTCCATATCGTAGTCGGAAAAACAGTATTTTTTAAAACTTCTCACAATTTAGTACAAGGTCTCTCTAATTATTTGAGGGGTAGTACTTTGGCCAATATGATATAAATATTTTTCTATGAAAACCTTACTGTACCCCCACTGGCAAGGTAATTAAAAATAACATTGTAAATACATCATATAAAAATGAACTATTGTTGCTACAGAAAATAAATATCTTCATTAACATTTACCGAATGGTTAATGATAAACGTTACCTGCACTGATTGACCTCTCTCCAACGTCAATCTTTTGAATTAAAGATCCGACGATGGCAAGTAACTCATCGAATGCTGTAGGGATCATTCAGCTTTTATAATACCTTTGCCGCTGTCTATTGCGGTTGGCTGGGTTCACCCCAAATCGACGAGTTGTCTTTCTAAATACAGCGCAACAACACTATTTAGCATTTCAAGATCTTTATTTAAGATATCAATCGCGTCCTGTCTTGATAAAGACATTTCGTAGTGCTTTAAATTTAATAAAAAATAACGCGGAATTTAAGTTTAAAAGAGAATAAAATACCGCATCAAAATTAGCAAGACAGAAATTTAATTTAGTTTACCACGTCAAAAAACAATAACAAATTTAGTTTAATTTAACACAAGAAAAGCGAGAAAATAAACGTTAGCAAACATTAAAATGATTAATAAATGAAACAAAGATATAACTATTTATTTTAATTATAAACTTCGAAAACCACAGAAACTCACAAAAAAAAATTTTTTTTTTGTTGTATACACACACAGCCAAGCACAAATTGTAATTAAAAAAAAGAGAAGTTAATTGACAAGTAAAATAGACGAATTTATGGGAATTTGTTGAGCAAAACGTTAAATAAGTTATTAACTTCTTTCGGATTCAGATTGATCGGATTTATATCCATACTCGGGGAGCCACCTTAATAGATATTTTTAAATATTATAGCTGTGTTTTTGTATAAGTCTCGATATATCTATTCAGATATTTGCAAAAATAAAAAATGGGAAATTGTAGCTACTCCTATCATCCACTTAAAAATACTGGCACTCGCAGCACTAAGAATTGTGTTTATTTTGACAACGCTACGCCATGTTGTTTTCATTAAATTTTGTTATTCCAAAAGTATAAATACATGAGGAAAAGTGCCAATACATTTTATCCATATATAAAAAATGAGACAGACACACTAAAACTTTTTTTTTTCTTTCAAAATGCTACTATGATCATTTTAACTGTTGAGCAACTTTTACGAAAAATGATAAACAGGTTCATTTTTCGATTTTTCAATTCTTTTTCGCTAAAAAAAGTTGTGAATTGCGGTAAGTAGTATTAAATACCACATTTTTAATATGCATCTTCATAATGGAAGGAAATAATAATAAAATTAATACTTTTATATAGTACATATTCTGTCTTTTAAAATAGAGCAACAGATTAAATGTAAATTAGCTAATAGTTTCCTATTGTATGATAGATGTACTAAAAATTGACCTTGCTATGCTTACATGCTAAAATACAAATTTTTAATGTGTGTCTTTACTCAAAAAATCGAAAATCTGTAGTCTCGATAGCATATCTGGATAAAAAGCAAGATTTTCATATATGTACAATTAATAAGTTGTGTAATTCAAGGAAATGAATTAAAAACGATGAAATGTTGAATAAAAAGTTATTCTTGATTCAAATAAACTGAATCAATTGCAGTTTTTAACCACAAAAATAGAGAACATCTGGTCTGGATGCAATCTATTGAGATCTATCGAGACTTATAGAAAAACACGGCATAGGCAGGCGAAGACAAAATTAATTCATTTAAGCTTCATCTTTTAAAATTGTACACCTTAGAGCAAAATTTCGGTCATAAATACTTTTCAGCAACTAGCAGAAATTGATAAATTTTCTCATCTCTCACACACTGTTTGTTCTCTGTGGGTCGATTTCGTTCGAAAAATGTGGGATTTTCTGTAATTGTTTTGTAAAGAAAGATGATTTTTCATTTATTTGACAACTTTTGAACACATCAATAGAGGTTACATTTTTAATTGAAGAAGGCAAACTATCAAATTCAAGGAATCCTCTAAAAAATAAATTGGAAGCGGCTCTAGCTGAAGTGACAAAGTTTACATATACATACATCAGACGTATATCTAGTACCATAACGATGTACATCTTGAATTAATATATAATCATGATTACACTTGATTAATTTATTGGCTACTTTATAAATAAATAAAAGGAGCTCGAAAGAACAAAACAATTCGAAAGGAAGAATAACTTCAGAATATATAGATTTAGTTGGCGTGAGATGAGGAAGCCGTTTAATAAATTTTACACATTTATTTTGTAGCACCATTAATTCATTAATATTAGTAAGATTTAACGACCAGATATGTGACATATACTGTAAGTGACTATTTACGTGTGCAAAATACAACATCCAAGCTGCCTTGTCAGTAATGCAATGACGAATTATTCTAATTGCGAAAATCATTGGTACTATCTTTTTTTTAATTTCATTAATATGATACCGCCACATAAGTTTGGAGTCAATAAATAATCCTAAGTACTTTATACATTTTGGACTCATTAATAAGCTTACCATTAACAGAAAAACTTGTTAAATCTCGCGCAGCAGCTGACTTGCTGTCAAACATAATGTATGTGGTTTTGAACAAATTCAACGATAGCTGATTAGAAGACATCCATTGCTCAATCAATAATAAATCGTAAGTCACTTTTTCAAAAAGTTGATCTTGAAAAGTTGCCTTATGAACAATAGCGGCATCATCTGCATACAACTGTAACGACCCTAAAAGTTTTAAGTTAAAAATATCTTTATTATATATAAAATGCAACAAATAGAGGGCCTAAAAAGATCTCTGGGGAACACCACTTGTAGCTTGTATTCTGCTGCTATACTATACCCATTGATGGTAGTAAATTTTTCTCTTTTCTGCAGAAAACTTGTTAAAACACTCAGTGACAATTGGGAAAAATTTAAGCGCTTAAGCTTATCAATGAAAATATAGTGACTAACACAATCAAAAGCCTTTTGAACATCAATGAATAAAGCAGACACAATACAACCATCACCAAAAGAAGAGACAACATTATCCAACAAATTTGTTACAGCAGCTTGAGTACTATATAGATTTAGCTACAAATTCAAACTGATTTTTGTTAATTCTACTGTTATTATTGAAAAAATCTAAAACTCTGGAGTACAAAACATTTTCAAATATTTTTGAGAACGCGTTTGGTATGGAAATAAGTCGATAATTGTCGAAAACTTTGCCCTTCCTGCCTGCTTTGAACAATGGAAATAGTTTGCAAATCTTTAGTTCGCTAGGAAAAAAACTAGCAGTCAAACATTGGTTAATAAGATTCATACTAGAGCTGAACTCGATAATTTCACTAAATCCGTTTTATTAAATGGCAGTATGTGTAAGTTTCCGTATATTTAAATAAAATTTTCCCAACGATGGGAGGATCTTTTGGATATAATATCATATGATATGAACGACCAATCATCATAAATTGCAGCAGCGAACTAAGCTGAACCTAAACAAACAAACGGGTTTTGTTTTGCCCCATTTTTATTTAATTTTTGTAACACTCATATTTGCCAATACTGTTCACGCTTGGCAGTGATTGTAAAAGAATATTTAATGACAGAAAGGGAAAGCCAAAATAACGTAGCGACTAACATATAAAAAATATGGAATTAGCTTTTGTTGCTTTATCTGATTTATAAATATGCATCACTATTTTCGGTTTATGGGTTTTTTCGTTTGTGTTTCTTGAATTGTCACTTTTTGGCAAGTATGGTATTCTTGTTATATCCGCCGTCAAAAGAGCAACAAATAGTACGGACATTTTAATAAAAAAGTTGTAAGTTGTAACAAAATAAAGAATAAATATAAAACAAAACAAGTGATAAAAAATCAATAAAATAAAAATATAAAAATTAACGTATTAAAATTGTATGTTGATTTTAAAAATCGTCGCCCAAGTGTCTTTAAATACTATCACTTTCCGATAATTATTCTCCCATCTCTCATTTAAAAAAAAAAAATCCACGCCGTGAACCAAGCAAAAAAATTGATGTCTGGCCAACCCATGATTTTTTTTTACGAGCAGGAAATTTTGAGAAACTTTATGCAAATTTTTTACAATTTGTTCTTATATTAGATTTTCTCTTCAAAGGAGGTTTTGCCACTTCTGGTTGGCAAATTTTTACTAAATTTTGCTGAGACCTATCTTATTTTGAGAACAGCTTATTTATGAAGTTTCAGTTTGATTGGTTAAGCGATCTGGGCTATAGAAAGAGTTTGACAAGTCCAAGAATGAGAGACACACACCACCTCGGAAGTCAATTTTTAACCACAAAACAGATAAATCACAAGGTCGAAAATTTTCATGATGACTAAGCGTTATTTTATCAATGTAAAACAAAAGTAATACTCGTAATAGAATTAATGAAGTTTCCAGTAAATGAGAGCAATAATTAACTTAATTTACTGCTTCTCTTATATAAACTGCGGCTTGTAAAATCACATTTGTTCACGAATTAAGCATGTTTTAGCGAAAAATGTTGAGAGTTTCTAAGTTAACGATTGTACACCAATTTTCAGATGAAATTTCTCTCTATCAGTTAACATTTTGTATATTAGTTACTCTTTAATTTACTAAAACTTCCTTGAATTTTGTTTAACATTTGAAAGACACAAAAGAAATAGTATGAACCTAAGGTCTCCTATGTACATTATTCAAAAATTATTCAAATTTAAAGCCATTTGTATGGATTTAGTCGATCCTCCAATGGCATTTGAATTTTTGTTCTAACTTTTATCTGAGTAAATTGATTAGATTTTATCTGTCTTTAAAAATAATTATTTAAGGGGGCATCTCCTCCAGACAACTGGTTTTTCAATAATTTAAACAAATTACATAATAATATTGACGTTCAAATGAATACAAAAAAATGTTTGTATGAATGAAAAAAAAAACAAAATGGCGGTGCTACAGGTGCTCGAATTTGACTCCTAGAGTTTGCACCGTGGAATCCCTAGGTCCTTATAGTTAACTAAAATCAACGTAACAAATTGTTTTCATTAAAACAATTCATTCCGCTTAGCATGAACCTAAATTTAGCAAAAAAATAAAAAAATTTAAAATTTGAGGACAAAAAGATCAAAAAAACACTTTTTTTTTATAAACAATTCGTTAAAAACAATATGAATTTAAACAATTTATACGAAATTTTAGGTTTGTGCAAAGGCCGATAACTTAAAGAATATGTGTACAAAATTTCAAATTAATTGGTCCATTACTTTTTGAGTTACATTCCACGGCGCGCAAAAAAACAAGTTATCAGAAAAACTCGATTGAAGTTTTCATTCTTGAAGAGAACGCATCACTGCGCATCACTTCGGTGGCTTCCTAGGGAACTTTCGGACTTTCTGCTGGGCTTGAAACTTTGGAAATACATATATTCTTCAGATACTAAATAAATTTTCAAAGCAAAAAAAATAATACAAAAAAATTAATATCTGGAGTAGGTGCCCCCCTTAAGACGTATACGAGTGCCATTTCTGGCACATTTTGAAAAATATTTATAACCAAATATATCACAAAATCATATCGGGACCGAATTTATTCGGCATGAATTAATTCCGCTGGAAAATATTGTATGGCGAAATTAATTCAATTTGATGTTGTGGATTTAAGTCATATTGGAAATGAATTAAATTTTAGATAAGGTACTTGTAAAATACAACACTTTCACGAAAAAGTTCAAACTGAACTGACGTAAATTAAAACTGAATTAAATTAGGGGCGAAAAAATTAGAAGGAGTCAAATTTATACGACAAATACACGAAAATTTATTACTAACACTTTACGGCTAAACCTACACTGAATAAACTACTATTGCTAAATTGGACCAAAAAGAGCACAATAGCAATGTTTTTTTTCCTCGCTTTATTGGTTGTGGACGCACAAATGGTTGCTGTGTAAATACATTTTTCCAAAAACTCCAAAATGTAGTGGATTATAACCCCGTATCCATCCACATTTACTATTTATTAGGAAACTTTATTAAAAGCTGGTTGAAATACTGCTGAGCCTAGAAAAATCTATAGAAATAAGTCAGTAGTAAGGGTGGAAATTCGATAATTATGCAATATCTAGATCTATTAATATAAAATGGTTATTATTTTATCTCGCTGCTTTCTAAAATAAAGTTCTTCTATTTCAATTAAAATTTTGCTTCTAGGTTATTAAAGTCGGAAATCCACAAAAAAAAACGAGCATTTGCGACACTTAATAGTTTTTAATATTGCACATGTTACGGACCACCCTAGTGACTATACGTATTTTCATGACCGGATAGTTTCGACGGATTCAGGGGAAGGTTCTTGCCACTAGGTTTATGAGGTACAACAAACCATACGTATATAATCTGAAAATTGATCACTCAGTTCCCATGGACCTCCTTCTGATCATCACCAAAAAAACAACTTACTTCATTTTAACCAAAAAAACATTATAATTTCAAATATCATTTTACATGTAATTTTTGACACTTGAGAAACTTAACAAAAAAAAAAAAAAAATGTCAACCATGGTTGAAGGCCATGATTTTGATTTTTTTCTTATTTAGGAATTATATATATACAAAGCTTATCGACAGCATTCATAGCAACACCAGGTGCCATTGTAGCTTCTTCCCATAGAATTAATTTTGCCTTTCAAATTAATTCTGCGTCAATAGATCTCATTCGCATAGAGGACGTTGAGGTTTCTATGATTGGCACAGGTGATTTAAACTGGGAGTGATAGAAGCAACGGTAAGCACAATGTTATATTCTTCGCGAATCGTGTTAAGTAATGTTTTGTACAGATATTGTGTTTGTTTCCAGTCTGGCTCGTTTTCGGATGTTTATGTCGGCTGGCATTTTATTATATTAGATATTAGATATAAAGCAGGCTTTGATAAAATCGAAAAAAAAAATTATAAATTGCGAAAGAGGGAAAACAGTACACAATTTTAGTTCCTGCTGTCCTATTTTATTGCTTTACCCTAGCATTTTATTATATTCGATGTGTCACCATTGAAAAAATATTCGCAAACACAAATTTTGTGAAAACAAGTTTGCGAATATTTGTAACTGATCCATCAAATAAACCCTTCAAGTCAAGTAGTTTCATTTAGAAAAATCACGGTTTCTGTCAAAAAAAAAGAAACTCGGGTGTATGGTAGAAAAGATAACTTGACAAATGAAGACCAAAAAAAATACCAAAAAACGAACCTTACACTTTCCACGCCAAACCATACAACTGCACGCAAATCATTCTGTAGAATTTCTGATTTTCTGGAAATGAGTTCTTTATGTCCCAATTATTTATCGGTAGTAGCCATCACATATGTTTTCTGTATCCCGCCTAAAATTGACATTTCGGTTTGGATTCATGCATATATGGCCAGCTTCCAAAATCAGCCGTGAAACTTCAAATTTTTCTTTAAAAATGATTTTAGGCTGATTGAAATTAAAGTTATGTGATGTTACGTTGGCACGGGCCGAAAGAATGTATTGAAGAATGCAACAATTTTACTTTTGTCTCTTTAGTAATTCAATTCGCCTTCATAGCACTGGTGACAGATACACCGATTGAAACTCTTTTGGAACGAATACTCTTGGAAATGGTATTGTTAGAACTGTCTTGATCTAAAGACGAAATAAAACTGTAATACAAAATGATTCTGTTAACAGACAAAAACTTTTAGAAGGTAAGTGTCTTGGAAAGGTGTTATTGAGAAGGTATTTGGTCTAATCTTAGGTATTTCCACCATTCCTTTAAAATCCACCATGATAAATTGAAAAACTATTTTTATATTATGATATTGGCAGATTTACTGTTTGGTTTCTTTAGAAAATCATAAACGAATTATTGGTACTATCAGAAAGACCTTCAGTGGTTCCATAAAAATCTAAATATGTCTCACTTAAAGTCATGAACTTAAAAAAACAAAAATTCTATCATTTTAGTACCAATCACGTGAAAAACAAATTGTATCTTGTAATTAATCGTGTGGCATATTTTGTAAAGGTTCCAGCATTCTAGTTTCTAAATAACTCTTTTTAAATTAACGAAATTTTGGAAGTTGGCTGTATATTTTTCAAACAGTTGTAGTATGGTTTATCACCTAAGGACTGTATCGAAAAGAAAGTAGCCACAAAAAAAAGCAATTTTAAACACAAAAAACCAATTTTAAGTATTATAAAATGATGTTTTATCATAAAGCAGACTTCTAATTAGAGTTTTATGTTTAAAACATTTGAGAAATTATTTTCTAAATACATAGCGAATTTTTAATTTGAGGCCTTTACTTAGATTCTGCACAGTAGTTTTATTCATTTCTCTGGTTGCTTTGGACTAACTTTTTGAACTTTGTTAAATTTTCTGCTAGTTTACCGTTATTTTTCAAGTAACGCTTCGCAATTGCCCAATATCTTTCAATTGGTCAAAGTTTTGGTGAATTTGGCGGAGTTTATTGTTTTTCCACAAAAGTGATGCAGTGGATTTTTAACAGCTCCAAATTTATTAATGGGCAGTTGCACGGTTTTAACATGCAATTTTTTGTTTTCACTTCGTTTCGGAACTTTATGTTTCTTATACAAATGTCTTCAAGTCACGCCTTATTTTACCCGCTGGATCATTCCTATGCTAGTACCACCCTCATAAATCTTTGACAGACATTGATTTGTTTTTGCGAATTTCACTCACAATTTTGGCTCTAATTTGGGATTGCTGGGACCTTGTTTTCGACCGTTTTTTCGTAAATCCTTTACCGTACCATGTTCCCCAGACTTTTTAATTATTTTTCTCACTGCATTTTTACTTATATTTTCGCGCTTAGCTAAATTTCTAAACGAAACACCGTTTTAAATGCAAAATTTGTGCATAAATTTAAGCACTTCTTCTTTAATTCATGACAATATTACAACAGGGTAACAAATTGCAAAAATCACATGCAATATTTAGCTACAAAAAGCTATTCTATCTAACGGCACTTTTCCGTTACAATAGAATTAGAGCAAGGCGAAGAAAATGAAATTTTTTTGTGGATACTTTCTTTTCGATACAGTCATTAGTAGCTGACCGCCAAATCTTAAAATTAGTTTTAATTTGACTTGAAAGTCTTTATTTATGCTCAAATTATTCTTTGTGTTCATTACATTTATGTAAAGTACATTAATGTAATGCTGCAGGATAAAATGTTATATAGTTTTGGATATCAATTATTCTCGATAAGCAGTTAGTGATGGTCGATCTTTTCGAATATCTTCGTAATGTACAGTCCACTTAATTTTGCTAAAAATATTGTATGTTTGCTAACCATCTTTCAAATGAAGAGGCAACACAACCATATAATGCTACGGTGCGGTATAATTTATACGTAAATTACAACGCTATCCGTAGTAATGCCTAAGATAAAACGGCTTCAACTATTGAACCCAAACATAAATCATCATTAATATGATGACTATCGAATTCTAGAGGCGTTAGAAACATAACAGACATTTTTAATATTCATCGGTTTTGTGGATTGTACAAGGATATTAAATTCACGAACTCGGTAGCAATTATTTTTCTTATTTCGTCTAAATTTTTAATTAAATCGTTTTCCAATAGAAACCAAATATAACCATATGCGTGGGAAAATATTCGGTTTTGTTGCTAAAAAGCGTAATAAAAACATGAAAAAAATATAAGTAAATACCAAATTAGAAACCCTAGTAACCAAATCAAGTCGTTCTCATAATTTTGAAATTGAATTAATTTTCTGGTAAGTTCGTTCCTTTTTGGATTGCTTGTGAATATTATAAACCAATCGGGTTTAAGGAAAATACAGGTGGAACTTTCCTTTTACTCTGTCCAATTTTAAATGCACATTTCTTGCTAATTTAAATAAAACCGAATGAATATTTCTTAATGATTCGCTGGCAGTTCTACATTTATGAAATCCGTCCAGTACCGGATAAATTAAAATCACAGTGTTAGAAAATCTGTTAAAGTATAACCATACAACAACAAGAAAAAATTTAAATTTAAATTAGAATTTCAAAACAAATTTAAATGTTCGTACCAAAAATTTTTTTTTTGTTGTTGTTTTGCATTTAGTTAGAATCAGAAACATTCCTAGTTTTTCCACCCGCAACACTTTTGTGTTTTCATTTGTCCAAAAGCAAACTTTATTTAAATTTATTTAATTTTTTTTCTAATTTCCCATAAGTTAAAAGTTTTTTAGAAGCACAAAAAATAGATAAAATAAAAATAAAAAATAATTAAATGCCACAAGCTAAAAATATACTTGACAAAAAAAATAAAAATTATGGGACAGATAATTAAGGACATTTTTGTAGTATTTTTTTGGTATTTGTGAATTCTTCAATTATTTAATTAATACTTTTTCTTGTGTATACTAAAAAACGGGTTAAGGCTTGTTTAAATTTTTTACATGTATTTTTGTTTCAACTTGTAACCTTGTATATTTGGTCCAACTAATAAGAAGCTTTCAATAATGTCTGATTTGTGCATTTAACCCAGTGCTTCTCGAACAATTAATATCTCTAATAAACCGCACAACTTCCTCTCACACAAATTTCTGAATCTGCACATTATCAATTACTGCTTCGGTTTTCTATGCTGTTAATACTGTTAACATGAACTGGAATTTGCAGATCGCAAACCTTGATCTGCGGGACAATAAAATTATGGGTTAATTTGAGTACAACATTTTCAAATCAGAGGTCGATATCCAAGTTAATTCTCGGAAATTTAGGAGCTAAATTTAAACTAAAAAATATTAACGTAGGTATATAAAAATCTGCGAAATTGGATATTGAAAATTACTTTAGTATTTTAATTTAATTTGAAATTTCAAATAGCAGCTTTTCTAATTCGGCTTTAACAATTTCAATTTCGTTAAATTGTATACCAGGTAAAATGGTTGAATACCAAAATATTAGTAATACTTGCCGAAAACTTCTGTAACTATCTTCAGATAAAATATCTATAAAACTCAAATTATTAATAAATTTTATAAATTTGTCGAAACCTTTACATTGGTTTTACACATAAAAATGTCATATTCGTAATTGGTGTCATAAGTCTAATTTTCAAACTAAACATCTTTTGATTCATTTGCAAATCTACCAACAATTTAAACAGAATTCAATTAATCCGGTTTAAACAGAATTCAATTAATTAAACAAGTAGGGCTGTTTTGCACAAAATATAAATTTTTGCTTAGTGACATATGTAATCATAACTAATGATAAGCTCTGTTTAAGACTCAAAACGACCATATCGATAAAATTTAAATTATACAGGTCAGCCAGTTTTCTAACTAGAAATGAAAAACCAAAGTTGATGCGTCATATTACTAAAACAAACAATGATAAAATTGAGCTTTCAATTCTGACAAATTATGTACTCAATTGCTCACTTAGAATTTAAAATGGAAGTAGGAATATTCTTTAATTTTTTTCTAAAAAAGTCAATTTTTCCGTTAAATAACGGATATTACAATTAAAAAATTACAGAAAACCTAATTCTCACCCCCCCCCTACCCCTCCCTTCTCAAATCAAAAGTTCGGTAATTTTCGATTCCTAGAAAAAAATGATCTACTCTCATCTATACCATATATTATCTGCTATTACTTTCTATACTATGGCGCGTTCCGTTTTTTTTTTTTTTTTTTTTTGAAATTTTGAAATTTTGGATATAAAATTGCTACGAGAGCCAAAGTTTTCAAATTTGTTGATTAGGTACATAGAAAATTGTTAGTTTATAAAATCTAAAAAAAAATTGGATCACTCTGAATTTTGTACAGAAAAATTAAATTTTTTGTTTTCAATGTTTCAAGTACTTCTAGAATTTTCAAAGTTCGATAATTCAGAAGAATATGTTAAATTAAATTTTGGTTTTAAATACCTAAGTAAAAATAATTTGACACAAAAATTAAAAACGAGGTAAATTCGGGTGGGGTTGGCGGTCAAATTAGAAAAACACACAAAAATTGAATTGTGACAAATTTGTAATAGTCGTAAGCTAAATAATGTTAACTTTAACTTTAGTTTAATCATTTCGGTATCTCTTTTGTTCCACTCATATGTCCACCTAAAATATTTAGTTTCTGAGTTTTCACAGATCAGTATATCTAATTTTTAATAGTTCCTTAATCCTCTCATTTCTACAATTTTTGTGTATAGGAATTTTTTTACCTGAAAATCGTATGAAGCTGAAAGAATATTTTGGGTTGGTAAAACATTTTTTTAGATTGGCGGGACAGGGATATGAGTCAGCTAAGACCCTTGAATAAGAATGCCCAAAATCCTTAGCTATAAATGTAATTTTTTTGAATAAAATGTTGGAAGCCCTTAATTACATTTTTTTCGATTTTGGGGGCCGCAGCATGAAAAAGTTTGAGAAGCACTGATTTAAGCGATAGAATATAGTGTTATGGAAGTTTGAAAAGGTTAAATTAATGTCGAGTTCTTTCAGAACTGAACTACATCATTTTCTAATATGTAGAGTTTCGTTTTTTTTGCTCAAGATCAGTTTTTTTTAGTCTGAAAGAATTCGATATTATTGTTCAGTATTTCTCTTCCTGCATGTAAATTTTGTTATATTGACTCAATCCGAAGTGGATTTCCATTAATTTGAATCAGCCTCCTAGAATTTTTTAAGACTCTTATTGCTATTAGTTGGCCATAACTTTCGAGTCAAACGGTAGTGTTTTTTATTAACCCTTTAATGCATGATTTTTTCTTTTTAATTGTAATAGTTTTATTGAGTAAGATTCACATAATGCTAATGTACAAAATGTAATCGGGTTGAATTGAAACAATGTTCTTTAAGGTTTTTGGATGGATTTAGTGAAGTACTATATGTCTTGAACAAATGGAACTTCATAGAAATGTAGGGGTTGCGATTGTTCTCTCGTATTACGAGTTGCGAGTTCGAGAGCTCCAAGTGTGCTGATAAGTTTCTACAAATATATCCTTTAATCAATACGAGTTATCTGGCATACTTCGCATTAAAACTCGAAATGTCTTGCACATGTTCGCGTATTCACAAGTTCTGATAACTCGAGGCTCGTGGTGCTTGCAAAATCGCACCCGGGATAAGTGATGTGTCGTGACCTTAGAATAACGAAGTTCTATGATAACTCTTTATAGTCTTGAGAAAACAACAAATAAAATATTCCTCTGATGATATTTGTTTGTATTTTTATTTTTAACAAATATGTATTCTACATTCAATTTTCGTAATTTTTATTGAGATCTGCCAAATTGTTCATGTTAAGCCGTAAAATAGCCAAAATTATTTTGCAGATACTTTCCTTTTTGTAAATTTTGGTACCAAAATGGGAAGATAAAATTTGTATGTAGTCACAGACAACTTTGTTTTACAATTCAATTAGAATTTGATTCTAGATTTCAGCAGGAAGTTTGTATCTGCTTATATTTAGAGTATAATTAAACAAATTTTATCGTTAAACAAAACATTTTATTTGATAAAATTAGATCTGAATAGATTAAATAATAAATATCAGATTTCATTATAAAAAATATAAATATTAATTAATAACACAAGTTCGATTGAAGTAACAATATTTCACGAGTATACTTTATTTATAATTGAAGTCACAAGATTCTGAAATTAAAGAAATTGAGAAAATTCTGTGAAAAACTCAATATTGTGAATTAAATTCAATTTTATCAAAATACTTTACTAATGTCAACTTTATTTTATTATCTTTCTATTTATTTACACACAGCCATGGTACAAGATGTGCGGGAGAAGTAGCGGCTGCTCGTGATAATGGAATATGTGGCGTGGGTGTTGCATATGATTCTAAAATAGCAGGTTTGTGTTTGATATCAAATAACATAATAAATAAAATACAACAGACTATATAATTGACTTATTGCATTACAGGAATTAGGATGTTAGATCAACCGTACATGACCGATTTAATCGAAGCCAATTCAATGGGACATGAACCACACAAAATTCATATATATAGTGCCTCGTGGGGACCTACCGATGATGGAAAAACGGTTGACGGGCCAAGAAATGCCACAATGAGGGCAATTGTACAAGGTGTGAATGAGGTAAGTTGAAATAAAAAACATTTACAAGTAAGCTTTCATATTATTTTGACGAAGTCGAATTATATTTACATAAATGACCTTCAGCAGAATAAAAGGTTATATAATTATGTATGGGAATTAGAATATCAAAGAAAACAAAAAGCTGGAAATGTATAATCTACATTTCAAATCTTTGTAATTTAAATTTAATTAATTCGCCTACAATACATGGCGTATAGCTGTATATACTTGAAAATTCAACCGAAAACAAAATCATCCCATATCTTTGATCGTGCGTGTATATGCACCGGGTGAGCCATTTAAGTACGCATACAATGGAAATTCAAAAAAAAAATCCTTAATTTTAAAGGAGCGTTACAACTCTTTACAGAATGTTTCGCCATCAACTTTGATAAATTGTTTTTATTTCAATACATTAGTCGTGTCACCTTGAATGACCCACCCGGTAAACAGAAAATTTAATTGTGTGCGCAAAATGGATTACTATTTGTCAATATATAATGTTCTGAGAATTAAAATCAAATATTAAAAATGATACCAAAATTAATTTGGGATATGTAGGTAAGAGACTTTACGAGAAAAAAAAACGGTAAATAAATGTTACACATAATTGCTCGCAAGAGGCTCCAAAAAATATATGATAAAGCAGTTCTACATTTTACATTAAAAAAGTTCTTTAAAAATGAATAAAACAATGTTGTTTTTTGTATGAAACACCGGAGACTTTTTTAATTAATTTTTTTAGCAAATTTTCTTATATAAAAAAGTTTATCCTTTCTCATACAATATTCGCTTTTTTATTAATGAACGTTTTTAATTCATTTTTGAACAACTTTTTTAATTCAGTGGATTTAATTCATGTAGCCAACAATAGTTATTTACGTAACAAGGGCGGTAAATGAGTTGTAACAGTACAAGTTCGACTTTTGAAGAGAATTTCTTTAGAATTTTGAACGAGTAATGTAACGATCATTTAACGTACGTGTAACGTACAACGTTTTATTTCATACTACATGGGACATTAATTCGATTTTTTCATTTAAAATTAAATTTTAAAGTAAAAGCATGAGTTTGAAATTTAAAGAAAATCAATCCAAATGATTTCCAAATTATCAAGTTATCCTAGTTATTTTTTTTTTTTTTTTTTTGGTTTTACATTTTTCTGTACTGTAATAGCTTGTTTTCCTGACAATTTTTTCTCTACCGTAATGAGTCGTTTTCCGGACTAAAATCAATCACGTAAATATTTATTTTCCGTATAGTATGAAATAAAGTGTTTATTTCATACTATACAGAAAATCAATATGTACGTGATTGATTTCAGTCCGGAAAACGACTCATTACGGTACAGAAAAAAGTGTCCGGTAAACGAGCTGTTACAGTACAGAAAAATGTAAAACCAAACAAAAAAAAAAATAACTATTGTTACTTGATAATTTGAAAATCATTTGGATTGATTTTCTTTAAATTTCAAACGCATGCTTTTACTTTAAAATTTAATTTTAAATGAAAAAATCGAATTAATGTCCCATGTAGTATGAAATAAAACGTTGTACGTTACACGTACGTTAATGATCGTTACAGTACTCGTTCAAAATTCTGGACTCGGCTCCTTCGTCGCCTCGCCTTTAAACACCGAACTCGTACTGTAACAACTCATTTACCGCCCTTGTGACGTAAATAACTATTTTCATTGAATTTACATCTAAAATAAAATAAAATTTAATTTACGCAGAAATACAAAAAAATCAACACGTCTTCCTCGTTCGAGCGTTCATCGCGCACCATATCAGAGTTGGGTCTGATGAATTAAAATAACACTTGGTAAATTTATGTATATTTATAAATAGTGCACGTCAAATGTCTAAGATGTTTCTAGCAAAATAGGTTCAATCATAAAATCATCACACTTTCTTAATATTATGTGAATTTGTTTTGCTTTTCCTACAATTTTTGAACTTGAAATTTTCCCAGATCAGAATTTTTGGTACGATTTTGCCAAATTTTTACTGCCATCGCTGCCATTTATGTAATCGACTTAATTGCCACACGATTTGTAGAAAACTTTTATTTCAATTTGACCAGAATGCTGTTGTTATGAATTTATATTTAAATTTTTGTTTAAATGAAAACGATTACGACGAGAATTGAAATCTGTTTTGAGGATTCTAAAATGTTGATCGGAGCTTTTTATCGCCCACCTTGATGTTTGAGGTATTTTAGACATAGAAAATGTACTAAATTCAATACATCTATTATACGATGATATTATTACTGTTTTGGAGGACATCCATTTGTGTGTGCACTTTTATCACTTATTTTGTTAATGAATTTTTTTTTTATTTGTAAGAAATAAAATGAAATAAAACTTTGAATATTTTTTATCTTATAGTGATAATTTAAAATTTTTATATTTTAAAATAATACACGGACTAGTTTTGAGCAACCAGGCTCTTTGTCAACAGTCTTAAATATTCTAAATTTGATTGTTGAAGGTTTTCCCTATTTATAATTAGTTCGGTCATTTAGTAGTTGTGGATTTCGCCTGTGATTGTAAATCTCCAACTCTTCGGCTCTGTTCAATTTTTCTCCTTTGGGCATTCTGTGTAGAATTTCTACATTATTGTCAAAGCTGGAACAATTCTGGTGTTTTTGTATCAAATGTTGTGCAAAATTAGTTTTCACGGTGTAAATATGAGTGAAGTTTATAATGCGCTTCTTTTGAGTCACCTCCTTGTGTTTTATGTAATGAAGACCATCATTTGTCTACTTGTCAGAAATTTCAAAAGTTGGACATAAACTCAAGGAGGGAAGTTACACAAACCAATGGAATTTGATACAACTACTGCCTATCAAAGAATCATCGTGTTACTTTATGTATGTCAAGGGTTTGATGCAAACAGTGTAAACGACGACATCATACATATTACATGATAATACAACCGTTTTATATAATACTTCCAAAAGCCAAGGTAACGGTACAACGCCTAATCAAACAATAAAAGTAAAACTGAACAATTTGCAAGTGAATGAAGAAGAAGTTGATTGTGAAACAACAGAAGAAAGCATAAAAATTCATCTAGCTACAAACTTGAAATGTTTTTCTACCATTCTACCAACTACTCTTGCCAAGGTGAAGGATGTTGCTGGGAAGTTTGTGCTATGTAGGATACTTTTGGATTCTAGTTCACAGACGTCATTTATTTCGGAAGCATGCATACAACAACTAGGACTGCCAAGAAGAAGTGCTAAATTTTCTGTATCTGGAATTGCTACAAATAACCAATGCACAAGAGGAGTGACTTCGGTTGTCATTAAATCTAAATTAAATTCAAATAAATTGTTTGAAATGAACGTGTATATATTAAACAGACTGACCATGACTATTTCGCCAGTAGCCACATTTAACATTAAAAATTATATGATTATTTGCAAAATCTTCAGCTAGCCGATCCTAACTTTGACCAATTTTGAACGAGATAGATATTGTATTAGGATCAAACAAATTTTTCGAAATAATAGAAAATGGGAGACTAAAGGGGAACGATGAAAATCCTATTGCCCAAAATACTGCTTTGGGATGGGTATTAGTAGGAGAAGCAAGTCACAAATCCTCCAACATACACAATTTTAACATTGTAATTGATGAAGACTATATTGATCAAACACTAAAGATATTTTTCGAGTGTGAGGAATTAGATAACGTTACTAACATGCAGTCTAAGGAAGAAGAAGAAGCTGAGGAACATTTTAAAGCAAACGTAACCAGAGAAATAAATGGAAGATATAAGGTTGCTTTACCATTCAAGTCGACTGGTCCTGTGCTTGGCCAGTCAGTGTTTCTAGCGATATAAAGATTGAAATCAGTCGAGCGAAGAATGATAAAAGGCCCTCAATACAAGCAACTATATTCCGATTTCATGGATACCTATCTACCTAACATTAGACCACATGGAAAAAGTTGATGGAGAGGATATGACAAACAATCATCACTGCCATCTGCCTCATTCTTAAAAGTTCTAGCATGTCAACCAAGCTTAGAACAGTTTTTGATAGTTCAGTCAACACAACAAATGGATTTTAAGTTAAATGAAAATCTAATGGTTGCTCCGACGATCCAACCTACATTATGGGCAATTTTAATGCGATTTCGCATGCATCCAGTAGCTCTATGCGCCGACGTGGAGTAAATGTACCGTCAAATAAGGGTACGAGAAGGGGATACGAATTTTCTCCTATTGAACATTTTCGGCTAAAAACAGTCACTGACGGGACATCAGCAGCGCCATTCTTAACAATTCGTTCGTTAGACCAATTGGTACGCGACAATGAAATAAATTCTCCACGGGTGGCTTATATTATTCAAAATTACTTTTACGTCGATGATCCCTTGTCGGATACAATAGGCATCAATGAAGCCATCATTCTAAAAGGGGAATTATAAAGAGTAGTACTAAGTTCAGGTGGATTCACGTTAAGAAAATGGATTTCTAACATACCAAAACTATGTGAAGGAGAAGATCCAATTATATTTAATGAAAATGAGACTACAGTAAAGGTTCTCCGATTGGAATGGGATCCTAAGAGGAATATTTTTGAATTTAACGTAGATTTACCTGACAAAATAAAATATACGAAGAGAAAATTACTATTAGAATCTTCAAAAGTGTTTGACCCTCTTGGTTGGACCCTCCATCAATCTTAATAATAAAAATTTTATTTCAAAAATTGTGGCTTCACAAATTTGGTTGGGATGATGAATTGCCAGCTGACATCGCGACTCAATGGAGTAAACTTCGAAACAGTTTTGGGCAATTTAAACAAATTAGTATACCAAGATATATTTCATGGAGCATCAGATCCCATTCAATTACATGGATTTTATTATGCGAGTGAGGCAGCATATGCGGCAGTCGTTTACTGCAGAGTCGAGGATGAAAATGGAAACATACAAGTGAATTTGCTGACGTTAAAAAAACAAAAGTGACACCTTTAAATCAGGTCAGTTTACCGAGATTGGAGTTATGTGCAGCAGTTCTATTGAGCAGGTTACTAGTTAAGGTGAGGAATGAGTTTACAGAAGTTAAAACTAAGGAATTTGGTTGGACGGATAGTACCATAGTGTTAGCTTGGCTCTCACATCAACCCCGTCGATGGAAGACCTATGTCGCCAATAGAACATCATACTTCCAGAAACCCTTAAAGCTCACGATTTGTGGTAGTTTGGACCAAAATGGTTAAAAGAAAAGGAGCCATTCTGGAAAACAAATTTTGAAACTTCATCAAACGAGGAGCTATAAAAATGGGTACAATGCTTTCATGTACAAAACTCCTATGAGAAGCTGGACATTTTATTTAGACGTATTTCATCATGGTAAAAATTCCGACGAGTGCTCGGTTACTGTATCCGTTTTTTCAATAATTTTAAAGAAAAAGATAAGGGCAACAAACAATTTGGTGCACTTGCAGTAAACGAATTACAATCCGCGGAACGAGCTTGTGCATTATAGTGTCAGCAGGAACAGCATAGTGAGGAGATGGCAAATCTGCTAAAATCGTGTTCGTCGTCATCAAGTTGTCGGCACTAGCCCCTTTTATAGATAGTCAAGGCATCCTCAGAGTTGGCGGTAGATTGCAGAATGCAGATTGTGCATATGAGGTAAAACATCCTATCATTTTGCCAAATTCCCTTATCTTCAGCAAAATGGTAGCCACCTATTACCATACAAAATATCTTCATCCTGGTCCCTCCTTATTATCCTCTCTACTTAAGCAAAGATACTGGATAATAAACGGCAGAAGCATGACGCGAGGAATTGCACATAAGTGCCAAGTGTGCGTACGACAACGGGCAGCTCCGAGCAGTCAATTAATGGGTTCTTTGCCATCATCTCGAGTAACCATTGCAAGACCATTCAATCGAGTTGGTGTAGACTTCTGTGGACCAATTTCCATAGCCACGAAAAAAGGAAGAGGAGCAAAATCTATAAAGGCGTACATATCCGGTTTTGTATATATGATAACAAAAGCAATCCATTTAGAGGTCGTATCGGATTTGACCGCTGATGCATTCTGGGCCGCTCTCAAACGAATTATTGCTCGAAGAGGACTTCCCTCAGAAATAAATTCTGACAACGGCACAAATTTCGTTGGGGCTTCTTGAAAAATCAATAAATTGTATCACAATATTAGCGAGATTAATAATACTAGTATAATTTCAGATTACCTTACTGAAAACAGTATTTCTTGAAATTATATTCGTGCAACTAGCCCAAATTTTAGTGGGTTATGGGAGGCAGCAGTTAAATCGATGAAGGCGCATCTTATTCGTGTGACGGGGAAATCCATTTTGACGTTCGAGGAGATGGTTACTTTAACGTGTCAGATTGAAGCCATACTCAATTCGCGACCGCTATGTCAATTAAAATCAGACGATCCGAGTAGCTTAGATATCTTAACTCCAGTGCACTTTCTAATCATGGCACCTCTCACATCATTACCAGAGCCTGAGTTAGAAGAAGTGCCTAATAACCGGCTTACAAGATGGGAGCAAATTACCAAGCGTGTAGCCAGTTTCTGGAGGCGTTATTCACAAGAATATATCCACACATTGCAACAAAGAAGCAGATGGCAGCATAAACAAAAAATCTCCAAATAGATGATATCGTGTTGGTGTAGGAAGACCATTTACCTCCTTGTGAATGTTTAAAAGCTAAAATTGTTGAAGTTCAGCCGGGCCGACTCCGAACCACAAAATCCACTTTACAAAGTCCTGTCAGCAAAATTATTCAAATACTAATTAATTGAACACCACTGTATTCAATGGAGGGGAAATGTTTGGTGTATTTTGTAAACACTTTTTTTGCTATTTTTCAAATTATTTATGTTTAATTTCAAGCAGCTAAAAAAGCAAATCAAAACACAAAAATGAAATTTATATAAACATTTAAATCAATTTGACAGTATTTAAAAATGGCATACAATTTTTCGAAATTTTATTTAATTTATAGTGAATCACATAAACACTTATTGCTTATAAAAAATATTTTCAAATTTTTATTAGATGGCATTTGAATCATAAAATGTATTTTAGCATTATACCATTTATTGATATTGATTATTGCTGTCAAATACATACATTTAAAAGATAAATTAGTTTATGTATAAGTTTAGGTGGGGGAAATAGTTTATAAGATAATTGTAACTTGGTGATCAAACGCGTTAAATTAAAAAAAAAATTAAATTTCGCGCGATTTAAATAAGATATTAGAACCACTATAGCGAGAAAATGGCTCATGTGATCGGGGAATTCTGGTGTCAAGTTTTGTGTAAAAAAACAGTGGTGGTTAATTTATTTTAAATTAAAATAATTAATCTCCACATAAATTTTAATTAAAATTAAAAACTACCAAATTGGGATTTACAGGGAGTAACGACACTCGGCAGCGTGAATTGGTCCAGCTATAGTAAACTGTATACCTTTCCGTATAACCCTGAGTCGTTAGCAGAGAATTGTCAGGATTTAGTAAGTAAGAGCGATGGCGGATAATTGGCTTGCTAGCTATGGCTCAGCGGATCGATATAATTCAAATACACTTACGTATACGTGAATGAATACATTTTTGCATTGGTTTTGTTTTTAACAATCTTATATGGGACGTTTAGTAGCTAAGTAACTGCTACATTAATAGCGAATATTTATTTAATTTATTTAGTTAATTTGTTCATTGTGTATTCTTCGCTACTGGCCACTTTGAAAGCTATCACTCGACTACTCCTCAAACCCAAAAAAAAATCACAATCCAAGTTACTTTATTTTCTCTTCGCTCCCCTTCTTTATCAATCACAACGATCTTATTTAAAAATTATCAAAACAATTTAACATGAAGAATCGTGAGACAAACTGGACCATTCACAATTGCATATTATGATCATCACTCATCATCAGAAATAAACAACCCGTTGAAATTGTAGCGATGCATCGTTACAAGGGCTTCAAAGCAGTTTAGTAAGACGCCTCATCTGATCAGAATAATACTGGTGTTACTTTGTGCATAAAATAACTGTGGCAGATAATTTATTTTAAATTAAAATGATTAATCTTTATTTGAATTTCAATTAAAAATAAAATCTACAATATTGCGATTTAAAAAGCTTGGGAGTACTGTAAATGAGAATACTTCATCTGTTTGAGGCCATTCTAGTGTCATTTGTGCATAAAGAAACTGTGGCAGATAATTTTTTATTAAAATAAAATCATCTATCTCAACATCTTATAAATGTTACCACACAAAACACCTACTTACTAGTATAATCGTGGTTGCTTTGGAGTTAGTCGTTGTGTGGATTAGCTTTTTGTAAACTTAAAAATTCATGAAGCTTTGTCAAAATTTTAAAAGTAAATTTATTAGATTTGGCAACAAAAACGTCTTTAAATGATTTCAACAACAACAAAATTTCGTAATTGCTTAATTAAAATTGTGTGTAAAAATTGTACTTTTTGTGGAAGTGCGGATGATATTCAACATCTGATTTTGGCCTGTCCAAAATTCTGTCAATGCAGATCAAGGTTCAACATCCTTCGGAATGTCAGAAATTTAACGACAGTAATTAATGAAGGAGGTTTGGTTGATAAGAAAATATAGGAATATATATTAGAATGAATGGAATAACAATTTAATGGTTAACATTAAAGGAACGACTAGCAAAATATGTATGGGGATTATCCGGTTCCCATAGAAATAAAATAATTGAAAAAAAAAAAATGTAAACAACTACAATTTGTAAAATTTGATTTTTGGCAACATGGCTCATTAATTTCGGAAGCAAGCCTAATAAAAAAAAATTCAACAAAGTGAACCCAAATTTCTTGAATTGTTACTTAAGAGCGAATTAATTGTGGTTTGAATTAGCATTTTCTAAACATAAAAGCTCATGAAGCTCTGTATAATGTGTTAAAACAAAATCGGTACTATTTTTAACTCAAAGCATAACACATAGGTGAAGCTCAATTTATAAGATTGCAAGCATTTAAAATTTTAATAGATTGACAACAACAATATCTCATAAAGGGTTTTGACAACAACAAAATAATGCAATGGAATAATTTAAAATTGTGTGTAAAATTAAGTGATGGTGATAATGATGGTGATGGTAATATCAATGGTGAAATTGATGGTGATGGTGATGATGGTATGAAATATGATAGAATGATGGTATACACTCTATGCTGGTATAATGGTATATTTGTATGATGGTTTCTATATAAGAATGGTGTGATGATGATGGTTGTATATGTTATAATGGAATGATCATATGACTGTATGATGGTACGATTACATACGGTACGATAATAGTATGACAGTTGGATGGTATGATGATATCATGACCAGGTAATATGATGGTGTGATTATTTGATGGTTTTATGGAACTATGTTACGATATTACGATGATATGATGCTATGAATTCATGGTGGATTGATACTAAGGTATGCCATCTATATCTTAGTATGATGGTATGGTGGTATGATGGTATTGTAACAAATGCATATTCGCATGGATGACCGCTTAATAAAGAAATGACATACAGGCTACAGCACAATTTAAATATAATTTTATAATTTATAAAATAATTCGCTAAGTTAAACGGGCTATTTGTGATGTAAAGGAAAAATAAAGTTACCCTAATGAGCTTTTTGGTACAAGGGAAAATGGAACAATTTGGGTGTCTTTTCTTCCCTTAAGCAAAGTCCAAATCTCAAATCTCCAAACAGAAACCCTCGTAGAGGAAGATCAATAACCTTGCTGTTTGCGGAATTGAAGTGCAGGGACAAACGGCTTCATTTGTTTTCCATCCTCGTGAGTCGTCGCCTCGTCGGAGGTAACAGTGGTGTCAGATGTGGGGTTGTTTTCAATAATCCTATAAACTAACCGACGAACACAATGGAGCCACTACAGCGGCAACTGCAAGAACTCCAGAAACAGATGACTGCCCTTCAGGAGAGGCACATAAAACTCTGGAAGCAGCTAAAAAAAGGCCGAAGAAGAGGCCGCGATTACTAAACAACAATTGGCGGACGTTCGGAAAAATCAGGAGACGGCGGAAGCAGCCAAGCAGAAAGCGGAGGAAGAGAGCACGGCGGCCCAGCAACAGTTGGTGATGCTGAAGGCAGAGATGGCCGCAAGTGCACATAAAAGGCACGAGGAATCCGAGAAGATTCAGCGACAAGACTTTAATACTCTTCAACACGAAGCCTTCGATTTGTCAAGAAGAATATCCCTCCTGGCCAAGATGTCGACGCCAGGATCTTCCTTCACGGTCGATACTTCCGAAGATGCCCCCATTGCAAATGTTGGTACAGCGGATACCTTACTTACGCAACCACAGCCAAAGGTAGCGAATCCATCAAGGATCCTCGACATAAGGGAGCTAAACCAGAAGTTAGCGGATTTACCCGTCAACAAGATAGACTTGGAATAAACTTTAATAAATCGATCGACGGCACCGATTCCAGTACGGCCACTAAAGTTATCGACGTATGACGGTACTTCAACAAGGGAGGAATACTTTACGCACTTCGAACTGATCGCGGATGCTAATGGATGGTCCACTCCTCAACGAGCCATACAGCTAGGGGCGATACTACGTGGAGACGCGTTGGTTGTTCCTTCATCTATGGAACCAGCGGCAAGACGAGATTTTTACTTAATGTGTAACTCTCTGTCAATGCGATTTGGGACAGAGTACCACGAGAAAACCCGTCACACTCCTCTTCGCTATAGAGCACAACAAATTAAAGAGAGCTTATCCGCATTCGGTATGGATGTAGAAAGGCTGGCCCGTAAAGCATTTTCCACTCTATCAAGCGAGGCATTGGATCGAATCGCTCTTATGCAATTCATAGATGGCATTTATGAAAGTGAGGTAAAAGATTTAATCAGAATGGCTAGTCCCGTAACATTCCGGGGTGCACTGACGAAAGCTGCCGAAGCGACGGCCGTCCGACAAGCGACCAGAATGAATCAGCGTAAAATCCGCGAAGCAGTTCTCGAGGAGACGGCCGAAATGGTAACCGATGAAATAACTATCGATACCTTCGGTAAAGCAGAGGTAACGTCACAAGTCAAGCCAAGAGGGAACAGTTCACGATATCGTTACAGGGGGAAGCCGAAGCCTCAGTTGGAGACAAAAGACAGAAGCGACGGTAATGAAAGTCCCTGTGAGCAAAAACCGAGTACGAACACGCTGTCGGAAAACTCAAATTAGTCGTTGCTGCGGGGCTTCCAGCAACTAAATCAGAACCAAATGCCCCAAATAAGATGACTATTCTAGCGACAAATAGAGCCTCTATGACAGCCAATGGCTTACTTAACCAACGGAAGTGCACATTCGTTATCGACACTGGTGCAACAGTGAGTTTAGTTGGCAGCAAATTCCAAAGAACATGGCCCAACACCGTGCGACCATGTAATTTACGAATCAGGGCCGTGACTGGGGACTCTTGCCCTATCAGTGGTTCAACCGAGCTAAACGTCAAACTGGAGGAGTTCGCTAAATCCGCGAATTTTATCATCGCCGATATACAGGATGATGCAATACTAGGCACTGACTTCCTAAAAAAAATTTCAAGGACAGATTAGCTTGGCGGAAGAATGTTTGTTCCTCGATAACCAGAAAATTCCAATCGCTATTGCAAGCAGCCTAGCCATCGCCACTTCGTCGAGGGTGACCCTACCTCCTAGGTCTGAAACATTAGTTTCCGTTAAAATTGCCACCAATCAGGTAGGTGTTCATCTGATCGAACATCCAACAGAGTCAAATTTGCCTGAGCACTAATTGCGAGAGGGCTGGTCGACCCGAGCCGCCACCTACAGCATGTGGGAATAGCAAATACGATGGATCACGAGAAGACACTACCCAGAAAAGATTCTGTTTGCCGATATGAAAGCGAAAGGGGTCATTGAGCCAGCCAATAGCCCTGGTCCTCCCCAGTTGTACTCGTCAGGAAGAAAGATGGATCGTTGAGGTTCTGTGTTGACTATCGGCAACTTAACAACGTCACCCAAAAGGATTCATTTCCCCTGCCTCGAATCGATGTTACACTGGATGCAATGAAGGATGCCTGCGTGTTTTCCACTCTCGACTTGGAGTCGGGCTACTGGCAGGTCGAACTTGAAGCAAAAGATCGACCAAAGACGGCATTTTCAGCTGGAAGGTCTTTGGCAATTCACTGTCATGCCATTCGGCCTCTGTAATGCCCCGGCCACGTTCTCGATATTAATGCAAATGGTGTTCGCTGGGCTGCCTTGGGAAACCTGCCTAGTATATTTAGATGACATCATCATCTACGGAACAGACATTGGCGAACTAGTTAGCAAGATGAGGTTAGTTTTCGAGAGACTACGGTTGGGTAATTAGAAGCTGAATCCGAAAAAGTGCAATCTATTCAAACGGCAAGTGCATTACCTCGGGCATATCGTGAGTGACAAAGGAATCCGGACTGACCCGGCTAAAGTAGTGACGGCTCGGGATTGGCCACGCCCAGATGGAAAAACGCCAATGCGTAGCTTTCTTGGGCTTTGCTCCTACTAGCGACCATTCATCAAAAACTTCGCTTCCATTGCTAGACCATTATTTGAGCTGACAGAAAAACACCGTAAATTCGAATGGAACGACAAAGCAGACCGAGCTTTAAAGAGCTGCAACAGCTAGTCACCTCAGCACCAATTTTGGCTTATCCTCAACTCGACAGGCCATTCATTGTTGACACAGCTGCCAGTCTTTTTGGAATAGGAGGTGTTTTATCACAAGAAATAGAAGGCAAAGAAAAAATGATAAGCAATTTCTCAAGAACTCGCGGAACGCCGAAAGAAATTACTGCACCACGAGACGAGAGCTGTTAGCAGTTGTGATAGCCATTCAACACTTTCACTCGTATTTATATGGTCAGCGGTTCATCGTGCGTATGGACCATGCGTCGCTAACCTGGTTCTTAAATTTCAAAAAACCGGAAGGGCAAGTCGCCCGGTTGATAGAAATTCTACAGCAATATGATTTCGAGATCCAATACCGCCGTGGCCTAATACACGGAAATGCAGATGCCTTCTCACGTCGTATCTGTCCGGCGAAATGTCGAGAATGTAATCGACTTGAGGCTCGAGAAGAGGAGGCCAACGTTCGCATGACAAGATTGGACACGGGCGAAGAACGCTTCTCCAAAGCACAGCAAGAAGATGACACTCTAGTGCGAATTTATGAATGGAAGCTAAGATGGACGCGTCCTACTTGGGAGGAAATCGCTGCACAGACTACAACAATCAAACGATATTGGGCACAATGGGATTCCATAATACTACAAGAGGGACTCCTCAAGCGGAAATTTGAGTCAGCTGATGGGACATCCGTCCTCCTTCAGATCCTACTGCTAAAACAAATTGGAACAATTTGGGTGTCTTTTCTTCCCTTAAGCAAAGGCCAAATCTCCAAACAGAAATCCTCGTAGAGGAAGGTCAATAACCTTGCTGTTTGCGGAATTGAAGTGCAGAGCCAAACGGCCTCATTTGTTTTCCATCCTCGTGAGTCGTCGAAGGTAAAAGTATGATGGTATGGTGGTTCAACGTTACTATGGTACGATGGGATGATTGTATGATGGTTTTATGATTATGATATAGTGTCATGATGGTATAATGAAATGATGTTATGATGGTACGACGGATGGTATGGTATATGCTTTATGATTGTACGTTGCGATTATGGTATGATGGTCAATAGAGTTTGGGTTCGAATTGAGTAGGCTTTAGTGGGGTGTTAGATTTAGTTGGTTCATTATTTAAGAGTTGATTTTGGAAGGATGGATCGATGATTTGGTGATAGATTTGAGAGTTGGTTTGGCTGTTAATTTGGTGATTGCATTTTGGATTGTGTTACGATTAAGTTATAAATTAAGTTATTGGTTGACCTAAAGATTAACTTAAGATTTTCAGTTAGTTGAATTAATTTTCAAGACCGAAGTTCTGATTACCTGAAGAAAATTTAACCCTCTATATTTTCTTAGATTGAGGCCTCCTAAATATAAAAAAAAGGATGGAAAGTTGGAATTTTAAATAATTCCTGAATATTTAAGGGTTTTGAGTCTAAAATTTTAGATAAAAGATTTGAGAGAATTGATTTCAGATATATTGCATTCATCAACCTATTCAATTTCCTTAATAAGTGTCTATTTTATGAACGAGCTGCAAGACTCCAGAAATTGTCCTTTATCCAATTTTGTTTAATATATTTTAGGGTGTATCTGGTATCCATTATACGCTGGAAATATGTATCCTGATATTTTCATTCGAGTTCTAATAATGGTTTTTAGAATTGTTAAAAAATTATTTGGGAAAATGAAATAATTTAGTTCGCATATGTGATGTGTCAGATATAAAAAAAGAAATAAAGTTGTAATTTAGCTTTGGGGAAACCATTTGTGAAAAATCCCACTAACCCCCAAGCTATTAGTTTAAGATTAATTTGGTAATTTTTAGAAGCATCATATAATTTCATTGATTGGGAGCTAGGATTATCTTACTGACATATTTTGGAGCGTTCCAACCTTAGGGAGACATTCCGTCAAAATCCAGACAACAAATTGACCGCAAAAATAATTAATTTTCATTCAAGAGAAAAACATGTTTGCCTAACATTATCTTAGGTTGAATAAAAGCAAAGAGAGCGGACTAATTTACAACTCCTTTATTCTAACTCTTTAAATTTTCGAGCATGTTAAAATAAATATCAGAATTTCTGAATTATTTTATGTATTATCGCGGTTACTTTTATAATATTCCCTGTTGATGCGGGTAAGTAGATTACAGCTTCTAGGAAAATTTGTAAACCACTTTGAGTAATGAACGTATAAATTCAATTCCCTTCAATTGATTACCTTCCTGATTCTAATAACCTAATTTAAAATACATTTCATATTGATTTCATTCGTAAAAAATAAAAATAAAATGATTCGGTTCAACGATTCCAAAAAGATATTTAATAATTAAATTATAAAAGGATATTTTTGCTCCGTTGCTAAGTACAAAAATGTAATAATAAGAAATATTGAAAACATCTTTTTTCATCATTCCTTTCTTGTTTATAGGGTGTTTATTATTCTAGGGTAACATTATTAGCTGTTGGTGCTTTCTTACTTATCTTGCTTTATTCTGGCTTCAACTACTTTTCAGTAATTAAATTAATCATAAAAAAAAAGATTTTTTAATTTGCACAAAATTAGGCAAACATAAAAAACACTGTGCTATTGTGGGTAAGAGAATATTAAACATTTTCCTAAAACGGCCACCTACTAATGAATGAATTTCTAAGTGAAGATTCATTCTTGTGTTAATTAATTTCTATTGTTTCCGAGGGGGGCTAATTAATTTTTGTTGTTTCCATAAAAGGGATTTACAAATTAAACAATTGTGGTGGTTCATAGTAAAAGCATGACCAACTTTTAAATTGAAATGTTGCGTAATTCGATATTAGCAAATTTGAGTCAAATCAAAACTGTTCAAAACTAGTTCAATTAAAATTAAGGAACATTTTGGATTTTGTTTTTTACCAAATTAAAGTATGTACGGGACGATATTTCACGAACATTATAAAACCATTCTTAAACACTGCGGTTCCACCCTCTTAAAAATTTTTATTAATTTTTCCATTTTAAATAGATAAGTTTTAGTAATTACTGTTGGCATAACAAGAGCTTTTGGTGTTTTTTTTATAATGGTATTAATTAATGTTTTTTTCTTGTTAATTTCCAGGGAAGAAATGGATTAGGTAATATATACGTCTGGGCATCAGGTGATGGTGGCGAAGAGGATGATTGTAATTGTGATGGATACGCTGCGTCCATGTGGACTATTTCGATTAATAGTGCTATTAATGATGGACAAAATGCTCATTACGATGAAAGTTGTAGTTCAACACTAGCGAGTACCTTTAGTAATGGTGCAAAAGATCCAAATACTGGAGTGGCAACAACCGATTTGTATGGGAAATGTACAACAACACACTCGGGTACAAGCGCGGCGGCACCCGAAGCCGCCGGCGTATTTGCACTCGCTTTGGAAGCAAAGTAATTATTTATTTTAGTATTTATTTTTAGTATCCGCATTAAAAAATATTTAACCCAATTTAGTCCAACGCTAACATGGCGTGATGTGCAACATTTGACTGTGCTCACCTCAAAACGTAATTCACTCTTTGATGCCAAAAATCGTTTCCATTGGACCATGAATGGAGTTGGTCTAGAATTTAATCATCTATTTGGTTTTGGTGTACTTGATGCCGGAGCAATGGTAACGCTAGCTAAAAACTGGATTACAGTACCGCCACGGTATCATTGTGAAGCTGGCCAAATTATTGAACCCTATGCCATACCATCGGGACGTTCAGTGTTTTTAGAAATAAAAACGGATGCCTGCAAAAATACTGATACAGAAGTTAATTATTTGGAACATGTGCAGGCAGTGATTACGGCGAATTCAAGTCGTCGCGGTGATTTAGAATTATTTTTGACTTCGCCAATGGGGACACGTTCAATGATTTTAAGTCGGCGAGCAAATGACGATGATCATCGTGATGGTTTTACGAAATGGCCGTTTATGACAACACATACATGGAGTGAATATCCACATGGTACATGGATACTAGAGGTTAGTAAAATATTTATACAGTCCTCTCCTAACCATAATTATTTGTACCTGCTAAATTTGTAATGCAATGTACAAATAATTTTGGTTGGGATTGTATATAACATTGTTAATTAAAATTGATTGATTTTATTGTGGTCGTTATTTTATTAAATTTATAGTGAAATCAACTCCACGTGTATCTAATATCTGATTTAGCTCATTTAAGTTTCATACGCTAACATGCCTACGACGCTACGATCATATCAAGTTATTGACTTCCATTTTAATCAAGGCTTCTTTTTTCAAGCGTTTATTTTAATATATTATCTTCAAAAATTCACGTTTGGGATCAGTCAATTTCTTTCGCTAAATTCGAATAAATTACTTCGCTTTGGACAGTTAATCATTCTATTTCCGACTAATTATTATTAATTATGTTTCAATAAACAAGAGACTACTCCATTAACCTATTCCCAACTAAAACACAGATTTTGCTATAAAACGAGGCTTGAGAGTTGCGATTTTGATCAGACCGATCCGGAACACATTAAAGATTACTTTGAAAACATCATTGATACGATGCGGAGTTCGGGCCCCCATACTTTCTCAATGGCAGTTTAAGCCTCAGCAATAGCTTTCTTTTCCCTTTCCAAAATATTAGGTTTGCAATTAAATTTGCTATCCAAAACTAAACTTGGATACTTCGCTTCAACTATAAAAGTGAAGCTGAACCCATTTGAAGTGGGTGGATCGATATGAGGAAGTTTTTATTTCCTAGAGAAGAGAACCAATTCAGTTTTGTGTGGGTTTATATTTAACTAACAACCATTAGCCTATATGTAAAGACTGCTATAAGAGCATTTTGCAGGAGTTCTCTAAGGATACCGGGAAAAGGCAACCACGTTAAAACCACGATCCTTCAGTTTTAGTAACAGTTTATTAATGACTAAATTCCAAAGTAAGGGAGAAAGTACGCTACCTTGGCGTGTATCTCTACTTACAAATCTTCTGGCATCCCCCCCCCCCCCCAAATTGGCATTTATAATTCCGCCTCTCATCATTCGATCTATCCATTTCCTAAGTGACTCATCCACTCCCACATTTGAAAGTGCCCTAATTATAACCCCCGAAAGCACGTTACTCAAGGCAGGTTACTCAATAGATTGTTTTGAAATATATAAGAAAATAAAGAGCAGTCTGCACAGACCTCCCTCTGTATGAGCATGTTGAGATTTTGACAGTTTTTCCGTTATAATAACGCCCCTAATATAAGCTTCTATTTGTCTTTTCAGTATTTTAAAGAGGCAGGATTATGTGTTAATAGGTCTAAAGGCTTTGAGACTGAGGTTTGAGCGTTTTCCCATCTTATGTATGAATTCAACCTTCAGTTCCGCCCATTTGCTAGGAATGTGACATAGTTCTAGGCTACCTTTAAAGATTACTTCTAACCAGGAAGTGGTTAGGTCTATAGCCTGTTGGATCAGATCCCGGCGACTTATATGATTTAAAACTATTTATCGCTGACATAATCTTCCTTCTGCTAACAATTTGACATATGAGGCTACTTGCCCTGTTACCTATGGACGGAGCAGGCACAAATTCGGAACAACAAGTAAAGGGAGTCTTCAGTAGAAGTTCTAACGATTCCGCACTGTTAGTGGTCCATGTCCCATCCGACCATTGAAGACAACTTGGTATGGTAAGGACAGAAGATGGTACTTTTTGTAGCCTTGACATCTCCGAAGACTCTTGGATTTTTACACAAATTAACCTCTGGATCTTGTCCAGTATTCTTCGTGCACCAGTCTGCTCCGTCTTAGGCCACCACACAAACGCCGCATAAGAGACCATTGGTCTTATAACGGCCCGGTAGAGCCAAACCAACATTTGTGGGCTCAGTCCCCACGTTTTGCCATTCATTCTTTGGCAGGTAAAGTAGGCCTTATTGGCCTTGCTTGTTATATTCTTTAAGATTCCATGTCAGTTTCTGATCAAGTACGACACCCAGATATTTAACCTTCTTTGACAGTTGGAGAGTTACCCCGGGAGGGCAGTTTTTCTCCGGTTAGTAAAGAGAGTGCAGCTGACCTTATTGGGATTTACCGTAAGGCCCACCTCCGTGCACCAATCAGTTACTACCTCTAGGGCTTGTTTCATTCTTTCCTCTACTGTATCTGCGAATCTGCCCTTAACCATCAAGACTAGGTCGTCCGCATAGGTAATGTTTGAGAAGTCTAGATCTGTCAGTCTTGTGAGTAATTGATCCATCACAATCAGCCACAACAGGGGAGAGAGGACGCCTCCCTGGTTTTTAGCATGTTCATTATCCATCTCACGGTGGAGGGGTGTATGCCCCTTGCTAGTGATTGTTCCTGCATCACCTCGAAACTAGTATTATCAAAAGCTCCCTGGATGTCAATGAAGGAGCATAGTAATAATTCCCTATTTCTGAGCGTGTCCTCGATTTCCGATGTCAGTTCGTGAAGAGCTGTTTCTGTAGATTTCCCTGCTTGGTAGGCGTGCTGCCTAGAGTCCAGAGAGTGACTTTGGAGGGTATTGGATCTAATACAAAGTCCCAGAATTTTCTCCATGGTTTTCAGTAGAAAAGATGTGAGACTAATAGGTCTTTACGACCTAATTTCCTCTGAAGATCCGTTTCCCAATTTTGGGATAAAAATCACCCGAACTTCTCTCCAGCGTTTTGGAACATATTCCAAGCTGTGACCGGCTCTGAAGAGTAAAGTAAGATAAGGCAGAAAAATCTGCAGGCCCTGCTGTAGAAAGGCGGGATATATGCAGTCCCCTCCCGGTGATTTGTAAGGTCCAAAGGATTTGACTGCCCAGCTTATCCTATCCGGCGTAAACAACTGTCTCGAGAACTTCTGAGCCCCCGTTGAAACCCGATACGGATGTACATTACTTGCGTAGGATTCCTCTTGATCCCTCAGAATAATACATTCTGGAAAGTGACCTTACACTAGACATTCCAGAGTCTCTTCCCTGGTTAGTTATGGTTGTCCCTCCATCTGGTTCCGTTACAGACCCCAAGGGATTCCTGTGCTCCAAAGAGAGTGCCTTCTGTAGTCGACACGCCGTGGGTAGCTTGTCTATTTTTTCACAGTAGTCTCTCCAGCTTAATCTTTTGCTCTGCCTGAGGGCTTTGTTATACTGGGTAAGGGAGAACTGATAGGTAGTCCAATCGTTCATCCTCTTAGCCTTATTAAAAAGTTTACGGACATTTCGTCTCATGTTTTCCAAGTTTTGGTTCCACCAAAGGAACATCCCTTGTGCCTTTGATATGCACAAGTGGTGAGCTTGAGTGGTAGGCATTGATTATTGCCTCTGTAACTTCATTCGCTACTCTGTCGAGATCTTCGACAGAGTTTATCAAGCTAAAAGTATATCGTTATAGACTGACCAGTTGGTGCGTTTGGGTATCCTTAACACCAACTCTTGTCTCGAAGGGATATTGATATCAAACCTGATGTACATATGATCTGAGAAGGAAGCTTCCTTGGACACATGCCAGTCAAGAATTGCACTGGAGGTACCCATGTCAGATAGGGTAAGATCCAGTACCTCCCTCCTATCTGCATTCACAAAGGTCGCATCACTCCCTTTATTATTTACTGCTAAGTTGTTACTAAGACAGAATTCAAAAAGTTGCTCACCTCTTAAATTGGTATCGCTGCTTCCCCAGACTGCATGGTGTGCATTAGCGTCGCAACCAATGATAAATTTTTGGTGATGAATCATGCACTAATTCACGAAGCTCTGTATCAATGCTGGAGGGGGGTCATTCTCATCCCCTGGAAAAGATCCATCTAATCTCGGAGATCTATATAATCTCGGACAGCCAGGCAGCTTTGCTATCTTTAGGAGCTTCAGTGTTCAACTCGAAATTGATCTGGAGCTGCTACTGCAATTTATTAGAACTGGGTGAAGCAAACAAAGTTACCCTTTTGTCGTCTCCTGGCCACTCCACCATTAAGGGAAATGAGGCAGCAGACCGTTGTGCAAAAACGGGAGCAAGCCGCGTTTTCCTGGGTCCCAGTCCTAGTATCGCTTTTTCAAAAACCCATTTGGAAAGGGGTATAAGAGACTGGGAGCAGAACCATAGGAATTTACTCTGGGAGTCCTCCATTGGGATGAGACAGGCCAAGAAACTACTCAGTTATAATATTACACATCTGGGAGAGGCATCGACGGTCCACCAGTCCCTAAGATCCGTTACCTGGTTTTTAACAGGGCACGGCCCTTTTAACGGCCATCTATATAAAATGGGAAAATCCCTTACGGACCAGTGCAGATTTTGTAACTGCAGTAAGGAGACATCGGAACACGTACTCTTCACGTGCGATGCAATCATCCTAAAAAGATTCAAGTTTCTCAATGCGCACACAATCCTGTGGCCTAATGCCGACCCACTGGATATGCATCAGGTGGCGGCGTTTATCAAGGACATAGACCTACATTTCAACTAAGAACCTCTAGGGATGCACAATAGGCATCAATGGTCGCAGTGCTCTGGGCTGCTAACACCCACCCTAATTAAAAAAAAAAAAAAAAAAAAAAAAAATTCTTAATTTCAACCCAATAGTAATTATGAGCTATTTTGGCCTACGTTCTGTCAATGCAAACTTTTGTATAATATCACCACGATACTGGGTACTGGGTAGGAATAACGAGTTGCGGTTACTCTGAATCGGAGTCGGATAGATAACGATATAAGTATGTAATAGTCCATGTGCCATGATGTAACCTCTCGAAGACTGCTGCTCACCCTCCTTCTGGGATTTTGAGAAAATTCTCGTATACACTTCATACGCGGGCATCTTTTTACGATACGTGTATCTCATGAGATCGAGAGCTTTTGTGAATTTGCCTTAAATGTGTTTGATTCCAACCCATCAGCTTGCAGCGTGTCCTTACGAAAGTAACGGAGGGCTCTTTAGGGCATTCTCATCCGAAACACCACCACAATCTTTGAAGGTTCTTACAGCGTCGATAAATGCGGAAATATCTTCATTTACATTCCTCTAAATGTTGATGTACCCTTTAAAAATGAACGAACCACTTGTATTCGGCAACATCATTTGTTGCTGGTTAGGGTCCGCCATCTTACCAAAAGCCGCCAAAACTGTACTAAGTTGCTCATCCGGAAAAAATCCATTTCTAAAAACCATTTGTTTCAATTAATTCGACACTGTATTCCCTTTTTATAATTTTAGATTTTGCTTTCGTTAACATTTAATGTTATTACTCATGCACCATTCCTGAACAGCACCTTTCTGTCTCCGCCAAATCATACTATAGTGGAATTTTAATCGATGTGGCCACTCTAGAACAATTAAGGCTACTTACAGACTTATTTGGTTTGTTCTTTGTTTGGGTTACCACATCCGTCATCACTTGAGGAATTGCAATTTGACATCCAATCAACAATAAAAAAAATGTTTTTGTTTTTCTGTGTTCTTCCTTTCTACTGTTTTTTCGTTAAATGCACGTCTCTTACTGTCAACTCGTTACTCTACCTTATCTACATGTTTCCTTTCTTTTTTCATACAGGAAAGGGTTCTACAACTGATGAACTCCTAAATGATCCTACTATTGACAATTTATATAATACTGATGGCGTTACAAGTTTTTAAACTGGTTCCCCAGTCTGTTCGATTATCGGCAAGCTAATTAACCCAGCCCAGCGATTTGTTTAAAACTTGGGAAAGTCAATAATATAATAGTATTGGTACTGTTTATACCGGTCACTATCAAAAATCTCTAAACGGGGTGGATTTGTCACATTATTGCTAAATTCTTGGAAACTTCATAAAATTATACAAAACTATTTGTAATTTAAATTAAACAAATACGCATTTTTAAAATAAACACAACGCACATGTTAGTCAATTTATATTCAGTCAATTTTATTACTACATAGTAAAATAAAACTACATTAAAACCATAAAATTTTGATTAATATTTTGCTGGTTTTGTTTTCACAGGTAAAATTCAATTCACAACAACCACGTACCGGATGGTTAAAAGAATGGTCTCTTGTGTTGCACGGTACCAAAGATCCACCCTACCGATCACTTGCACCCGCATCACCTCACTCAAAATTGGCAATCGTTAAAAAGGCACATGAAGAACGTAAAATGTAAAATACTGTTTCGCAACAAGGCTGTGTTAAATTATTGTATCCTTTATTACCATTTACATTTAATTTTATTTTATTTTTATGGTTTTTTAAATATCATTAAACGTTTTATTGTTTTTGACAAAAATATTATTTAAAAAAAAAAAAAAACTGTAAATAATAATTATAAATTTTTAAAACAAAAATATTTCATTAAATAATTTTTATAATATATCATCATTAAAAAAAATTAAAACAAAATAGTAAAATTATTATATTAATTAAATAAATAAAAAATCTTTGTTTTTTTGCAAACTAATCAATTAAATATTTTTGTTATTATTTAAATCTTTTCGTTTTTCAAAAAATAAAAATAAAACATTGAAAAATCCATAAAACAATTAAAGAGATTAGTAATAAACATTATAAAAAAAATTATAATAATAAAATTTTATTAAAATTAATTAATTTATATAATAAAAAAAAATTAATTTTTTTGTTTATAGAACAATATTATAAAAAATAAAAAAATATATATATTTAATTATTAACGCACATTAAACAATATTTTATTCTTATATAATTTAAATTATTTTATAATTTGACGAGTATAAAAAAATATAAATATTTACACACACACACACACAACTAAATAAATATTTTATAGAAATATTAAAAAAAAATATTTTACCATTTATATTTAAAATATATCCGCACATGATGTGTAGATAATATGCATACAAATTTTAATTTTGTTTATTATTTAATTAAAAATTTAAATGAGAAAATTTCATTTGTTATTTTTTTAAAATTAATTAATTTTATATGTCCAAAAGTGTAGCGAGAGGAATTGTGTGTTTGTTTGATTCTGAATGTTTCTAAAAAGTTGATTGACGTTTTTATCTATCACCCTTGGGATTCGAAAAAGTTGTAAAACAAGGTCCTTGGTTATTTTAATTAGATTGTGACCTTCAGTGATGTGGTGGGAATATCTCTGTAGGCAAAAAAATATATATTTATAAATAAAAAAAAATATATTTATTAAGGCTATCACTAATCAGGCCGTATCCAAATTGCAAAATACGCAGTTCTTAAAGTCGGACAAGGCTTCGGTTTCAAAAAAAATTTTAATTGACAGATATTTGGCTTATGGAACACGAAAAAAATATTTAAAGAAAAATGTTTGTGATGTAGGTTTATCGGATTAGTTTCTAGACTCTGGACACAACTACACCGAATTTAGAAAACAAATCAGAAACTCAAAAATTCCGAAAAAATTATAATTGTCAATGTGCGATCCAAGTAAAATCTAGGAAGGATATATATCTCAGAGATACAGGTCAAAGGAATTGTATCGCTACGACTAAAGATGTACCACAAATATTTCCAATTGTGGCAAAAGTCTAGAAATGATGGTAAAATTGTTTTTTTTAGTGATTTTTGGATGTTAACTGTTTTGTTATTCAAGATTTTAAAAATCCCGCTTTTTTTGTTTAGTATATTCGTTGGGCCACCATTTATAAATTTAATTCTTATATGCAAACTGATGTTAGAACAACAACTAAGCTCAAATTTACTGGCTACTTTGACCAGAAACAAAACAAAAAAAAAAAAATCAGCAACAGAAAATCCTGAAAACAAAATTCAGAAAACATGCAGAAAAAAAAATCCAGAAACACAAAGAACTCAACACTAAGTTTGTAAAAGTTGGCTTAATTCGTTGTGTTAGTGTGCATTTGTGTTAATCGACAACCTTGTTGTTATAAATCAAATGAGTTGGATTGCTCTTATCGCTTCAACTGATGGACAGACCACACATGTTTAAAACTGTAACTGAAGCCTAAAAATTTGTTATTTCTATTAAAATAATATTTTTACGGGAACTGTTAATTCTACAATTTTTCAAAATCCGAAAATTTTTGGAATATTACCAAAACAGGTTTAAAATTCTGAATATTACGGAATTTACTTAGTGGTATCAGAAAAATTCTAAAGCAATATAAAAAATTCTCCAGGAACGTTCCCCCATATGAAAAGTGAATTTTGAACTTTTCTAAAAATAAATAATTAAAGCTCTTATTTTACAATTTATATTTTTTAATTTTTTCAAAACAGGTTTAAAATTCTGGATATTGCAGGATTAATTTAATGGTATCAGAAAAATTCTTGATTGATTTAGTATGTACGACCAAGCGCCGAAAGCTAGTTTCCCGGATACACCGGGTCCACCGTACACTATTTTTACGAATAACAAGATCGAAGGAAACGTAAGGTATGTTAGCATTAAAGACTCGACTCGGTTCCAGCCACCTAAGTTGTCGATAGTTAGTAAATTTGTTAGTAGTTTTTTTTTTTTTTTGACACTTGTCAAATCACAAGAGACAACACAATTTTTTCGCGTCCAACTGTTTTAACCGCAAGATCTGAAAAGCCTTAATTTAAATTAAATATTTGTATCTCCAATATTTTTCCCATCGGCAGTTGGGCGGTAGGAGGGGCGAGATTTCGATCCATCGTCATGTTCCCAAGCGGCCTTACAAATTTGTATTAACCGTAGGAAATATTGCTCGACATCGTTGTTGAAGTTGTTGCGTCTCCTCTCTCTTGTCTACTCGCCTCCCTACTTAATGGTACCAGAAAATTCTAAAAAAAAATCCAAATTTCCCCAGGAATTTTATTTATTTATTTGATAACAATGAACAGCTAAAGAGCTTTTTATACATTGTTTAATAAAATATTTACATTTTTTCTTTTTAGTTTAAAAAAGTTAACATGACAGTACTAATGAGCATAATAGTTTATAGCGAAAACATTCAATTAAATTTAAAGATTATATAGAAAATGTTATAACAAATTTAGGACTTTAACTAAATCGTTTTTATAGCTACGTAGAGAGGATGAAAACAAATCGAAGGAATTATACAAGTTATCATGGTTTCGTTGCATTCTTGTTAAAGCTGAGTTCAAGCCAATATTGGTGCGAGATTTGGAAACTGAGAAAAGATTTCGACTTCTCGTATTACATGATGGCGCGTTAAAATTCAAATTGGATAGTAATTGCGTGTCAATACTAGAATTAATAATTTTAAATAAAGTCACTTCGTCCAAATACTCCCGACGGGTCACTAGTGGTAACAGTTCAAGTAGTTTTAATCTTACAGAATATGGGGGTTTTACAAATGATAATTTATACTTAAAGAACAGAAACCATATAAATTTACGTTGATTTTTTTCAATTCTATCAACATATGTCACATAAAGTGTATTCCAAACTTGTGAACAATATTTCAATATACTTCTAACTAAAGCAACATACAATGTAATAATTACCCGGTAGTCCGTAAATTCAGAACATCTTCTAAAAACATAGCCCAGCATCTTCATCGATCTAGTACACATTGACTCAATATGAGTATCAAATTTAAGCTGGCTATCAAAGATTACCCCCAAATCAGAGATTTCTGAAACTCTTATCAGTTTGTTGGAGAAGGTAATGACTTTACATTTATTAATATTTAAATGAAGATCATTATTAGTGCACCAGCTATTGATTGTGTTCAGATCGTTTTGAATTGCATGACAGCTTGCTTGATTTTCGATGGGTTTGAATAGTTTAATATCATCAGCATATAAAATTATGTTAGAATTTAGGTTAATAGTAATATTATTAATAAATATTATAAACAGAAGAGGCCTCAGAGTGGATCCTTGAGGAACTTCTGATTTCGGTTGAAATTTGACAGACTCAAAGCCTTTGAACAGAACACGTTGCGTTCTATTTGAAATGTAAGAATAGAACCACATCAACACTTTGCTATGAAACCCAAAACATTCAAGCTTGTTACATTTAACAAACCCGTGTTGTTGAGGACTCAAACGAGTTTTTATAAAATGAAACAAATATTTATGCAAGGATTTTTCAAAAATCTTGCTAAACCCATTTAGCAAAGAGATCGGTCTATAATTTATAATTTCGTTAGGTGAACCAGATTTAAAAACGGGACAAATAATTCCCTCTTTTCATTTAGCTGGAAAACAACCAGATGATAAAGATAAGTTAAAGATGATCAATTAAAACATCTTTTAAATTAATAATAAAAACATTGGGTATACCATTTGAACCTCCACCCTTAGCTATGTCAAAATATCAGTCTCATCTAGAGGGATGTTAGAGAAAACACCGACACAATCATTACGATTATTTAAAGTAACAATATTATTGTCGTTGACTGAATACACAGATTTAAAATGCTGCGCAAATCAATTAGAAATTTGTTGACAATCACTAGTAGACTGATCTGCAAATTTCATCACTTCCGGATAATCACTGGAATTTCTTAACGACTTGTTATAATTCCAAAATTATTTGGGATCAGAATTTATTTTATTTTGGACTGAAAAGATATATCTCTCAAAACAAGATTTAATTTCTTTTTTACTAATTGCCTGTAAAGATTAAATTGTATTTTAAAAATGTTCTTACCAGTTCTAGTTGCAATTCTATGGGATTTACTTTTTTGATTAACTAACTTAATCAGATACTTAGAAAACTATCAGGGATATTTCAAACGGTTGATTTTAGGACGACATTTACGCGCGGCCCAAAGCAATATTTTATTAATATTCATGTATAGTAAATCTACACACTGATTAACCGATTTACCAACAAACAAACTTAACCAATTGAGTCTAAGACTGTCATTCAATAAACTATAATCTAATTTATGATAGTTAAATCTAGATATGACCGACAAAAATTGCTCATTTGTCAAGACATTTAGGGATACCCATAATGGTGGATGGTAAAATTCAATGGAGTCTATAAAATAATCAGCTTGCCGTACGTATATTGAATCTGATGGAAAATTTGAGAATACAAGATCTAAAAGTTTATTTTGCGAATTTCGAATATTGTTCACTTTTACTACATTAGAATTAGAACTTAGTACTACATTTACCAGTGAATGAAATTGGATATACAATTGAATCTGTAGCTTGCCACTGAATACTAGAAAGATTAAGGTCCCCAAACGTTACAAAGAATAAGTTCAGACCTTTTCTCAATTTTACTCTAAGCAAAACAACATCGAAATTATTCCAAATGGGGAGTTCTAATGGACATACCTTGATAGTTTTTTTAACACTTATTAGACAACCACCACCACCACAATGACCAATCGCTTTCAAATTACGATCCTTCCTAAAAACGTTGTATCGCGCATCAAAAATTCAGAACTGTTGATATCCTTATTCAGCCATGTTTCCGTCAAATACACAAACTCAAAATTCTCATTTAGCAATGATGTTTTAAAATCCAGAAATTTTGTTTTCATCCCTCTGACATTCTGGTAATACAAATTCATATTGTTAATAATTTTAACTAAAACAAAGAAAAATAAAGAAAAAAGATAATTCAATAAAATTAGCTACGCAAACTGAAAGCAAAAAAGGTTTACTATCCTTAATACAAAATAATAAAATCCGGATAATTTATATTCACTTAGAACTAATGCTCTATTCTCCGGGTATATTGCTGCCCGAGACCCCATCTCTATTTGAATGTTGAACTGGATCCAGTGAATTTGCATGTCGAGTTACTATATTTGTTCTATGGATAGGATTATAATCGAATCGAATTTTATCCAACACACTTTGTGAGTGTATGATCAACTGTTGAAAATGTTCATTCACTTTACAGAATATATTGTTATTTTTCATCCAGACATATTTAAAACTGTACGGTGACAGCTTTAGTAACCTTGCATTGTAAAATAATGATTTTTTCCAAGACGGAACAAAATCAAAGATTCTAATTAAATTATTGGAATTTGGTAAACCAATATAATGTGGAGCAATATCACGTGAATATAATTTATATGATAGAAGAAAATTAGTCTTAATTGGATTGGAGTAGAATTCAATAACAATAAGCTGACTTTTAGTTTTCCGATAAACGTGCTTAACACTTTCATTCAATGATGTTTGAAAATTAATCATTCTAAAAATTTCACGAACGATTTCATACACCACTTCTTTCTTTTGATATGGAACACGTTAGTTCAAGGTTATTACACCGACTGCTAAGAATTAAAACTTTACTTTTTAATTTAAGATTCTCGTCAGAAAGCATTTTGACTGAACAGTGTAATGTTTCGAGTTTTTTGTCAATAGATATCAGCAACTCACAACGATTAATTCATCTACCACTTGAAGACGATTTGATATTTCGGCATGTTGAGCACGCAATTCATGAAGGTCGTTTACCAACTGTGTTAAATGAACGTTTGTATTGTCATCAACAGGTTTAGCATAGTTATTACATTTCCAATTTATAGATTTTACCGTTGCGTCGACACAAAATGAATGATGTACACTATTGCATATAACACACACAATGGGTTTATTGTCACGAACTATTTTGTTTTTACATATGTTGCACTCAGATTGTTTACGTTTTTTCACCCATTATAATAGAGTATGTTAAACCAATGTACAGTTCGATGTTTAAACAAACGGTATAAACCCGCTTTCAATTTACAGTAGCACTAAGTAAAGTGTTATAGAAACATTAAGACAATATTACTATTAAGCACAATTGATTAAAAATACAGAATAGTATTTGCCAATTTGATTATAGAGTCCACAAGAATATTCACTTTTTATAAATTACTCTGCTATGTACAATGATACTGTATTATCGAATTTAACAAAACAAAAAGAAACAATAATAATATTTGCAATTTTTATGTTTATGACTGTATCGTTCGACGATAGAAAAATGAATGTTCCTCTATATGAAAATACATATATGAACTCTTCTAAAATTAAATAATTAAAACTGTTAGTTTTACAATTTTAAAAAAATCTGAACATTTTTAAAATATTATCAAATCAGGTTTAAAATTCAGAATATTACAGAATTTAGTGGAACCGTATTCAGAAAAATTCTAAAGAAATATCCAAAATTCTCCAGAAATGCTCCTCGATATAAAAAGAGAATTTTGAACTTTTCTTAAATTAAATAATTAAAACTGTTAATTATACAATTTTTAAAAATCCGAACATTTTTGAAATATTATCAAAACAAGTTTAAAATTCTGAATATTACAGAATTAAATTTATGGTACCAGAAAAATTCTAAAAATATTCAAAATTCCCAAGGAATGTTCCTCCATATGAAAAGAGAATATTGAACTTTTCTAAAATTAAATAATTAAAATTGTTTTAATTATATAATTTCCCAAAATCTGAACATTTATGAAATATTATCAAAACGGTTTAAAATTCTAGATATTACAGAATTAACTTTATGGTACCAGAAAAAATCTAAAAGAAGTGCAAAATTCCTCAGGAGAATTCCATATAATATGGAAAGAGTATTTTAAACCTTTCTAAAATAAAATATTTAAAATTGTTCATTATACAAGTTCCTAAAATCTGAACATGAATAGAATATTATCACAGCAGGTTTTAATTTTTTAATGTTACAGAATTTACATTAAGCAGAAAAAGTCTAAAGAAAAATCCAAATTTCCCCAAGAATGTTCTTCTATATGAAAATATTATTTTGAACTTTTCTAAAAATTAATAATTAATTAAAACTGTTAATTATACAATTTTCCAAAATCTGAACATTTTGAAAATATTATTAAATCAGGATTAAAATTCAAAATATTAAAGAATTTAGTGGAACCATATCCAGAAAAATTCGAGAGAAATATCTAAAATTCTCCAGGAATGCTCCTCAAAATAAAAAGAGAATTTTGAATTTTTCTAAAATTAAATAATTTAACTATACAAATTTTCCAAATCCTAAAATTATTTTCTGAAAAAAATTCTGAATATTACAGAATTACTTAATGGTATGATAAAAATTCTAAAGATATATAAAAAATTCTCCAGGAATATTCCTCTATATGAAAATATAATTTTGAACTTTCCTAAAATTAACTAATTAAAACTGTTAATTATACAATTTTTGAGAATCTGAACATTTATAAAATATTATCACAGCAGGTTTAAAATTCTGCATATTACAGAATTTAGTTTATTGTTCTAGGAAAATTCTAAAGAAATATCCAAAGTTCCCAAGGAATGTTCCTTCATATGAAAAGATAATTTTGAACTTTTCTAAAATTAAATAATTAAATCTGTTAATTATACAATTTTTCAAAATCCGAACATTTTTGGAATATTATCAACACAGGTTTAAAATTCCGAATATTCCAGAATTTACATTATGGTATCAGAAAAATTCCAAAGAATAATCCAAATTTCCCCAGGAATGTTCCTCTATATGAAAATGTACTTTGGAACATTCCTAAAATTAAATAATTAAAATTGTTAATTATACAAATTTTGAAAATCTGAACATTTTTAAAATATAATCAAAACAAGTTTAAAATTCTGAATATCGCAGAATTAAATTTATGGTACCAGAAAAATTCCAAATAAATATTCAAAAATACCGAGGAATGTTGCTCCATATGTAAAGAGAATTTTGAACTTTTCTAAAATTAAATAATTTAAATTGTTTTAACTATACAATTTCCCAAAATCAGAACATTTATGAAATATTATCAAAACGGTTTAAAATTCTAGATATTACAGAATTTACTTTATGGTAGGTACCAGAAAAAATCTAGCAGAAATGCAAAATTCCTCAGGAGAATTCCACATTTGGAAAGAGTATTTTAAACCTTTCTAAAATTAAATAATTAAAATTGTTAATTATACAAGTTCTTAAAATCTGAATATGTATAAAATATTATCACAGCAGGTTTAAAATTTTGAATATTACAGAATTTACATTATGGTACCAGAAAAATTCTAAAGAAAAATCCAAAATTTCCCCAGGAATGTTCCTCTATATGAAAATAAAATTTTGAACTTTCCTAAAATTAAATAATTAAAACTGTTAATTATACAAGTTTTCAAAATCTGAACATTTATGAAATGTTATCAAAACAGGTTTAAAATTCTAGATATTACAGAATTTAGTGGTACCATAAACAGAAGATTTTACAGAAATATTCAAAATTCTCAGGAATGTTCCTCTATATGAAAAGAGAATTTCGAATTTTTCTTAGATTAAATAATTAATAATATTAATTATGGAATTTCCTAAAATTTGAACATTTATAAAATATTATCACAATACGTTGCAAGTTCTGAATATAACAGAATTTACTTTAGGGTACCAGAAAAATTCTAAAGAAATATCCAATGTTCCCCAGGAATGTTCCTCCATATGAAACTGGAATTTTAAACTTTTCTAAAATTAAATAATTAAAACTGTTATTTATATAATTTCCAAATTCCTGAATATTTTTGAAATATTATAAAAACAGTTTGAAAATTCTGAATATTAAAGAATTTACTTTATGGCACCGGAAAAATTCTAAAAGAAATGCAAAATTTCTCAGGAATATTCCACATGTGGAAACTGGAAAGAGTATTTTGAACCTTTCTAACATTAAATATTTAAAATTGATTATTATACAAGTTCCTACAATCTGAGCATTTATGAAATATTATCACAATACGTTTAAAGTTCTGAATATTACAGAATTTAGTTTATGGTATCAGAAAAATTCAAACAAATATCCAAATTTCCACAGGAATGTTCCTATATATGAAAATGTACTTTTGAACTTTCCTGAAATTAAATAATTAAAACCGTTAATTATACAATTTTTGAAAATCTGAACATTTATAAAATATTCTCAAAACAAATTTAAAATTCTGAATATCACAGAATTAAATTTATGGTATCAGAAAAATTCTAAAGAAATATTCAAAATTCCCAAGGAATGTTCCTTCATATGAAAAGAGAATTTTGAACTTTTCTAAAATTAAATAATTTAAATAGTAAAACTATACAATTTCCTAAAATCAGAACATTTATGAAATATTATCAAAACGTTTAAAATTCTAGATATTACAGAATTTACTTTATGGTAGGTACAAGAAAAAATCTGAAAGAAATGCAAAATTCCTCAGGAGAATTCCACATATGGAAAGAGTATTTTAAACTTTTCAGAAATAAAATTGAAGATTGAGAAATATTTAAAATTGTTAATTATACAAGTTCCTAAACTGTGGACATGTATAAAATATTATCACAGCAGATTTAAAATTCTGAATATTACAGAATTTACATTATGGTACCAGAAAAATTCTAAAGAAAAATGCAAATTTCCCCAGGAATGTTCCTCTATATGAAAATATAATTTTGAACTTTTCTAAAATTAAATAATTTAAACTGTTAATTATACAATTTTCCAAAATCTGAACATTTTTAAAATATTATCAAATCAGGTTTAACCCTAATCCAACCAACATAATTTTGTTACATTAGTAAATTCAAATTTGAATCAAATAATATTAGCAAATTTTTGCAAAGAATACCAAGTATGTTTTAATGTAAGGAAATGCTTCAAAATAAAATACATGCAAAACATAAATAAGTTAATGTTATTTTGAAAATCGTACCGTTTTAAAAATTAAATGTGCCAAAAAGACACACCTTGGTTGGAATAGGGTTAAAATTCAAAATATTAAAGAATTTAGTGGAACCATATCCAGAAAAATTCTAAAGAAATATCTAAAATTCTCCAGGAATGTTCCTCAATAAAAAAAAAGAATTTTCAATTAGTCTAAAATTAAATAATTAAAACTTTTAATTATACTAATTTTCAAAATCCGAAAATTTTTTCTGATAAAAAATTCTGAATATTACAGAATTTTCTTAATGGTATCAGAAAAATTCTAAAGATACATATATAAAAAATTCTCCAGGAATATTCCTCTATATGAAAATATAATTTTGAACTTTCCTAAAATTAAATAATTAAAACTGTTAATTATACAAGTTTTCAAAATCTGAACAATTTTGAAATATTATCAAAACAGGTTTAAAATTCAGAATATTAAAGAATTTAGTGGTACCATAAACAGAAGATTTTACAGAAATATTCAAAATTCCCAGGAATGTTCCTCTATATGAAAAGAGAATTTCGAATTTTTCTAAGATTAAATAATTAAAATATTAATTATGGAATTTCCTAAAATTTGAACATTTATAAAATATTATCACAATACGTTTAAAGTTCTGAATATAACAGAATTTACTTTAGGGTACCAGAAAAATTCTAAAGAAATATCCAATGTTCCCCATGAATGTTCCTCCATATGAAACTGGAATTTTAAACTTTTCTAAAATTAAATAATTAAAACTGTTAATTATATAATTTCCAAAAACCTGAATATTTTTGAAATATTATCAAAACAGTTTTAAAATACTGGATATTACAGAATTTAGTTTATGGTACCAGAAAAATTCGAAAGAAATATCCAAAATTCCTCAGGAGTATCCCACATATGGAAAGAGTATTTTGAACCTTTCTAAAATTAAATATTTCAAATTATTAATTATGCTAGTTCCTAAAATCTGAACATTTATTAAATATTATCGAAACAGGTTTAAAATTCTGAATATTATTGAATTTATTTTATGCTACCAAAAAAATTCTAAAGAAATATCCAAAATTCCCCAGGAATGTTCCTCAATACGAAAGAAGTGAAAATTGTTTTCTAGAATTAATCTGTTTTATAGTGAACATTTCCAAATACATATTGATATAGAAGTGTATTATGCTCACCCAGTATTCCTCCCTAATTCGTGGTATAAGAATGTAACTCAATTTTTTTTTTTTTTATATTCTGATTTTATTGACCTTAATATGTTCTAGGTACAGTAACGTTCCGATCATAAAGAACGATCAATATTATTGTTTGAGTCCGGCCGATAAAGTTGAAAATATCCATTTAGAAAAAGTCGACTGGGTGAAAATACCGACTGTAAAAAAATACCGACTGAGAAAATGTCGACTAAGGAAATGTTGTTTGAGAAAATGGCGACTGAGGAAATGTTGTGGGAGAATGTTGTCTGAGAAAATGTGCACCGAAAAAATGATGTCTGAGAAAAGATTGATTGAGAATATACTTAGGCATTATTTTATCAGTGAAATAGGTAATTGAGATTTTATCAATTTTTATTCAACACTCTAATAAAAAAAGCATTTCCAATATGAATAAATTATTCAATAGTTGTACAGGGTATGAAAGCAGTTTTCCAGTATGAATAAATTATTCAATAGTTGTACAGGGTATGAAAAAGATGTTAATGAAGTAAACAGCTCGATTAGATAGAGTGCTGCACAATCTATTAGACAGCCTTGTAAAATATTACAATCAGCAACAATAATGTGTCCACCAATATCTCAAGCTTATTTGCCCTCAATTGAAGCTCAATATCAAAAAATTAAAGATGCTCGTAAAAAAAATAGGCTGTATTCGGAAGCTACCAATTTAGATGAACTGAAAATACCATCCATGTTACAAAAGGTTGAAGACAAGAATTTTTTAATAGCAGATATTTAATGGTGGTCGGATTATCATTGGCACGTTCGGACCAATTCAAAAATTTTTCGCGCTCTGATTTATTGATTTTCGATGGAACATTTAGCATATTGGTCCCGAATTAATGAATCTGTTATTTTCAATTTTTTACAGAATACAATATAATGATAATTATATAATAATCCTGGTCATTTGCTGTTTAATGACAGCGAAAACTGAAAATTGTTATAATGAAGTATTTCAAGAAATATGTAATTATGCCGACCACAACCAATTAAATTTGAATCCAAAATTCATATTGTCCGATTTCGAAAAAGCCAGTGTCAAAGCAGCAAAAAAATTATTGCCAAATGTTAATTTCTCTGGTTGTAACTTTCATTTTGGACAAATAATTTGAAGAAAGGTTCAATTTTAAGGATCCGCATCAAAGTATGGGCAAAATAAACACTTTGCTTTAAAAGTACGTTGCTTTAAAGCACTGTCTTTGCGTCCACCAGAAGATATTCCATCATTTTCGATATGATGACTACAAAAACGGAAAAGTCTTGTGGCTTCTTATGAACCAATATTTTAATCAGACGAAACTTCATAATGAAGCGGCCAAATTCCTCTATGGGATGTAGCGCCAGCGTAAAAAAAAAAAAAAAAATACGTTGATTGAGAAAAAACTGCGCAGTTTTTCCTCAGGCATAATTTTTCCTATGGAAATTTTCTTAGACAACATTTCCTCAGTCGACATTTTCTCAGACGACATTTTCTCAATCGACATTTTCTCAGTCGACATTTTCTCAGTCGACATTATGACCCAGACCCGAGTCCGGCATACTCTAATCTTTCTAACTTAGCCCAGTTACATTGTATTATACTTATTAAATCCTTTTCGGGTTTATTCTTCACGAATAATGTCGCTTTTATTTCAATGATTGCTGGACAGCCCCATTTAAAAGGGAAGAGCAGACAAGCTATATGTTTTTAGAAAAATTTCATGTTTTATTTTCAGTATTTACTACAGCAAACCGCAACTTATGTAATATGAAAACAGAAGGCAGTAACTTTGTAAAAAAAAAATTTCTGGAATACTCGAAGACGTTTTTAGGTATACACAAATATAGTAAACTTTTAGTTTCTTATAAATTGACTGGATTGGGATAGTGCGGAAACTTAAGCAATTATGGACAAACAAACTACTGTAGAAGAATGCTGTCTAAACGATAAACGGCCATTTTTAAAGGCTAACATTTTAATGATTTCAAGTTTCTTCTCATAGTAAACGGCATAATGAAAAGGCTGGCAATGGAAGGGTAACTTAGAAAATGTTATGGAGTTAGGGTTTTGCTAACGATGAACTGATCCTCACAGCGATCTTTAAGGCCTAAGTAAGCAGAACATACACTCAAAAGCCCGAACACAAACAATCAGTCCGCACGCTCGTTTACTTTCTGAATTCTATTCTCTTCATGAGAATTTTCATATTTTAGCGCGAGAGATTAAAAATGGTTCGCACTCACTTGCATTTTAAATAGTAACTGCTGTAGTACACATATATACTTTAGTCTGAGCGAGTCACATAAGAGTTACGTAATATCGGAGCCAGCCACAATTCTATACAGCTAGGATGCATTCACATGACATTTCTAACTAGAACAGTTTTTAATTTATTAATAAAATAGAAATAATAGAATAAATTAAACTGTCCACCAATTAACCTACAGTACTGGTACATTGGTTTGGTGGCAAGCTAACAATTTGTTTTTAATTAGTTTCTAACGATAGTACATATTTTCATTTCTAGTAACAAGTAAAATTTTATGTAAGTAAAATCGGTACATAACGCAATTGTTTGGACCTATTGTTGTTTTGAGTTGAAGCAACAGTAAATGCATAAATGAATTTATGGAAATTATCAGATTAATTATGTTATGTTGTTTGATACGTTGCGTCACATATGACATACTGTCAAAAAACTTAGGTCTGCATTAAAAAACAAATTTGACCTTGTAAGAGGTCATTTCCGACGGATCACAAATATTTTAAGCCGGTTTCATCATTTTTATAACAAAAATTTTAACCTAGAATAATTAAAGTTTATTAATTTCTTAAACGACAGTCGACTGGTTGTCTTAACAGTCGTCAATTAAATTTTTTTATTAAATTTCATGAATTGTGTTGGTCTATAAGAATTTAATGAGGTCTCTGAAAGTTAACAATATGAAAATGAAACCAAAATTATTCTTGCACAAAATTCAACAGTTATAAAACTAGCCGAGTGTAGGCCATTTAGGGTCAATATCTTGTTGAAAATTAAATTTAGGTCTATTATTTTATGTATCAAATGCAAGATATATTGTTTTCAAAAGGGGAACTTTCCGTTTCATCAACATTAGACAATTTAACGTCGTTTAAAAGGGATAAAGTGTTTAATACTACTGCACGAATAATTCGCCTACCATCATAGCTCGATGTTTTTCTCTTTGACTTAGTTGAATCTCCCGAAAAGTATATTTTATTCAGGACGAAGCTATAATGTTAAGAAATCTATCCGATTGGTACAAGTAGCTAACAAGGAAATTGGTTTTAATTATTTTAACACCTTACAATCAAATAATTATGCGACAGCTGGACGAAAAATGTTTTTGAAATCAGTATTTTGTCCGGAGTACTACTTCATTTCTGTGGTTTGTAACATTTTACTAAAATTTATTATGATTTCTCAAAATGTAAGTGGGCCGGTTCCTACTTAGTCTTGTGTGATTTTTTTAAGCATGTCTATGTGTAATGACTAAAAACTGTCATGAAAGATTAAAAGAAAAATTATTTAGTTAGATAATGATGTTATCTGTAGTAAATAGCAGCAGACTAATACGGAAACAAAGCAGGGAAACAGAAAGATATTTTATTCTACAAGTATTGGTATAAAACTTGAGCTGGCAAATGGTTCTAGTTTATATGAATTAAACGATTTCCATTCTGTTATTTTGTGGCAGGTCCACAGGAAAATAGAAATCCAAATAATGCAGATAATGATTAAACCTAAATTAATACATCAACACACAAAACTTCAATTGCTTACAAAAAACAACTTTATAGAACTCCTTTTTATATAAAAATGTGTGGTCCTTTGAACCAAAATAAAATTAGGATTATGAACCAAAAAAAAAAATTGTTTATAAAATGAATTAAAACCAAAAATTAATAGTACAAAATAATACAACAAATCTCTCAAAAAAAAATTTAACAAAAAACTAATTCATTTAAATTTTAAAAAATTATATCGAATTAATTATCGTTTTCTGATTACACACACAGCCCTTACTTACTATAACGTCTAATGAAATGTTTAATTTTACTCTATTTACTTTTTTAATTAATAAAATCCTTTGTAAATAATAAATAAAATATACATTTATAAAAAAATTATATTATACATTCATCATACACAGATACAGTGTGTTAAAAAAAAATAAAAGTAATATAAAGTGCCACACTGTACGAGTATATTATAAAAATATAATCTAAATAAAATTATGCCTGTTAATAAAATTCGTTCCAATTTAATTTAAATTTACCTTACTTTCTGGTGTACATGCATATACCAATTATGTTTAGTTCATCTACTACTTGCTAATTATTTACTTAATTGTTTTTTGTTAAAAAAATAAATAAATTAAGTCAATTAAAAATGTTATAATTTTATTAATCAATATAATTTAAAAGTAAACTGGTAAGAAATTATTTTATTAATTTTTGAAATGGCTGGAAATTGGAACAAACCAAATCGGTAGTAGTAAACACGTATCATTTCATTAAAATATTGTAAACTATAATATAAATACTATAAAACAAAATACTATCATTAAATAATTCAACAAGTATTTTCATATCAAATAAATTAACTTTTTATTATAAATATAATAATTTAATGAAAATATTTGTTATAAACATAAAAAAAAAGAAAATAAATAAAAATATATTTTTTTATAATTTTATTTTATATTTATTCGAATTATTTTATTGTTATATTAATTAAATATTATATCGCTATTATTATTATTTATTATCAAAATTAATCATTACAATTACATATAAAAAAAACAATTAAAATAACAATGTGTTATTATTATTATTATTACATATTTAAATAATAATTATTATTATACATATATAATTAAATTATAAATAATATATACATAATATAAATATTGCAGAATAAATATATATAATTTTTATTGATTTTTTGTTTTTAAATTATGTTTAATAGTTTTTTAAAAATAAATACTCGTCTTTTTTTTTAATAATTATTTTTTCCGATTTCACTGTTCTCTTCACTGTTTTTATTTATGTAGGTAAGTACAAATTATTATTTACAAAAAATATGTGTAAAAGAATTCTAGGTGTTATGGTAAATTTAGCAATCAAGCCAAAAAATTGCAGATGGCCAAAATAAATTTCTAATACCCGACAGGACGAAGTAGAAAAATTTGTAACCAGAAATATAAAGTGTTGAAGTCGATGTTCAATTTTAGCATAAATTATAAGCCGAATTTCAAACGGGGTTTCAATGTTTAGAAAAACAAACTAGCTGACCAATGCAAGTGAAGGCGGGATGAGTACGATTGTGGTAGGGGTAACCTTGCCACAATTCGCAGGTGTACGTACTGCCTCCACGTGGCAATCGTCGGTAACTGATGTCGTCTATTACAGTTTTGTTCTAGTTGACTCAGGCCAAAGTACGGCGCTAAAGGAGAAAACCTTAACAAAAAACCCTAATCTAAGGTGGAACAGCATATGCCGATGGATGAATGACTGATAGGTTAATCAGTCCCAAATATGCGGACTCTGGATACCAGGCGCCCTCCAGTTTTATTTAGCCTTCCTGTGGTAGCTGGGTGTCCCACAGGTGACCTTCATTTCCCAAATACTCGTGGGAATAAAATGCCTAAAAAAATAAAAAATTATGATAAGGATGGTAACGCTCCTAAAGCGTCACGGACCAGCGAGGATTCTGCGGTGGCTTTCGAGGGCTCAGGTCCTCTCTCCGCTGTGGAATCCTCAATGGTTGACACATCGGATGGGGAAATCCGTTCGGAGATTGAGAACTTAAATCTCAATTCCGATATGGTAACCTCAGGAGATGAGGAACTGGCCCCCGTAAGTGGGGGGATCTCCTCTGTGAAAACAGGGGAAAGTGCGGACGTCGGGGAGTGTCGGAAGGAGCAGGTTGACATCATCAAACCTGCTGCGGCTCCTCATGTGAAAAAAATGTGTGGGGCTGCGAAAAAGCGGTACAGGAAGCTTCTGGCTGAGGGCAAAGCGCCCGGTAGCGAGACAAGGCTTCTGGCGGTGCGGCCACGGAAGGAGACTTGCGCTCCTACGATGGACCAACCGCCAAAGAGGGACCGCTCGGAGGACGGCACTTCACCGGCACAAAAAAAGGCCAGGGGGGAAGAACATGTCCTGGTGGCCTCGGGTTCTGCGGTCCGGCCTGGAGTTACCTTCAGGCAGGCTGCGGAATCAGAGAGCATTGGGATCTTACCCTCTGGCTTTCCTGAGGTTGCCCTCACTGGAGAGCAGCTTAAAGCTGTCCAGGAGGGAATCTTGGATAAGGTGCTGGAGCAGGAGGCCAAGGAGCTTAAACCTAAGTTCCTTGGCAGTCAGCTTCGGCTTGGTTGGCTGGTAGTGACCTGTGCCGACCGGGCCACTGTACAGTGGCTCAGGGAGACCATAGGCACTATTAAGCCATGGGAAGGTGCAGAGCTGATTGTAGCTGAGGCGGGAAACCTGCCTCGAGCTAGGATCGTGTTTGGTACCTTCCCAAACAGTGCCGAATTGCCCACGGATAAGCTTCTGGGTTTTATCAGAAGCCAAAACGAGGGCATGCAGGCGATCAACTGGAGAGTGGTCAGGAGAGAGGCGAAAGGCACTTCAGCTTTTTGCACGTTCTCCATGGACCACTCATCGGTTGAGAAGCTCAAACAAATTGACTTCAAAATCAATTTTAAGTTTGGGATTGTCCAACTGCACCCCAAGGGGGGCCAGGGTGGTGGAAAGCTAGGTTCCAGGGGCGGGCCCCAAGTGGTCAAGCCTGTGGAGGACATCGTGGCTGCACCTGTGAAGGCGATCGAGGCCGCACCTGTGGCGGCTATCGGGGCCACACCTGTGGTTAAAACCACTGGTGTGGCGGCCCTTTCCAGGAGACAGGCGAGGAGAAGGAGGGAAAGGGAGAGGAAGGCGTCAGCGGTTGTACGGGGAATGGCCCCGCGAGGGGTCACCCCGCGCAAGCCACTGGTGAAGCCTGGTGGCTCTCAGTCAGCTGTGGACAGCAGCAGCAAGATGGAGGACATGGATTCGCCATCTGGCAATGGCGGTGCGAGCAAGGAGGCTAATGCAGGCCTTCAGCAGACGTCGCTGCAGTGATGGCACACTTAACCTGCCTACAGATAAACCTGCATCATGCAAAGGCGTCTTCGGACGTCCTTTGTCGTAGGTTTATCTGCCAGAAAATTGGCATGGCTCTAATACAGGAGCCATGGGTAATAGGTAACCAAATTAAAGGTATACCAAAACAAATGGGTAAGTTGATTTATTGTAATGGAACTGAGAGTCCAAGGGCGGCCATTTTGGCCAGCTCGCAAATTAATTTTATTCCCATTTCAGAGTTCATCTCCAGGGACTTAGTGGCGGTAATGGTGGAGGTTCTGGGTGAAAGAGGGAAACAGGAGGCTATAATGGCCTCCGCCTACTTTCCTGGAGACTCGGAAACGATACCTCCTCTTGAAGTTAGGCGGCTCATAGCTCATTGCCAGCGCAATGGGCTGGCTTACCTAATAGGATGCGATGCAAATGCGCACCACACGGTGTGGGGCAGCACAAACATCAATAATAGGGGTGAGTACCTTTTTGAGTATATAATTACTAATAATGTAGATATTGTCAATAGGGGAAGGAAACCTACTTTCATAAATGCGATTCGGCAGGAGGTCCTAGATTTGACCCTCGCTAGTCCGCATTTTAGTCATTTTGTTAAAAATTGGCATGTGTCTGAAGAGGCCTCCTTATCGGATCACTTGCACATCAGATTCGATTTGGCGGCCGAGGCCATGCAGCGGCAGGAGATAAGAATTCCAAAACTGACCGATTGGGACTCTTATAGAGTCTCACTCGAATCAGAAATGCCCTCGGTAATGGGGAACATAGAGTCTCCAGAGGGCTTGGAATTCTGTTCAAACCAGCTGCATAATTCTATACACTCGGCTTACGAAAACAGCTGCCCAGTTAAGCGAAGAGAGTCCATTAAGTTGGTCCCTTGGTGGAACGGGGCGCTGAGTAAGCTGAGGAAAAAATCTAGAAGGTTATTCAATAAGGCTAAACGCACCGGGGAATGGGGCGAGTATAGGATGGCCTTAACGGAATATAATCTGGAATTAAGAAGATCCAAAAGGGCTACCTGGAGAAACTTCTGTGAGGGAATCATTGAATTACCCTCTGCAGCTCGTCTCCAGAAAGTCCTTGCTAGGGATCACTCAAATGGTTTGGGGCTTCTTCAGAAGCAAAACGGGATGTTCACTGAAAACCGGAAGGAAACCCTGGAGTTACTATTAGGTACCCACTTTCCGGACTCAATAGTGGTAGGTACCCAGGAGGACCCGCATGACCCTTCAAGTGAGGTAGACTATTCACCCCACAGTAGGATCTGGAGCCTCTCTGGAAAAATGTTCACACCCAGCAAGGTGAGATGGGCTATTGGCTCTTTCAAACCGTTCAAATCTGCTGGAGGGGATGGTATCTTTCCGGCTTTACTTCAAAGAGGTATTGAGGAAATACTCCCCAGCTTGGTCCAGTTGTTTCGGGCAAGTTATGCTTTTAACTATATTCCGAAACTATGGAGGAAAGTAAATGTGGTCTTTATACCAAAGGGAGGGGGTCGTCTGGACACCCAGCCCAAGGCTTATCGGCCAATTAGCCTAACATCGTTTCTATTGAAGACGATGGAAAAAATCCTGGATAATCAAATAAGAAATGAAATCCTTGTAAATAACCCACTGCATCGGAACCAGTTTGCTTATCAAGCTGGCAAATCCACTGTGATGGCTCTTAGTGGTCTAGTCACGAAGATTGAAAGAGCGGTGGCTTTTAAGGAAATTGCCCTGTGTGCCTTTGTGGACATTGAGGGGGCATTTGACAATACCTCCTATGGTTCAATAGAGAGGGCAGCTATGGAGAAGGGGGTTCCGCCGTCTACAACTAGGTGGATCCGCTCCATGCTGAAATATCGCGATATTACAGCCACACTAGGTGGCGAGTCAGTAACCATCAGGGCCGTAAAGGGCTGTCCCCAAGGAGGTGTACTGTCTCCTCTTTTATGGTCATTGGTTATTGATAGACTGCTGGTCCTCCTGAATAGCCATGGGTTTGATGTCCAGGGCTATGCGGATGACGTGGCTATCGTGATTAGAGGCAGGTTTGATGATATCATCTCTGATCTCATGCAAAATGCACTCAACTTGATATGGCAGTGGTGTAACAAGGAAGGACTTAGTGTCAATCCAAACAAAACTGTCATTGTCCCTTTTACGAGGAGGAGAAAGCTCTCGCTTGTAGCTCCCTCGTTAAACGGTACTATTGTTGCCTTTTCCAAAGAGGTTAAATATCTAGGGGTTATCCTGGATAATAAACTGAACTGGGAACAACATATACAAAAAATTCATAATAGAGCCACTAAGGCTTTTTGGGCCTGTCAGAGACTCTATGGACGTACTTGGGGACTACAACCAAAAATGATCTACTGGTCATTTCTAACAATTATTAGGCCTATGATCACTTACGCATCGTTAGTGTGGTGGCCTAAAACTCAACAAAGGACAGCGCAAACTTTATTGAATAAGGTTCAGCGTATGGCCTGCATTGGGGTTACGGGCTCAATGAAAACATGTCCGACCGCAGCAATGGAGACACTCCTAGGACTAACTCCATTGCATCTGCATGTAAAAAAGGATGCTGTTAATATGGCCCTTAAGATGCAGGCGGAGGGTAACATCAAACCAGGCAATATGGTGGGCCATCTGGAGATCCTTAAGGAGTTTCAGACAGATCCCACTATAGGAATGCCTTCCGACTGTATGCCAGCCAAACTGGATTTCCACAAACCCTTTTGTGTTAGATTACCTGACCGGGAGGAGTGGAGTACAGGGGGACCATCCTTTGAGCGAGGGTCATTGGTGTGGTATACAGATGGATCAAAAACGGAAGATGGGGCGGGGGTAGGAATACATGGGAGTGGAGTATCACTCTCGAAGTCCTTGGGTACCAATGCAACCGTCTTTCAAGCAGAAGTGCATGCTATAGAACTTTGTGCTAGGATAGGCATTTCTAAAGGCCTAAACGACGCAAAGGTTTATATCGTATCAGACAGCCAATCGGCCTTAAAGGCTCTTAGGTCTTTTACCATTGAGTCAAGGCTGGTATGGGATTGTCTGAAGGTTATTAAATCGCTGGCAAGCTCAAATAAGGTAACACTTGTTTGGGTGCCAGGGCACACTGGAATTGTGGGAAACGAGGCAGCTGATGTCCTCGCCCGCGAGGGATCTGCCTTTCCATTAATTGGACCAGAGCCCTTCTGCGGCGTCTCTAAGGGGCACCTTAGGGCAGCAGTTAAACGCTGGGAGGATGTGCAAAAGTCCTCTTACTGGCGCGGAATTCCAGGTTTGCGACAGGCGAAGGAATTTATTTCACCTTCGTCGGCCAGGGCCAAGGAATGTCTCGTACTTAGGAAACCTGAGTTGAGGCTGCTTACCGGCTTCCTCACAGGTCACATCCCCTTAAGGTATCACCTTAAGAAAATGGGCCTAAGTCCGACGGATAGATGTCGCTTCTGTGACATGGAAGCGGAATCAGCGGAACATGTTCTGTGCCATTGCCCAGCCATTTTCTGCAAAAGGTTACAACATCTAGGAGGGAGAGTAATGAGCCCGGATGGTATGCACCATATACCGGCCGGCAGTATTGTCAGGTTCATTAAGAGCCTGAATATTGACTGGACGGCTCATTAAGTAGGGTCCATGCACAAAAGATCTTTTAGGTCGCAGTGCGGGGTGGCTTGAACGCCCACATGGCCCTCAACTAATAATAATAATAATAATGCAAGTGAAATAATGTCGCATGTGAATAAAATCACCAACATTCGACGGAAAAACATCTTTCGGCATTTCTAAATTTTAATTTTAAACGGTTGCCAGTCAAATTCATTGACACGATGAACCTTGTGTCGCACAGCTTGTTATAGCACTTAACAAATTATGAATGTATTTGGATCGGAAGTAAGATAGTGATAATAAGCGGGAGATCTATAGGGTGGAACTGAAAAATCGCAATCAAAAAGGAGAATCGCTACCGAGCGGCTGGTACCAATATTGTGAAGGGGCAGGAATGGGGGTTGGGAATGTGACCGATGGATCACATCACAAGCGACTGGCGGAAACAATACAAGGTCGAGGAATATCGCCTCCTTTTGTGAAAAGATCATACGTAAAACAAGTGAATGTCGAACGGTCGGGACATAGATCCAGCAGCGGAGCCAGCAAGCTTATATAATGGATGTGTGGCAAGATTGACCACATAATCAAGATCGTGGAGGTAAGGATCAGATTTTCTATGTCAGGAACACCCAAAGCAGAGCAGTCATCGGCCAAGGAGGAACGAATTACTACAGTTGGTAAAGTGGAAAGATTGCAAGTCAATTTGTAGGAACGGTTATAACATTAGATTACCCTTTATCATACATACGTCTCTACAACGAGTTTACAATTAGGCCGTGGCAACGTAATAATCAATGGTGGTGTTAATTGAAGGAACTGTGTCATTACGATGTATACTGATCGAAAGAATTGTCCAGATAGCTAAAGGACGGTCATTATGAATGATAAATGGAGAAAGTGCAGTGATTTTCTAATATTATCGGCTAAGTAACTTAGAAAGGGTCTTAAATTTTAAAAAAATTGATAAAACCGAGCGGCCACACGAATTTACCTGAACTTGGCTTTGACTTTCGAGTCAAATATTTGTATTTATTTTTATTTTCATTAAAAATTTTATTTTTTATTATTATTATTATTACAGTTTGAATAGTATTTTATGAGTATGACAAATTCAAATTGTATGCTAAAATTGTGGCCAAGGTGCCCTCACCAACAGCTTTAGCAGAGCATACCATTTGAAAACGCCATTTTTTTAAGTGCGGAATGAGGGTGAACTGCATTTTGGAGTGAATCTTGGCTAAAAAAAGTTGACAACAACTTTATTATGGTTCGAGTTTCAGGTTTTAAACACATTTTAGTTTGTGTATTTACTAAAATAAATTTTGAAATCTTAATATGCGTATTGTTCTTAGATCGATAAAAACCATCTGTTTTTATAAAACTGAACTATATTTTAACATTTGCATGGAAATATTGATTAAGCAAATGCCTACCACTACCCTGCAAAATTTTGCCACTGGACAATGAATAGTTATTTCCGAAGTAATTTTTCACGCTGAATCCGAATATGGGCTCAGAACTGCTCTATCACGTCAGGTTTATGTGATATTCTAACCTAAAGGTGCAAATAACACTGTTTTATGACATATTTAAGGTTATCTAGCACCGCGATTTTTTTTTTCTTCAAAAATCCATGTATGGGATGTTATAGTAAAAGTCTTCTTCTTTCAAATGCCGTTGATTTTGCTCAAATATCTTTTTTCGCCGAGATATCGCATTTTCGAATTTGCATGTTCGTGAATTTTTCAGTATACGAAAATTTTATACCATCAATGGTTTGTGGATCTTTGGCTAGATTTTTGTCTTCAAATAGCCCCTTAGGCAAAAATCTAGGGGTGTGTTAGACGACCGCAAGATCTAGGCGGCGAATTAATGGTCTCTCTTCGAAAAATTATTCGATTACCATGTGACCCGTCACACATTCCGACATGTGACACCGTCTTGTTGAAACAACGTATTCTGTAAATAACTAAATACATACCTTTCAATTCGTCAAACAAAAAATTCGTAATCATATTTCGATATCGCGGTCGATTTACAGTAACAGCAATCTCAGCTTCATTCCCCAAAAATACGTTCCGGTTACTCCGCAGAGTTTTACTGAATGCTTTCGACATCAACATATTGATGTAACATCACGGAACTATTCACTCTCTTTTAAGGCAGATTTATAAGGCGAATGTGTGCGCAGTGGTTTAACTATATCTAGCTAATTATTCAGCACGTATTCAGTGCAATTTAACGTTTATTGGACATCAGAGAAATTTAATTTTAAATTCTATTCCTGCATGGTAATTCATAAAATAAAACTCTAAAATTTTGCATTTCTAAGCTGAGATATGTATCAATATTTTACCAATTTCTCGTTATTGTTACTCGAATTTATCGTTATCGTTAGTTGTATTCAACAATGAGAGTATTAAATGATTTGGGTAATTTTTTTTTTGAAAAAGAATAAACAAATTTAGAGCAAATTTAATATTTTACATCCTCTTCCTGCATGTAATTCACAAATTTCGATTATCAATTGTGCATTTTTAAGCTCAAATACCCGTAGTTTACGAATTTATCATTATCGTTAATCGTATTCAGTATCATAGAAGGTCCGTAAATGGTTTGTATCATTTTATTTGGGTCCCAAAATTTATTTTAAAGCAAATTTCCTTTTTTTCATTCTCTTCTTGCATGCAATTCTCAAACTGCAATAATCAATTGTGCATTTGTAAGCTAAAATATCAATATTTTACGAATTTGTGGTTATCTCAAGTCGTATTCAGTACCATTTAAGGTCCGTAATTGGTGTGGATAATATTTATTAAGACCCATGGAATTTTTAGAGCAAACATAACTTTATATATTCTCTTCCTGCATGTAATTCATGAACTGCGGTAGCTTATTGTGCATTTCTATAAGCTCAAATTTCCAAATTTTACTAAACTTATTGTTATAGTTAATCATATTCAATACTATATGTATAAGGTCCGTAAATGCTTTGGTGTTTTTTTACAGCAAATTTTACTTTATACATTTTCTTACTGCATGTAATCCTCTTTGCCTGCGATAACCAATTGTACATTTCTAAGCTCAAATATTCATGGGTCATATTTAGTACCATTTAGATTCTTTTTTAGAACAAATTGAGTTTTTTACATTTTCTTCTGCATTTAATTCACAAAGTGCGATAAGCTATTATTCATTTATAAGCTTAAATATCTATATCTTACGAATGTTATCGTGATCCGTTTTTGGAATCATTTAATGTCCGTAATTATTTTTCATTATTTTCATTGGGACGCACGGAATTTTTAGAGCAAATTTAATTTTGTACATTCGCAGAAACTTCTATATTCAATTGTATATTTATTTTGTATCATAATCAGAGGCATTTATGATCCGTAATTGGTTTGGATAATTTTCATTGGGTCTTGGAATTTTACTTTTTTTAAAGAAAAATAAATTTTATAGATTCTCTTCCGGCATGTAAAGCACAAACTGCGGTCATCAGTTTGGCTCTTCTAAGCTGAAATGTCCATATTTTACAAAATTTATTGTAATACCTAGTTAATCGTATTCAGAGCCTTTTGTAGTCCATAATTTGCTAAGATATTTTACTTCTTATGGAGACCAGTGTTGTGCCGGGTAATCTACATGGCGTAATTACACGATTGTCTACACATGTAGACAATGTATGTAGACAATTCAAAAAATGATGTCGACAATGCAGACAATGTCGACAATGTAGACAATGCGAAGACAATACACAGAAACAAAATTTTTTGATAACTTCATATTTAAGTGGAATTAATTCAATATACATGTGCATAGTTTAAAGTTTGATATTTGTATATTTGATTCATTTGGCGCAGTCTTATCATTTTAAATGCCAGAATACTTTGCTTAAAAATTCCAAAAATTTCATATTAAATGTCTTGTGTTACTAAAAGTGTTTTAAAAATGTTAATTTATAGATTTATTTAAATCTAAATCTTTAATAATCAAAGATTTATTTATAGTGAATTTTACATTAAATTTATGCAAAGTTTAAGCACAGTATCCTGTTATTCAAAATGGTAAAACGGTACCAAACGAATCAAATATACAAAACACACACTTTAAATAACGTATTGGATTAAATAGATTGCCCAATAATTACAATTTTAACAAATAAAAAAAAAATTACTCCGACACTATTTCCGTGTAACTTCATAAAGAAAATGTATGTTGTAGTTCACTTCCGTTCGCTGGTGTAAATCGTAGATCGTATAATATTCGTCAATAGTTTTACTCAATTTTAAACGAAACGACACTTTTGGGTTTCTTTGGTTTGGCAAGTTTTCTGAAAACTTTGCTTCTAATTCTTCCTCGATATCTGTACACAATTCATCTTTAATCCCGAGGGAATCATATACGTGTAACAATTTTTTCGATCGCTCGAAAGTTAGACGATTCCTTATTGGCGAATGCACGTGCACCCAGCCAGAAAATAATATTTCTTCAATTTGTGCTGATGATGCCGGAATTTTAAGGAATAGCTTTGCCATTTGCAATAAAATGGGATGCTTTATTTCAGCCATGTTCCAAAAAACTATGGGTTTTTCATCCCATTCTTCGATCCCCGCTCCGCTTAATTTTTTAAAGAAATATTGTGTATTTTTTCTAAATGATCCCTTGTACGTTTGCCAATATCTATATGAGGATGCAAATAAAATGCTGCCAAAGCTTATTCGTTCTAAGCCATTTCCTTCCGAATATTCAAATTCAATTTTATTTAATTGGCAATTTAAAATCTAACCACAAATTATCCTCATCGGCAATTGAAAATGAAGACGATTGGCACATTTTAATGATATTGCATATTGGTTCGAACATCTGTAAACTTTCCTTCACCCGTTCAATGAACTGATCGTCAAAAACTGAGTTTAACAACGTCTTGTTTAACTTTTTTAATTTTAGACTCAGCTGCTACGATCCTCAGTTACTCCAACTCCAAGTTCTTGATTAGAGAGCGTAAGCATCTCTGTATAAGCACCATCGTGCTTGTATTCTTTGAGTACAGTATGTAGTCACCTTCTCTGTTATTGCTATATCCAATACGTTTTTTACCAACAAGTTGGCGGTATGGCTATTGGAAATATTATGCAATAAAACGTGGTTGGTAAGTTTTCCCATTTTGACCATAGTACCTACTTACATTATCGGAAACAACCATTTATACTTTAGAGTTCTATAGCTGCTGAGCAATGTCTACCGATTGCAGCAAAATTTCGGTTAATATTGCTCCTGTTTCGCTTTCACCTGTTAGGTACCAAGTTTGAAGGAAGGCTTGCTCGTCAATGGCATGATGCAGCATAGATGTGTTGCTAGAAATGTTTTTCCAACCATCTATTAATAGCACTGACTCATCAGAAATACTGGCTTTAGCAAATGAAATGCATTTTGGATACGCATTGTTTAATAAAGTCGTTGATAGTGCTTTTCTTCCTGGCAGTTTAGTAGCGTAAGGTGGTCTTAACTATTTAACTAATGACTTAATATGTTTCGATTCCTCCAATCTTAAGGGCAAGTTTCATCCGAATACTAATTTGGCTAATTCCTCATTCAACTACATCTCTTCTCTTACACTTAATTTGTCAAATTATTTTGCAACTACTGAATTTGCTTTATTGAATTTTTTTGAAGTTCTGTTCTGGATTTATGAGGTTATGAAATTGTACCCAGTCCAGTACCAACAATCTAAACAATTATTCTTAGCGTTTTTTTCGTATCCATGCGAAATTATAGCATATAGTTCTTCGTTAAACCTAGAATGTTTTATTATTGGTCTCCTTGCTCTAGGTTATCAATTCTGGCTATATGGTTGATTTAGGAACTTCAAATATAAGCGTAGTTCGCAGAAGTAATTAAATCTATACATAGGAAAAAACAACAAGAAAAATTTGATTGTCTATACGAATTTTCTACATTGTCTACGCTAAAAACTATTGTTGACGCTATTGTCGACACTTAAATGTAGACAATCTTAAATTACGTGTAGACGCACAACACTGATGGAGACGCACACATCTTTTAGGGTAAATTCAACAATTGTGGATTTCTGAGCTCAAATATCCGTATTACTTACTGTTCATACCTAACATTGCCCAAAACACCTTCTCTATTGTGAAGTAGCAAGTTCGGATGCAACAACGGTCCGTCCCAAATATGTAGACCGCAATTTCGACGATAAATCCTCCTTCCTGTTGTTATTTCGATCCCAATCCAATCGCAATGCGTTTTCCATAACAAGCCTTAAATCATTAATAACAAATCAAAGATTATAGCATTGCACATCCGTCCAACGGTTCAATAATATTGTACATTTTGGTAAACGATCCTCATTATCCATAAGATAATACGGCTTAGCTTTAGTATGGCATAACATAGCACTCAGCGCCAATTGCTACAATGGTAGAAATATTTTCAACTAGAAAATAGCTTCATATTTAATAAATTGCTAATTTTTAAAGCTAAAATATGTAATAATTTAAAATGTAGCAATAATATCAACTAAATAAAAATGCCACTTTTCCAAAAAAAAAATGATTGTGTTTTTTTTTTTGTAAACTGCAAGTAATGCATTACTTTTATCAGTACGAAATGCATTATCTCAAATGATTTTCGGATATAGTTTTGGAATATGACCAATTAGGACCGATCAATATTTGACAGGTACGATGTAAATGGGATTGGTAAATGATTTTAGGATATATTTTTGAAATATGACCAATTATCCTGAAACTTGGTTATTTTTTTAAACGATTATGATGAAATTGACAGGTACGATGGAAAATGATTTTCAAATGAAATTAATGGAACTTGGTAATTTTGAATACGATTATGATGAAATTTTGCAGGTACTATAGAAATGCATTGTTAAATTATATTTTGATGAAGGTTATGAGTATGGAAAATTAGCTTGTTATTTGGCTATTTTTTAACCGATTATGATGAAATTCGACAATTATGTAATGGTTCGGAAATGCGATTCTTAAATGAATTTTGGAAAATGGTCGGTTAGCTTGTAACTTGGCTGTTTCTTAAACGATTATGATGAAATTCGATAGGTACAATAGAAATGTAATTGTTAAACGATTTTTGGATCTTGGAAGTTTATAAATATTGAAAATTTGCCTGTAGCTTGGTAATTTTTTAACCGATTATGATGAAATTTGCCGTGTATGATGGAAGTTGAATTTTCAAATGATTTTAAGCTGAAGTTCTAGAATATGACCAATTATGGTTATGGTCATGTTGATGAAGATGGAGATTGAGAGGATGCTGGTCTTCATAATGGTCTTGATGGTGATGATGGTGATGATGGTGATGATGGTGATGATTATCATAGTGATTGTATTGATGTGATCATGGTCATGGTAATGAAGGTGGGTATTGAGATGATGATGGTGATGACGATTGTTGTGGTAGTAATTATCATGTGATGATGATGGTGGTTATCATGACGATGATGATAGTCATGGTTATCTTGGGTATTTGTTAACTGATCATGGTGAAATTTGACAGTTACTAAAATGGTTTTTAGGTAAAATTTTAGAATATAGAAAGTCGGGAGGTAACTTGGTTATTTCTTTTCTCGGAAAATATAACAACCATACATAGTTGTAAATTCTCCCTTTTAATATAATAAAAGAAGGAGCAGAAAATTTCCCCTTTCTCATAGAATTTTTTCCGTTTTTTCCAGAAAATGACCCGGCTGTTTTTCAGAAGACATTACTAGAAAGAGCAGTAAATTCCCTATTTTCCAAAATATATCAATACAAATATCCATCATCCATTTGTGTTATGTTGATATGTATATCCGTTGTTTGATATAGACTTTTAATGATATAATCGATACCTTTATGATTAGGGTTGCCGTTGTTCTTCCTTAGGGAGAAGAGTACTTCTTTTCTGGTTCCAAATTTATAATATACTTATTTTCTGTAATTTGTAAAGAAGTACACAAATGTATTCCTTTATGTTAATAAAAAGCGCAAAATGTTAATCAGTTGAGTAAAAAATTAATAGATTTTTTGGAAGTAATTTTCTGTATTTGTTTACAAAATAATAAAGAATATTTCAGCAAAAATAAAAACAAAATCAAAAATCAGTCAATCAAGACTGAAATTTCTATTAATACCGACACCACGAATTGTGAGTGCAATTATAGCTGATCATCGTTAGATAATCTAGGCTGTCAACGGTATTAAACTATTAATCTCAGGACTTTTAATCTTTAATCTTTTAATCTTAATATCAGGACTTTTTCTTAATATCAGGGCGACCTAACCTAACCTATAGATCGAGACTTTCCAACGACACCTCTTTCAGGTGTTTTTCACTAGGTAAAAGTTGCGTTGTGAATATTTATATAGGAATGTTATTATTATTATTAGTATTAAGTATAATATCTTTATTTCAGTTAGTTTATTGATATTTATAAAATAATTATTGCAAATTATAGAAATAAAGTCAAGCTCCATTAGATTTTTATTAAAATCTGTGGTGGAGCAACAATTATACAATTCAATAAAAGTAAACTAATGCAAATTTTTTTTTTTTTTTTTTTCTCCAAAAGTACAATAACAAGCTCAATTTTAGTTTTATTTGATATACAGCAATTCAATTGCACTAAAATTATTGTTCAATGTTTTCTAACCGGAGCAACCAGGATCGGATTTCACGTTTTAATTTGTATTTCCGCACAGAGCTGAGACTTTTGATATTGTTAGGTAGCATGTGGAAAAAGAATGTTATATGGCTACATAGAAGATAGATATTTAGAATATAGAATATTCTAAATTTTTCTCTATTGCAACGAACACCGGCAAAGTTATTTGGGTTTCTCGTATCATATGTGTTTACAGTGCGATTGTGAAAACTGTTACTTCGATTAAAAAACATTTTGAGGACTTTATAAATATAGAGATATCTAAATGGCATTAAATTTAGTTCACGAAACAATTGAACTATTGGTGTTGCCTGAGGGCTTGTAAATTAATTTAATGATTATTTATGATTAGATTCTCAATATTAGTAAAGTAAGTACCACCCCAACTGGATATGTCATACATAACTATTGATTCTACTAGGGCATGGTATAGTTGCCTTAATGTAACCCTTGGGCAAATTTGGCTAAGATTATAAAATTTATATATGGCCCAGATTACACTTTTCCTAGTATTATTGATGTGCGACTTCCAGTTAAGTAGTGAACCCATTGTTAAACCCAGATATTCATGTACAAACTCAAGCACAAAGCATTGAGGCGAGCATATATTTCTATCGCATGTATACATGTGGTACGTTTGAGGATGCGCTAGAGAAATGGCATCCCTTCGCCCAAAATCCATAAGTTTTGATTTGTCGCTAACAATAAGTCGATTATGAAAAAACCATTGACTTCGATTGTCCAGATCCTTTTGAAGAATTTGACTAATGTCCCAGGTACCATCAGCCATAGGAATAGCGTAGCCAAAATGAAAGTGCCAAATCATCAGCAAAAGCAGTCGGATATCCTTTGAGATCAACATCAAAAATCGAATTAAAATAAATCAAAAATAATAATGGACCCAAAACTGATCCTTGGGAAACGCCATACCTTACAGCTCCTGGGTTACTTAATGTTTCGCCTATTCTAACAATTTGGCGCCGATTTTGAAGGTAACTTGTAAACCAATCTAAAATTTTACCTCGAATACCAATATTATATAGTTTAGCTAGCATTATTCCATGGTTGACTACATCGAAAGCTTTAGAAATGTCCACAAACATTGCTGTAGGCTTTTGCGAACTGTTCAAAGCTGTATATATCTGACTAAGGAAATCAATTAGTGCTTCTTCGGTGGATTTACCAGCAGTAAAACCATATTGTCTATTGTGTAAAAAATTAATTTTATCAAGATAATAACCGACGTTTTATTAGTTTCTCAAAGACTTTCGATACGGTGATTAGAAGAGAAATCGGCTTATAATTGTTCAACTGTAATTCATCGCCTTTTTTGAATATTGGAATTATAATTGCTAATTTTAAATTATTTGGAAATATTCCATTATCAAGGCTCAGGTTATACAAGAATTTTAAAACATCCACTAACTACCAAGCGCAGTTTTTAACAACCACGTTATCAATTCCATCCGCACCTTTAGATCGTTTGTTTTTTAAATGATTAATTTCAATAATAATTTCCGAAGAAGTTATAGGCTCAAAATAACAAGACGAGACGAAATTATTTGACTGTGAGCCAAAGATAAATTTATTAGATTCAGTATCATCATTTCTAGTAGCACTAAATGTGGAAGTTAATCTTGGGAAATGTTTATAAAAAAATTATTAAATTCATTAGAAATCGACTTAGAACATGTAAGGATATGTTCAGTTCGGAGTTGATATATTTGCGTTATTTTCTTATTTCGAGAATTACGTCATTCACCTCATCAACAATCTTCCAAGTAGTTGGAATTATTAATGGATGAATCAAATTTGTTCTTATAGAAGACTTTCTTTGCAGTATGAACATCTACTTTTACCTGCTTTGAAAAATTGACTACATATTTTTCCAATTTATTATTGAAAGGATATCGTATTAATTTCTTTGAAAATTTTTCAATTTGTTATCATCTTGCGCAAAAGATTACAATTCATCCACGGTTTCAATTTTGTGATTTTGTGATTACCAGCGATAAAAGTGGATGATGCTATGTGAGACCTTAGAATATCGACAAAATTTTCAAAAGCACGATTACAATTGGATTGAGAATACACAGTATTCCAATTTTCAACTTTAAAAGATCATTTAGTTTGGTGTAATTCACCTGTGAAATATTTGATCTATAATTAATTGTACCTGAACTCAATATTGATGCAGATATAACGACTATAATCAAATTATGGTCAGGAGAATGAATAGGTAGGTTTATAATGTAAAAATCAAATATTTGGTCACTTTTCATGTTGAAAAGGTTTTGGGTTTATTTTGCTTTTTTCAATCAAGAGGCACTGCTCCCATATCAATACTAGAAGTAAAACTGTATTGCAAGATCTTTACAATAATATCCAGCACGGTAATATTCGACCAAATAAAACTGATTTTCACTTCACCCGTGTTGAATTTTTGTGTGAGTGGTGAGTAAAAAAAATAAATAAACCAAGAAATTTTGAAACCTTTCCGTCTTCTCTAGATCAAGATATTTCCAACTAAGTATCAACGAAAACTGCATGTCATAACCGTTCATTTAGGCCATCGGCGCCAATATGGATATTTTAACAACTTTAGTGTCAAAAATATAAAAGGCTAATAAAACCTCATTAGGTGATCAGAAGTTCGGTCTTCAAAATTAAATCTACTCCCAAATCAATTCCAAACTCAATCTCTTAAGTCAGCCTTTAGCTCAACCTCCAAAAACAATAATAGTGTTAAGTTTGGTTCAAATTGGTCAAAGCTTGTGGATTTGTTTAAATATCTTGCACGTATACAGGTTTTACAATGGCCAATTAGGATTAAACTTATCTATTTCATAACGGATTTTAGTGAAATTTGACATCCGCGACAGGGGATCTTAAATGATTTTTGGATAAACTTAATTTGGCCAAGTGTTTTCACGCAAAAATAGTTTAGAATATAAAAACCATATCGTTTTCAATCATCGTTTTGCACATGAGATACATTCTATTAATTATATCCCTACATAACGTAAAATTTAATTTGCATTGAGTAATTTATCCGCGCAATATAAATATAAACTAGACCAACTCTCGATTATGAGTATCTATTTTTATAACAACTTTAATAACAGAAATACAACAAGCCATTGAATAGATTTGAATTTATCTACATACACGCATACATATACATAATTTTGATTCATTCAAATATAAATAACAATAAAAAAGTTTTAAATACTTCGTTATCAATTAAACATACATCAGTACCCATTTAAAATTGTAACTTTGTGAACAAAACTAACGAGTACAAACAGCACCGCTCTAATTAAAATCATTGAAAATGATTAAAACCACTCAAAAAAGTGTAAGTTTTGAAGGTTTGGATATGGTCGATCTAGAGAAGAATCCAAGGGAATCTCAGCTCTCTCAATCGAATGCAGCGGCGGAAGAAAATATACACGACAAACAACGAAGACGAGAAATGAAGCGATTATTTAAAAAAGTTCGTATATAGAAAACTATAAATTGAGTGATTTTTGTGGAATACCAAAAATTAATTTTATTTTTTATTACTAGTTGGATCGGAATCGTAACGGATACTTAGAATTACGGGAACTTAAAATGTTATTGAATACAGAGGTCGGTAAAGAATTACCAAGGGGTCTAGAAAAACGTTTGATGAAACTGGGCGATACCGATAGGGATGGTCGACTTAATTTCGAAGAATTTTATGAAATGAGTAAAACTTATAACGACATTCTAAATCAATTTATTAATTCGTATTGCAATATGGTGGTAGCACCTCGACGCTCCCCCAATCAAGATCAAACAGGTTGGTGTACAGTGCGAAATTATTTTATTTAGAATTTACTTTTTAAACGATGGTTGTTGATGATTTTTAGATGGCCAATATGAACAAAAAATGACATGCTGCCCACCAAAAATCACAATGCTTGTCTTCTCACTACTCGAAATAATTGCATTTGCAGTCGATGTGTGGCACAAAAAGTGCGTAATGCCGCGTAATTAAATGTTATCGAGGTCGAATAATTTTTATTTTTTCATTTATTTAAGGGAATATTCGGAGAATAAGAGCTTTTCAAATGTTGGTTTAGTAACTGATGGTCCATTCGCTAAAGCAATGATGTATGATCCAAGTCGAAGATATGAATTATGGCGTTTTATTACTTATATGTTTGTTCATGCGGGGACTTCACATTTAATTGCAAACCTTTTAATTCAATTTTTTTTGGGTACTGCACTAGAATTGGTACATTCTTGGTGGCGCATCACATGTATTTATTTGGCTGGTGTATTAGCCGCATCAATTGGTACCTCAGTTTGGGATACAACAACAAAATTTTGCGGTGCATCAGGCGGTGTTTATGCTTTAATCACAGCTCATATTGCAACTGTTATATTAGTAAGTCATAAGATGGTCGAAAATGAATAAATACACGATGTTTTATTATTTTTTTAAAATATTTTTAGAATTACAAAGAAATGGATTTTCCAGGAATTCATCTTTTTGTTTTCACATTTTATTGTACGGTCGATTTGGGCCAATCGATTTACAATCATATTATTAATGAAGACGATCAAGTTGGTTATATGGGACATTTGTGTGGTGCAGTGGCTGGATTACTCGTTGGTATTGGCGTTTTACAGAATTTAAGTGTAAAGAATTGGGAAACCAAATTATGGTGGATATGCGTTACGGTGTATCTAGCACTTATGTTTTCCGGTGTATTTGTGCATCTGTTTTATCCTGGTTACTTCAAGCTAGGCACACATTCTAAATAGTATATCAAAGGTCATCAGCATTAATGTTTAAATGTATAATAATTTAGTGTAACGATAACTATTAAAAATATTTAATACACCAAAATTTAAATTTTTTCTTCCCTTCGTGTAATTGAGCTTCGTGTGCTGAGATTTGTTATTTGAGATAACTGTACGTAACCTCGCAGCTTTTGAGGGCACTTATGTAGGCACTTCTCGGGGCTTCCGTAGGTATCCCGGTTAGGTTTCCACCTGTTTCTAAAGATAATTTTTTTTTTTTATTTTGTAAACCAATTCACACCTATGATAATAGTGGAATGGTCATCAGACATTTTCCAATTCACCATAGACTATCCCTAGTAAAATCTGAGGCTAGTGTGATGAACTAGTTAGAAAAGTTGGTTTGCACCCAATATTACGTATTCTTAGGTTAGCACTTAGAATAAAATCAAGGAGTAACTCACGTCACCCGCACTTTCCCATATTATGTGATGTGGGTTGACATTACTGTCAGGTAAACTCCAACTTTCCGCTTTTGAGCATCCAATAAAGCACATCTAAGATTTGCAAGTGATATATCATCTTCTTCATGTGGTAGATGGGCCAATATAAGATAGAGATTTTGATTACCAATGTCAATGCTGGCCGCCACTACATCTGAGTTACGGTGATTAAATAGCACAACGGATCTTACAATCCTTCCTTGTATACATCACTTTATAATTTGGAGCCCTGAATTCTAAGGCCCGGTCTAAACTAAAACATGGCTCCTGAATCAGGACAACGTCAATTCCATCACCTTGAATTTTGAGTGACAAAGCATTCAAGGCTGCCTTATAGGTAAATTAATCTGCAGAAGCCTAAATATGGATCTAAATATTCGCCCCCAACACCGTCACGACAGACTTCCTTCTCGAAAGTTAGCTTAACACTGGGTTCCCTTAGACACTGTGACTCCGCGGATATGGACATTTCTGAGCCCAGAGAGGTTGCTTCCATGCTCTTTTCAGACATATTCTGGGGTAACATCTACCTACTGATGTAGCCGCGGTTATTCCGGTCTCATCCTTCTGGCTCCTTCAAGGCTACAGCAGCGTCCATCTAGAACATCACCAATATCACTTTAGAATCACTGGGTTCCTTCCTTGTCACAACTTCCAACCCGGCTCCAGGCTAGATCACATCTACGTTTCCTACCGTTTCCTATGCCTTCATGTACAGACAAATTGACTTATGGTTGGCACCGGCTGGCTCGCGGGGTAAAGCGAATCTCTTTTATCAAAACAACATCCACGATGTTAAAGTTTTCCTGCATCTTACGTTACTTAGCACTTTGTTACAGATTGCGAACATATTATGTGCTGAATTTTCTCCAACATGACTGAACGCATCGTTAAACAAATTGCCATCTTGTGGATCTACAGCTGTTCCTCTTTTATTTATTTCTTCTTCCGTCTTTCGAAAGTTGCGTCGCCATCTACAGTTGCATAAAGCGGCCTAGTGCTTAAAATTGCTTTGATTAGACTCAATAGGGTCGTCATCACCTCCAAAGTTAGGTGGTTATTGGATGTACGCTTGATAAGATGCTTATTGACTGATTTGACAGCTGCCTTCCATAAGCCGACACAATGGGGCGAAACAAGTGATTGAAATGCCACCGTATTTCTGATTTGGACAATGCTCTTCAACGAGATACATAATTATGGTTATTTCTAGAAATTATTTCGTACACCTCATTGATTCAATTCGATCTGTTATTGCTGTAAATATGGAAAAGTGCTCCCCTTCTTGACACAAATCTTTTCAAAACTGCAATAAAGGCATCAGTTGACAGCTCTACTATAGCTGCTATATGGACAGCCATAGAGTCAAATATGGTGATGTAACCCTTGATGAATCTGGCATCTCTAGCTTTTTTTGACGCTAGCTTTACTGGCCCTCCCTAATCCACGCCACATAATGTACATAATGTAAACGGTCTCGCTGCTTTAAGTCTCGCTATCGGTAGAACTCTCATCAGCTGCTTGGAATCTCTTGAATTTTTTTAACAATATTTCTTATGATGCTTCTTTCTCCAACTATGGAGCTTATAGTCTTACGGATAGCTCGAATGTCTCAGCTTACCGCCAACTCTTCAAAATCCGTTTCCGTCTATAAACGGTGCCAATGAGGTAATATAACTGCTTTTGCCAATTTCTAACCTCCGATGAAGGCAAACGATTTCCCTTACAAATGTGTCTTGTTGCACATATTTGGAGATCTGGCATTTTGATGCTCCTCAACTGTAAGGCAACTTAAATTAATCTTGGTGTCTATGCGGAAGTCCGTTGCATCAAATTTATTACATCTTCTTGTTGGCGTGTATTAAAACCGAAAAGTTTGGACTTTCATGCTTCTAATAGATTTTAGTTGCACAAATATTATCAGGATTCTGCAATTGTTCGGGACCATACATCCATTGAGATAAATTAACCAATTTTGATGGAAGTACTCCTCTCAATGCTCAATCAACTTAGTTGTGTTCCAATCGTACGTGATTGCAACAATTTCGTGGTATTTCATTAAGAGTCTCTGAAGTACGATTTGCCACAAAAGTTGTCCATCCAGTTGGATGGGATAATAGCAATATCAACACGATAGTGTAGTCTGCAAGCGCATAACATTTGTAAGGTTATTTTATATTTCCTTTCACCAATCATTAGGAGTTTTGTAACTAAGAGTATGCCACACATAACTCTATTCTATGGAGAGAAATCTCTCTTCGGTTCTCACCAATTGCTCTGCAATATACCACTGCCCGTTTTTGTCCCATAAAAGGGGATCAACAACTCTTGATTATTCAGATATGGTTTGGCGCTTCGTTGTTTTCTAATCATCATCCAAAGTAACTCTAAATAGAAATGCGTCTTCAGCGGCATTCCATTAAAGTTTTAATATTTTCGTTTCGGTGGGATTCTGAAACCTTGAAATCTAATCTAGATATATTCCTTTACGCATTTTGTATATTCTTCTTTGATCAAAGAGTTCGCCTGCAACTATCTTTCCAATGTTAAAAATCTCCGTTTGACCACATTCACCGAATTACCAAACTGGCCTGTTGTTTTTTTAAATGGAGTCTTAACTATACCTTACGCCTTTTTCGGTGCGCTTGTGGGTTTGTTTACAACATTCCTCGCACTCAGGTTCCTCTGGAATCAACATCTGGGGACTGGGGATTTCTTTTTGCTCGAAAAACCGTTTCAAGGTGTGTAAATATTAGGCGGAACTACCTTACTTTTCTCGACGCTTCTGTACTGTTGGTTATCCCAGAAGCATTCCAACCAAAGATCGTTCTTTGAGCAATTACCGAATTATTGAAATTAGTAACTCGCCCATCGTTAATAATATGAAAGAATCTATCTAAACAACAGCCATCTTGGTACTTAAAACCAAAACTAGGTATAGCTTAGAGAGAAATTGACTGATTACAATAGCATCTATCATAATTTCATCTTCTGGAGATGGAGAATAACGATTGCGTATTAATTGAAGCTGCTCGCCTAGTAGTTATGATGCCTGTGATCCGGATTCGAACCATAGCTGCTAGAAGAAATAACTGGAAATTCGAGAAAATTGCGTTATTATTTTGAATATGACTGATAGCACCCGCCTCAGAAAGGTTTAATTCGTTGCCGTTTAAGATTTCTTTCGCTTCGGTTGGCTGCACAACTTTGGGGTGTATGGTCAAATGGAACTATCTACACATTTTACCGCATCTATATTTTGAACTGCATATAACTGCATGGTGGGTTGTAGATAATCAGTTAAAACATATTTTCCGACAACAAACCGCAATCAAAGAAGGGAACTGATCACATTTACTGAGACTAATGGCCTTTAGAATATTTGGCGCACACGTGTTCTGTTGAAGCGGAATAAAGGCTTTAAACACGATTATTTGCTGGTTTTGACCATACATTTGAGTCGATCCTTATCCAATAAATCACTCCGTCTGTTTAAAAATTGTAAAAACCTTTCCATGGAGGAGAAATCTCAGCAGTCTCAGTTGCCCAAGCTTGTTTAGTAAGACTAACCAAATATGGTTTAGCCATGTATCCCTTTTCTCTCCATCGGCACCTAACAATTTTAGCCCTCTTAACACTTAACCAGATAGACCAGACATTTGAAAAAGGGCTTTTGCTGATAGTTTCGTGATTAATATCTGATCTAGAAACTGTTTAATCAGTGTAGAAATCGCAAGCCTTTTTTTTGTCATACCTCTTATTTGTTTTGTGCCATGCCGCAAAGTAATTTGCTTCAATGACTGCAAATATGCTGAATCAATGCTGCAGCTTCACCCGTTAAACCTTTTAGGTCCCGAAATTTATATATCTTCGATATTTTAGCATTATTATCAAATCATTCTTCAAAAAGTTCTTTAAAAGAGGAGAAATTCGAAATATTTGCCAGAAAAAGTAGAAATGTTAATTCTGGGAAGCCTAACTTTACGTTCACTTCTATTTGAAATTGAAAACTTTTCCGAAAAAAAATGCTGATTAGCCATTAATTCATCCATTGAAGCATTATGGAAATATTTAGATGTCTCAGCTTCACATTCATTTTGCGCTCGCACTACCTACTTGAATAGGCTTTAAAAACGATAATTTTCGAGATTTGTAGCGTCTCAGATATATTCGACCCATTTGTTTTATACACAAAAATGGACGGCGATAAAAATAATAAAAGCCTTCTCACTAAACCCACTTTATTCGATGCATTACTTCCCAAAAATCGACTGGTTCCTGTGATTCCTCCTGAGAAATTTTGGGATAAGAGTCACCCTGCTCACTCTCCGTAACAATCCCAGCTATCCATTCCGAGCTATCCAGACCCTCCTGAGCTTAAAATCCGATGTTCCTTCAGCCGCAGCCTCCGGATAATGTATAATGATTGGGTTTTTTATTGCTGCCATCATGTACATAAATATGTATTGGTTATAACAATCAAAACATTTTCTGTTGCAGAGACAATATGTTGGTCGACGCCATGTTGTTGATGGTGAACTTTTATGCAGAGAACATTATATGTTGGCTGGTTTCATGTAGTTTTTTGGTTGCTTTTGTTGCAGAGAACATAATTTGTTCGTTGCTATCATGTTGTGCTGAAGAACTTTTTTTGAAGAGAACATTATGTTGGTTCTTATCATTAAGTTCTTGAGTTGCTTTTTGATATTCTTTAAAACTTTATGTACTGATTCAAATCTCATTGATGAGATATGTTTCAAAGGACCAATTTTGCTCATAATGTTTGCGTAGTGTTGCATATTATGAAATTTGGGTTTTAGTGTACTTTTTGTGAATTTTAAGTATAAATGATTATGTTCACACACCAATTTTTGTAAATGTTCAACTATTCCATCTTGCATAGAATCTGATTTCACAAGAAATATAAACTATCTGCCTTAAAAGTATATGTATAATGAGCATTCTTCACATTCAAGAACTAAATCACCAATCATCAATGAGATGCACTTGAAAAAAACTAAAATCTCAGAAGCAGATAACTTCAATTTAGTTTTTTTAGTGAATCTGAGTTTAATATAGTAGGTTTGTTTCTGCTGTATATAGGACCGTAGTCAAAAGTAAGCATTCTGTAGTCCAATTGCTCTAAAGAAAAGAATTTATAGTCATTTATAAAACGATTTGGAATAAATATTAGTTCGTAATGTCAAATCCTTTCCAATAGGTCATGCATGACATCTACGCAATAATTTTGTGTTACGTGAAAATTATTAATACGGTTCGAATTTTCTTTCACGCTAGTAACCTTAAAATCATTTCATAATATTACGATTCAGTTTGCAAAAGCGGCAGTAAAAGTTATTAGAGAAACTCTCTGAAAATCCAAAATCGTATTAAGCCCGAGATTGTCCCCAAGAATTAATTTAGGAATAATTTTGACCCTATTTAAATTTCTACGACCATATGGTATTTTGTTTTTGAGTTCAATTCCTCTACTTTGCAAATATTTAAACTCTGCGATGAATCCTGAAAATATGCTAGTGTTTCCGATTTTTCTTATATCATCAGAAAATAATAACATGGCAACAAATTTATAGGAAAGTTTAGACTGTATATAGGTAATCGGGAATACAAGGAATTTTTGTATAGACCCCGCCAATTTTCTGTGACCCAGAAATGTTCGACCGATCGAAATGACCATTTGTATGACAATTACAGGTCTCAACGCCTATTGATAGAGGTATCAATCATCGAAATCGGATCAAATTTGAAGATTTTCGATTTTTGTGGCTCTGAATTTGTGGGCTATAGTTCAGTTGATTTTCAAAAAAATTGAAGTTTCCACAAAACGTATAGAAATATTCGACCGATCCAAATTGCCGTTTGTATGACAATTACAGGTCTCAACGCCTATTGATAGAGGTATCAATCATCGAAATCGGATCAAATTTGAAGATTTTCGATTTTTGTGGCTCTGAATTTGTGGGCTATAGTTCAGTTGATTTTCAAAAAAATTGAAGTTTCCACGAAACGTATAGAAATATTCGACCGATCCAAATTGCCGTTTGTATGACAATTACAGGTCTCAACGCCTATTGATAGAGGTATCAATCATCGAAATCAGAGCACATTTGCAGATTTTCGATTTTTGTGGCTCTGAATTTGTGGGCTATAGTTCAGTTGATTTCCAAAACATTGAATTTTCCACGAAACATGTAGAAATATTCGACCGATCTAAATGGCCGTTTGTATGACAATTACAGGTCTCAACGCCTATTGATAGAGGTATCAATCATCGAAATCGGATCAAATTTGAAGATTTTCGATTTTTGTGGCTCTGAATTTGTGGGCTATAGTTCAGTTGATTTTGAAAAATATTAAAGTTTCCACGAAACGTGTAGAAATATTCGACCGATCCAATTTGCCGTTTGTATGACAATTACAGGTCTCAACGCCTATTGATAGAGGTATCAATCATCGAAATCGGATAAAATTTGGAGATTTTCGATTTTTTGTGGCTCTGAATTTGTGGGCTATATATAGTTCAGTTGATTTTCAAAAAAATTGAAGTTTCCACGAAACGTATAGAAATATTCGACCGATCCAAATTGCCGTTTGTATGACAATTACAGGTCTCAACGCCTATTGATAGAGGTATCAATCATCGAAATCGGATCAAATTTGTCGATTTTCGATTTTTGTGGCTCTGAATTTGTGGGCTATAGTTCAGTTGATTTTCAAAAAAATTGAAGTTTCCACGAAACGTATAGAAATATTCGACCGATCCAAATTGCCGTTTGTATGACAATTACAGGTCTCAACGCCTAGTGATAGAGGTATCAATCATCGAAATCGGATCAAATTTGAAGATTTTCGATTTTTGTGGCTCTGAATTTGTGGGCTATAGTTCAGTTGATTTCCAAAAACATTGAATTTTCCACGAAACGTGTAGAAATATTCGACCGATCTAAATGGCCGTTTGTATGACAATTACAGGTCTCAACGCCTATTGATAGAGGTATCAATCATCGAAATCAGAGCACATTTGCAGATTTTCGATTTTTGTGGCTCTGAATTTGTGGGCTATAGTTCAGTTGATTTTCAAAAACACTGAGGTTTCCACGAAACGTATAGAAATATTCGACCGATCCAAATTGCCGTTTGTATGACAATTACAGGTCTCAACGCCTATTGATAGAGGTATCAATCATCGAAATCGGATCAAATTTGAAGATTTTCGATTTTTGTGGCTCTGAATTTGTGGGCTATAGTTCAGTTGATTTTCAAAAAAATTGAAGTTTCCACGAAACGTATAGAAATATTCGACCGATCCAAATTGCCGTTTGTATGACAATTACAGGTCTCAACGCCTATTGATAGAGGTATCAATCATCGAAATCGGATCAAATTTGAAGATTTTCGATTTTTGTGGCTCTGAATTTGTGGGCTATAGTTCAGTTGATTTTCAAAAAAATTGAAGTTTCCACGAAACGTATAGAAATATTCGACCGATCCAAATTGCCGTTTGTATGACAATTACAGGTCTCAACGCCTATTGATAGAGGTATCAATCATCGAAATCGGATCAAATTTGAAGATTTTCGATTTTTGTGGCTCTGAATTTGTGGGCTATAGTTCAGTTGATTTTGAAAAAAATTGAAGTTTCCACGAAACGTGTAGAAATATTCGACCGATCCAATTTGCCGTTTGTGTGACAACTACAGGTCTCAACGCCTATTGATAGAGGTATCAATCATCGAAATCGGATCAAATTTGGAGATTTTCGATTTTTTGTGGCTCTGAATTTGTGGGCTATAGTTCAGTTGATTTTCAAAAAAATTGAAGTTTCAACGAAACGTATAGAAATATTCGACCGATCCAAATTGCCGTTTGTATGACAATTACAGGTCTCAACGCCTATTGATAGAGGTATCAATCATCGAAATCGGATCAAATTTGAAGATTTTCGATTTTTGTGGCTCTGAATTTGTGGGCTATAGTTCAGTTGATTTTCAAAAAAATTGAAGTTTCCACGAAACGTATAGAAATATTCGACCGATCCAAATTGCCGTTTGTATGACAATTACAGGTCTCAACGCCTATTGATAGAGGTATCAATCATCGAAATCGGATCACATTTGCAGATTTTCGATTTTTGTGGCTCTGAATTTGTGGGCTATAGTTCAGTTGATTTCCAAAAACATTGAATTTTCCACGAAACGTGTAGAAATATTCGACCGATCTAAATGGCCATTTGTATGACAATTACAGGTCTCAACGCCTATTGATAGAGGTATCAATCATCGAAATCGGATCAAATTTGAAGATTTTCGATTTTTGTGGCTCTGAATTTGTGGGCTATAGTTCAGTTGATTTTCAAAAAAATTGAAGTTTCCACGAAACGTATAGAAATATTCGACCGATCCGATTTGCCGTTTGTATGACAATTACAGGTCTCAACGCCTATTGATAGAGGTATCAATCATCGAAATCGGATCAAATTTGAAGATTTTCGATTTTTGTGGCTCTGAATTTGTGGGCTATAGTTCAGTTGATTTCCAAAAACATTGAATTTTCCACGAAACGTGTAGAAATATTCGACCGATCTAAATGGCCATTTGTATGACAATTACAGGTCTCAACGCCTATTGATAGAGGTATCAATCATCGAAATCGGATCAAATTTGAAGATTTTCGATTTTTGTGGCTCTGAATTTGTGGGCTATAGTTCAGTTGATTTTCAAAAAAATTGAAGTTTCCACGAAACGTATAGAAATATTCGACCGATCCAAATTGCCGTTTGTATGACAATTACAGGTCTCAACGCCTATTGATAGAGGTATCAATCATCGAAATCGGATCAAATTTGAAGATTTTCGATTTTTGTGGCTCTGAATTTGTGGGCTATAGTTCAGTTGATTTTCAAAAAAATTTAAGTTTCCACGAAACGTATAGAAATATTCGACCGATCCAAATTGCCGTTTGTATGACAATTATAGGTCTCAACGCCTATTGATAGAGGTATCAATCATCGAAATCGGATCAAATTTGAAGATTTTCGATTTTTGTGGCTCTGAATTTGTGGGCTATAGTTCAGTTGATTTTCAAAAAAATTGAAGTTTTTACGAAACGTATAGAAATATTCGACCGATCCAATTTGCCGTTTGTATGACAATTACAGGTCTCAACGCCTATTGATAGAGGTATCAATCATCGAAATCGGATCAAATTTGAAGATTTTCGATTTTTGTGGCTCTGAATTTGTGGGCTATAGTTCAGTTGACTTTCAAAAAAATTGAATTTTCCAAGAAACGTATAGAAATATTCGACCGATCCAAATTGCCGTTTGTATGATAATTACAGGTCTCAACGCCTATTGATAGAGGTATCAATCATCGAAATCAGAGCTAATTTGCAGAATTTCCATTTTCGGGGCTCTGAATTTGTGGGCTATAGTTCAGTTGATTTTCAAAAAAATTGAATTTTCCACGAAACGTGTAGAAATATTCGACCGATCTAAATGGCCATTTGTATGACAATTACAGGTCTCAACGCCTATTGATAGAGGTATCAATCATCGAAATCGGATCAAATTTGAAGATTTTCGATTTTTGTGGCTCTGAATTTGTGGGCTATAGTTCAGTTGATTTTCAAAAAAATTTAAGTTTCCACGAAACGTATAGAAATATTCGACCGATCCAAATTGCCGTTTGTATGACAATTACAGGTCTCAACGCCTATTGATAGAGGTATCAATCATCGAAATCGGATCAAATTTGAAGATTTTCGATTTTTGTGGCTCTGAATTTGTGGGCTATACTTCAGTTGACTTTCAAAAAAATTGAATTTTCCACGAAACGTATAGAAATATTCGACCGATCCAAATTGCCGTTTGTATGATAATTACAGGTCTCAACGCCTATTGATAGAGGTATCAATCATCGAAATCAGAGCTAATTTGCAGAATTTCCATTTTTGGGGCTCTGAATTTGTGGGCTATAGTTCAGTTGATTTCCAAAAAAATTGAATTTTCCACGAAACGTATAGAAATATTCGACCGATCCAAATTGCCGTTTGTATGATAATTACAGGTCTCAACGCCTATTGATAGAGGTATCAATCATCGAAATCAGAGCTAATTTGCAGAATTTCCATTTTTGGGGCTCTGAATTTGTGGGCTATAGTTCAGTTGATTTTCAAAAAAATTGAATTTTCCACGAAACGTGTAGAAATATTCGACCGATCTAAATGGCCATTTGTATGACAATTACAGGTCTCAACGCCTATTGATAGAGGTATCAATCATCGAAATCGGATCAAATTTGAAGATTTTCGATTTTTGTGGCTCTGAATTTGTGGGCTATAGTTCAGTTGATTTTCAAAAAAATTGAATTTTCCACGAAACGTGTAGAAATATTCGACCGATCTAAATGGCCATTTGTATGACAATTACAGGTCTCAACGCCTATTGATAGAGGTATCAATCATCGAAATCGGATCAAATTTGAAGATTTTCGATTTTTGTGGCTCTGAATTTGTGGGCTATACTTCAGTTGACTTTCAAAAAAATTGAATTTTCCACGAAACGTATAGAAATATTCGACCGATCCAAATTGCCGTTTGTATGATAATTACAGGTCTCAACGCCTATTGATAGAGGTATCAATCATCGAAATCAGAGCTAATTTGCAGAATTTCCATTTTTGGGGCTCTGAATTTGTGGGCTATAGTTCAGTTGATTTCCAAAAAAATTGAATTTTCCACGAAACGTATAGAAATATTCGACCGATCCAAATTGCCGTTTGTATGATAATTACAGGTCTCAACGCCTATTGATAGAGGTATCAATCATCGAAATCAGAGCTAATTTGCAGAATTTCCATTTTTGGGGCTCTGAATTTGTGGGCTATAGTTCAGTTGATTTCCAAAAAAATTGAATTTTCCACGAAACGTATAGAAATATTCGACCGATCCAAATTGCCGTTTGTATGATAATTACAGGTCTCAACGCCTATTGATAGAGGTATCAATCATCGAAATCAGAGCTAATTTGCAGAATTTCCATTTTTGGGGCTCTGAATTTGTGGGCTATAGTTCAGTTGATTTTCAAAAAAATTGAATTTTCCACGAAACGTGTAGAAATATTCGACCGATCTAAATGGCCATTTGTATGACAATTACAGGTCTCAACGCCTATTGATAGAGGTATCAATCATCGAAATCGGATCAAATTTGAAGATTTTCGATTTTTGTGGCTCTGAATTTGTGGGCTATAGTTCAGTTGATTTTCAAAAAAATTGAATTTTCCACGAAACGTGTAGAAATATTCGACCGATCTAAATGGCCATTTGTATGACAATTACAGGTCTCAACGCCTATTGATAGAGGTATCAATCATCGAAATCGGATCAAATTTGAAGATTTTCGATTTTTGTGGCTCTGAATTTGTGGGCTATACTTCAGTTGACTTTCAAAAAAATTGAATTTTCCACGAAACGTATAGAAATATTCGACCGATCCAAATTGCCGTTTGTATGATAATTACAGGTCTCAACGCCTATTGATAGAGGTATCAATCATCGAAATCAGAGCTAATTTGCAGAATTTCCATTTTTGGGGCTCTGAATTTGTGGGCTATAGTTCAGTTGATTTCCAAAAAAATTGAATTTTCCACGAAACGTATAGAAATATTCGACCGATCCAAATTGCCGTTTGTATGATAATTACAGGTCTCAACGCCTATTGATAGAGGTATCAATCATCGAAATCAGAGCTAATTTGCAGAATTTCCATTTTTGGGGCTCTGAATTTGTGGGCTATAGTTCAGTTGATTTCCAAAAAAATTGAATTTTCCACGAAACGTATAGAAATATTCGACCGATCCAAATTGCCGTTTGTATGATAATTACAGGTCTCAACGCCTATTGATAGAGGTATCAATCATCGAAATCGGATCAAATTTGAAGATTTTCGATTTTTGTGGCTCTGAATTTGTGGGCTATAGTTCAGTTGATTTTCAAAAAAATTGAATTTTCCACGAAACGTGTAGAAATATTCGACCGATCTAAATGGCCATTTGTATGACAATTACAGGTCTCAACGCCTATTGATAGAGGTATCAATCATCGAAATCGGATCAAATTTGAAGATTTTCGATTTTTGTGGCTCTGAATTTGTGGGCTATACTTCAGTTGACTTTCAAAAAAATTCAATTTTCCACGAAACGTATAGAAATATTCGACCGATCCAAATTGCCGTTTGTATGATAATTACAGGTCTCAACGCCTATTGATAGAGGTATCAATCATCGAAATCAGAGCTAATTTGCAGAATTTCCATTTTTGGGGCTCTGAATTTGTGGGCTATAGTTCAGTTGATTTCCAAAAAAATTGAATTTTCCACGAAACGTATAGAAATATTCGACCGATCCAAATTGCCGTTTGTATGATAATTACAGGTCTCAACGCCTATTGATAGAGGTATCAATCATCGAAATCAGAGCTAATTTGCAGAATTTCCATTTTTGGGGCTCTGAATTTGTGGGCTATAGTTCAGTTGATTTCCAAAAAAATTGAATTTTCCACGAAACGTATAGAAATATTCGACCGATCCAAATTGCCGTTTGTATGACAATTACAGGTCTCAACGCCTATTGATAGAGGTATCAATCATCGAAATCGGATCAAATTTGAAGATTTTCGATTTTTGTGGCTCTGAATTTGTGTGCTATACTTCAGTTGACTTTCATAAAAATTGAATTTTCCACGAAACGTATAGAAATATTCGACCGATCCAAATTGCCGTTTGTATGATAATTACAGGTCTCAACGCCTATTGATAGAGGTATCAATCATCGAAATCAGAGCTAATTTGCAGAATTTCCATTTTTGGGGCTCTGAATTTGTGGGCTATAGTTCAGTTGATTTTCAAAAAAATTGAAGTTTCCACGAAACGTATAGAAATATTCGACCGATCCAAATTGCCGTTTGTATGATAATTACAGGTCTCAACGCCTATTGATAGAGGTATCAATCATCGAAATCGGATCAAATTTGAAGATTTTCGATTTTTGTGGCTCTGAATTTGTGGGCTATAGTTCAGTTGACTTTCAAAAAAATTGAATTTTCCACGAAACGTATAGAAATATTCGACCGATCCAAATTGCCGTTTGTATGATAATTACAGGTCTCAACGCCTATTGATAGAGGTATCAATCATCGAAATCAGAGCTAATTTGCAGAATTTCCATTTTTGGGGCTCTGAATTTGTGGGCTATAGTTCAGTTGATTTTCAAAAAAATTGAATTTTCCACGAAACGTGTAGAAATATTCGACCGATCTAAATGGCCATTTGTATGACAATTACAGGTCTCAACGCCTATTGATAGAGGTATCAATCATCGAAATCGGATCAAATTTGAAGATTTTCGATTTTTGTGGCTCTGAATTTGTGGGCTATAGTTCAGTTGATTTTCAAAAAAATTTAAGTTTCCACGAAACGTATAGAAATATTCGACCGATCCAAATTGCCGTTTGTATGACAATTACAGGTCTCAACGCCTATTGATAGAGGTATCAATCATCGAAATCGGATCAAATTTGAAGATTTTCGATTTTTGTGGCTCTGAATTTGTGGGCTATACTTCAGTTGACTTTCAAAAAAATTGAATTTTCCACGAAACGTATAGAAATATTCGACCGATCCAAATTGCCGTTTGTATGATAATTACAGGTCTCAACGCCTATTGATAGAGGTATCAATCATCGAAATCGGATCAAATTTGAAGATTTTCGATTTTTGTGGCTCTGAATTTGTGGGCTATAGTTCAGTTGACTTTCAAAAAAATTGAATTTTCCACGAAACGTATAGAAATATTCGACCGATCCAAATTGCCGTTTGTATGATAATTACAGGTCTCAACGCCTATTGATAGAGGTATCAATCATCGAAATCAGAGCTAATTTGCAGAATTTCCATTTTTGGGGCTCTGAATTTGTGGGCTATAGTTCAGTTGATTTTCAAAAAAATTGAATTTTCCACGAAACGTGTAGAAATATTCGACCGATCTAAATGGCCATTTGTATGACAATTACAGGTCTCAACGCCTATTGATAGAGGTATCAATCATCGAAATCGGATCAAATTTGAAGATTTTCGATTTTTGTGGCTCTGAATTTGTGGGCTATAGTTCAGTTGATTTTCAAAAAAATTTAAGTTTCCACGAAACGTATAGAAATATTCGACCGATCCAAATTGCCGTTTGTATGACAATTACAGGTCTCAACGCCTATTGATAGAGGTATCAATCATCGAAATCGGATCAAATTTGAAGATTTTCGATTTTTGTGGCTCTGAATTTGTGGGCTATACTTCAGTTGACTTTCAAAAAAATTGAATTTTCCACGAAACGTATAGAAATATTCGACCGATCCAAATTGCCGTTTGTATGATAATTACAGGTCTCAACGCCTATTGATAGAGGTATCAATCATCGAAATCAGAGCTAATTTGCAGAATTTCCATTTTTGGGGCTCTGAATTTGTGGGCTATAGTTCAGTTGATTTCCAAAAAAATTGAATTTTCCACGAAACGTATAGAAATATTCGACCGATCCAAATTGCCGTTTGTATGATAATTACAGGTCTCAACGCCTATTGATAGAGGTATCAATCATCGAAATCAGAGCTAATTTGCAGAATTTCCATTTTTGGGGCTCTGAATTTGTGGGCTATAGTTCAGTTGATTTTCAAAAAAATTGAATTTTCCACGAAACGTGTAGAAATATTCGACCGATCTAAATGGCCATTTGTATGACAATTACAGGTCTCAACGCCTATTGATAGAGGTATCAATCATCGAAATCGGATCAAATTTGAAGATTTTCGATTTTTGTGGCTCTGAATTTGTGGGCTATAGTTCAGTTGATTTTCAAAAAAATTTAAGTTTCCACGAAACGTATAGAAATATTCGACCGATCCAAATTGCCGTTTGTATGACAATTACAGGTCTCAACGCCTATTGATAGAGGTATCAATCATCGAAATCGGATCAAATTTGAAGATTTTCGATTTTTGTGGCTCTGAATTTGTGTGCTATACTTCAGTTGACTTTCATAAAAATTGAATTTTCCACGAAACGTATAGAAATATTCGACCGATCCAAATTGCCGTTTGTATGATAATTACAGGTCTCAACGCCTATTGATAGAGGTATCAATCATCGAAATCAGAGCTAATTTGCAGAATTTCCATTTTTGGGGCTCTGAATTTGTGGGCTATAGTTCAGTTGATTTTCAAAAAAATTGAAGTTTCCACGAAACGTATAGAAATATTCGACCGATCCAAATTGCCGTTTGTATGATAATTACAGGTCTCAACGCCTATTGATAGAGGTATCAATCATCGAAATCGGATCAAATTTGAAGATTTTCGATTTTTGTGGCTCTGAATTTGTGGGCTATAGTTCAGTTGACTTTCAAAAAAATTGAAGTTTCCACGAAACGTATAGAAATATTCGACCGATCCAAATTGCCGTTTGTATGATAATTACAGGTCTCAACGCCTATTGATAGAGGTATCAATCATCGAAATCAGAGCTAATTTGCAGAATTTCCATTTTTGGGGCTCTGAATTTGTGGGCTATAGTTCAGTTGATTTTCAAAAAAATTGAATTTTCCACGAAACGTGTAGAAATATTCGACCGATCTAAATGGCCATTTGTATGACAATTACAGGTCTCAACGCCTATTGATAGAGGTATCAATCATCGAAATCGGATCAAATTTGAAGATTTTCGATTTTTGTGGCTCTGAATTTGTGGGCTATAGTTCAGTTGATTTTCAAAAAAATTTAAGTTTCCACGAAACGTATAGAAATATTCGACCGATCCAAATTGCCGTTTGTATGACAATTACAGGTCTCAACGCCTATTGATAGAGGTATCAATCATCGAAATCGGATCAAATTTGAAGATTTTCGATTTTTGTGGCTCTGAATTTGTGGGCTATAGTTCAGTTGACTTTCAAAAAAATTGAATTTTCCACGAAACGTATAGAAATATTCGACCGATCCAAATTGCCGTTTGTATGATAATTACAGGTCTCAACGCCTATTGATAGAGGTATCAATCATCGAAATCAGAGCTAATTTGCAGAATTTCCATTTTTGGGGCTCTGAATTTGTGGGCTATAGTTCAGTTGATTTTCAAAAAAATTGAATTTTCCACGAAACGTGTAGAAATATTCGACCGATCTAAATGGCCATTTGTATGACAATTACAGGTCTCAACGCCTATTGATAGAGGTATCAATCATCGAAATCGGATCAAATTTGAAGATTTTCGATTTTTGTGGCTCTGAATTTGTGGGCTATAGTTCAGTTGATTTTCAAAAAAATTTAAGTTTCCACGAAACGTATAGAAATATTCGACCGATCCAAATTGCCGTTTGTATGACAATTACAGGTCTCAACGCCTATTGATAGAGGTATCAATCATCGAAATCGGATCAAATTTGAAGATTTTCGATTTTTGTGGCTCTGAATTTGTGGGCTATACTTCAGTTGACTTTCAAAAAAATTGAATTTTCCACGAAACGTATAGAAATATTCGACCGATCCAAATTGCCGTTTGTATGATAATTACAGGTCTCAACGCCTATTGATAGAGGTATCAATCATCGAAATCAGAGCTAATTTGCAGAATTTCCATTTTTGGGGCTCTGAATTTGTGGGCTATAGTTCAGTTGATTTCCAAAAAAATTGAATTTTCCACGAAACGTATAGAAATATTCGACCGATCCAAATTGCCGTTTGTATGATAATTACAGGTCTCAACGCCTATTGATAGAGGTATCAATCATCGAAATCAGAGCTAATTTGCAGAATTTCCATTTTTGGGGCTCTGAATTTGTGGGCTATAGTTCAGTTGATTTTCAAAAAAATTGAATTTTCCACGAAACGTGTAGAAATATTCGACCGATCTAAATGGCCATTTGTATGACAATTACAGGTCTCAACGCCTATTGATAGAGGTATCAATCATCGAAATCGGATCAAATTTGAAGATTTTCGATTTTTGTGGCTCTGAATTTGTGGGCTATAGTTCAGTTGATTTTCAAAAAAATTTAAGTTTCCACGAAACGTATAGAAATATTCGACCGATCCAAATTGCCGTTTGTATGACAATTACAGGTCTCAACGCCTATTGATAGAGGTATCAATCATCGAAATCGGATCAAATTTGAAGATTTTCGATTTTTGTGGCTCTGAATTTGTGTGCTATACTTCAGTTGACTTTCATAAAAATTGAATTTTCCACGAAACGTATAGAAATATTCGACCGATCCAATTTGCCGTTTGTATGACAATTACAGGTCTCAACGCCTATTGATAGAGGTATCAATCATCGAAATCGGATCAAATTTGAAGATTTTCGATTTTTGTGGCTCTGAATTTGTGGGCTATAGTTCAGTTGACTTTCAAAAAAATTGAATTTTCCACGAAACGTATAGAAATATTCGACCGATCCAAATTGCCGTTTGTATGATAATTACAGGTCTCAACGCCTATTGATAGAGGTATCAATCATCGAAATCGGATCAAATTTGAAGATTTTCGATTTTTGTGGCTCTGAATTTGTGGGCTATAGTTCAGTTGATTTCCAAAAAAATTGAATTTTCCACGAAACGTATAGAAATATTCGACCGATCCAAATTGCCGTTTGTATGATAATTACAGGTCTCAACGCCTATTGATAGAGGTATCAATCATCGAAATCAGAGCTAATTTGCAGAATTTCCATTTTTGGGGCTCTGAATTTGTGGGCTATAGTTCAGTTGATTTTCAAAAAAATTGAATTTTCCACGAAACGTGTAGAAATATTCGACCGATCTAAATGGCCATTTGTATGACAATTACAGGTCTCAACGCCTATTGATAGAGGTATCAATCATCGAAATCGGATCAAATTTGAAGATTTTCGATTTTTGTGGCTCTGAATTTGTGGGCTATAGTTCAGTTGATTTTCAAAAAAATTTAAGTTTCCACGAAACGTATAGAAATATTCGACCGATCCAAATTGCCGTTTGTATGACAATTACAGGTCTCAACGCCTATTGATAGAGGTATCAATCATCGAAATCGGATCAAATTTGAAGATTTTCGATTTTTGTGGCTCTGAATTTGTGGGCTATACTTCAGTTGACTTTCAAAAAAATTGAATTTTCCACGAAACGTATAGAAATATTCGACCGATCCAAATTGCCGTTTGTATGATAATTACAGGTCTCAACGCCTATTGATAGAGGTATCAATCATCGAAATCAGAGCTAATTTGCAGAATTTCCATTTTTGGGGCTCTGAATTTGTGGGCTATAGTTCAGTTGATTTTCAAAAAAATTGAATTTTCCACGAAACGTGTAGAAATATTCGACCGATCTAAATGGCCATTTGTATGACAATTACAGGTCTCAACGCCTATTGATAGAGGTATCAATCATCGAAATCGGATCAAATTTGAAGATTTTCGATTTTTGTGGCTCTGAATTTGTGGGCTATAGTTCAGTTGATTTTCAAAAAAATTTAAGTTTCCACGAAACGTATAGAAATATTCGACCGATCCAAATTGCCGTTTGTATGACAATTACAGGTCTCAACGCCTATTGATAGAGGTATCAATCATCGAAATCGGATCAAATTTGAAGATTTTCGATTTTTGTGGCTCTGAATTTGTGGGCTATACTTCAGTTGACTTTCAAAAAAATTGAATTTTCCACGAAACGTATAGAAATATTCGACCGATCCAAATTGCCGTTTGTATGATAATTACAGGTCTCAACGCCTATTGATAGAGGTATCAATCATCGAAATCGGATCAAATTTGAAGATTTTCGATTTTTGTGGCTCTGAATTTGTGGGCTATAGTTCAGTTGACTTTCAAAAAAATTGAATTTTCCACGAAACGTATAGAAATATTCGACCGATCCAAATTGCCGTTTGTATGATAATTACAGGTCTCAACGCCTATTGATAGAGGTATCAATCATCGAAATCAGAGCTAATTTGCAGAATTTCCATTTTTGGGGCTCTGAATTTGTGGGCTATAGTTCAGTTGATTTTCAAAAAAATTGAATTTTCCACGAAACGTGTAGAAATATTCGACCGATCTAAATGGCCATTTGTATGACAATTACAGGTCTCAACGCCTATTGATAGAGGTATCAATCATCGAAATCGGATCAAATTTGAAGATTTTCGATTTTTGTGGCTCTGAATTTGTGGGCTATAGTTCAGTTGATTTTCAAAAAAATTTAAGTTTCCACGAAACGTATAGAAATATTCGACCGATCCAAATTGCCGTTTGTATGACAATTACAGGTCTCAACGCCTATTGATAGAGGTATCAATCATCGAAATCGGATCAAATTTGAAGATTTTCGATTTTTGTGGCTCTGAATTTGTGGGCTATACTTCAGTTGACTTTCAAAAAAATTGAATTTTCCACGAAACGTATAGAAATATTCGACCGATCCAAATTGCCGTTTGTATGATAATTACAGGTCTCAACGCCTATTGATAGAGGTATCAATCATCGAAATCAGAGCTAATTTGCAGAATTTCCATTTTTGGGGCTCTGAATTTGTGGGCTATAGTTCAGTTGATTTCCAAAAAAATTGAATTTTCCACGAAACGTATAGAAATATTCGACCGATCCAAATTGCCGTTTGTATGATAATTACAGGTCTCAACGCCTATTGATAGAGGTATCAATCATCGAAATCAGAGCTAATTTGCAGAATTTCCATTTTTGGGGCTCTGAATTTGTGGGCTATAGTTCAGTTGATTTTCAAAAAAATTGAATTTTCCACGAAACGTGTAGAAATATTCGACCGATCTAAATGGCCATTTGTATGACAATTACAGGTCTCAACGCCTATTGATAGAGGTATCAATCATCGAAATCGGATCAAATTTGAAGATTTTCGATTTTTGTGGCTCTGAATTTGTGGGCTATAGTTCAGTTGATTTTCAAAAAAATTTAAGTTTCCACGAAACGTATAGAAATATTCGACCGATCCAAATTGCCGTTTGTATGACAATTACAGGTCTCAACGCCTATTGATAGAGGTATCAATCATCGAAATCGGATCAAATTTGAAGATTTTCGATTTTTGTGGCTCTGAATTTGTGTGCTATACTTCAGTTGACTTTCATAAAAATTGAATTTTCCACGAAACGTATAGAAATATTCGACCGATCCAAATTGCCGTTTGTATGATAATTACAGGTCTCAACGCCTATTGATAGAGGTATCAATCATCGAAATCAGAGCTAATTTGCAGAATTTCCATTTTTGGGGCTCTGAATTTGTGGGCTATAGTTCAGTTGATTTTCAAAAAAATTGAAGTTTCCACGAAACGTATAGAAATATTCGACCGATCCAAATTGCCGTTTGTATGATAATTACAGGTCTCAACGCCTATTGATAGAGGTATCAATCATCGAAATCGGATCATATTTGAAGATTTTCGATTTTTGTGGCTCTGAATTTGTGGGCTATACTTCAGTTGACTTTCAAAAAAATTGAATTTTCCACGAAACGTATAGAAATATTCGACCGATCCAAATTGCCGTTTGTATGATAATTACAGGTCTCAACGCCTATTGATAGAGGTATCAATCATCGAAATCAGAGCTAATTTGCAGAATTTCCATTTTTGGGGCTCTGAATTTGTGGGCTATAGTTCAGTTGATTTCCAAAAAAATTGAATTTTCCACGAAACGTATAGAAATATTCGACCGATCCAAATTGCCGTTTGTATGATAATTACAGGTCTCAACGCCTATTGATAGAGGTATCAATCATCGAAATCAGAGCTAATTTGCAGAATTTCCATTTTTGGGGCTCTGAATTTGTGGGCTATAGTTCAGTTGATTTTCAAAAAAATTGAATTTTCCACGAAACGTGTAGAAATATTCGACCGATCTAAATGGCCATTTGTATGACAATTACAGGTCTCAACGCCTATTGATAGAGGTATCAATCATCGAAATCGGATCAAATTTGAAGATTTTCGATTTTTGTGGCTCTGAATTTGTGGGCTATAGTTCAGTTGATTTTCAAAAAAATTTAAGTTTCCACGAAACGTATAGAAATATTCGACCGATCCAAATTGCCGTTTGTATGACAATTACAGGTCTCAACGCCTATTGATAGAGGTATCAATCATCGAAATCGGATCAAATTTGAAGATTTTCGATTTTTGTGGCTCTGAATTTGTGTGCTATACTTCAGTTGACTTTCATAAAAATTGAATTTTCCACGAAACGTATAGAAATATTCGACCGATCCAAATTGCCGTTTGTATGATAATTACAGGTCTCAACGCCTATTGATAGAGGTATCAATCATCGAAATCAGAGCTAATTTGCAGAATTTCCATTTTTGGGGCTCTGAATTTGTGGGCTATAGTTCAGTTGATTTTCAAAAAAATTGAAGTTTCCACGAAACGTATAGAAATATTCGACCGATCCAAATTGCCGTTTGTATGATAATTACAGGTCTCAACGCCTATTGATAGAGGTATCAATCATCGAAATCGGATCATATTTGAAGATTTTCGATTTTTGTGGCTCTGAATTTGTGGGCTATAGTTCAGTTGACTTTCAAAAAAATTGAATTTTCCACGAAACGTATAGAAATATTCGACCGATCCAAATTGCCGTTTGTATGATAATTACAGGTCTCAACGCCTATTGATAGAGGTATCAATCATCGAAATCAGAGCTAATTTGCAGAATTTCCATTTTTGGGGCTCTGAATTTGTGGGCTATAGTTCAGTTGATTTTCAAAAAAATTGAATTTTCCACGAAACGTGTAGAAATATTCGACCGATCTAAATGGCCATTTGTATGACAATTACAGGTCTCAACGCCTATTGATAGAGGTATCAATCATCGAAATCGGATCAAATTTGAAGATTTTCGATTTTTGTGGCTCTGAATTTGTGGGCTATAGTTCAGTTGATTTTCAAAAAAATTTAAGTTTCCACGAAACGTATAGAAATATTCGACCGATCCAAATTGCCGTTTGTATGACAATTACAGGTCTCAACGCCTATTGATAGAGGTATCAATCATCGAAATCGGATCAAATTTGAAGATTTTCGATTTTTGTGGCTCTGAATTTGTGGGCTATAGTTCAGTTGACTTTCAAAAAAATTGAATTTTCCACGAAACGTATAGAAATATTCGACCGATCCAAATTGCCGTTTGTATGATAATTACAGGTCTCAACGCCTATTGATAGAGGTATCAATCATCGAAATCGGATCAAATTTGAAGATTTTCGATTTTTGTGGCTCTGAATTTGTGGGCTATACTTCAGTTGACTTTCAAAAAAATTGAATTTTCCACGAAACGTATAGAAATATTCGACCGATCCAAATTGCCGTTTGTATGATAATTACAGGTCTCAACGCATATTGATAGAGGTATCAATCATCGAAATCAGAGCTAATTTGCAGAATTTCCATTTTTGGGGCTCTGAATTTGTGGGCTATAGTTCAGTTGATTTTCAAAAAAATTGAATTTTCCACGAAACGTGTAGAAATATTCGACCGATCTAAATGGCCATTTGTATGACAATTACAGGTCTCAACGCCTATTGATAGAGGTATCAATCATCGAAATCGGATCAAATTTGAAGATTTTCGATTTTTGTGGCTCTGAATTTGTGGGCTATAGTTCAGTTGATTTTCAAAAAAATTTAAGTTTCCACGAAACGTATAGAAATATTCGACCGATCCAAATTGCCGTTTGTATGACAATTACAGGTCTCAACGCCTATTGATAGAGGTATCAATCATCGAAATCGGATCAAATTTGAAGATTTTCGATTTTTGTGGCTCTGAATTTGTGGGCTATACTTCAGTTGACTTTCAAAAAAATTGAATTTTCCACGAAACGTATAGAAATATTCGACCGATCCAAATTGCCGTTTGTATGATAATTACAGGTCTCAACGCCTATTGATAGAGGTATCAATCATCGAAATCAGAGCTAATTTGCAGAATTTCCATTTTTGGGGCTCTGAATTTGTGGGCTATAGTTCAGTTGATTTCCAAAAAAATTGAATTTTCCACGAAACGTATAGAAATATTCGACCGATCCAAATTGCCGTTTGTATGATAATTACAGGTCTCAACGCCTATTGATAGAGGTATCAATCATCGAAATCAGAGCTAATTTGCAGAATTTCCATTTTTGGGGCTCTGAATTTGTGGGCTATAGTTCAGTTGATTTTCAAAAAAATTGAATTTTCCACGAAACGTGTAGAAATATTCGACCGATCTAAATGGCCATTTGTATGACAATTACAGGTCTCAACGCCTATTGATAGAGGTATCAATCATCGAAATCGGATCAAATTTGAAGATTTTCGATTTTTGTGGCTCTGAATTTGTGGGCTATAGTTCAGTTGATTTTCAAAAAAATTTAAGTTTCCACGAAACGTATAGAAATATTCGACCGATCCAAATTGCCGTTTGTATGACAATTACAGGTCTCAACGCCTATTGATAGAGGTATCAATCATCGAAATCGGATCAAATTTGAAGATTTTCGATTTTTGTGGCTCTGAATTTGTGTGCTATACTTCAGTTGACTTTCATAAAAATTGAATTTTCCACGAAACGTATAGAAATATTCGACCGATCCAAATTGCCGTTTGTATGATAATTACAGGTCTCAACGCCTATTGATAGAGGTATCAATCATCGAAATCAGAGCTAATTTGCAGAATTTCCATTTTTGGGGCTCTGAATTTGTGGGCTATAGTTCAGTTGATTTTCAAAAAAATTGAAGTTTCCACGAAACGTATAGAAATATTCGACCGATCCAAATTGCCGTTTGTATGATAATTACAGGTCTCAACGCCTATTGATAGAGGTATCAATCATCGAAATCGGATCATATTTGAAGATTTTCGATTTTTGTGGCTCTGAATTTGTGGGCTATAGTTCAGTTGACTTTCAAAAAAATTGAATTTTCCACGAAACGTATAGAAATATTCGACCGATCCAAATTGCCGTTTGTATGATAATTACAGGTCTCAACGCCTATTGATAGAGGTATCAATCATCGAAATCAGAGCTAATTTGCAGAATTTCCATTTTTGGGGCTCTGAATTTGTGGGCTATAGTTCAGTTGATTTTCAAAAAAATTGAATTTTCCACGAAACGTGTAGAAATATTCGACCGATCTAAATGGCCATTTGTATGACAATTACAGGTCTCAACGCCTATTGATAGAGGTATCAATCATCGAAATCGGATCAAATTTGAAGATTTTCGATTTTTGTGGCTCTGAATTTGTGGGCTATAGTTCAGTTGATTTTCAAAAAAATTTAAGTTTCCACGAAACGTATAGAAATATTCGACCGATCCAAATTGCCGTTTGTATGACAATTACAGGTCTCAACGCCTATTGATAGAGGTATCAATCATCGAAATCGGATCAAATTTGAAGATTTTCGATTTTTGTGGCTCTGAATTTGTGTGCTATACTTCAGTTGACTTTCATAAAAATTGAATTTTCCACGAAACGTATAGAAATATTCGACCGATCCAAATTGCCGTTTGTATGATAATTACAGGTCTCAACGCCTATTGATAGAGGTATCAATCATCGAAATCAGAGCTAATTTGCAGAATTTCCATTTTTGGGGCTCTGAATTTGTGGGCTATAGTTCAGTTGATTTTCAAAAAAATTGAAGTTTCCACGAAACGTATAGAAATATTCGACCGATCCAAATTGCCGTTTGTATGATAATTACAGGTCTCAACGCCTATTGATAGAGGTATCAATCATCGAAATCGGATCATATTTGAAGATTTTCGATTTTTGTGGCTCTGAATTTGTGGGCTATAGTTCAGTTGACTTTCAAAAAAATTGAATTTTCCACGAAACGTATAGAAATATTCGACCGATCCAAATTGCCGTTTGTATGATAATTACAGGTCTCAACGCCTATTGATAGAGGTATCAATCATCGAAATCAGAGCTAATTTGCAGAATTTCCATTTTTGGGGCTCTGAATTTGTGGGCTATAGTTCAGTTGATTTTCAAAAAAATTGAATTTTCCACGAAACGTGTAGAAATATTCGACCGATCTAAATGGCCATTTGTATGACAATTACAGGTCTCAACGCCTATTGATAGAGGTATCAATCATCGAAATCGGATCAAATTTGAAGATTTTCGATTTTTGTGGCTCTGAATTTGTGGGCTATAGTTCAGTTGATTTTCAAAAAAATTTAAGTTTCCACGAAACGTATAGAAATATTCGACCGATCCAAATTGCCGTTTGTATGACAATTACAGGTCTCAACGCCTATTGATAGAGGTATCAATCATCGAAATCGGATCAAATTTGAAGATTTTCGATTTTTGTGGCTCTGAATTTGTGGGCTATAGTTCAGTTGACTTTCAAAAAAATTGAATTTTCCACGAAACGTATAGAAATATTCGACCGATCCAAATTGCCGTTTGTATGATAATTACAGGTCTCAACGCCTATTGATAGAGGTATCAATCATCGAAATCAGAGCTAATTTGCAGAATTTCCATTTTTGGGGCTCTGAATTTGTGGGCTATAGTTCAGTTGATTTTCAAAAAAATTGAATTTTCCACGAAACGTGTAGAAATATTCGACCGATCTAAATGGCCATTTGTATGACAATTACAGGTCTCAACGCCTATTGATAGAGGTATCAATCATCGAAATCGGATCAAATTTGAAGATTTTCGATTTTTGTGGCTCTGAATTTGTGGGCTATAGTTCAGTTGATTTTCAAAAAAATTTAAGTTTCCACGAAACGTATAGAAATATTCGACCGATCCAAATTGCCGTTTGTATGACAATTACAGGTCTCAACGCCTATTGATAGAGGTATCAATCATCGAAATCGGATCAAATTTGAAGATTTTCGATTTTTGTGGCTCTGAATTTGTGGGCTATACTTCAGTTGACTTTCAAAAAAATTGAATTTTCCACGAAACGTATAGAAATATTCGACCGATCCAAATTGCCGTTTGTATGATAATTACAGGTCTCAACGCCTATTGATAGAGGTATCAATCATCGAAATCAGAGCTAATTTGCAGAATTTCCATTTTTGGGGCTCTGAATTTGTGGGCTATAGTTCAGTTGATTTCCAAAAAAATTGAATTTTCCACGAAACGTATAGAAATATTCGACCGATCCAAATTGCCGTTTGTATGATAATTACAGGTCTCAACGCCTATTGATAGAGGTATCAATCATCGAAATCAGAGCTAATTTGCAGAATTTCCATTTTTGGGGCTCTGAATTTGTGGGCTATAGTTCAGTTGATTTTCAAAAAAATTGAATTTTCCACGAAACGTGTAGAAATATTCGACCGATCTAAATGGCCATTTGTATGACAATTACAGGTCTCAACGCCTATTGATAGAGGTATCAATTAGAGGTGGAAAACTATCGACAATTTCAACTATCGATAGTTTCGATAGTAACATAAAAAACAATCGATAGAAAACTATCGACACATATTAAAAGACTATCGATATACTATCGATACTATCGGATAATAAATTTATAAACTTTATTCAATTACAAATAGGTTGACTACAACCAGAAACTATAAAGCCAAGGGAGGTTATTATAATCGGAAAGTTTCCCAGTTTCCCACTTTGTTTTAAAAGCAGCCAATCGTTTTTATGTAAGAAAATCAGCATCTCAACATTTTTGGCTTTCAGACGGGATCGTCGATCACAAATAATTTGACGAGCATATAAAAGGAGTGACAACAAGAAAAACGTAACTAAAGTTATATCGCATAATAGCAAAATTCTCTTGTAGGAATAAAATATCAATATCGACCTATCCAATTAAGACCATGAAAACGTCAGTTATCATAATTTTGAGGGAATACGATTTTTGGACTCTACGATGTCGATTTTTTTTTTTTCGCTGGCGCTACATCCCATAGACGGATTTGGCCCACCATTGATCCTTACATTAAACCAGCCGTGATTTTTTCATCACCCGCCGGGAATCGAACTCGGGACCTCCGGAGCTTAAAGCAAGCATGCTAACAACTGTGCCACCGGGGCACCGGGATGTCGAATTCTTATTATGATAATATCTTAAAGTATTATCTCTAAAATTGATAAGGTTATGACTGATTTTATATTCTCAAATTAATGCATTTTTAACTAAAAATCCAGTTAAAAGAATTGAAAGCCACTTTATAATACTCTTCAGTATAAACGATACAATTAAAGTGATCCGCTTATTCCTAGCAGCGAAAAGAACCAATTAAACCTTTATACTGCTCTCCTGAAAAAACAGTATTTTTCACTTATCATATTCTTACTTGGATAGGTCGATATATCGATAGTATATAAAAAGTATCGATTGTTTTCGATAGTACGAAACTATCGATATATCGATAGTACTATCGATAGATTTCCACCACTAGTATCAATCATCGAAATCGGATCAAATTTGAAGATTTTCGATTTTTGTGGCTCTGAATTTGTGGGCTATAGTTCAGTTGATTTTCAAAAAAATTTAAGTTTCCACGAAACGTATAGAAATATTCGACCGATCCAAATTGCCGTTTGTATGACAATTACAGGTCTCAACGCCTATTGATAGAGGTATCAATCATCGAAATCGGATCAAATTTGAAGATTTTCGATTTTTGTGGCTCTGAATTTGTGTGCTAGACTTCAGTTGACTTTCATAAAAATTGAATTTTCCACGAAACGTATAGAAATATTCGACCGATCCAATTTGCCGTTTGTATGACAATTACAGGTCTCAACGCCTATTGATAGAGGTATCAATCATCGAAATCGGATCAAATTTGAAGATTTTCGATTTTTGTGGCTCTGAATTTGTGGGCTATAGTTCAGTTGACTTTCAAAAAAATTGAATTTTCCACGAAACGTATAGAAATATTCGACCGATCCAAATTGCCGTTTGTATGATAATTACAGGTCTCAACGCCTATTGATAGAGGTATCAATCATCGAAATCGGATCAAATTTGAAGATTTTCGATTTTTGTGGCTCTGAATTTGTGGGCTATAGTTCAGTTGACTTTCAAAAAAATTGAATTTTCCACGAAACGTATAGAAATATTCGACCGATCCAAATTGCCGTTTGTATGATAATTACAGGTCTCAACGCCTATTGATAGAGGTATCAATCATCGAAATCAGAGCTAATTTGCAGAATTTCCATTTTTGGGGCTCTGAATTTGTGGGCTATAGTTCAGTTGATTTTCAAAAAAATTGAATTTTCCACGAAACGTGTAGAAATATTCGACCGATCTAAATGGCCATTTGTATGACAATTACAGGTCTCAACGCCTATTGATAGAGGTATCAATCATCGAAATCGGATCAAATTTGAAGATTTTCGATTTTTGTGGCTCTGAATTTGTGGGCTATAGTTCAGTTGATTTTCAAAAAAATTTAAGTTTCCACGAAACGTATAGAAATATTCGACCGATCCAAATTGCCGTTTGTATGACAATTACAGGTCTCAACGCCTATTGATAGAGGTATCAATCATCGAAATCGGATCAAATTTGAAGATTTTCGATTTTTGTGGCTCTGAATTTGTGGGCTATACTTCAGTTGACTTTCAAAAAAATTGAATTTTCCACGAAACGTATAGAAATATTCGACCGATCCAAATTGCCGTTTGTATGATAATTACAGGTCTCAACGCCTATTGATAGAGGTATCAATCATCGAAATCAGAGCTAATTTGCAGAATTTCCATTTTTGGGGCTCTGAATTTGTGGGCTATAGTTCAGTTGATTTCCAAAAAAATTGAATTTTCCACGAAACGTATAGAAATATTCGACCGATCCAAATTGCCGTTTGTATGATAATTACAGGTCTCAACGCCTATTGATAGAGGTATCAATCATCGAAATCAGAGCTAATTTGCAGAATTTCCATTTTTGGGGCTCTGAATTTGTGGGCTATAGTTCAGTTGATTTTCAAAAAAATTGAATTTTCCACGAAACGTGTAGAAATATTCGACCGATCTAAATGGCCATTTGTATGACAATTACAGGTCTCAACGCCTATTGATAGAGGTATCAATCATCGAAATCGGATCAAATTTGAAGATTTTCGATTTTTGTGGCTCTGAATTTGTGGGCTATAGTTCAGTTGATTTTCAAAAAAATTTAAGTTTCCACGAAACGTATAGAAATATTCGACCGATCCAAATTGCCGTTTGTATGACAATTACAGGTCTCAACGCCTATTGATAGAGGTATCAATCATCGAAATCGGATCAAATTTGAAGATTTTCGATTTTTGTGGCTCTGAATTTGTGTGCTATACTTCAGTTGACTTTCATAAAAATTGAATTTTCCACGAAACGTATAGAAATATTCGACCGATCCAAATTGCCGTTTGTATGATAATTACAGGTCTCAACGCCTATTGATAGAGGTATCAATCATCGAAATCAGAGCTAATTTGCAGAATTTCCATTTTTGGGGCTCTGAATTTGTGGGCTATAGTTCAGTTGATTTTCAAAAAAATTGAAGTTTCCACGAAACGTATAGAAATATTCGACCGATCCAAATTGCCGTTTGTATGATAATTACAGGTCTCAACGCCTATTGATAGAGGTATCAATCATCGAAATCGGATCATATTTGAAGATTTTCGATTTTTGTGGCTCTGAATTTGTGGGCTATAGTTCAGTTGACTTTCAAAAAAATTGAATTTTCCACGAAACGTATAGAAATATTCGACCGATCCAAATTGCCGTTTGTATGATAATTACAGGTCTCAACGCCTATTGATAGAGGTATCAATCATCGAAATCAGAGCTAATTTGCAGAATTTCCATTTTTGGGGCTCTGAATTTGTGGGCTATAGTTCAGTTGATTTTCAAAAAAATTGAATTTTCCACGAAACGTGTAGAAATATTCGACCGATCTAAATGGCCATTTGTATGACAATTACAGGTCTCAACGCCTATTGATAGAGGTATCAATCATCGAAATCGGATCAAATTTGAAGATTTTCGATTTTTGTGGCTCTGAATTTGTGGGCTATAGTTCAGTTGATTTTCAAAAAAATTTAAGTTTCCACGAAACGTATAGAAATATTCGACCGATCCAAATTGCCGTTTGTATGACAATTACAGGTCTCAACGCCTATTGATAGAGGTATCAATCATCGAAATCGGATCAAATTTGAAGATTTTCGATTTTTGTGGCTCTGAATTTGTGGGCTATAGTTCAGTTGACTTTCAAAAAAATTGAATTTTCCACGAAACGTATAGAAATATTCGACCGATCCAAATTGCCGTTTGTATGATAATTACAGGTCTCAACGCCTATTGATAGAGGTATCAATCATCGAAATCGGATCAAATTTGAAGATTTTCGATTTTTGTGGCTCTGAATTTGTGGGCTATACTTCAGTTGACTTTCAAAAAAATTGAATTTTCCACGAAACGTATAGAAATATTCGACCGATCCAAATTGCCGTTTGTATGATAATTACAGGTCTCAACGCCTATTGATAGAGGTATCAATCATCGAAATCAGAGCTAATTTGCAGAATTTCCATTTTTGGGGCTCTGAATTTGTGGGCTATAGTTCAGTTGATTTCCAAAAAAATTGAATTTTCCACGAAACGTATAGAAATATTCGACCGATCCAAATTGCCGTTTGTATGATAATTACAGGTCTCAACGCCTATTGATAGAGGTATCAATCATCGAAATCAGAGCTAATTTGCAGAATTTCCATTTTTGGGGCTCTGAATTTGTGGGCTATAGTTCAGTTGATTTTCAAAAAAATTGAATTTTCCACGAAACGTGTAGAAATATTCGACCGATCTAAATGGCCATTTGTATGACAATTACAGGTCTCAACGCCTATTGATAGAGGTATCAATCATCGAAATCGGATCAAATTTGAAGATTTTCGATTTTTGTGGCTCTGAATTTGTGGGCTATAGTTCAGTTGATTTTCAAAAAAATTTAAGTTTCCACGAAACGTATAGAAATATTCGACCGATCCAAATTGCCGTTTGTATGACAATTACAGGTCTCAACGCCTATTGATAGAGGTATCAATCATCGAAATCGGATCAAATTTGAAGATTTTCGATTTTTGTGGCTCTGAATTTGTGTGCTATACTTCAGTTGACTTTCATAAAAATTGAATTTTCCACGAAACGTATAGAAATATTCGACCGATCCAAATTGCCGTTTGTATGATAATTACAGGTCTCAACGCCTATTGATAGAGGTATCAATCATCGAAATCAGAGCTAATTTGCAGAATTTCCATTTTTGGGGCTCTGAATTTGTGGGCTATAGTTCAGTTGATTTTCAAAAAAATTGAAGTTTCCACGAAACGTATAGAAATATTCGACCGATCCAAATTGCCGTTTGTATGATAATTACAGGTCTCAACGCCTATTGATAGAGGTATCAATCATCGAAATCGGATCATATTTGAAGATTTTCGATTTTTGTGGCTCTGAATTTGTGGGCTATAGTTCAGTTGACTTTCAAAAAAATTGAATTTTCCACGAAACGTATAGAAATATTCGACCGATCCAAATTGCCGTTTGTATGATAATTACAGGTCTCAACGCCTATTGATAGAGGTATCAATCATCGAAATCAGAGCTAATTTGCAGAATTTCCATTTTTGGGGCTCTGAATTTGTGGGCTATAGTTCAGTTGATTTTCAAAAAAATTGAATTTTCCACGAAACGTGTAGAAATATTCGACCGATCTAAATGACCATTTGTATGACAATTACAGGTCTCAACGCCTATTGATAGAGGTATCAATCATCGAAATCGGATCAAATTTGAAGATTTTCGATTTTTGTGGCTCTGAATTTGTGGGCTATAGTTCAGTTGACTTTCAAAAAAATTGAATTTTCCACGAAACGTATAGAAATATTCGACCGATCCAAATTGCCGTTTGTATGATAATTACAGGTCTCAACGCCTATTGATAGAGGTATCAATCATCGAAATCGGATCAAATTTGAAGATTTTCGATTTTTGTGGCTCTGAATTTGTGGGCTATACTTCAGTTGACTTTCAAAAAAATTGAATTTTCCACGAAACGTATAGAAATATTCGACCGATCCAAATTGCCGTTTGTATGATAATTACAGGTCTCAACGCCTATTGATAGAGGTATCAATCATCGAAATCAGAGCTAATTTGCAGAATTTCCATTTTTGGGGCTCTGAATTTGTGGGCTATAGTTCAGTTGATTTTCAAAAAAATTGAATTTTCCACGAAACGTGTAGAAATATTCGACCGATCTAAATGGCCATTTGTATGACAATTACAGGTCTCAACGCCTATTGATAGAGGTATCAATCATCGAAATCGGATCAAATTTGAAGATTTTCGATTTTTGTGGCTCTGAATTTGTGGGCTATAGTTCAGTTGATTTTCAAAAAAATTTAAGTTTCCACGAAACGTATAGAAATATTCGACCGATCCAAATTGCCGTTTGTATGACAATTACAGGTCTCAACGCCTATTGATAGAGGTATCAATCATCGAAATCGGATCAAATTTGAAGATTTTCGATTTTTGTGGCTCTGAATTTGTGTGCTATAGTTCAGTTGACTTTCATAAAAATTGAATTTTCCACGAAACGTATAGAAATATTCGACCGATCCAAATTGCCGTTTGTATGATAATTACAGGTCTCAACGCCTATTGATAGAGGTATCAATCATCGAAATCAGAGCTAATTTGCAGAATTTCCATTTTTGGGGCTCTGAATTTGTGGGCTATAGTTCAGTTGATTTTCAAAAAAATTGAAGTTTCCACGAAACGTATAGAAATATTCGACCGATCCAAATTGCCGTTTGTATGATAATTACAGGTCTCAACGCCTATTGATAGAGGTATCAATCATCGAAATCGGATCATATTTGAAGATTTTCGATTTTTGTGGCTCTGAATTTGTGGGCTATAGTTCAGTTGACTTTCAAAAAAATTGAATTTTCCACGAAACGTATAGAAATATTCGACCGATCCAAATTGCCGTTTGTATGATAATTACAGGTCTCAACGCCTATTGATAGAGGTATCAATCATCGAAATCAGAGCTAATTTGCAGAATTTCCATTTTTGGGGCTCTGAATTTGTGGGCTATAGTTCAGTTGATTTTCAAAAAAATTGAATTTTCCACGAAACGTGTAGAAATATTCGACCGATCTAAATGGCCATTTGTATGACAATTACAGGTCTCAACGCCTATTGATAGAGGTATCAATCATCGAAATCGGATCAAATTTGAAGATTTTCGATTTTTGTGGCTCTGAATTTGTGGGCTATAGTTCAGTTGATTTTCAAAAAAATTTAAGTTTCCACGAAACGTATAGAAATATTCGACCGATCCAAATTGCCGTTTGTATGACAATTACAGGTCTCAACGCCTATTGATAGAGGTATCAATCATCGAAATCGGATCAAATTTGAAGATTTTCGATTTTTGTGGCTCTGAATTTGTGGGCTATAGTTCAGTTGACTTTCAAAAAAATTGAATTTTCCACGAAACGTATAGAAATATTCGACCGATCCAAATTGCCGTTTGTATGATAATTACAGGTCTCAACGCCTATTGATAGAGGTATCAATCATCGAAATCAGAGCTAATTTGCAGAATTTCCATTTTTGGGGCTCTGAATTTGTGGGCTATAGTTCAGTTGATTTTCAAAAAAATTGAATTTTCCACGAAACGTGTAGAAATATTCGACCGATCTAAATGGCCATTTGTATGACAATTACAGGTCTCAACGCCTATTGATAGAGGTATCAATCATCGAAATCGGATCAAATTTGAAGATTTCGATTTTTGTGGCTCTGAATTTGTGGGCTATAGTTCAGTTGATTTTCAAAAAAATTTAAGTTTCCACGAAACGTATAGAAATATTCGACCGATCCAAATTGCCGTTTGTATGACAATTACAGGTCTCAACGCCTATTGATAGAGGTATCAATCATCGAAATCGGATCAAATTTGAAGATTTTCGATTTTTGTGGCTCTGAATTTGTGGGCTATACTTCAGTTGACTTTCAAAAAAATTGAATTTTCCACGAAACGTATAGAAATATTCGACCGATCCAAATTGCCGTTTGTATGATAATTACAGGTCTCAACGCCTATTGATAGAGGTATCAATCATCGAAATCAGAGCTAATTTGCAGAATTTCCATTTTTGGGGCTCTGAATTTGTGGGCTATAGTTCAGTTGATTTCCAAAAAAATTGAATTTTCCACGAAACGTATAGAAATATTCGACCGATCCAAATTGCCGTTTGTATGATAATTACAGGTCTCAACGCCTATTGATAGAGGTATCAATCATCGAAATCAGAGCTAATTTGCAGAATTTCCATTTTTGGGGCTCTGAATTTGTGGGCTATAGTTCAGTTGATTTTCAAAAAAATTGAATTTTCCACGAAACGTGTAGAAATATTCGACCGATCTAAATGGCCATTTGTATGACAATTACAGGTCTCAACGCCTATTGATAGAGGTATCAATCATCGAAATCGGATCAAATTTGAAGATTTTCGATTTTTGTGGCTCTGAATTTGTGGGCTATAGTTCAGTTGATTTTCAAAAAAATTTAAGTTTCCACGAAACGTATAGAAATATTCGACCGATCCAAATTGCCGTTTGTATGACAATTACAGGTCTCAACGCCTATTGATAGAGGTATCAATCATCGAAATCGGATCAAATTTGAAGATTTTCGATTTTTGTGGCTCTGAATTTGTGGGCTATAGTTCAGTTGACTTTCAAAAAAATTGAATTTTCCACGAAACGTATAGAAATATTCGACCGATCCAAATTGCCGTTTGTATGATAATTACAGGTCTCAACGCCTATTGATAGAGGTATCAATCATCGAAATCGGATCAAATTTGAAGATTTTCGATTTTTGTGGCTCTGAATTTGTGGGCTATAGTTCAGTTGACTTTCAAAAAAATTGAATTTTCCACGAAACGTATAGAAATATTCGACCGATCCAAATTGCCGTTTGTATGATAATTACAGGTCTCAACGCCTATTGATAGAGGTATCAATCATCGAAATCAGAGCTAATTTGCAGAATTTCCATTTTTGGGGCTCTGAATTTGTGGGCTATAGTTCAGTTGATTTTCAAAAAAATTGAATTTTCCACGAAACGTGTAGAAATATTCGACCGATCTAAATGGCCATTTGTATGACAATTACAGGTCTCAACGCCTATTGATAGAGGTATCAATCATCGAAATCGGATCAAATTTGAAGATTTTCGATTTTTGTGGCTCTGAATTTGTGGGCTATAGTTCAGTTGACTTTCATAAAAATTGAATTTTCCACGAAACGTATAGAAATATTCGACCGATCCAATTTGCCGTTTGTATGACAATTACAGGTCTCAACGCCTATTGATAGAGGTATCAATCATCGAAATCGGATCAAATTTGAAGATTTTCGATTTTTGTGGCTCTGAATTTGTGGGCTATAGTTCAGTTGACTTTCAAAAAAATTGAATTTTCCACGAAACGTATAGAAATATTCGACCGATCCAAATTGCCGTTTGTATGATAATTACAGGTCTCAACGCCTATTGATAGAGGTATCAATCATCGAAATCGGATCAAATTTGAAGATTTTCGATTTTTGTGGCTCTGAATTTGTGGGCTATAGTTCAGTTGACTTTCAAAAAAATTGAATTTTCCACGAAACGTATAGAAATATTCGACCGATCCAAATTGCCGTTTGTATGATAATTACAGGTCTCAACGCCTATTGATAGAGGTATCAATCATCGAAATCAGAGCTAATTTGCAGAATTTCCATTTTTGGGGCTCTGAATTTGTGGGCTATAGTTCAGTTGATTTTCAAAAAAATTGAATTTTCCACGAAACGTGTAGAAATATTCGACCGATCTAAATGGCCATTTGTATGACAATTACAGGTCTCAACGCCTATTGATAGAGGCATCAATCATCGAAATCGGATCAAATTTGAAGATTTTCGATTTTTGTGGCTCTGAATTTGTGGGCTATAGTTCAGTTGATTTTCAAAAAAATTTAAGTTTCCACGAAACGTATAGAAATATTCGACCGATCCAAATTGCCGTTTGTATGACAATTACAGGTCTCAACGCCTATTGATAGAGGTATCAATCATCGAAATCGGATCAAATTTGAAGATTTTCGATTTTTGTGGCTCTGAATTTGTGGGCTATAGTTCAGTTGACTTTCAAAAAAATTGAATTTTCCACGAAACGTATAGAAATATTCGACCGATCCAAATTGCCGTTTGTATGATAATACGATAAATTTTCCACGAAACGTGTAGAAATATTCGACCGATCTAAATGGCCATTTGTATGACAATTACAGGTCTCAACGCCTATTGATAGAGGTATCAATCATCGAAATCGGATCAAATTTGAAGATTTTCGATTTTTGTGGCTCTGAATTTGTGGGCTATACTTCAGTTGACTTTCAAAAAAATTGAATTTTCCACGAAACGTATAGAAATATTCGACCGATCCAAATTGCCGTTTGTATGATAATTACAGGTCTCAACGCCTATTGATAGAGGTATCAATCATCGAAATCAGAGCTAATTTGCAGAATTTCCATTTTTGGGGCTCTGAATTTGTGGGCTATAGTTCAGTTGATTTTCAAAAAAATTGAATTTTCCACGAAACGTGTAGAAATATTCGACCGATCTAAATGGCCATTTGTATGACAATTACAGGTCTCAACGCCTATTGATAGAGGTATCAATCATCGAAATCGGATCAAATTTGAAGATTTTCGATTTTTGTGGCTCTGAATTTGTGGGCTATAGTTCAGTTGATTTTCAAAAAAATTTAAGTTTCCACGAAACGTATAGAAATATTCGACCGATCCAAATTGCCGTTTGTATGACAATTACAGGTCTCAACGCCTATTGATAGAGGTATCAATCATCGAAATCGGATCAAATTTGAAGATTTTCGATTTTTGTGGCTCTGAATTTGTGGGCTATACTTCAGTTGACTTTCAAAAAAATTGAATTTTCCACGAAACGTATAGAAATATTCGACCGATCCAAATTGCCGTTTGTATGATAATTACAGGTCTCAACGCCTATTGATAGAGGTATCAATCATCGAAATCGGATCAAATTTGAAGATTTTCGATTTTTGTGGCTCTGAATTTGTGGGCTATACTTCAGTTGACTTTCAAAAAAATTGAATTTTCCACGAAACGTATAGAAATATTCGACCGATCCAAATTGCCGTTTGTATGATAATTACAGGTCTCAACGCCTATTGATAGAGGTATCAATCATCGAAATCAGAGCTAATTTGCAGAATTTCCATTTTTGGGGCTCTGAATTTGTGGGCTATAGTTCAGTTGATTTCCAAAAAAATTGAATTTTCCACGAAACGTGTAGAAATATTCGACCGATCTAAATGGCCATTTGTATGACAATTACAGGTCTCAACGCCTATTGATAGAGGTATCAATCATCGAAATCGGATCAAATTTGAAGATTTTCGATTTTTGTGGCTCTGAATTTGTGGGCTATAGTTCAGTTGATTTTCAAAAAAATTTAAGTTTCCACGAAACGTATAGAAATATTCGACCGATCCAAATTGCCGTTTGTATGACAATTACAGGTCTCAACGCCTATTGATAGAGGTATCAATCATCGAAATCGGATCAAATTTGAAGATTTTCGATTTTTGTGGCTCTGAATTTGTGGGCTATACTTCAGTTGACTTTCAAAAAAATTGAATTTTCCACGAAACGTATAGAAATATTCGACCGATCCAAATTGCCGTTTGTATGATAATTACAGGTCTCAACGCCTATTGATAGAGGTATCAATCATCGAAATCAGAGCTAATTTGCAGAATTTCCATTTTTGGGGCTCTGAATTTGTGGGCTATAGTTCAGTTGATTTTCAAAAAAATTGAATTTTCCACGAAACGTGTAGAAATATTCGACCGATCTAAATGGCCATTTGTATGACAATTACAGGTCTCAACGCCTATTGATAGAGGTATCAATCATCGAAATCGGATCAAATTTGAAGATTTTCGATTTTTGTGGCTCTGAATTTGTGGGCTATACTTCAGTTGACTTTCAAAAAAATTGAATTTTCCACGAAACGTATAGAAATATTCGACCGATCCAAATTGCCGTTTGTATGATAATTACAGGTCTCAACGCCTATTGATAGAGGTATCAATCATCGAAATCAGAGCTAATTTGCAGAATTTCCATTTTTGGGGCTCTGAATTTGTGGGCTATAGTTCAGTTGATTTTCAAAAAAATTGAATTTTCCACGAAACGTGTAGAAATATTCGACCGATCTAAATGGCCATTTGTATGACAATTACAGGTCTCAACGCCTATTGATAGAGGTATCAATCATCGAAATCGGATCAAATTTGAAGATTTTCGATTTTTGTGGCTCTGAATTTGTGGGCTATAGTTCAGTTGATTTTCAAAAAAATTTAAGTTTCCACGAAACGTATAGAAATATTCGACCGATCCAAATTGCCGTTTGTATGACAATTACAGGTCTCAACGCCTATTGATAGAGGTATCAATCATCGAAATCGGATCAAATTTGAAGATTTTCGATTTTTGTGGCTCTGAATTTGTGGGCTATACTTCAGTTGACTTTCAAAAAAATTGAATTTTCCACGAAACGTATAGAAATATTCGACCGATCCAAATTGCCGTTTGTATGATAATTACAGGTCTCAACGCCTATTGATAGAGGTATCAATCATCGAAATCGGATCAAATTTGAAGATTTTCGATTTTTGTGGCTCTGAATTTGTGGGCTATACTTCAGTTGACTTTCAAAAAAATTGAATTTTCCACGAAACGTATAGAAATATTCGACCGATCCAAATTGCCGTTTGTATGATAATTACAGGTCTCAACGCCTATTGATAGAGGTATCAATCATCGAAATCAGAGCTAATTTGCAGAATTTCCATTTTTGGGGCTCTGAATTTGTGGGCTATAGTTCAGTTGATTTCCAAAAAAATTGAATTTTCCACGAAACGTGTAGAAATATTCGACCGATCTAAATGGCCATTTGTATGACAATTACAGGTCTCAACGCCTATTGATAGAGGTATCAATCATCGAAATCGGATCAAATTTGAAGATTTTCGATTTTTGTGGCTCTGAATTTGTGGGCTATAGTTCAGTTGATTTTCAAAAAAATTTAAGTTTCCACGAAACGTATAGAAATATTCGACCGATCCAAATTGCCGTTTGTATGACAATTACAGGTCTCAACGCCTATTGATAGAGGTATCAATCATCGAAATCGGATCAAATTTGAAGATTTTCGATTTTTGTGGCTCTGAATTTGTGTGCTATACTTCAGTTGACTTTCATAAAAATTGAATTTTCCACGAAACGTATAGAAATACTCGACCGATCCAAATTGCCGTTTGTATGATAATTACAGGTCTCAACGCCTATTGATAGAGGTATCAATCATCGAAATCAGAGCTAATTTGCAGAATTTCCATTTTTGGGGCTCTGAATTTGTGGGCTATAGTTCAGTTGATTTTCAAAAAAATTGAAGTTTCCACGAAACGTATAGAAATATTCGACCGATCCAAATTGCCGTTTGTATGATAATTACAGGTCTCAACGCCTATTGATAGAGGTATCAATCATCGAAATCGGATCATATTTGAAGATTTTCGATTTTTGTGGCTCTGAATTTGTGGGCTATAGTTCAGTTGACTTTCAAAAAAATTGAATTTTCCACGAAACGTATAGAAATATTCGACCGATCCAAATTGCCGTTTGTATGATAATTACAGGTCTCAACGCCTATTGATAGAGGTATCAATCATCGAAATCAGAGCTAATTTGCAGAATTTCCATTTTTGGGGCTCTGAATTTGTGGGCTATAGTTCAGTTGATTTTCAAAAAAATTGAATTTTCCACGAAACGTGTAGAAATATTCGACCGATCTAAATGGCCATTTGTATGACAATTACAGGTCTCAACGCCTATTGATAGAGGTATCAATCATCGAAATCGGATCAAATTTGAAGATTTTCGATTTTTGTGGCTCTGAATTTGTGGGCTATAGTTCAGTTGATTTTCAAAAAAATTTAAGTTTCCACGAAACGTATAGAAATATTCGACCGATCCAAATTGCCGTTTGTATGACAATTACAGGTCTCAACGCCTATTGATAGAGGTATCAATCATCGAAATCGGATCAAATTTGAAGATTTTCGATTTTTGTGGCTCTGAATTTGTGGGCTATAGTTCAGTTGACTTTCAAAAAAATTGAATTTTCCACGAAACGTATAGAAATATTCGACCGATCCAAATTGCCGTTTGTATGATAATTACAGGTCTCAACGCCTATTGATAGAGGTATCAATCATCGAAATCAGAGCTAATTTGCAGAATTTCCATTTTTGGGGCTCTGAATTTGTGGGCTATAGTTCAGTTGATTTCCAAAAAAATTGAATTTTCCACGAAACGTATAGAAATATTCGACCGATCCAAATTGCCGTTTGTATGATAATTACAGGTCTCAACGCCTATTGATAGAGGTATCAATCATCGAAATCAGAGCTAATTTGCAGAATTTCCATTTTTGGGGCTCTGAATTTGTGGGCTATAGTTCAGTTGATTTTCAAAAAAATTGAATTTTCCACGAAACGTGTAGAAATATTCGACCGATCTAAATGGCCATTTGTATGACAATTACAGGTCTCAACGCCTATTGATAGAGGTATCAATCATCGAAATCGGATCAAATTTGAAGATTTTCGATTTTTGTGGCTCTGAATTTGTGGGCTATAGTTCAGTTGATTTTCAAAAAAATTTAAGTTTCCACGAAACGTATAGAAATATTCGACCGATCCAAATTGCCGTTTGTATGACAATTACAGGTCTCAACGCCTATTGATAGAGGTATCAATCATCGAAATCGGATCAAATTTGAAGATTTTCGATTTTTGTGGCTCTGAATTTGTGGGCTATACTTCAGTTGACTTTCAAAAAAATTGAATTTTCCACGAAACGTATAGAAATATTCGACCGATCCAAATTGCCGTTTGTATGATAATTACAGGTCTCAACGCCTATTGATAGAGGTATCAATCATCGAAATCAGAGCTAATTTGCAGAATTTCCATTTTTGGGGCTCTGAATTTGTGGGCTATAGTTCAGTTGATTTCCAAAAAAATTGAATTTTCCACGAAACGTATAGAAATATTCGACCGATCCAAATTGCCGTTTGTATGATAATTACAGGTCTCAACGCCTATTGATAGAGGTATCAATCATCGAAATCAGAGCTAATTTGCAGAATTTCCATTTTTGGGGCTCTGAATTTGTGGGCTATAGTTCAGTTGATTTTCAAAAAAATTGAATTTTCCACGAAACGTGTAGAAATATTCGACCGATCTAAATGGCCATTTGTATGACAATTACAGGTCTCAACGCCTATTGATAGAGGTATCAATCATCGAAATCGGATCAAATTTGAAGATTTTCGATTTTTGTGGCTCTGAATTTGTGGGCTATAGTTCAGTTGATTTTCAAAAAAATTTAAGTTTCCACGAAACGTATAGAAATATTCGACCGATCCAAATTGCCGTTTGTATGACAATTACAGGTCTCAACGCCTATTGATAGAGGTATCAATCATCGAAATCGGATCAAATTTGAAGATTTTCGATTTTTGTGGCTCTGAATTTGTGTGCTATACTTCAGTTGACTTTCATAAAAATTGAATTTTCCACGAAACGTATAGAAATATTCGACCGATCCAATTTGCCGTTTGTATGACAATTACAGGTCTCAACGCCTATTGATAGAGGTATCAATCATCGAAATCGGATCAAATTTGAAGATTTTCGATTTTTGTGGCTCTGAATTTGTGGGCTATAGTTCAGTTGACTTTCAAAAAAATTGAATTTTCCACGAAACGTATAGAAATATTCGACCGATCCAAATTGCCGTTTGTATGATAATTACAGGTCTCAACGCCTATTGATAGAGGTATCAATCATCGAAATCGGATCAAATTTGAAGATTTTCGATTTTTGTGGCTCTGAATTTGTGGGCTATAGTTCAGTTGACTTTCAAAAAAATTGAATTTTCCACGAAACGTATAGAAATATTCGACCGATCCAAATTGCCGTTTGTATGATAATTACAGGTCTCAACGCCTATTGATAGAGGTATCAATCATCGAAATCAGAGCTAATTTGCAGAATTTCCATTTTTGGGGCTCTGAATTTGTGGGCTATAGTTCAGTTGATTTTCAAAAAAATTGAATTTTCCACGAAACGTGTAGAAATATTCGACCGATCTAAATGGCCATTTGTATGACAATTACAGGTCTCAACGCCTATTGATAGAGGTATCAATCATCGAAATCGGATCAAATTTGAAGATTTTCGATTTTTGTGGCTCTGAATTTGTGGGCTATAGTTCAGTTGATTTTCAAAAAAATTTAAGTTTCCACGAAACGTATAGAAATATTCGACCGATCCAAATTGCCGTTTGTATGACAATTACAGGTCTCAACGCCTATTGATAGAGGTATCAATCATCGAAATCGGATCAAATTTGAAGATTTTCGATTTTTGTGGCTCTGAATTTGTGGGCTATACTTCAGTTGACTTTCAAAAAAATTGAATTTTCCACGAAACGTATAGAAATATTCGACCGATCCAAATTGCCGTTTGTATGATAATTACAGGTCTCAACGCCTATTGATAGAGGTATCAATCATCGAAATCAGAGCTAATTTGCAGAATTTCCATTTTTGGGGCTCTGAATTTGTGGGCTATAGTTCAGTTGATTTTCAAAAAAATTGAATTTTCCACGAAACGTATAGAAATATTCGACCGATCCAAATTGCCGTTTGTATGATAATTACAGGTCTCAACGCCTATTGATAGAGGTATCAATCATCGAAATCAGAGCTAATTTGCAGAATTTCCATTTTTGTGGCTCTGAATTTGTGGGCTATAGTTCAGTTGATTTTCAAAAAAATTTAAGTTTCCACGAAACGTATAGAAATATTCGACCGATCCAAATTGCCGTTTGTATGACAATTACAGGTCTCAACGCCTATTGATAGAGGTATCAATCATCGAAATCGGATCAAATTTGAAGATTTTCGATTTTTGTGGCTCTGAATTTGTGGGCTATAGTTCAGTTGACTTTCAAAAAAATTGAATTTTCCACGAAACGTATAGAAATATTCGACCGATCCAAATTGCCGTTTGTATGATAATTACAGGTCTCAACGCCTATTGATAGAGGTATCAATCATCGAAATCGGATCAAATTTGAAGATTTTCGATTTTTGTGGCTCTGAATTTGTGGGCTATAGTTCAGTTGACTTTCAAAAAAATTGAATTTTCCACGAAACGTATAGAAATATTCGACCGATCCAAATTGCCGTTTGTATGATAATTACAGGTCTCAACGCCTATTGATAGAGGTATCAATCATCGAAATCAGAGCTAATTTGCAGAATTTCCATTTTTGGGGCTCTGAATTTGTGGGCTATAGTTCAGTTGATTTTCAAAAAAATTGAATTTTCCACGAAACGTGTAGAAATATTCGACCGATCTAAATGGCCATTTGTATGACAATTACAGGTCTCAACGCCTATTGATAGAGGTATCAATCATCGAAATCGGATCAAATTTGAAGATTTTCGATTTTTGTGGCTCTGAATTTGTGGGCTATAGTTCAGTTGATTTTCAAAAAAATTTAAGTTTCCACGAAACGTATAGAAATATTCGACCGATCCAAATTGCCGTTTGTATGACAATTACAGGTCTCAACGCCTATTGATAGAGGTATCAATCATCGAAATCGGATCAAATTTGAAGATTTTCGATTTTTGTGGCTCTGAATTTGTGGGCTATACTTCAGTTGACTTTCAAAAAAATTGAATTTTCCACGAAACGTATAGAAATATTCGACCGATCCAAATTGCCGTTTGTATGATAATTACAGGTCTCAACGCCTATTGATAGAGGTATCAATCATCGAAATCAGAGCTAATTTGCAGAATTTCCATTTTTGGGGCTCTGAATTTGTGGGCTATAGTTCAGTTGATTTCCAAAAAAATTGAATTTTCCACGAAACGTATAGAAATATTCGACCGATCCAAATTGCCGTTTGTATGATAATTACAGGTCTCAACGCCTATTGATAGAGGTATCAATCATCGAAATCAGAGCTAATTTGCAGAATTTCCATTTTTGGGGCTCTGAATTTGTGGGCTATAGTTCAGTTGATTTTCAAAAAAATTGAATTTTCCACGAAACGTGTAGAAATATTCGACCGATCTAAATGGCCATTTGTATGACAATTACAGGTCTCAACGCCTATTGATAGAGGTATCAATCATCGAAATCGGATCAAATTTGAAGATTTTCGATTTTTGTGGCTCTGAATTTGTGGGCTATAGTTCAGTTGATTTTCAAAAAAATTTAAGTTTCCACGAAACGTATAGAAATATTCGACCGATCCAAATTGCCGTTTGTATGACAATTACAGGTCTCAACGCCTATTGATAGAGGTATCAATCATCGAAATCGGATCAAATTTGAAGATTTTCGATTTTTGTGGCTCTGAATTTGTGTGCTATACTTCAGTTGACTTTCATAAAAATTGAATTTTCCACGAAACGTATAGAAATATTCGACCGATCCAAATTGCCGTTTGTATGATAATTACAGGTCTCAACGCCTATTGATAGAGGTATCAATCATCGAAATCAGAGCTAATTTGCAGAATTTCCATTTTTGGGGCTCTGAATTTGTGGGCTATAGTTCAGTTGATTTTCAAAAAAATTGAAGTTTCCACGAAACGTATAGAAATATTCGACCGATCCAAATTGCCGTTTGTATGATAATTACAGGTCTCAACGCCTATTGATAGAGGTATCAATCATCGAAATCGGATCATATTTGAAGATTTTCGATTTTTGTGGCTCTGAATTTGTGGGCTATAGTTCAGTTGACTTTCAAAAAAATTGAATTTTCCACGAAACGTATAGAAATATTCGACCGATCCAAATTGCCGTTTGTATGATAATTACAGGTCTCAACGCCTATTGATAGAGGTATCAATCATCGAAATCAGAGCTAATTTGCAGAATTTCCATTTTTGGGGCTCTGAATTTGTGGGCTATAGTTCAGTTGATTTTCAAAAAAATTGAATTTTCCACGAAACGTGTAGAAATATTCGACCGATCTAAATGGCCATTTGTATGACAATTACAGGTCTCAACGCCTATTGATAGAGGTATCAATCATCGAAATCAGAGCTAATTTGCAGAATTTCCATTTTTGGGGCTCTGAATTTGTGGGCTATAGTTCAGTTGATTTTCAAAAAAATTGAATTTTCCACGAAACGTGTAGAAATATTCGACCGATCTAAATGGCCATTTGTATGACAATTACAGGTCTCAACGCCTATTGATAGAGGTATCAATCATCGAAATCGGATCAAATTTGAAGATTTTCGATTTTTGTGGCTCTGAATTTGTGGGCTATAGTTCAGTTGATTTTCAAAAAAATTTAAGTTTCCACGAAACGTATAGAAATATTCGACCGATCCAAATTGCCGTTTGTATGACAATTACAGGTCTCAACGCCTATTGATAGAGGTATCAATCATCGAAATCGGATCAAATTTGAAGATTTTCGATTTTTGTGGCTCTGAATTTGTGGGCTATACTTCAGTTGACTTTCAAAAAAATTGAATTTTCCACGAAACGTATAGAAATATTCGACCGATCCAAATTGCCGTTTGTATGATAATTACAGGTCTCAACGCCTATTGATAGAGGTATCAATCATCGAAATCAGAGCTAATTTGCAGAATTTCCATTTTTGGGGCTCTGAATTTGTGGGCTATAGTTCAGTTGATTTTCAAAAAAATTGAAGTTTCCACGAAACGTATAGAAATATTCGACCGATCCAAATTGCCGTTTGTATGATAATTACAGGTCTCAACGCCTATTGATAGAGGTATCAATCATCGAAATCGGATCAAATTTGAAGATTTTCGATTTTTGTGGCTCTGAATTTGTGGGCTATAGTTCAGTTGACTTTCAAAAAAATTGAATTTTCCACGAAACGTATAGAAATATTCGACCGATCCAAATTGCCGTTTGTATGATAATTACAGGTCTCAACGCCTATTGATAGAGGTATCAATCATCGAAATCAGAGCTAATTTGCAGAATTTCCATTTTTGGGGCTCTGAATTTGTGGGCTATAGTTCAGTTGATTTTCAAAAAAATTGAAGTTTCCACGAAACGTATAGAAATATTCGACCGATCCAAATTGCCGTTTGTATGACAATTACAGGTCTCAACGCCTATTGATAGAGGTATCAATCATCGAAATCGGATCAAATTTGAAGATTTTCGATTTTTGTGGCTCTGAATTTGTGGGCTATAGTTCAGTTGACTTTCAAAAAAATTGAATTTTCCACGAAACGTATAGAAATATTCGACCGATCCAAATTGCCGTTTGTATGATAATTACAGGTCTCAACGCCTATTGATAGAGGTATCAATCATCGAAATCAGAGCTAATTTGCAGAATTTCCATTTTTGGGGCTCTGAATTTGTGGGCTATAGTTCAGTTGATTTTCAAAAAAATTGAATTTTCCACGAAACGTGTAGAAATATTCGACCGATCTAAATGGCCATTTGTATGACAATTACAGGTCTCAACGCCTATTGATAGAGGTATCAATCATCGAAATCGGATCAAATTTGAAGATTTTCGATTTTTGTGGCTCTGAATTTGTGGGCTATAGTTCAGTTGATTTTCAAAAAAATTGAAGTTTCCACGAAACGTATAGAAATATTCGACCGATCCAAATTGCCGTTTGTATGACAATTACAGGTCTCAACGCCTATTGATAGAGGTATCAATCATCGAAATCGGATCAAATTTGAAGATTTTCGATTTTTGTGGCTCTGAATTTGTGGGCTATAGTTCAGTTGACTTTCAAAAAAATTGAATTTTCCACGAAACGTATAGAAATATTCGACCGATCTAAATGGCCATTTGTATGACAATTACAGGTCTCAACGCCTATTGATAGAGGTATCAATCATCGAAATCGGATCAAATTTGAAGATTTTCGATTTTTGTGGCTCTGAATTTGTGGGCTATAGTTCAGTTGATTTTCAAAAAAATTTAAGTTTCCACGAAACGTATAGAAATATTCGACC